>JAWHQI010000411.1:0-1200000 GCA_033032865.1 Dactylorhiza incarnata
TCCATCCATCAACCATTCATTATTATCATCTACATCTCTTAAGAAATGGATGAGGTCATTGACATCATATTGAAACCTTAGCGCTCGATTATGTTTCACAAACCCAAAACATTCTAAAGTTGTAGAGATATTACATTATTTCTTTTTTTTTTCTTTTAAACAAAAAACTTACAATAAATATATCGCAAAGGTGCACATTTTATGCTCCAACGGTGCAAAAAAAGGATGGGAATGTGCATACCTCTGAGACGGATGACCTTAAGCACGTCTTTAACAACATAGACTTTAACAACTTCAATTCATCTTTTAGATTAAAATCTTCATCAATTTTACTCATCAGCCATTCATTAATCATTACTATCATCTATATCTCTTAAAAAAAGAGATCAATGCAATCATTGACATCATATCAATGCTTTAACGCTCGATTATGTTTTACAAACTCAAAATCATTCAAAAATTGTAGAGCTATTACATTATTTCTTTCTTTCTTTTGGAAAAAAAAATTTACAACATAAATATCACATAGGCATGTCTTTTATGCTCCAAAGCCACAAAAAGATGTACGAAGACACAGACTGTTATGGGCTTGGTTTGTTGCAGATTGTTAGCAGCGGAGATACAAAGGGTCAAGCCCTAGAAATGGTGGAGGAGATGAGAGAAGATGAAACCCTAGAGGGTGGAGGAAGGAGAGAAGAGCTTAGAGAGAGAGAGGAATTTAGAGAGAGAGAAGGGAAATTTCATAATTCATTTCTTAATAGTCAAATACATGAGAATGGTCTATTTATAAGACCCCGGGTGGCATACCCGTAATTACATAAGATGCATAAAATATTAAAAAGTTAAAACATAACTACGAGTCTAATAACGATGACTCAATACACACGACGACGTAAATAAGATAACTAACGGAGGACCATAACACATAACAATCCACCCGTCCTTCTTTTTGAGCTTGTCCTTATACTCAAACTCCAGTTGGATGTTCGGCTTCTTTGGCTCCTTGATCTCGCGCCAAAATAGCGCCTGGTAGTCCGTCGCGGTGGTAGTGGCGGCGATGAGTAATGGTGGCGCCTTCGGAAGGACGAGTGGCGCAAGGACTGGGGTCGAGTGGTCCGGCGGAGCGGAGGACGACCGGAGTAGCCGGGCAATCGAAGGAACAACGTCCGGCAGAAGGAAGGGGTCCGCGGGACCGGCGATGCAGTGCGAGGCGGCAACGGTAATGCGGTCGAAAGGGCCGACAGAGTAACGGCCGGTAGCAGAGGTAGTGGCGTGGTCGGAGGTGGCAGAGCGGAAACTGGCGTTGAGGCGGCCGGCAAAGCAGAAAGCGACGAGGCTGGAGGGACCGACAAGGAAGGGGCCGGCGGAGCAAGGGCAGACAGAGGCGGGGACTGCGGCGATGGCGGCGGCGGTGACGGCGACGACGGCGGCGGCGGTGGCAGCGACGGCGGCGAGGACGGTGGAGGCAGCCCAAGTTGTGCGGGCTTGGAGAGTGGGATCGGCAAGGCAAGAGCCGGTGGCGGAGGAGGCGGAACAGCCGGTGGCGGAACGTCAAAGTATCCCAATTGCTCAAGCTTGGCCTCGAAGCGAGACATAGAGGCTTGAAATGTCGTCGACCACTTCAGCGGCATCAAGTGGAGGGCGCCCGCATCGGCGGCACTAAGATGAATGTTCATCAAAATAAATTTGAGATTGGAGAAGTGGGCGGCTCGGGTAAGGAGAAAAAAGTTGGAGGGTGGGGGAAACTAGAAAAATAATAATAAAAGGAGAGGAGGGGCTGCCCGAGGAATTGATGGGGGGCAGACGGATAGAAGGGATGGGCGCAGGTGGGGTTGGCTCGAGGACTGCGGCTCGAGGAGGAGAAGCAGGTGCGGAAGCCTATTGATGTGCGGAAGCCTGTTGGTGGAAGCAGAGGAGACGTGCGGGGTTGACGATGGAGGGGGGCGGAAGGGAGGAAGCTTGTGTTGGCTCGTCGGCGTTGGGGGCGAAGATGAGCGGGGAAGGGAAATGCAGATCGTCGATGAGGCTAGGGCACTGGGCAGATTCGTCGCGGAAAGCTGCGAGGGGCTCGATCCAGGGACGCAGAGGCGCTGTGTACTTTTGACGCACGGCGTAGAGGGTGCGGTCGATTGGAACTGGAATGAACTTAGGAAGGCGTAGCCGGTGCGGGAGAGATGGTAGCCGGTGCGGAGAACAGCGGAGGCGGCAGTGTGGAACAACGGAGAGTAACGCCGAGGAAGGATAGGCTCTGATACCAAGTTGTTATAGGCTTGTTTGTTGCAGATTGTTGGCATCAGAGATACAAAGGTCAAGCCCTAGAAATGGTGGAGGAGATGAGAGAAGATGAAACCCTAGAGGGTGGAGGAAGGAGAGAAGAGCTTAGAGAGAGAGAGAGGAATTTAGAGAGAGAGAAGGGACATTTTATAATTCATTTCTTAATAGTCAAATACATGAGAATGGTCTATTTATAAGACCCGGGTGGCATACCCGTAATTACATAAGATGCATAAAATATTAAAACGTTAAAACATAACTACGAGTCTAATAACGATGACTCAATACACACGACGAGGTAAATAAGATAACTGACGTAGGACCATAACACATAACACATACCTCCGAGTATGTTGAGTCTTAAGCCTTAGGTGCACCTTTAACAACATAGTCTAGTCTTATCTGAGATCTTTTAGGCAGCATCTTAGGAGTTAGGAAGCATGGAAATTCACTTGAAGCCTCTCAAAATCAAGCAATTCTTGCTATGAAAGGAGTCAAATAGTTGTCTCCTACATAGTTCAAATGAACAGGTTTTGTGGATTTGCGAGCCATGCGAGATACATTATGCTACCTGACAAGAGGAAATGTAATATGGCTCTACGTGTGGATTTGATAAAAAATGTTGATGATATAATTGTTAAGATCTAATGCGAACCACATCACTGAAGTAAAGAAGATTCTTGCCTCATTTGATATTAAAGACGTAGGCTTCTTTCGTTATATTTTGGGGATAGATGTGGCAAGGTCAATGGAGGATTTTTATTTCCAATGGAAATATGTTTTTGGCCTGCAGAAACTGAGATTTTAGATGCCAAGCTATGTAAGAGCTTGATCGATCCAAACTATGATATTCATAAAAGAATATTCAAATCTTGAACAGAAAGTGATATTTTGAATACTAGTTTGAAAACTAGTTTACTTGACTATTACACAGGCTCAGTCTCATGTGATGTGTCAATGATAAGTAAATTTATGCATTCTCCTTAAATTCACTATTATGAGGTTGTTCTATGAATTGTAAGATATTTGAAGGGAAATTGTGTACAAAGATCATGGGAACTTAAATATTTATGGATATTATGAAGCAGATTGGGTTAGAACCTCCAGAGTAAGAGGTCTAGATATGAATATTGCATGTTTTGGGAAGCAAACTTGTGTCATGAAAGAGAAAAAAACATATTTGTGGTGGCACGGTAGTTAGATGAACCAAACATATAGTGATGGATAATCTATATGTGAGCTAATTTGAATTAAGTCCATCACATGATAACTTGGAATTGAAGTAACAGTGGAGTTGTATTTGGACTGTAACTACTCAAGTATTCATATTGCTCTAATTTAGATTTTAATGAAAGAACTAAACATATTAATGTTGATTGTCATTTCTTAAGAAAGAAAGTTCATATAAAATCATATTTTCCATATTGTTGCCTATGGGGGATTTTGGACGATATATTTACTAAATGACTATAAGAAAAAATGCCAAGGCAATGTAACCAAGTTGGGTTTAATTGACATTTACAATGTTAGCTTATGATGGTGTTATAAAGTTAACATTGCTCAAGCTAATATGTGGGACTCAACGTGAACTTAAACAGTGGCATTGTTAGAATTGAAGTGAGCTGTCGCCCAGGCGACAGTGGTTGTCGCCCATGCGACATCGTGCGAGTAGTGACATACTCGCTAGCGAACATCACCGTGACGAGCATCACCGTGACGAGTATCGGTGACGAGTATCGGTGACGAGTATCGGTGACGAGTATCGTCGTGCCTATAAATAGAGGGGTACCCCCCCCACCCCCCCCCCCCCCCCCCCCCCCCCTAAAGAGTAACGAATCCAGACCTTCTGACAGTGACGAGTATATACTCTGAGAGTGACGAGTATAGCCATCAGAAGTGGCGAGTATCATCAACTCTGAGCGAGTTAGAGATACCAGAGCATCACCGTGACGAGCATCACCGTGACGAGCATCACCGTGACGAGCATCGGCGTGACGAGCATCGGCGTGACGAGCATCGGGGTGACGAGCATCGGGGTGACGAGCATCGGGGTGACGACCATCAGAAGTGGCGAGTATCATCAACTCTGAGCGAGTTAGAGATACCAGAGCATCACCGTGACGAGCATCGGGGTGACGAGCATCGGGGTGACGAGCATCGGGGTGACGAGTATCGGTGACGAGTATCCGTGCCGAGTATCCGTGCCGAGTATCCGTGCCGAGTATCCGTGCCGAGTATCGAAGCGACGAGTATCACCAGCGCGGTGTGCTCCGGAGGAGAAGCGGACCTTGTCCGTGACCAAGTTCTTTACTACTATTGGCTGTTGTGATTCAAGTTGGATGCAACTTGTATTCAGCCGTGTTCTGTTGTAATCTTGTTGCCAAGTATATATTACAGCTGTGTTTGTTCTGTTTTGGTATCCTTGATTGGTAGCACACAAAAATTTCAACATGGTATCAGAGGGAGGTTGCTGAAGCAGCGCCTGCTATCAAGGTTCAAGGTTGAGAATCCAAAATGGACGGCGGAGGAGGGTATGCTAGGGGACTTGGTATTGAGTTGCTCACCCAGACCAACTACAAGAAGTGGATGTCCTTGTATGGAGAGCTACCTTCTTGGAGAGGATCTCTGGGAGGTTGTTGGTGGTGGGGAGCAAGAGGAAGTTGTAGCTGCCGGCGATAATGGCTCCAGCTGTGAGAGCTTGGAGGAAGACCAACGCCAAGCGGAGTTCACCTTGAAGAGAGCCATATCACCTGACTTGTTCGACCACATCATTGGTTGCAAGTCAGCGTCTGCGATCTGGATAGCCCTCGATGAGTTATTCAACAAGAAGAATGTGGCGCGGCTACAATTCCTGGAGAATGAGTTGGCGAAGTCGACTCAAGGCGATGATGGCGATATCCACCTTCTTCCTGAAGGTGAAGAACCTATGTGAGGAGATCTCGGCCTTGGATCCTGAAGAGCCAATCTCAGAGGCGAAGTTGAAGCGGCACATACTCCGAGGCTTGAGGAGGGAGTATGTCCCCTTCGTTACTTCCGTGCAAGGATGGGCTATTCAGCCCTCCCTTCTGGAGCTAGAGAACCTGCTATCGTCACAGGAGAGCTTGGCGAAGCAGATGTCGGGAGTATCCATCTCAGGAGGAGATGGCGAGGCCTTGTTCTCAGGAAAGAGGAGATCCTGGACAAGAGGAAGAAGAACCCCCCGAGAGGGACCTTCAACGTCATCTCAGGGAGATGGGGGGAAGTTCCTTCCTGCCCGTGACGAGAAGGGGGGATACCTTTGCTTTGCCTGTAAGAAGTACGGGCATATGGCAAAGGATTGTCGGTCTAATCTCCAGGCCGGTCATGTTGCTGAGAAATGTGGAGGACCATCAGAGAGGTGGAGGACCATCGAAGAGGTGGAGGTCACCAGGGCGGTGAGAGGGGAGACAATTGTTTCCTGGCAGAGATGACGGCAACGTCAGTCGATGTCTTAGCCTCCATCAACCTCGAGGACGACTGGATAGTGGATTCCGGTTGCGGGCATCATCTCACTGGAGATATGTCGAAGTTTGCCTCCTCGGCAGCATATGAAGGATCGGATGCTATCATCACTGCGGATGATACGGTGCATCCAGTGGAGCGAGAAGGGAAGGTGTCCCTTGGGAGTATAGAGAAGCCAGTGACACTGAAGAGTGTCTATCACGTGCCTGGCATGAAGAAGAACCTCTTCTCAGTGGCGAACGCCGTGGATGTTGGATACCACGTTGCTGTTTGGACCAAAGGAGGTGAAGTTCTTGAAGAACCTATCGTCTGTCGATGCTGACGTCACGCTCACCGGGAGAAGGGTGAAGGACTTGTATGTTCTGTCTGCAAGTGCCTACGTGGACAAGCTGAAGACAAACGACAGCGCTGTGATCTGGCATGAGAGGCTGGGTCATGTGGGGATGGACAAGCTGAAGATGATGGCGGCAAATGGCCTAGTGAATGGCCCTGCCTCATCTCACTTCCTACGGCGACGGCCATGTGTGCGACGGATGCCAATATGGAAAGTCACATCGACTTCCATTTGACAAGTCGGAGACCAGGTGTAAGGCACCTCTTGAGTGCGTACATGCTGACGTGATGGGGCCGTGTGCCACCCGTACTTATGGAGGCAATCAGAAGTGTTCAGCAAGTTCCTCGAGTGGAAGGAGCTTGTGGAGGGGAGGCTGACCGCAGAGTCAAGAAGCTGAGGAGCGACAATGGAGGGGAGTTTACCTCCAATGAGTTTGCTTCTTTCTGCAGGAGGTTCGGCATTCGGCGGGAGCTCTCCTGCGCTCACACCCCTCAGCAGAATAGGGTGACAGAGAGGAAGATCCGCCATCTGGTGGAGACTACCAGGAGTTGGCTACATGCCAAGAGCATTCCTAAGGCCTTATGGGCGGAGGGAATGGCGTGTGCCACCCATGTGATCAACCGGCTACCATTGAGTCCCAACAGGATGGTGTCTCCGCACCAGCTCATGTTTGGAGAGAAGCCGAATGTGAGTCACATGAGGGTGTTTGGTTCTACCTGCTTCGTGCACGTTCCAGAGGCCGAGGAGAACCAAGTTGGAGCCGAAAGCGAGGAAGTGTGTCTTCATCGGCTACGACGAGAGGAAGAAGGGCTGGAAGTGCATGAACCCGCAGACCCACAAGTTCGTCGTCTCGCGCGACGTAGTGTTTGACGAACTGATCTCGTATCAGGGAGTCTCTTCCGTGGTGCTGCGGAGAGTGGAGAATCGAGCAGGAGAGAAGAAGAGTGGGTCACTGAGGACCCTACTGTGGAGTTGGAGGTTTCTCCAAGTGCCCCATCGCCATCTAGCTCAGGAGGAGCATCTGGCTCAGGGGGGAGCTTCGATCTCTAGAAGCAGGGAGAGTATTGCTCCTAGAGGAGGACAGAGAGGAGCTGGAGAAGAGGATTCTACCGGAGCGGTAGATAGTGGCCAAGCCTTGAGGAGGTCGAAGCGGACCATCGTCCCGCCTGCTCGCTATAAGGAGGGGAACTTCGTGAGTCTGGTTTCCCTGCTTCTTCGCAGGACCACTCGAAGAGAGGGAACCTGCCTGCTTTGAGGATGCAGCTGGCATCAAGGAGTGGGACGAGGCCATGGAGGAAGAGACGGAGGCCGAGTACAAGGCGTCGTCCTTAGCAGCTCAGGAGTGTGTCTGGGCTAAGGAGACTAGTGGAGGATGTGGATGAGGAGGTCAGCGGACCTACTGTGCTTCGCGGGGGACAATGAGAGTGCATTGAAACTGGTAACCGATCCAGTGTGACATGCGAGGGACCAAGTAACATTGAGATCGAGCATCACTTCATCAGAGAGAAGGTGCTGGGTGGCTTGATCGCTGTGGAGCATGTGCGGAGTGAAGAGAACCTGACGGATATATTCACGAAGCCCCCTATCGGCGGGGCCGTTCCCGGAGGCTTCGCTTCATTGCTTGGAGTTGTTCCCGGAGTTCACTTCAAGGGGGAGTGTTAGAATTGAAGTGAGCTGTCGCCCAGGCGACAGTGGTTGTCGCCCAGGCGACAGCGTGCGAGTAGCGACATACTCGCTAGCGAGCATCACCGTGACGAGCATCACCGTGACGAGCATCACGGTGACGAGTATCGGTGACGAGTATCGGTGACGAGTATCGGTGACGAGTATCGGTGACGAGTATCGGTGACGAGTATCGGTGGACGAGTATCGGTGACGAGTATCGGTGACGAGTATCGGTGACGAGTATCGGTGACGAGTATCGTCGTGCCTATAATAGAGGGGTACCCCCCCCCCCCCCCCCCCCCCCCCTAAAGAGTAACGAATCCAGACCTTCTGACAGTGACGAGTATATACTCTGAGAGTGACGAGTATAGCCATCAGAAGTGGCGAGTATCATCAACTCTGAGCGAGTTAGAGATACCAGAGCATCACCGTGACGAGCATCACCGTGACGAGCATCACCGTGACGAGCATCACCGTGACGAGCATCGGCGTGACGAGCATCGGCGTGACGAGCATCGGGGTGACGAGCATCGGGGGTGACGACCATCAGAAGTGGCGAGTATCATCAACTCTGAGCGAGTTAGAGATACCAGAGCATCACCGTGACGAGCATCGGCGTGACGAGCATCGGGGTGACGAGCATCGGGGTGACGAGCATCGGGGTGACGAGCATCGGGGTGACGAGCATCGGGGGTGACGAGTATCGGTGACGAGTATCGGTGCCGAGTATCCGTGCCGAGTATCCGTGCCGAGTATCCGTGCCGAGTATCGAAGCGACGAGTATCACCAGCGCGGTGTGCTCCGGAGGAGAAGCGGACCTTGTCCGTGACCAAGTTCTTTACTACTATTGGCTGTTGTGATTCAAGTTGGATGCAACTTGTATTCAGCCGTGTTCTGTTGTAATCTTGTTGCCAAGTATATATTACAGCTGTGTTTGTTCTGTTTTGGTATCCTTGATTGGTAGCACACAAAATTTCAACAGGCATTCCCCATTATTGGGGTTTCCCTTCAGGAGCCTTACATAAATAGCAGATGGAGTCTTCTTAATAATCTAAGCTATCCATAACTCCTTTTATCTTCAAGGAAGTGTCCTGTTAAGGTTTCGGCAATCTTCTCTTATGGCTAAGCTTCCTCCAGGAAGTGCCCAACTAAGGTCTTAGGGAACCTTCTCCTAAAGCAAAAGCTTCCTCAAGGTAATCTTCAAGCATAACATAGATGAACTTAGTATATGTATCCAGTACCTTGAGATCAAAATCCTGGAGATTGTTTAGTACATTAACAAGAAATACAAGTTTTAGAAATGCAATGTTGAACCAAACATTATTAGAAGTCACGATAACTCCAAGGAGGCACAAAAAATATCTTCTTTTTGATTGATAATGATAAATACCTCTGAGTATATGCTACATAATCCCAAGAATTTTGTCAATAATTATAGAGAGTCTATAAAAATCTGGACTTTGACATAAACCTATTCTGCAACATGAAAAAATTAATGAATTCACACTAGCAACAGCTATAGCAGAATTTTTGCGCTAATTTCTTAAACAGATTTAGAATCTCCCCAACTTCCAATCACCAGCCAACCAACGTAAAAGACGACTAACCAAATCCTGCATGAAATCTTCTCCAATAGTCCCAATGACAAGCTCAATAGCCACCTCGATCCTCTCTTCCTTGTACAGACTATCTATCACTATACAGTAGGTGAACTTATTAGGAGTAACATTCTTCTGAATCATCTCAGTAAACATCTCCAAAACCTCCCTGCTTTCTCCAAACAAGTAGAGTTGATGAAACAAGGTGTTAAATGTGATAACATCAGGGACAAAACTCCAACCACCAGTGATCATACATCTTGCAAGACGAAGCTTTTGATTTATAAACAAACTGCGAATCAGAAGTGTAAGTGTACAAGCATCTGGTTCAATCCCCCTCTTCACCATAGTGCTAAAGAGATGCAACGAATTCGTAGACAACTACCATCCAGACATCTACTCAGAAGTGTATTGTAGAAGACAACATCTGGGAACCAATCCAATTCTGAACTCTTCCCCAATAAATCCATGGCTTCCTGTAGCTTAGAATCCCTGCACAAGCAGTCGAAGAGTATATTCAAAGTATCCAGATTTGGAAGCAGACCGTTGAATCTCATGGCATCCAACAGCCCAAATGCTTCTTCAAATCTTCTGGCTTTACAGAGCCCGTTCATATAAACGTTGTAAGTTACCTCATCTGGCTTCCACCCCTTCAATTGGCTCTCACCCAAAATCTTTTCTACCTCATCAAACTCTCCGTTTCTACTCAATGCATCAATCAATACTGTGTACATGAAGGTATCTGGAACAAACCCAAAACTTTTGGTCAATACCACAAAATGCATGGCCTCCTTTATCCTTCCTTGAGAGCAATAGCCATGAACGAGGGAATTACAGGCTTGGGGAGTGGGGAAGCATTTATTGTCAAGCATGATGTCAAGAAGACCGATAGCTTCCATGATTCTTCCAGCACGGGAGAGGGCGGTGATGACGGTGGAGTAGGTGACTGTGTCTGGCGGAGGGCCATACCGGAGCATATAATCAAGAACAGAGTAGGCGGAATCAAAGCGCTCAGCACGGGTGGAGGAGAGGATGAGTTTGAGGAAGATGGTGAATGAAGAGGTTGTAAGGGGAAGGCCGGAGGATAGCAGCGAGCTGAAGGCGGCCGAAGCTGCCGCAGTGTGGTTGGCAAGTAGAAGAGAATTGATTAAGGCGTTGTAAGAAGCAGTGGAAGGGCGGAAGAGGTGACGGAGAAAGCGTCGGGTGACGGTGATAGTTCTTGAGTGGGAGAGGGATGAGGACTGAGGGAAGCGGGAGGGGAAGTGGTCGGGACGGCGTGAGAAGGAGGAAAACGGCAGAACGAAAGAGGGAGAGATAATCGGGGGAGGGAGGATGCAGGGAGGGAGAGGAGACGGCGGAAATGGTTGTAAGACGGCGATATCGTGACACTGAGATATAGGGCATAAGACCGCCGGGAACAAACCGATAACGAACCAGCCAACGAGTAGGTAAGAGAGAGAATCCCAGGGTTTCGCCGGAATGTTTTCATGTGGTGATGGCGCACGCGACCTTCCTAAAAAACAAATTCATAAAATCTGTAGTGAGAGAATCCCAGGGTTACGCCATTTGGTATCCGCAAATTTGTTATTAGCAGTCCAATTCTCCCTATTCGCACTCCAATTTCTATGAGATGCAAAGTGACAAAAAGGCATTTGAAGGTGCAAAGTGACAAAATTCCATTATTCAGCTGCTGTGGGGCGACGTGAGAGAACTGATCACTTCCCTCACTCTTTACTTCCGCAACTCTCCCTTCCAAAATCTATTCCCAGGATTCACATTAATTTTCGTGTGATTTTCTGAATGGTGATGAGGAATGGCGACAACATATTTGGCCTCAGTGCTTGCCTTGCTCACTCTTCTCCTGACGGGATATCTTCTGCCGGTGGAGGGGTCTATTGGCGTGAACTGGGGGATGCTTTCTACGCACAGGATGTCTCCTTCCGTAGTTGTAGATCTCATGAAGGACAATCAAATTGGTAAAGTGAAGCTCTTCGATACCAGCCCGGCGGTTCTTAGGGCGCTGATGGGGAGCAGCATTGAAGTGATGATTGGGATCCCGAATGAAATGCTGGGACTTCTTAGCTCCTCCCCTGCCTCTGCGGACGTATGGATCAGTCAGAATGTCTCGAGATACGTGGTTAAAGGTGGAGTGAACATAAGGTATTTCTATTTTTTTTTTTAAATTAATGATGATCTTTAGATGCACTTTGCCTGATTTATTTGGGTGTTTAAGAGAGAACGACGATTTGGGTTTCCTATTGTTTAACAGTTTTTGATCTCTATCGCTATTTTTGATGTTCCATTTGTATTTTATCAGATTGAAATTGTTGGTGGTAGGTTAATCAATGGAAAGAAACCTTTGGCTTCCAAATGGTTGGCACGGGTTAAAATTCTTGGAAAAAAGGAAAAAAATTGTGTTCTTAGGAAAAGGCTTGTTATACCACCCATAAAGGCCTTGGGGTACGTCTAAAGGAAACCCCGCTTAAGAAAGGTGGGGGCAACGGACAACGCATAATCGCTTGAGTTGAAAAGACCGAGCCCGCCATTCCCGCCGCCATCCGCCAAAGTCAAGGCGCGCCCGGAGCAAACCGCAGATGCATGCACCACCGCGTGCACGGTAGCACACGGGCAGCACCCCCCATCGCGGGGAAGCGGCCCCGGCCGCGCACCGACTGCACCCCTCAAGGGGGCGCAGCTCCAGCCGCACCCCTTGGGGGGTGCGGCCCGAGCCGCACCCCCCTTAGGGGTGCGACCCAGCCGCACCCCTCAAGGGGTGCGGCCCCAGCCGCACCCCCATGAGAGGTGCGGCCCGAGCCGCACCTCCCTTGAGGGGTGCGGCCCCAACCGCACCCCTTAGGGGTGCGGCCCAGCCGCACCCCTCAAGGGGTGCGGCCCCAGCCGCACCCCATGAGAGGTGCGGCCCGAGACACACCTCCCTTGAAGGGTGCGGCCCCAACCGCACCCCTTAGGGGGTGCGGCCCTAGCCGCACCCCCCTTGAGGGGTGCGGCCCGGCCGCACCCCTCCAGGGGTGCGGCCCTAGCCGCACCCCTTGGGGAGTGCGGCCCAAGCCGCACCCCCTTGAGGGGTGCGGCCAAACCACCCCCCCTTGGGGTGCGGCCTAGCCGCGTCCCCCCGGGATGCGGCCCAACCGCGCCGCCCTTAGGGTGCGGCCAGGCCTCCTCCCCGCGCTTTCTCCACAAGGGGGCTCGTAAGGGACACCGCCGTATTCACGCCCCCTCGTCGGGCGCGTCGGATCCCAATTCCCCTTTGGGGGACAACTTCCCGTTCCACCGTTTGCTCGGAACGCCTCCGCTCTCACGCTGCGCTCAGAACACTACTAAGCGCGCTCAGAGCGCTTCCATGTTCGTTGCGCGCTCGGAGCACTTTAGCGCTCACGCGCGCTCAGAACGCTCCCGAACGCGTTCGGGAGCGTTCTCACTTTTTGTCTTTCAGGCGTCTCACTTTTTGTCTTTCAGGCGTCTCACTTTTTGTCTTTCAGGCGTCTCACTTTTTGTCTTTCAGGCGTCTCACTTTTTGTCTTTCAGGCTTCTCACTTTTTGGGTTTCAGGCTTCTCACTTTTTGGGTTTCAGGCTTCTCACTTTTCAGGAACAGTTAGTCGCCTTTTTCGCCTCCAACGGAACTGCCCGAACTGCCCGAGCTGCCCAAGCTGCCCGAGGGGCAAGGTGGTCATTTACGAAAAATGGCGATCCGAGGGCCCCAAACCGGAGAATATGATTCGTCCACCAAACAGTTATGGAAACTTCAAACGGCGAGATTACCGGACTACCCCCGGCCAAAGCTATAAAAGGGCCCTGGGGCTTCATTTGAAGGGACCTTGACTTCTGGACCCGGGAGAGCTCCTTGCAGACTTTTGCGGAATTCTCCTTCGGCACTTGAAGATCTCCTTCGGGACTTGAAGATCTCCTTCGTGGACTTGAAGATCTTCATCATCCCGAAAGGCGACAAGCATTCTCAGAAGGAAAAGGCGACTAGCCTTCTCACTTCCGAAAGGCGACTAACCTTCTCACTTCCGAAAGGCGACAAGATCTTCATCATCCCGAAAGGCGACAAGCATTCTCAGAAGGAAAAAGGCGACTAGCCTTCTCACTTCCGAAAGGCGACTAGCCTTCTCACTTCCGAAAGGCGACAAGATCTTCATCATCCCAAAAGGCGACAAGCATTCTCAGAAGGAAAAGGCGACTAGCCTTCTCACTTTCGAAAGGCGACAAGCATTCTCAGAAGGAAAAGGCGACTAGCTTTCTCACTTCCGAAAGGCGACCAACATTCTCAGAAGGGAAAAAGACTTAGTTTTTCCGAGAGGTGGCCTGTCACCCTCGAAGCTCTCTTTCTCCAAGTATTGTAACGAGCAGCGGTCTGTCGCGCTCGAGTTCTAGCTTCCAAGTTGTAACTCCTCCAGAAGATAGTGAAGTTTGGTCGGCACAGCTCCGGCCGCGTGGTTTTTTTACCCTTTCCGGGTTTTCCACGTTTAAAAGTCTCTGCGTACTCAACGAACCTCTAATTGACTGTTTGCGCGCTTAGCTCGCTCACGAGCTGAGGCGGTTCAAGTGAACTGGTCTACCAAGAGCCCTAAGCGTTCCGCAACAGTTTGGCGCCGTCTGTGGGAACATTCCCAACAACTCTTCAAAAGCCGACTGCCATGGCAAGGAAGAGTGCTCGCACTACTGAAGGATCGATGCCGGAAGGACGCGTCGACCCGGCTCCCTCCCACTCGCTTATCGATGCACCTCCCGCAGAGGAGGCGCTACCAGCACCCACGGCGGGTTTGGAGGTGCGCATGCGGCAGATCGAAGAACATCAAGCTGAGATGTTGGCTCTCGTAAGGAATCTTGGGGCTCCTCCAGCTCCGATCCAGCCGCCAGCTCTGAACGCACCACCACCCCCAATTCTGAATCATGCCCCGAACGGGGAAGCCACCCAGGAAGACGAAGCCTCAGAAGGATTCTCCAATGCGGCAAGTTCCGCTCACCTTGCCCCACCAGCTGGAGGCCCAGAAGCTAACCACCGCCACCACCCCGGAAGAGCTGCCCCTGAGCAAGAAGTGGAAAGAGCTACGCGAGAAGAAATACGCAACATGATAGAAGAGGAGTATGCCCAAGCAGGGCGACGCGCGGCTCTCGCCCGCCATCCCGCGCGCCACGGCTCCCCGCTATCACCTCAAGTCCTGGACCATCCAATTCCAAACGGTTTCAAGCTTCCCAACATCGAAACGTTCGACGGGACGGACGACCCGCTGGAACACGTCAATCACTTCACCACCATCATGGGGATTTACAGCGCCCCCGACCAACTCCTCTGTCGAGTGTTCCCGACAACTTTGAAAGGACAAACGCGCACCTGGTTCCACTCCCTGCGAGATGGGGCCATCAACAACTTCGCAGAAATGACGCGGCAGTTCGTGGACCAGTTCATCGCCAATCGTAGGATTGTCCGAGATCCTTCCCATCTCTCGGGAATCCGCCAGAACGACGGAGAAACTCTGAAGGATTTTTTCCGACGCTTCACCTCTGAGGCGCGACAGATCCCGGGAGTCGACCCCGAGCTTTTGCGAGGATTTTTTCCTTGGAGGACTCCGCCCAAGTGGCTTCTACTCAGCTCTGATGAGAGAAACCGTACAAAGCTATCCTGACCTCGTTCAGCGAGTCGAGGCCCAGATAGCAGCAGATGAGGCAATTGAAGCGCACCGCCGACAGTTCGAGGGGAGCTCGAAGAGGAAGAAAGAGGAGTCACTGCCACAGGCAGTTCCCAATGAGAACAGCAAGCATCACGACAACCCCAGCCGAGACCGAAGATCTCGCCAGCATCAGGACTACACTCCACTGAACACTACCAGGACTAACGTCCTCCTCTCCATCCGTGATAGCGACGCGCTTCGCAGGCACGAGCCGCTTGCACCGAACAGAGGAAATCAGTCGCAGTATTGTGACTTTCATCGCGGGCGCGGACACAGGACTGAAGGCTGCAACAAATTGAAGGAGGAAATCGAGCGCCTTGTCCAACAAGGCCTTCTCGGAAGGTTTTTACTAAACCAGGTCCCAAACCAACACGGACCACGGGCTGACACTCCAGTAGAGGACAACGCTGTACCCCGACACGGATGAACCAGAGATACCGGGCAGGGAAACTTTCCTCGTAGTAGAGCACGCACAACCCGCATTTCATTTGTCGTCGATTTCTGTTTTCCGCTCCTTCCAGTTTTCTGCTTTTAAAAACAGTAAGCCGCAAGATTATACTTGCGCGCATGTATCCATTATGTATTTGAAATTACTACATTTGCTCTCTGTCTCAATCAGCGGTACTAATCTTCTAAAGTGAGGCACCGAAAAGTTAAAGTCACATACGACCCTCAGCATTATTATCAAACGACAAACTCGCCAACATAGGAAAAAGAAGGGGCCTCTCACAAGTGGAGGACATACGTCGAGTCCAACAATCTAAACCAAGTCCGTAAAAAGGACAACACAGCTCCCACGCTGCAGAGCATCATGCTCCCGCGTTGCAGGGCACACAGCTCCCACGCTGCAGAGCATCATGCTCCCGCGTTGCAGGGCACACATAGCTCCCACGCTGCAGAGCAACATGCTCCCGCATTGCAGGGCACACAGCTCCCACGCTGCAGAGCAACATGCTCCCGCGTTGCAGGGCACATAGCTCCCACGCTGCAGAGCATCATGCTCCCGCGTTGCAGGGCACACATAGCTCCCACGCTGCAGAGCATCATGCTCCCGCGTTGCAGGGCACACATAGCTCCCACGCTGCAGAGCAACATGCTCCCGCGTTGCAGGGCACACAGCTCCCACGCTGCAGAGCATCATGCTCCCGCGTCGCAGGGCACACCGCACCCACGCTGCAGAGCAACGTGCTCCCACGTTGCAGGGCACACAGCTCCCACGCTGCAGAGCATCATGCTCCCGCGTCGCAGGGCACACCGCTCCCACGCTGCCAGAGCAACATGCTCCCGCGTTGCAGGGCACACAGCTCCCACGCTGCAGAGCATCATGCTCCCGCTATTCACCGGCCAAGTCTACATCATGTAAAAGTCGTGAGCAAAGGCACGTGCACCAAAGCCGCGGGCACAGAACCGTGCAAAAAAGTCGCGAGCAAAGACTCGTGCACCAAAGCCGCGAGCACAGACTCGTGCACCAAAGCCCCGAGCACAGACTCGTGCAAAAAAAGCCGCAAGCACAGACTTGCGCAAACTAATTTTCTATTGTGTAAAAGCCGCGGGCTCAGAACCGCGCAAGCTAATCTGTCATTTTGCATAAACCCCTCAGCCCATGCGGATATCAGAGCCGGGCAGCAAGCCCACAACGACCTCGGAAAACCAACACCCTCCGACATCAGCTCCTACCAGAAAAGCGTCGCACAGTGGACAATGGGTGAAGCCGCCACAGAAAAATTAAAACCTCCGAACTCCTCGCATCGAAACTCGGACTCCGAAGGTTTGGGGGGCTTATGTTATACCACCCATAAAGGCCTTGGGGTACGTCTAAAGGAAACCCCGCTTAAGAAAGGTGGGGGCAACGGACAACGCATAATCGCTTGAGTTGAAAAGACCGAGCCCGCCATTCCCGCCGCCATCCGCCAAAGTCAAGGCGCGCCCGGAGCAAACCGCAGATGCATGCACCACCGCGTGCACGGTAGCACACGGGCAGCACCCCCCATCGCGGGGAAGCGGCCCTGGCCGCGCACCGACTGCACCCCTCAAGGGGGCGCAGCTCCAGCCGCACCCCTTGGGGGGTGCGGCCCGAGCCGCACCCCCCTTAGGGGTGCGGCCCAGCCGCACCCCTCAAGGGGTGCGGCCCCAGCCGCACCCCATGAGAGGTGCGGCCCGAGCCGCACCTCCCTTGAGGGGTGCGGCCCCCAACCGCACCCCTTAGGGGTGCGGCCCAGCCGCACCCCTCAAGGGGTGCGGCCCCAGCCGCACCCCATGAGAGGTGCGGCCCGAGCCACACCTCCCTTGAAGGGTGCGGCCCAGCCGCACCCCTCAAGGGGTGCGGCCCCAGCCGCACCCCATGAGAGGTGCGGCCCGAGCCACACCTCCCTTGAAGGGTGCGGCCCCAACCGCACCCCTTAGGGGGTGCGGCCCTAGCCGCACCCCCCTTGAGGGGTGCGGCCTGGCCGCACCCCTCCAGGGGTGCGGCCCTAGCCGCACCCCTTGGGGAGTGCGGCCCAAACCGCACCCCCTTGAGGGGTGCGGCCAAACCGCCCCCCTTGGGGTGCGGCCTAGCCGCGTCCCCCCGGGATGCGGCCCAACCGCGCCGCCCTTAGGGTGCGGCCAGGCCTCCTCCCCGCGCTTTCTCCACAAGGGGGCTCGTAAGGGACACCGCCGTATTCACGCCCCCTCGTCGGGCGCGTCGGATCCCAATTCCCCTTTGGGGGACAACTTCCCGTTCCACCGTTTGCTCGGAACGCCTCCGCGCTCACGCTGCGCTCAGAACACTACTAAGCGCGCTCAGAGCGCTTCCATGTTCGTTGCGCGCTCGGAGCACTTTAGCGCTCACGCGCGCTCAGAACGCTCCCGAACGCGTTCGGGAGCGTTCTCACTTTTTGTCTTTCAGGCGTCTCACTTTTTGTCTTTCAGGCGTCTCACTTTTTGTCTTTCAGGCGTCTCACTTTTTGTCTTTCAGGCGTCTCACTTTTTGTCTTTCAGGCTTCTCACTTTTTGGGTTTCAGGCTTCTCACTTTTTGGGTTTCAGGCTTCTCACTTTTTGGGTTTCAGGCTTCTCACTTTTCCGGAACAGTTAGTCGCCTTTTTCGCCTCCAACGGAACTGCCCGAACTGCCCGAGCTGCCCAAGCTGCCCGAGGGGCAAGGTGGTCATTTACGAAAAATGGCGATCCGAGGGCCCCAAACCGGAGAATATGATTCGTCCACCAAACATTTATGGAAACTGCAAACGGCGAGATTACCGGACTACCCCCGGCCAAAGCTATAAAAAGGGCCCTGGGGCTTCATTTGAAGGGACCTTGACTTCTGGACCCGGGAGAGCTCCTTGCAGACTTTTGCGGAATTCTCCTTCGGCACTTGAAGATCTCCTTCGGGACTTGAAGATCTCCTTCGTGGACTTGAAGATCTTCATCATCCCGAAGGCGACAAGCATTCTCAGAAGGAAAATGCGACTAGCCTTCTCACTTCCGAAAGGCGACTAGCCTTCTCACTTCCGAAAGGCGACAAGATCTTCATCATCCCGAAAGGCGACAAGCATTCTCAGAAGGAAAAGGCGACTAGCCTTCTCACTTCCGAAAGGCGACTAGCCTTCTCACTTCCGAAAGGCGACAAGATCTTCATCATCCCAAAAGGCGACAAGCATTCTCAGAAGGAAAAGGCGACTAGCCTTCTCACTTTCGAAAGGCGACAAGCATTCTCAGAAGGAAAAGGCGACTAGCTTTCTCACTTCCGAAAGGCGACCAGCATTCTCAGAAGGGAAAAAGACTTAGTTTTTCCGAGAGGTGGCCTGTCACCCTCGAAGCTCTCTTTCTCCAAGTATTGTAACGAGCAGCGGTCTGTCGCGCTCGAGTTCTAGCTTCCAAGTTGTAACTCCTCCAGAAGATAGTGAAGTTTGGTCGGCACAGCTCCGGCCGCGTGGTTTTTTACCCTTTCCGGGTTTTCCACGTTAAAAAGTCTCTGCGTACTCAACGAACCTCTAATTGACTGTTTGCGCGCTTAGCTCGCTCACGAGCTGAGGCGGTTCAAGTGAACCGGTCTACCAAGAGCCCTAAGCGTTCCGCAACAAGGCTCAACGTCCACTTGCTGTTGTAACACTTCATTTCTCATAGTAATACGTGTTCATGGTATTTGCCATCTGTGGTAAACTGTAGATGATGGTTTGAAGATTATATGATCAGAAGGACTGTCATTTTTCTGATTTCACAAAAACTATTATGTCCTTAGATTTTGTGGAATTCAAATGCGTCTAGCTTACCAATAATTTTCATTAACAATTATATGTCTATGATGTATTTTAGGGTTTCATGGTAATCGACACCTTTTAGAATTTTACCTATCAAATGCATGTTCTTTGTAATGGGTGCTTGTTGAGCTTGTTGATTTTGTTCCTTTTAAAGTTAGTTTCTTTTATTCTTCATTGAGGTTGTTTGGCCATGAATGTGTTTTTGTATCTATTTTTGAAATTGCTTTGATTAGTTTTGAATCACATGCACTTGAATTCCTTTGTATATATATTTCATTTGCAATAAATTGGTTGATGGAGAAGGTGCTTCGTGTGGATGTTTTTTGCTTATTAATTGTGTAAGGTCCTTGACTACAGGATCATGTTTGAATAGTTTTCTTATTAGTTTGACCTAATTTTTTTTATCTGCTTTTATCGTCAGGCTTTACGTTTAATGTTAAGACAATATGTTTGAACCTTGCTTCTTTTGATGTTGTTGATTATTTCCTTAAAAATTTCTTTCTAGGTTGTTTGTTGCACTGAAATTTTATTGGTTACCCACACCATTATCAATCCCTAGCTCGAATGAGACAATATGAGTGTTGATTGTAGGTTGATAACCAATTGTAAGACTCATGTAAAAATTATTTAAATAACTCCAATTTTTAATTTTGTTAGTGCTGTAGAATTCCTCTGAAGGTGTGTGCGGTGCGCCACAATTTAACTCTGATTATAGTAAAAATTATGCTTAGGCTTGTTAGTTGAAATTCTAGGACTTTAAATGAAAAGATAAGAGAATTGATGGACATAATAATCCGAAAAGGAATAAACATAAATTATTTACAAGAGACTAAGGCTCCGTTTGGCCCGGCGGTGGCGGTCGTGAACGCGGGTGGTTATGAACCGTCGTTCGTGAACGCCCGACCTCACCTAAGGAACTTCATCCACTTTTATGTTCAAAACTAGTTTCTTTTCTTGGTGGCGGTCATAACCGTTGCAGCCAAACTACGTTATCAAGGCGCGCGCCTGAGGCGCCCGGTGCACCATGCGCACCGGTCAGTGCCTCTGCAAGGCAGAGGCGGGCGAGGTGCTTCAGGTGCGCCTAGGCGCGCGCCTTACCAACTCCCAGGCGCACCAAAGGCGCGCCTGGGCTTTTCAAGCTATTTTCTTCACGCGGTTTTTTTTTGGGAGGGGGGCAAAAACATGATCTCAGACGCACCCGAGACACACCTAGGGCACTTTGGCCTCCAATTCACCAATTTTCAGTGAATTGAGTTCTCGATTCACTGAAAAACAGCAAATTTGACATCCAATTCGCTGATTTTCAGTGAATTGGGCACCCAATTCACTAAAAATCAGCGAATTGGATGCCCACTTCACTGATTTTCAGTGAATTGGACACCAAATTCACATAAAATCAATGAATTGGATGTCAAATTCGTTGATTTTCAGTGAATTCGGTGACCAATTCGCTGATTTTCCGTGAATTGGGCACCCAATTCATTTTTGCGCCTCACGTGCAGCAGGCTTGCGCCTGCGCCTAGGCTCCAGGACCCCTTTGCGCCTCGGTGCGCCTTGCGCTTTTCATAACTTAGATGCCAAACATACATTTTATGATTGTTGCATTTTTGTCCAAATTCCCGGAGCAAAAATGGCGCACCAAACGGAGCCTAAGTGACAAAAAATCAAATATTGGGGATGATTTTAAATTGTTATTTGTTGAAAAGGTTAATAATAAAAATGAGGTTATGATAGTGGTGGATAAAGAGTAAAATAAAAATTTATTGATATAAATATGCTACTGAGATAATTATCAGTGATGATATCCTCATATAGTTCCTCAAGTTCGATTGAAGATAAATTAGAAGATCTATTTTATGAAGAGATTGACTTTCTATGATGTATACCCCATGAAGAGAAGATAATTAATAGTGGTTGCCGAACTTCGCATAAATGTTACCGTATGATGGGCTATGAGAATATTTATGATGGGTTTAAAATAGGAGAAAAAATAGAAGCAAAGAAATTAAAGTTGAGTTGTTGCTTATGCTATTGGAATAATGAACACCTACTTTAAGAAAAGAAAGTATTATTTAGTTATGACCGGAGCCACCAGATCACAACTAGGTTTATTTCATTTAGCAGAAAAAAGAAAATTTCTTGCAAAGGTTGTAACTTGTAAGGTAATTCCAAGAGAGGGTTTGACGCAAAATAAAGAAATAATTATGAAAATAAATTTTAAGTCTTAAAAAGAAATAATTTCCTTAGTATTAATTGGCTGAATTTGAAAGGTGAGGAATTAATTATTAATTTTTTAAGCTCAATTATTAAAGAAGACAAAGGCTCCGTTTGGCACGACGATAGCGGTCGTGAACGCGGTGGTTATGAGCCATCGTTTGTGAACGCCCGACCTCACCTAAGGAACTTCATTCCTTTTTATGTTCCAAACTAGCTTTCTTTTCTTGGTGGCGGTCATAACCGTTGTCATGTTAAGCATACATTCTATGGCGATGGCTTTTTTGCCCAAACTCACCGGAGCAAAAACGCCGTGCCAGACGGAGCCGAAGTGAAGTTCTTTAGTAGAGAAAAATATGTTGTGAGATAATATCTCTAGTTATGTTATGATGATTGCATAAATATCTTAGAAGAGTTTATAATAAATCATTTATTGGTAAGGAGACTTGCATAAATATTTTGAATTTAATTTTTTTTATTATGTATTATTACTTGTCCGTCTGGTCATGAATGTGTTTTTGTATTCTTCTTGAAATTGCTTTATTAGTTGTGAATCACATGCAGTTGGGTTCCTTATTATCCTTTATTTGTGATAATTTGGCTGATGGAGGAGGTATTTCATGTGAATAATGTTAGGATTTATGTTATGTTTATGTATTGTATTGTCACATGCCCTCCTTATTGTATGCACACCTCACTTTTATAAAGGAGTGGTGATTATTTTCTAAGTAAGAATTTAATTTCCTTTTCATCAACATATGATTTATCCACTAGTGGTGATTATTTGCCAAGTAAGAATGTAATTTTTCTGCTCATTAATTGTTTAAGGTCCTTAATTAACAGATCGTTTTTGACTAATTTGATTATTAGTTTTCTTTGCACTCATTCATATTTTCTATCAATTTGTATCTGCTTTTTTTCGTCAAGTTGTACATTCAATTTTAGATGATATGTTTGATCCCCACTTCTCTAGATGTTGTTGGTTTCTTTCTTTATTTGTTTAACAATGTTTTTTCGGGGTTGTTTGTTGTACTATTTTTTTTCTCATCCACGCCATTATGGGTTCTTAGTCCAGATGAGAAATGTTAAGTGTTGATGTTAGGTTGATAACTAATGTAGAACTCATTACTCATGTAAAAACTACTAAAATGACTCCAACTTTGAATGTTGTTAGTGCTAAGGAATTCTCCATAAACAAAGTACCACAATTTAACTCAATTATGGTGAAAATTAAGCTTTGATTTGTTACTTGGAATTTGAGGGGTTTAAATGAAAAGCTAAGATAGTTGATGGACATGGTAATCCGAAGAGGAATAAACGCTACTTTTTTGCAAGAGACTAAGTGAGAACGAGAAAATAAATCAAATATATTGGGGATGGTTTTAAATTATTGTTTGTTGAAGAGGTTAATAATAAAAACGAGGTTACGAGTGTGGTGGATAAAGAGTTTGAAATGAAAAATAGTGATATGAACAGGTTTAGCATTGAGATAATTATCGATGATAATATTATTGTGTGGATAATGTCTAAACACCTTATGCTGGGTATTACGGAGAGATGTAAATGTTATTTTGAAGAGTCATTAAATGAAAATTTGAAGTAAGAAAATATATTGGAGGAAGTTAACGAACAAAGTAAATTATTGACTTAGGATCATTTACTGAGACCACTCTTCTAACATTGCATAATTACAAAGTCCTCCCCTTACCGGAGGGAGGGGGAGGGGTTGGAAATCTTTTCTACATGCATGTTGTCTAAAAAGAGAAGTGAGACTAGCTTTGAAGGAGATGCATAAACGTAAAACCTTAGGCTTTGATGAGATATATATTGAGATTTTTAGAGCTATGTGTGTCTTTTAAATGAAAAATTTATGACTAAGAGGATGTTCACTAATTGGAGAAGAGGCATCTTGATGTTAATATTTAAGAACAAACGAGATATTTAAAATCACACTATGAATCAAACTTATGAGTTCGACAATTAAGTTACTAAGGAATTATTGATTATAAATTTAGGAAAAAAAGAGTATAAAATTAGAAAAGCCACATCAATTTTAGCTTGAATTTGATTTCATGTCAGTAAGATCTATTATGAAAGTTTTTTTCTTATGATAATTAATGAAAAAATAGCAAAACAAAAGTTCATGTGATCGTATTGTTCTTAGAAAGGTATATGAAGTAGTACCACAACATTAAATTCAATATAGTTTAAAGAAGAAAGATGCGTGTACAGTTATGTTGAGAACTTGAGATTATTAAAAATACATACGATGAATTACTAGCTAATATTAGTTGTATGAAGTGACCAAAAACTTAGTAAAGGAGATACTTATTTAATATATCCAAAATGAGGCGTCTTAATGTATAGTTTTGTTGATGACATAGTTCTAATTTGCGAGACAGTAGTTGAACTAATTAAGAAATTAGAACAATAAATATATTGTTAGAAGATCGATGACTTTGAATTAGCAGACCAGAGACTAGTTATATGATATGCTATTTTAGAGGAGTGATATTAATAATTATTATTCTATCTTATTTGAAAAAAAGATAACTAAATGCGATAGACTCAAGTACCTTGAATCAAATTTTCATAAAATTGAGAATGTAATTGCAGACACAATCTCTTGAGTTAAGGTTGAGTAGTTTAAATAAATAAGCGCCTCTAGAGTACTATGTGATAAGACTTGGGAGGATAACTGAGACTTGAAGTTAAAATTTTTAAAACAGTTATTTGGTCGTTAACTGGGAGGAGGGAGAGACCTAAGGATGGTTTGGCTCTGTGGATTTTCCCCGAAGCCAATCCGCGCAGAGGCCGCGGTGGCCTTCGCGCAGTCGATTTCCGCGGAAAATCTGCGAAAATCGAAGGCGGGAAGGATCTGTTGGGTTTTCAATACATCATATGTAGACATCATATCACATATGCGCAGCGGAAATAACGAACAAGAACAACCCTAAACAGTTCAAGGAACTTGCGATTTCATGAATCAAGAAATAGGAGAAACGACATATTGCAATACCTCAAGGGGATTGAGTCAACACTCAACCAAGATGCTCTAAGAAGAAATCCGGAAGACAACCTCTGAGTCCTAAGCGCTAAAACCGATCAGCGCCTCTACGAGATTCCACACGAGCGATGAAGAACCCTAGCTTCTTGTCGCACAAGAACTAGGTCGGAGAAGAAGAGCCCACTACGTCTCCCACGAACTGCTAGGTCCGACGACAGGGAGAAGCGGCGACGACGTCGGGGTGCGGGAACAGCCGATCGGAACCCTTCCGTCTCTCTCGTTCTTTCGCAAAGGGAGATCACTTATTTAGGGTATATAATCATATTCTATTTATTCCCAGGCGAGAGAGAGAGGCTATCCGCACACCCACGACTTACACTGGAGTAAATACCGAATTCGTCGAGTAACAAGATGAATTCGTCGAGTAATAAACTGAATTCGTCGAGTGAAACATAATTCGTCGAGTGAACCTTTCACTGAAGAAATTCATCGAGTAACAAACAATTCGTCGAGTAACAATCAATTCGTCGAGTAACAATCAATTCGTCGAGTGATGAATTCATCAGGTTCGTCGAGTAATCATGAATTCGTCGAGTCAATCCGGATTCGTACATTCGACGAACTGAGGTAAGAGTTGTCGAGACATTCTCGATGACTCGCCTCGAAAACTTGCCAACACGCTCCATACAATATTCACAATACCTGTGGAGCATTCATATGACTCGACGCAACTCCAATAAGTCGTAAGATTGGTCCTTCACTCATATCCAATATGAGTAAGGCCAACACAATTCTTCCTCCAACTTCTCCAAACACTCTTGTGTGTGACCCCATAGGCTCATATCACGTTGACAGTGAGACTAAATGCTTGATCACTTCCAGATCACCTTGGAAACACCAACAGGATCCCTGTCGCCCGGGCGCGGCCCCGCCAAACGGGCCGCGACTGCGACCGGGAAGTGCGGTCCACGTTACGGCGCGGGATTCGTCCCGCAAAATGCAACACTAACCTTTGATGTTTCCTAACTTTTTAATCTTTATACTGGATAAGCAAGAAGGGACTCAAGTACATAATCTTCTATGTTCCTTTTCTTTTCTTGACCCCACACTCAAGGATTGAAGATGTAAGCTAGAAAAAAATACAGTTTGGCAACATATATTGGGTACGGTTGTCAAGGGGTAGTATTTGAATAGTTATGTAATGATCTTAGGATTTCTAGACTATTTTAAAGTTGACAAAAACAAAGTTCTCAGATTTGGTATCATGTGAATCACAGCCTGTTGAATATAATATTAAATATCTTTTTGTTAATTGCTCTATTTGAATTAAGATATGAAGTTTAAGTTTGTTAATATGCACATCATGACCTCATTGTGAGATGACACATTATGACTACGAGCATTCTCCTAATCAATCTTGAATCAAAACCAGTGTTGATGAATTTTTATTAAGAATGTATGTAGGTGAAGTTAAACCGTTAGAATGAGGGATCCACATTTTACATTTTGGATCGCACTATAGAAGAAATTGAATTTTCCTAGATTTCTAATATGAATTGATGATCAATGCACCAATGGCTCAGATTTTCATGCAGTTATGGTTTTCTGCATGTATAACGTTCATAGAAGGCCAGTGACAAGATAAATAAAATAGAAGGTTTATACAGACCATATTGATGATGAATTTCACCTTGCCAATGCTTTGAAGATCTCGACAGATACAGTAAGAGCATAATCTTCTTCATTTAGTTTGTGCACTTCCATTGATATCAACCATTTTCTTATTGTTAGCGGTCAACTTACATTTTATTATGTAACATTAGCATGCAATTTATGAAGGAGCGTTCTATTATTTGCAATCATATAGGGGAGCGCCGCGGATCTCGCGGCAACCTGAGTACCCTATCAACACCCACTTCTGGGGGCCGAGCCTTCCTATCACCCGCTCATCCTCTCGTGCTCCAACCGCCTCACATCCGACATTTAGAAGCAAGATTAGGGACTTTCTGGACCAAATGAGTAAGCTGATGGATATGATGCAAACTTTCACAATAACTCGCCGCAACTGAAGCGCGACATCAAGAAGCCGAAATCCGTCACCAGGTAGACATTGCCGCCCTATCCAACATGCTAGCAAGTCTCACACCAGCTGTACAAGCACTTACCATTCCAACGCATGACCCCCAACATATGTACGACTTGAAGGTCTCTCGTTCCCCGCTACACCAAGTTGAAATGCCCAACCTTCAATGGGAAGACCGACTCATTGGGATGGCTGACCAGCTGCGAGCAATTTTTTTGGCTATCGGCAGACACTAATAGCAGAATGGATCAGCCTGTCATCCTTTCACCTTCTCGGTTCGGCTCAACTTTGGTTCTCCCATGTGCAAATTGGCAAACCGGGAATGACAAGACGAATTTAAATGGCTCCGCAACATGCGACTTGGTCCCCCATTCGAAGTAATCTTCTTGGCGCACTAACCACATTACGACAAAACGATTTTGTGGACGCATATCTGGAACAATTTCAGGTCCTAACTTATGTGACGTCGGTACAACTTGAGCAGCAGGTCACCATCTTTATGGCCGGACTTCATGAACAACTGTGACAAGACGTCGAGTTTGAGGCCTCACAGTACTTAGGTGGCGTTTGGTTGGGCGGATAAGCTCCGGTGCGGTTGGTCCAAAACGCCCTTCGATGCATAAGCTACGTTTGGTTGGGCTGTTAGGGTAAACACCGTTTATTAATAAACACCACCTTAAGCTATCAGTCGTCTGCGCCTCCTCCCTCCAATTCAACCGCAGCTGCGCGTTTCGTTGTTTCGCTCTTCGCCCGCGTCTCCTCTTCCCGACACCCCCCCCCCCCCCCCAAATCGAGCACCCGATCTTGCCCGTCGACCAGATTTCTCACCGAAAAACGCTGCGCCTCCACCTAGAAACCACCGGTGACCATCCTTTTGCCAGCAGGCAGGACATTCTCTCCCCATCGATGACGATCTCTTCCTGCCAGCATCTCCCCCATCGACCACAAGCTTCTACTTCTTCTCACCCATCGACGACAAGCTCCTACAACTCCTCTCCCGCCGGATCTCTAGTAAGATCTCTCCCATGTCACCGATTTTGCTAGATTTTTTGATTGGATTAGCCCTAGCCAGATCCTTTTGCTAAATTTTTTAGTTGTGTTTATATGATAATTTATTTATCAGTTTTTTGATAGAATTAGCCGTAGCAAATGTGTATATAAAAATGTGTACAAATGTGTGTGTGTGTATGTGTGTGTGAGTATTTGAATGTATATGTGTATGTGTGCGTGAGTGTACAAATGTGTATGTGTGTGTGTGAGTATTTGAATGTATGTGTATGTGTGTGTGAGTGTACAAATGTGTATCTTTTAGTAAAACTGTGTTTGTGTGTACAAATGTGTATGTGTGTGTGTGTATGTATGTATGCGTGTGTGTGTATGTGTATGTGTGTATGTGTTTGTGTATGTATGTGTGTGTATATGTGTATGTGTGTGAGTGTTTGAATGTATATATGTATATATGTATATATGTGTGTGTTTATTGTGTATTTGTGTGAGTGTTTGAATGTATATATGTGTGTGTTTATTGTGTGTATGTGTGAGTGTGTGTGTTTATTGTGTATTGTGTTTGGTGTATGTGTATGTGTATGTGTAGTTGTGTGTGCGTATGTGTTATTATGTATGTTTATTTGTGTGTATATGTGTAGTTGTGTGTGTGTATGTGTAGTTGTTTGGTGTATGTGTAGTTGTTTGGTGTATGTGTGTTGTTTGTGTATTGTGTGTGTATGTGTAGTTGTGTGTGTATGTGTAGTTGTGTGTGTGTATGTGTGTTTCTTATTGTGTATGTTTATGTGTGTGTATATGTGTAGTTGTGTGTGTGTTGTTGTGTATGTTTATGTGTGTATATGTGTAGTTTGGTGCCTGTGTGTGTTTATTGTTTATTGCATGTTTAAATTGTTTTATTTTCTAAAGATGGACAAAACAAAAGATGGAGGGGTAGCCGCTTTGTGGGACACTACGAATGTCATGCTCTTCTGTGATATATGCATTATGCGTGTGTATAAAAATTGTTTTGGTGTTGGAAAAAAATATGTTTTTTGTGTGTTGGTTATCATTTTATGAAAGAAAAAAATTCACCAAAAAATCTATTTTGTTCCCAATCAACTTTTCCAAAACTCTATTTTACAAACTCCATTTCACCTAAACAGTTTTTTAACAAAACTCTATTTTTTAAAAACAACATTTTTCTCAAATTCCATTTTCTATCAGCAGCTTTCCATCAGCAACATCCCAACCAAACAGAGCCTTAGTTATTGCCATGAGTTTAGCCAGGCTATACAAACGAAGACTACATCTAGATTGAGGTACCAATGCTACCACATGCACAAAGAATCAGGTCGACAAAGTCGAAAGTACCCTACCCCCACAAATTCTACGCTTGTCTCATGCCGCAATGTCTGAACATTGCGCAAAAGGTTTTTGTTATAACTACGATGAGTTCTTTACTCGCGACAATTACTGCAAAAGTTGTTCTATATGAAAGTAGATGACTCTGACTAAGAAGGAATTTGGTGATCCAGGCACACTTTGATCTCCCTCCGAGCTTGAAGACACTCATTTTGCAAGGTGAGTTATGGGCTTCGAGCCTAATTATCATAGGGGTGTCCTGTCAGTCAAGTTGTCTTTTATTATTAACTATTGGTAGTTAGTAGTTATTGGTTATCATTAAGAGTCTTGTAAGCCTATTTATTGGTATGTGATGTTGTTACAGAGGAGGACAGAGCGGAACAGTAGGAAGCTTCGACGTCATGACGAGTGTACTCGACAAGGAAGAAGTCAGATGCCGAGACCGCGGGTGCCCTGGTGACGGGATGATGGCGTGACTAGCCATGCTTGTTATCTTTTTATTTGCATTTTCTATTATTTACGCATTTGCCATTAGGGGGGGGGGGATATATCAACCCCACATTATTGTATTTTCTTTTATCTTGGAACTTTGATTTGGAAATAGAAATTTGGAGCCTAAGGCTGGCCAAGGAATCCTTCCTTGGAGTTTCTCAGTTACCGAAATCCCTCTTCCCTGCCCCCCGGGTATCAATTTGGTCCGACCACTGTCACCGCCCGCTGCATCCCAGCCGTCGATTCCGGCTACGTGCCTCCTGCTTAGCCAGCTCGCTGTTCGCACGACCACGCTGCGTTCGTCTTCCAGCGTTTATTTGGGGGGTGATTGACGGTGGTGCCAGCCACAACTTCGTCTTGGTTGACTCTGTGACTTGCTTGCAGCTGGATCCTGACTCGACAACGGGTTATCGTGTTTATTTGGGCGGCGGTCACCGATCTACGACGGGCGGACTTTGCCGCAACCTTCCGTTTCAATTTGGGATGACCGCGCTACCACAAATTTTATGTTTTTCCCCTGGGAGGGGTGGATGCGATTCTCGACTTCTCATGGTTGCAGACCCTGGGCGACATCAACCATAACTGGGCTACTATGCGCATAACCTTTCAGTGGGCCAACAACCCTTGCACACTATTCGGCGATGCCTTTCTTTAGCGATTCCCTGTCTCCTCTCGGGCGGCCTACCATACTCATTTAGTCGACTTCCGAGCACTACTGCGGCAGATCTGTACTGCGGAGACAGACAACCTTCCACTCGGCCCAGCTCCATTGTCCCTCGATATCTTCGACATTCTGCGGACCTTCGCTTCCGTGTTCGAGGCCATGCTGAGTCTTCCTCCGTCACGGCCGACCGACCATCGCATTCCGCTATAGGACGGAGCCCGCGCCATTTCGGTTCTCCCTTACCGCTACGGGCATGTTCAGAAGGATGAGATCGAGAGGCAAGTCTTTGACATGCTTACCGTTGGCTTGATACGTCCCAGCGCGAGCCCTTTTTCGAGCCTGGTCTTGCTTGTGCGGAAGGAAGGTTGCTGGCGTTTTTGTGTGGACTACCAGGCCCTCAACAATGCCACCGTGGCGGTCAAATATCCGATTCCCGTCATTCATGAGCTCTTGGACGAGTTAGGCGGAGTCACCTATTTTTCTAAGACCGACTTCTGTTCGGGCTATCATCAAATCCAGGTGCGAGCCGAGGACATCCCGAAAATGACCTTCCGTACACATGACAGCCATTATGAGTTCTTAGTTATGCCATTCGGCCTAACTAATGCCCCGCTACATTCCAAACTACCATGAACGACATCTTTCGGCCGGTGCTTCGCAAGTTTGTCCTTGTGTTCTGTGATGACATACTTGTTTATAGTCTGACGTGGCTGGATTATCTACGCCACTTGGCGTCTACTTTGGAGACATTGTGGAGACATCACTCGTTGCCTACAAGAAGAAATGTGCGTTTGGACATCACTCGCTACCTTGGTGTTTATTATTTGCAGATGATATTGTTTTGGTCGATGAGACGCGCGAGGGTGTAAACGCGAAACTTGAATCTTGGCGAGACACTTTAGAAAAGAAGGGTTTTAGGTTGAGCAGTTCAAAGACGGAGTATATAGAGCTTAAAATTAGTAGCGCAAGAAGGTCTAATATGACCACTTCTCCACTCTTAAATAAAAAAGTTCAAATTATATGTTATTTTGAGAGTATATAGACTAAGTTCTAATAATTGCAAAATACATGTACTCATGTCATAGTATGACCACCCCTTCACTCTTAAATGTAACGTTGTCCTCAATATTTTATGAATAATAAAAATATAAAGTGTGTGTGTGTGTGTGGGGGGGGGGGGGGGGGGGGGGAGAACAATATTACCGGGATCTTGTCTTCTTTAATGTATTATGAAAACCGAATTTTTTGTTGCGACGTTGGCGGCTACTTCTTTCAAGTAAATCAGAGGGAGTGTAAAAATCTAAGTGCAACTCTATATCCATGTTATCATGCATTAAACAAACAAAACACACAAGCAAAAGAGTGAAATCCTGATTTGAATTCCATTTAACAAAAATAAAAAGCAAACACATACAATATATTAAATATTTTTGGTTTTTATGGGGACAAGGAAAATTGCAAACAAAGAAACAGTCTAAATAAATAGTAAGATTAACAAGATTAGAACTTTCAAATATTAATGGTTATCCGGTTGTAGTTAAGATTTACAATCCGTTTCCCGTAACAACATAAAAAATTTGATACGCTCCGATCGCATCTAAGCTAAACGATAAATTTGCGTACTCCAATTTAGATTAGGCAAGCGCACTTATCGTTGGTGGTATATTGAAAAGATGATATCAAACTCGTATTTTCCATGGCTCGCCATTAATTTCCCAACTTCGCTTTTATCATGTTATCTTATTAAATATTCAATTGATAAACATATAACATTATAAAAGATACAAAATGATAAACCCTAAAACTATGAAGTTCAATTGGAGAAAATATTAATTCGGCCATATAAAATTATAAACATATTAGGTTATTTCTCTTGAAAAATGCTTTTAAGACTATGTGTTAAAATGCTATTCCAGACCGTGGTGATTCCTATAATATTCCGGGCTTCTTGGTTAGGACGAACAAAAACTAACTTTAGGTTGAACTACTTAAGAACCCATCTCACTGCGTATAGAAACCTCCAAAAATTGCTTTTTCGTTCTTTGAATCACACTATTAAGTTGAGAATAATTCAGGAGATTTATGATACCTATTCTTTCAGGATTACATGCAACTCTCTTTACCCACACATGATCTATTCATAAAACAGTCAACCGAGGCCTATGAAATTATGAATACCCAGATTATGAAACGATACTCATGAAATACCGACTCATAGCAATAAACCACGTAAATAAATCGAAGAAAGATTCTAATACTGATAATGAGAAAATGACAAAGTACTTCAAAGTATTCCAAAAGTTAAACAGACATGTACGTACAATGTATTGATTATATAAACATTATCAAAAGAGAAAATCTATAGAAAGAAGAGGAATCTTGAGAGACATAGATAAATATAAAGAACTTCCCTTTTCAATTTCTCTTCCTTGGCTTCCTCCCTATATTGTTGATTTTGGCCTTGAGATGGCTCCAGACCATGGTTATCAGGATCGCGATCCGGATCGTACGATCCAGATTTTGTAAATCGATTCGGATCTTACCTAGGATCTAAATCGGCACATCTGCGACTGGGATCGCGATCCGGATCTTTGGATCTTTAGGATCGCGATCCTGACCCGATTCTATCGGTCCGACCAAAGGTAACTAGAGACATGCCCAACCCTATTCCGACCCCATTCAATCGGTTCAACGCCCATAACCCATTGCTTAACCTTATCCCAATCCCGCCCGCATACCCTATCACGTAATCATATCATGCTACTTTACCGAATCCCAAGTGTCGATCGCTGACTGCAAACGGAGGCCAAGAGCGACGTCTTTGGTCACTTCTAGTCCAAACAATGTCACTACGAGCAATCCAACAATCTGGTTCGTCTTCCTGCTTATAGACTTCCACCAATCCATCAGTCCAGATTTATTTTTATTGTTAGTATACATCAGGTGTCCTACCTGAAACGGAAAGTGAACTTAGTATGATATTATCTTTTTGATTTAGTTATTCAATTTTTTAAATATAATTATTCACATACTCTGCTCAATCTATTGATTTTTAAAATGTACGTACAATTTATTCACATACCGCTCAACTGATATTTCAGGGCATTACAACTCTGCCTTCCTTAAAAGATTTTCTTCTCGAAATTAAACTTCAAGACGATACCTGAGTTAGAAAGTTCTGGGTATTTTGCCCGCATTAGTTTCTTTTTCTCCCAAGAGAGTTCTTCACATCCGCAGTTGTTCCATCGAACATTCACCAGTGCAAACTCCTTATTACTTAGTTTACGAATCTCAGTATCTTCAATACACAGGGCAGACCACGATCCCCAAATCCTCCTCAACTGGCACTGAGTTCGCTTCCACCACTTGGTTTGGTTCCAACAACAGTTTCCTCAATACGAACACGTGAAATTCATCATGCAAGACACTTAATCTGTAGAGAGAGCAAGACGATATGCCACATTGCCCCGTTCAATCACCTCAAAAGGATTCAAGTATCACAAACTCAACTTTTTCAGTCTTCGAATCCTTGCCACGCCTTTAATGACTTGATTTTCAAGTATACTCTCTCTCCATGCGTGCATTGAAATATTTTCCTCTCGGTCCTGTGCAATTTTCAAGCATTCTTTGATAATACTGATGTTCTTGATGGACTCACTCGTCTCTTCCTTGTTCAACATCGGAGTATCTCCCACATCTGCCCAAGACATCGACGTTCGACACCGTCTCCCATGCAAAGCTTCAAACGGAGCCATCTGAATGCTTGCTTGAAAGCTATTGTTGTAGGCGAATTCTATTATGAACATGTGATCCTCCTACTTCTTTCGAAGTCAAGAACATATCCTCCATCGTTCTGTTTGTCCTCTCCGTCTGATCGTCAGCCTGTGAATGGAACACTGTGCCGAACTTAAGCTTAGTCCATAAATATTGCTGAACTAACTTCCAATCCTTCGTTGTGAACTGCCTGTCATGATCACTGATAATACTCTTAAGAATACTGTGCGATCGAACAATGTTATGAACATATAGCTCTACCAACTTCTCCACATTGTTGTCCTTCCGATTGGGGATGAAATGAGCAACCTTCATCAAACGATCAATAATCACCCAAATAACATCTTTACCCCTTGGGACCTAGTCAATCCGTGTGCGAAATTCGTAGAGATAACATCAAGTTTCCACTCCGAGATAGGGAGAGGTTTTAGAAACCCTCTTGGACTTTGACACTCTGTCTTCACCGAGGCGCAAGTTTGGCGACGGGCCACAAAAAAGGCCACAAGCAAGGCCACATCCTTCATGTTGGGCCACCAAAACAATCCCTTCAAATTCATGTACACATCTTTGTGCTCCCCAGATGAACCAAATTTTTGTTAAAGTGTGCTTCTTACATGATCTCATCCCATAGTTTCCAAATTTTGGGATGCACACATTACTTTTCTATCTTATAACTCCACCATCAAACACCATGTCTCCAGGGGACCCCTTATGCTTTCGAGTATGACCGATACTCGCCAGAAGACCCTCGCCTAATAAGGGTTAGTTGTTTCTTTCCAAGTCACTTTGTTGCTCGCAAAGAGCGGGGATTGTGTACAACCCATATTATTCGAGGGTAGGACCCGTTCATGCCACGTGGGCATAAGTCAAAGTCAAAGGTCAAGTCAGAGTCAGCAAGCAACCCACATGGGCAGTTAATGCTAGATGTGAGTATCAAAGTTACTCTCCCCAAACAGGCGACTATAAGCAAGCCTCAAAGTTACTCACTTATGTGGCGGCCATTAGCAGTATCTCGCCAGGCGTGGGCGAGATCCTTCAATAGTCTCCCGTTCGCCAGGTCCAGAAAGTCAACCTCCCAGGGGCCAAGTATGGTCGCCTATGTACCCCTTCCTCCCGGATTTGTCTATAAATAGACCCCCAGGGGTACTAGGAATGACACTTAAAAATCAGTGATTGTTACCCCCCCCAGACGAGATTCTCATCAAGGCAGTGCCTTCCTCGTACAAAGCTCGAGCATCTGTGGTTGCGGAGGGGGAAGTTTCTCTTAAACTTCCGGGTACGTGGCGGGTCCTCCCTGCTGAAGCATCTTGGTGTCTGTTTGTGGCTTTTCCTTCATCTCCCTAGCTGTAGCCTTCGGATCCCGATTGTCGGATCGCGGAACCAGTAGCCTCAGAGTACACTTTGGTCCGAACATTTGGAGCTAGGATTTACCTGGTTTCAACAATATGATTGATATTTCTCGCTTTCTAAATATTTACGAGAGTATATGTTCCTTAAATTTTTACAATTTCTCGAGATCTAACTGATAGGAAAATATATATTATTTATGATCTACATATATTAGCTGGACGTTTGACAGGTTATAGCTTTCTATCGCAAACTAGTATTGCATAACGATAGTTGCGGTTTCTTAAAACTATAAGAATTTTCTGAACTATAAAGTACATATTAATACAAAACTATTTGACATGTCTAGCCAAAATGAATAAGAGTTTGTTACAGCGGTATTGCGGCGCTCATAGTCGCGACGCGACAACATGATTCTTTATAAGAAATATTCTGTTGGCACAAAGTCGTTCTCCGATTGTCTACGGGGTTTACCTCTTCAAATGTCCTCAAAACACTAAAAAGGACAATAAAGCGTATATTCATTTCTTCTAGATTTCGGGAATACTATTTCATAATGAAGAAAAAGAATTTACCACTTCTCTGACGGTAGAGGGTTAGGATTTCTGAATCGGAACACGCTACGATTAAATTTGAAATTGTTGATTCCGTCGTTCACCTGGAAGATCCATTATGTAAGGTAGGGCTTGGGTAGAAATTCTGAAAGAAACCACGTACGTGTGAAATCTGAAATTCCTAAAGGGGACTGACATTACATGAAGAAGCTTGCTGGACAAAGTCGATTTGCCCAGAAAAGGTCGGCATCACCTAGGGCTGACGGGGCAAGGTTTAAAACTCGATTTCCGACTGAGGAATGGGGAAACATCATCAAGCATAACTTCAGAAATTGAGGATGTGAGGAAGAAGTGTAGAATCCCGAAGGAGACAAGGCTCAGTCGATTACCTGCAAGCATCAAGATGATCTCTGCATGGGAGAGCTTCCTGCGATACAGAAAAGCCAAATTTTCTAGAGAGGATCTGTGCCCGGCGTCGACGACGGAAACGAGATGGGGAGGCGTCGACGATCTACAAAAAGGGAAGGAGGAAGCCCGCGGGAGCCGCCTGCGAAACAGTTGGCGGTCTTTTGTCGAGCTCCTGAGAGGGATTAATATGGCTTTCAACCGTTTCGATTACGCGTGGGGGAAGAATGAAATAAATTGTGACGCTCGGTTTTGGAAACCGTATATTGGCTTAATTTGCTGAATTTTGGCATTTCAACTCTTATTTCAAATTTTTCGCTCCTAACTAACTGATAAGTGCGCGCTACGCTCTCGCACCAAAACAAAAACGTCTCGAATAATTTTCCAATAACTTTAATTAATCTATTGATTAACGCGCAAAAATAACCATACTAAAATCGTACCTCGACAAGACGCTGACTCGATCAATTTTGTTCGTGCTCGGATCCCGAAATTAAAATTTATTATTGCTTTAATTTACGGATGTTATACAAGTACCTCAGACTCTTGTTATAATAAAAATGTAAACTTTAGCCCCGTACACAGTGCCTCCACAATTTTAGAGTGAATATTACGAACACTAACTCCAAGTCATGGACTAGATAATTCCTCTCATGAGGTTTCATCTTCCTAGAGCCATACATAATTACACTATCACGCTGGCATAGTAAACCCCCTTCAGACACGTCACTATAAATCTGAAAACCATCAGTCCCGCTTAGGAGACTTTAATAGGAGCAGTCATCAATCGCTCCTCCAGCTCTTCGAAAGCTTGCTGAAACTCAGAAGTCCACGCAAAATTATAGTTTTTTCTAGTTAAACATGTGAGCGGTTGTGCAATCCTCAAGAAATTCTACACGAATCTTCTATAATACCCAATTAGTCCAAGAAAACTCCTGATTTTCGCGATGGTGCTAAGACATGCCACTGACTAATAGCTTCTATCTTCGACGGATCCACTGCTATGCCCTGCCATTGTTGACATGACCCCGAAATGCAACCTTCCTCATCTAGAACTTACACTTGGAAAATTTCGCATAAAGTTGATTCTCCCTAAGCGTTTGTAGCACCGCATGAAATACCTCACGTGTTCCTCCTCAGAGTTAAAGTTTACCAAGAACTAGGTCAATACTAAGATCAATCTCTCTTCGGGGTGGGGCCCTAGGAAGCTCGTCAGGAAATACATCCCCGTATTCCGACTCCATAACAAAATCTTGAATTATTTTCTTGGTAGAGATTTCCAACAAATCAATGAACGCTTCACATCCAAGATTCACCGCGAGCATCGCACACACAATGGATATCAAAGATGCGAAGAATCCAATAAGACCTTTGAAACAATCCACTCTGAATCTCCTTTCATCAGAATAACTTCCTTGAGCTTGCAGTTTATGCGAGGCCACTCCTTCGATGGCCAATCCATGCCAAGGGTGACATAAAACTCCACGAGAGGTAGCAGCGTCGCATCTAGTCTAAAGTCTTGCTTGCCAATCCACATAATGACTCGACCTCGCTTCACGCTCATCATCGAACTGTTGGGCATCCAAACCTCCAAAGGCAAGCCCGTATCGATCGGCGTAGCACCAATCCTTCAGATGAAGGACTCCGATAGGGAAGAGTGAGATGCACCGGTATCAAATAACACTTTAGCGGGGGAGTCAGATAGCCTAAAACACAAAGCACAAAAGTACTAGAATAGACGTCCAGTACATAGCATAGACGTGCTTACAAAAAATTACACTGTACCTGTCACCATGTCAAGTTGGTGTATGACTTTATATTGGCCAAGATTATAAGCTCGGGGTTGCACCAGGGCAAAGTGAGATGCGGGAGACTCCACCGCTTTCCCTTTCTCTGCATAGCTCGGCCTTTCCGTGGTAAAGGGCTCTGGTCGTTGCTTTCCTCTCAGAGGACCACTACGACAATCACGAGCCAAGTGTCCAACCTTGCAACAAGTATAACTAATCGAGCGCAGTTTAGGAGATGCCCCTCCCGTCACCGTTGAGCTTTCAGCTTCTGATTGTTGGGGACGTGCTTTCCTCCACTTTCCCCCACCGACAGACTTCCCTTGTGTCTGAGATGCCTTTTACTCTGCATGCTTAGACGCAAACCCCTTGCGACTTTGGGTGCGCTCTACATCCATCTCTAAGGCCTTCGTGGCCTCCACCAAAGGGTAGTAACCAACATTTTCAGTGCAATCAACGACTGACAAAGATTGCCACGCAGTACTTTATAGAATCGATGAGCCTTCTTGTCATCATCAGTAATGATATTTCCCGCATATCTTCTCAAGCGGGCGAACTCTTGTAGATACGCATCTATGCTCAGGTCGTACTGCTGTAACCTCAAGAATTTACCCTGGAGGGCGAATCAGGTGGCAGTAGGGAGGTATCACCTTAGAAACACAATAGAAAACTCCCCCATAGGAATCTAACTCGCAAGGCATCCAACAATGCGCCTGCCCAATTATTCATTCCAACAAAACTTTGTCACCCTCCAACATGAAGGCGGTGAGTGAAACCTTCCTAACCCTCAGAGGTCTCATTAGCTTCTAGAAGCTCCGTAATGCGTAAAAGCCAATCCTCAACTTCAGTAAGAGTTCTTGTTCCCTTACAGGAAAAGGGATGGAAACTCAAGAAATAGGAGCTGGCTATCCTTCGGATTCGCAGGATGCTCAAACCTTACATTGCCACGGACCAGTTCCTCGGCACGGTCCTCAGGAGTGTGGGGAGTGACATTCTCAACCACCCTGATAGCCTGTGCAACCTGCGTCGCATCAATCGCCTCAGACACCATCTTGCAAAAGTTGGTCGGGGACATGTTCAGGTTCATCATGTTCTGCCCAATATTGCTCTGTCCGCCATGTCTCTTGTCCATGGAATGTTCCCGCTTCGGCACCAGCGACCAAGAATATACAAGCAGGTAAGTGTTAATACTATCATCAAAACAAAATCAGGTAAACGAACACTTATGGTTTCAAACAATAAATCCTAGGTGGACCATGTTATGTGCTTACTCAGAGGGAGTGGCCGAAGGATGACCGGTGACGAGGGTGACGACGGAGGATACAATTGAGCCGGAACTGCGACTGCCTGAGCGGGGCTTGGTCAAGGGGGAGAGAGCTTCCGAGATCTCTTTAGGGTTTAGGAAATAGACTTTCATTGATGCCCATACAAGACCCCAATGGTCCCTTAAATAGAAGTTACAATGACGTTAGCATAAATAAAGACATCCTTATAAAACCTAATGAACCTAAGACACAGACTCAACATAATATACATAAAGACGGTAATAACTAAAGATGCATCATCATCACTGGGCCCGAAGACCATAACATCTCTCCCGACCTTCAAATCAAGCTTGCCCTCAAGCTCGAACGAGGCTTGCACAGCTTGTTCGTCTGGCTCTTTGATTTCCCACCAGAACAACTCCCGGTATCGTGTGGATGTAGCGGAGGCCGCATCGAGCGACAAGACGTCAACGTGCTCCATGATGACAAAAAAATGGTGAAGAGAGGGCGGAACGTTGGTGCCCGATTGCTGCGGACAGTCGAAGGCGACAGTAGCACGAGCGAAAAAAGAGTTGCGGAGATCAGAGTGGTCAAGTGGCGGCGCCGACTTGGGGACGGTCGGAAGAAGAATTGGATCGGGGGAACAACAGAGCAGAAGGCTCTAGAAGAGGCGGAGGGGGCCGGAGGGGTCGATAAAGTAGTGGTCGATAAAACTGCTGGGGGTGGCGAGGTCGGCGGAGGAAACTGCGGTTCGAGGACCACTGGCGGCGATGGTGATGCGAAATGAATTATGGAGAGCGGCAATGCTTCTGCGGCCGACGGTGTGTGTTGCGACTGCGCTAGAGGAATCGGCGGTGGGGAAGACGAAATTTGCGTCGGGAGCTGGCCTGTAGGGTCTGGCCGAGGCAGGGGTTGCAGTGTTGTGACCGGCGGTCCTGAGGAAGCAGTTGTCGGAAGTGACCCTCTAATGAGTGCGTCGAAACGTTGCAAAATGGAGTCCAAAAATTCCCACTCAACGTCACTAAGCTTAACGTCAATTAATTAAGAAATATCAATTAATTGGAGAGGGCGTGCACAAGCTTCTAAATAATAATGTCGGAGGGTTCGAGGGCACAGAGCAGTCGGGGTACAGATGATTGACAGCAGGCGGCTCGATGAATGGGAACAACGACGTGCGATGGAGATCATGGAGATATGCGTGTGATGGGCTTGGGGCTCGAGGAGGACCGGGCTTTGACTGGATGTCGTTTGCAGGTAAATGCGTGCGCACAGGACTTGGGAGAGGCGCCAACTCACGCATTGTAGCGTCAAAGAGGTCCTGCCAGTGCAACATCGAAGAGGTCCTGGCAGTGCAACGTCGAAGAGGTCGTGCCACTGGAGAATAAGCAGCGGGGATCGTTGAGCTGCTCTTTGTGGAAACAACGCGATGGACGCGAAAGCCTGTTTTGGGGTTCGATGAAGAGCCGTTGGAGAAGGACAACGGAGTTGCTTGCTGGCAAGGTCGATAGGGATCCCATTCTTGGATGAAGAAGGTTCTTGTTGTGGAGGGCGGTGGGTGGGCTTTCGAGGAAGCGAAGGACGATCGGACATGCAACGGACTGGAGCGAGCGGGCTGTTCTGAACCACTACGAGAAAAGGAGGATCGATGTCTCTGATACCAAGATGTTATATGCCTACTCGGAGGGAGTGGCCGGAGACAAGGATGACCGGAGACAAGGGTGACGGCGGAGGATACAACGGAGTCGGAACTGCGAATGCCTAAGTGTGGCTTACTCAAGGGAGAGAGATCTTCCAAGGTCTTTTTAGGGTTTAGGAAATAGACTTTCTTTCATTGATGCCCATACAAGACCCCAGAGGTCCCTTAATTAGAAGTTACAATGGTGTAAGCGTAAATAAAGACATCTTATTAAACCTAATGATCCTAAGACACCGACTCGACATAAGATACATACATATGGTAATAACTAAAGATGCATCATCATCACTGGGCCCGAAGCCCATAACAGACCACTCGTCTAAATGTTCTCTCATCACCTTAGGATCCTTAAACCTTATGCCTCTGATACCAAATTGTAACACCATGCCTGCAACCACCTTATAATACGAGTACTACCGGAATCCCACATCGATAAAACATTTGCAAGCTTGAAAATATTAGATAGTATGAGAAGCATCCATACCAATCTCAGAGTTCTAAACATAGCTGAAGCTAAAGCATAATAAAACCAGCATGAGTGTCCACCAAAAAACTCAAAAATCATAAAAGTGCGGCCTTGTAGCCATTACAAACATGAATCAAATTTTTACACAAGGTCCACTGTTTTAAATGTCCTCTGACGTTTTTAATCACAAAACATTATTTTTTTCTTAAAATAAAAGGTTGTCCTTTTGTAAAATATAGACCGACATATCCAATTTTTTTCAATATATCGCCCGACACGACTTTTGAACATATCGTCCGTTATTTTACTTTTTGTTATATTAGCAGACTAGCATTATATGTTAAAATCACACACACACACACACACACACACACACACACACACACACACACACACACACACACACACACACACACACACACACACACACACACACACACACACACACACACACACACACACACACACACACACACACACACACACACACACACACACACACACACACACACACACACACACACACACACACACACACACACACACACACACACACACACACACACACATTATGAATGCTTAAATCAATTAGACTTATTATTTCATTTTTTAAATGTTTTATTTTTACCACCAATTTTGTATAATATTTTACACATTTTTTATTTCATATTACAAAAATTGTGAAAAAGTTTAACTCATTTATTAGTTGATTATTTTTATGCTTTTAACATAAATTTATAAGCTTAGAAAGACTTATAATCAATCAAAAATATTTAACTTTTAAATCTTCTTTATTTACGATAAATTTAATGTATCAAATTTAAACTATTGTATAATATTAAATATATTTTACAATGTATTAATTTGTATGTGTAATAATATTTTATCTTGGAAACTCATCGAATTTATTTTGGGATATGCATGACTCATTCTTCATCTATTTGTTATATTAATTTTTTATTTTTTGAACATATAATTATAATTATTATTCATTAAAATATATATTTTTAATTATAAGATATAAAAATCCAATATTTTAAAATATCCCAATTTGTCTCCGATTTATGACATTAGACATTTAAAAACTCAATCTCACATGCCGCCGACATCCGATATTTACAAACTTAATAAGGTCATGGGAACGCAGACCCGATACATGAAATAAAGTAAATATAGTAAACACTTCATGCGGATTTGCTTTTTTGTCCTTTAGCGCTAGCGTGCACCTCAGCCCGAGCTAGACCCTGCAACCAAATACATATCAAAGGAAAACAAGGGTCAGTTATGGGCTGACCACAATCTCGTAACAATGCCACCTCCTCCTGGTTACCCCTAGTAGATCCCGTGCACCCACGTCACCCTGCAGATCAGCACTTGGAGACAAGAATAATAATATGAAACAATATTCATATTCTAAACATGATTAGATGTCACAATTAACAAACATGTTCTTTAGGTGTTTATGATGTAAAGAATGAGGCCTACTATGCAAAATGCATGCAAGCCAACAACGACACGAATCCGCCTCAACACCTATCACATCGCATATCTCTAGCATATCGGCAAGACAACACAATTAATCATCGTACTCATGTCGAACAAACATATGTAGGCGGTAGGTCATACTGATGACCCCTTCTACCAATCTCCGCGGATCAGTAACGAATGGCGACGCCCAAGATTATGCAGACGGCTTGTTAAACCAATATGCCCTTCTACCGAACTGCATACTGCGGAAATGACCAGGTAAACCAATAGGCCTTTCTACCATTTTCCTCCTTAACCACTAACAGACACGACGTTCTCAAATTATACAGAAACGCATGGATATACCTATAGGCCCTTCAATCGTTCCGTTCACCAAGTACGGGGACACTTCCATTGCTCTCCACCGGCCATAACGAGCAAATCACGCACGTCGATTTCTCTCTGAAAGCCGTCATATTCGGTAACGGGATTACATCAATTCAAGAGGCTTTGCCCACAATCCTCATCAGAACCTTACAAAACCACAAGACTAGTCAATCCGAAGACTATTCTACCGATTTCCATTGTCCGATTATCAATTCGGCTGCACTATGACCTTGCTATCTATTTTAAGTCTCAAAACCCTAGATGGGCGTCATATCAACCATCACTGTTTAAACTGAAACAACTTCACCACAATGTCTGCTCATAGAATTGTGCATCAAGCACAGAGATTTCTAATATAGAAGACGCAATCTCATGCCTTGTTGGTTCTTAATGAACCGAGAACTCTCATTCCACTAATTACTGAAATATAGCCTACAAATGCAATGCATAATAGAATGAAAAATATTACTCATTCTAATGTTGGGAGAAATTGGGCCGTTACCTTCTTGCATTTCTTCCGGACCATGAAGGCCTCAAGAAAATCACTGAAGAGGAGCGCAGAGAGCTTCTCTACGGTTTGGCAGCGACAGATCGTCGATCGAAGCTCTCTAGCTCCGACAATGACAGATTTAGTTCCAAAAGCCATATCCACCTTTTCCTCCTCTCCTTACTCCAAACAAAAGAAAACGCTGAAATGAGCCTCTAACGCCTCAAGCCACTGATTTAGGGTACCAAGAAGCAATCTAGGTCGTTGGATTAAAATCCATGACCTAGAATAAAGCTCGTAAATACGTTTTCCCGTCGGGCGCCCAGGCTTGTGCCGGAACGCGGGCGTGCGTTTCTCAAAAACTAGAATCCATGTCACGGGCGTGTGTCCAACGCACGAGTGTGTCTGGGCGTGCGCCCCTTGCATGGGCGTGCATCAGAGCCTTCCCCCCAAACCGCACCTGAAACCTAACAGGAAGGTCGTGCGTTCCTAGTTCCTACGCACTGACATTCGTACACGAGCGTGCTTTTCTGCGCATGGGCGTACGCCAGGCCTTGCTCTCACCTCTTCACAAAACGTCGAAATGCAATCCCTGTTATGGGGCGTGCATCCAACGCACGGGCGTGCATAGCCAACAACACTCGAAATCCCCTATTTTGCCCCGGGTTCCCCACGGAAAACCCACCATAACCTCAAGGGTGGGTGCAAAGCATGAACACAGACGATCAACAAATATTTCGGGGCGTTTCAGAGCGTGTCTAGCCCGACATCTTTATGGATTTCATTGGTGGTCTTCCCCTCTCGCATGGCAAGGACATCATCATGGTCGTGGTTGTTCGCCTTAGCAAATATGCCCATTTCTTCCGGCTTCACCACCCTTAAACAACTCTCACTTGGACCAAGCCTTCAAGGACTCCATCTTCCACCTCCACGGTATGCTTACAACAATCATCATTGATCGCAATACCATATTTTTTAGTATCTTTTGGTGGGTGTTCGTTAAAGTGCAACAAGTCGACCTTCGTACTTATGCCTCGTACCACCCCCAAATTGACGATCAAACCAAGGTCGTGAACTGGTGTCTCAATGGCTACCTTTGCTGCATGACCTTCAACAATCCAAAACAATGGGCAAAATGGTGGTAATACCACCTACCACAGCGCCATCCAGGCCACCCTTATGAAGTGGTCTACTGTCAACCCCAGCTCTGCACCTACCATATCTAGACCACTCCATCGTCGAAACGTCTGACAAGTCCCTACTGGCTCACGAAGCATGCTCAACAACCTCAAACAACTCCTTCAACATGCGCGGAACCATATGAAACAACATATGCCGACCGCCATTGCTTCGAACGCCAGTACCACACAAGTAGTTGGGTCTTTGTCCTCCTACACCCCTCCCGCCAGACTAGCCTACGACTGCCACCAACCAGAAGCTCGCCCCATGCTACTTTGGCCCGTTCCAAATCTCGGGCCGTATTGGACCGGTTGCTTACAAACTCCTTCTGGCTGGCTGCCCCATCCACCACGCATTCCACGTCTCCCCGCTCAAGGCTCACATTGGCGACACCCCCCACTCTTCCTCCATGCCTGACACTATTACTGATGAAGGCTATCCATTGGCTGCACCCAAACAACTTCTCGTCCGCCGCATCATGGCACGACATGGCAGACCCGCTACCCAACTACTCATACAATGGCACCACTCCCCACCGGAAGATGCTACCTGGATATTTCTGTCTTATTTACAGCGGTGCTTTCTGAATTTTTCCCCTTGGGATCCTCGGTGGGGCAATATTACGAACCCAAACTGTCATTCGACGCCTACTGAAGTGGCTCATTTTGGAATACGAATCAGCTTCCTATCTACCTCAATTTACTATCTTTATTACTCTTTATTATTGCATATGTAATGGTTAAGGCTATATATACCCCAACGTGGACGTATGGATTCATCTATCAATATATTGTCTTCTTCGTACCGCTGTTTCTCTCTATTCCCCCTGCTAATACTTTCCTCACAGAAGACACCATTCCTCCTTTTCCGAGCACTGCTGCTCATCTCAGCCTCCCGCAATGTTTCAATTGCAGCCGTAGTCGTGTTTGTTTCTATAACATAAGATATGCATCCATCATATAACCAATTGATTATAGGTGGAGGGGCATAGGATCTATAATGAGTGCATATGGCTATCTAAATTTCGCGATATAAAATTAAATTTTGACCACGTCCTCTATCATGTATGGCCTCTGGTCTCTTAACATACCAACTTCTTCTTTAATTGTGTGACGTGAGAGTGGGCTATTGAGGATAGCCTACTCTGATATCATATTATGCATCCATCTGAAAACCAATTGGCTAATGTTGGAGGCCCCTAGATCTATATTTAGTGTGTAAGGCTTCCGAGTTTTCTGGTATGATACTATACTCTACTTGGGACAGTTGTGGCGCTTCAACGGTGGTAGTGTGAAATTGTAGTTGTAAACATAGTGGAGGCGGTTTTCCCATCTTAAGAGCTTTTGTGAGCTATGTTGGCCCAAATTCCACCTTTCGAGGTCTGGTTGTTCACGACCTCTAATGCTTGACCACACCTACATGACTATAGTGACATTTTCACCTAAACTGTTGTTTTGGGAAAATAGCATTCATGTTTGAACCTACCTAAACTCTGCCTGCATTTTTCATAATTATGCTCGCAATTGACACCACGCTCTCAAACATACCTTAAATTCTATAACATTGGATGTCTCATCTTTGAGGTCCAGTTTTGCCATTTATCTCTCTTATTTGCTCGAAAAATAAATTTAGTGTTCTTGCTTTCAATGAATGCAGGTATATTGCAGTTGGAAATGAACCTTTCTTGACAAGCTATCAGGGTCAGTTCCAATCCTTTGTTGTCCCAGCAATGCTCAACCTTCAGCAATCACTTACTAAAGCAAATCTAGCAGGCTACATAAAGCTAGTTGTCCCTTGTAATGCGGATGCCTACGAGGGATCCCTTCCTTCCCAAGGAGCATTTCGACCCGATCTAACTCAGATAATGACCCAACTCGTTTCTTTCCTCAATTCAAATGGATCCCCTTTCATCGTCAACATCTACCCATTCTTGAGTTCCTACCAGAGCGCAGACTTCCCGCAAGATTACGCATTTTTCGAGGGTTCTTCCCACCCGGTCGTAGATGGCCAGAACACGTACTATAATGCTTTCGACGGCAATTTCGACACCTTAGCTGCCGCCCTTGATAGAATGGGCTATGGACAGATGCCGATTGTTATTGGTGAGGTAGGCTGGCCGAGCGATGGAGCTTCCAGTGCGAATCTAAGTGCTGCAAGGGCCTTCAACCAGGGGCTGGTCAGCCATGTCCTTGGCAATAAGGGTACCCCTCTGCGGCCCGGGGTCCCTCCAGCAGATGTCTATCTCTTCAGCCTTCTTGATGAAGAGCAGAAGAGCACCCTCCCTGGGAATTTCGAGCGCCATTGGGGCGTCTTCTCCTTCGATGGGCAGATCAAGTACTCCATAAACCTCGGTAATGGAGCGCTTAAGAATGCGAGAAATGTCGAGTATCTGCCGTCAAGATGGTGCGTTGCCAACCCATTTCGTGATCTTAGTGATGTTTCAAACCATATGAAGCTCGCTTGCGGCGCCGCAGATTGCACAAGTCTCTACTACGGAGGGGCATGCAATGCCATCGGGGACAAGGGGAACATCTCGTACGCCTTCAACAGTTATTATCAGGTGCAGAAGCAGGATGAGAGGAGCTGCGACTTTGATGGTCTGGGAATGGTCACTTTCCTCGATCCGTCGATTGGCGACTGCCGCTTTCTTGTTGGCATTAACGATAATGGAAGCTCGTCTTCGAGTGTGCGGCGGCTGTGGATTATGATCCTCTGTGTGTTTATGTACTATAAAATTTTGCACTTGGTGTTATTATGATTCTGGATTAGACTGATTAGCCCAATAGTAGGCATGGTATCAGCTCCTGTAGAATGAGAACATTTTTCAGTCAAGATCCCAGACCTAAATTAGTGTCTTGGCTATCTTATACGATTTAAAAAGTGGTTTAAATATGATTATATGCACGATCAAAAATACGATAAAAAATGATTTTATATACACCCATTTTTCTATGATCATTTTTTTGATCATATATAAGCCATTTTTACATTGTATACGGCGATGACAACAACCCGACTGAAAATTTAGAAAATATTTCCCCATATAAGCAGTTTGTTGTTCACAGGAAGAAAACACTCGAGTTCTAGTGTAAGCTGGTCGGAAATGTTCCTTCGACTGTGTGCCGGCATCATTAAATGCTGTTAGTTTTCTGTTTGTTGGTTAGAATGTTCTTAAACCAAGTGATTGATGCTATTACTGGGAATATAGATGAAAAATGTTCTTTGTCTACCCTCTCCATTTGAGTTCGCACGCCTTTATAACTAGGGAGAATTTTAGGTACGTTGCTCGCACGCCTTTATAACTAGATGAAAAATGTTCTTTCGTGCGAGATCTTTTTTCTTACAAAATTACAGTTGTAATGTAATTACAACTGTATTTTAGACCTATTTTACCGCAAAAATACAGTCGTAAAATAGCTAAAGAAAATCCACCTTCGTTACTGATAGGAAAAGTAGATCACATATATTATTCACATTTAAGGGAACATATATATACACTGAAGAGGGTGATCCCAAGTTCCCAACACCCAGAGGTGAGCCTAAGATGGTCAACCACCAGAATATACAATACAATACACATCTAACACCCCCCTTCAAACTCACGGGGGTTCATACATTAAGAGTTTGGATAATAGATAAGCATGTTAGGACCGAGTCTGCGGCTTAGTCATCAAGTATGCAAGCTGCTGCTCAGAAGGAACAAAAGGACCAAGAGTGCCCCGACTATACTGCTCATGAAGGAAGAAGCATCCACCCCGATGTGCTTGGAAATAGAATGCTTCACCAGATTCAATGTGATCTGAATGGCACCAGTGTTATCACAGTGGAGTGGAGTGGGATCCGGAGAAGAGACACCAAGATCCTCAAGGAGCCAACAGAGCCAAATAATTTCCTCAGTAGTAGTAGCCATGGCACGCAGCTCAGCCTCAGTACCGGAGCGAGAAACCCCGGTTTGTTTCTTGGACTTCCAGGCAATAAGTGAAGTACCCAAGAACAGACAGAAACCAGTGACAGATCGGCGGTCAACGGGATCACTGGCCCAAGTAGCATCCGAGTAAGCACGAAGCTGCAGAGAACTGCTACTGGAGTAGAAGAGACCACATGAATTCGTCGCCTGGAGATAACGCAAGAGCAGCGGTAGGTGACCATAATGCACAGAAGTAGGCGCACTAACAAACTGACTCAACACATGAACAACATGGGCAATGTCCGACCGAGTAATAGTAAGGTAGACGAGACTCCCAACAATGTGACGATAGCGAGTAGGGTCAGAGAGAGAAACTCCATCATCTGGTCGTAGCTGAAGGTGAAGCTCCATAGGGGTGTCAACAGTGCGAGAGTCAGAAAGAGCAGCTCGAGCTAAGAGATCTGATGTGTAACACTGCTGAGAGAGATGAAAACCACGGTCTGTAGATGTGATCTCAAGGCCTAAGAAGTAGCTCAACTGTCCAAGGTCAGTCATCTGAAACTACCGCTGAAGATGATCCTTGACGAAAGCAACATGAGAAGGATCATCACCAGTAATGATCATATCATCCACATAAAAAAGTAAAAGAGTCCGGCCACGAGAGGAGGAGTGCACAAACAGAGCTGGATCATGTGGGCTCGGTTGAAAATTGGCGGCAGTAATGGCGGAGCTAAAACGTGCAAACCACGCTCGGGGCGCCTACTTGAGCCCGTAAAGAGCTCACCTTAGACGACAGACAAGTCATGTAGGAGAGGAGAGACTGGGAGGAGGGAGCATATATACCTCCTGCTGATGGTCGCCGTGAAGAAAGACATTCTTCATGTCGAGCTGAAATAGAGACCAGTGGCGAACAACTGCAACTGCAATAAGAGTACGGATCGTAGTCATGTGAGCGACATGAGCAAAAGTCTCATCATAGTCCTGTCCCTGCTCCTACTGAAAACCACGAGCCGAGCCTTGTACCTCTCTACAGAACCATCTGGGTGAGTCTTGAACAAACTCACCCACTTGCAAGTAATAGGAACAACACCAGGGGGGAAGAGGAACAAACTCCCAAGTACGAGTATGCTTAAGAGCCTCTAGCTCAGCAGACATAGCAGCCTACCACTCAGGTATCTGGGCAGCCTCGCGATAGAAAGTCGGCTCTAAAGTACAACATGCGGTAGAAGGAAGGGCAGGCAGGTCCAGAGGTCGTGTAGCAAGACTGAGGCGGTCCGGAGGACGTCTCTCACGAGGTGGGTTGCGACGCGCAGGAGGAGCATCCACAGGGACCTCGCTGAAGGTGACATGCACTGAGTCGGGGGGTACTGGAGGCGAGGGAACAAGAGGGGGACGATGAGTGTAGTGATGTGGAAGGGGAACGATGAGCGTATCAGAGGAAGAGGTGAGAGGAGAGACCGAAGAGGCCGGTGGAACTGGGAGAGGAGGAGGACACACCGGTGGATAGAATGAGACATGAGGTGGTGAGGTGGGAAGAGTGAGAAACTGCACATCGAAGGGAGTCACAGATCAGTGCGAGGATGGGGGGACGGAGGACACAAAGAAAGGGTGCGACTCATCAAAGGTGACATCATGTGAGATCCGAAGACGACGAGCAACATGATCATAACATCGATAGCCCTTGTGCTCAATACTGTATCCAAGAAAGACTCATGGTACGGACTGAGCAGAGAGCTTGATGCGCTCACGTGGAGAGAATATAACATAACAACGACAACCAAAAATACGGAGAGTGTAACGTGGAGGTAGAGAGTACAAACACTCACCGGGACTCTGACCCTGAAGGAAAGTGGAGGGCTGTAGATTAATAAGATAGACAGCAATGGAAACATCCTCATCCCAAAAGTGAGGAGGCATATGAGAGGAGATAAGAAAAGTGCGTGCTGTCTCAATAATGTGACGATGCTTTCTTTCAGTGGGGCCATTCTGAGCATGGGCACCGGGACAAGCAAGCTGAGGAAGGGTGCCGTGGCTAGACAGCAGATCACGGAAAGCATGGGAGATGTACTTCCCCCCCAGAATCAGAACGAAAAATACGAATGGAAGCGGAGAACTGGGTGCGTACCATAACAGAAAAGGTAATATATATCTGGAAGAAGTCAGAACGAGAATGCATAAAATAAATCCATCAGTAATGAGAATAATCATCAACAAAGATAACATAATATCAGTGACCGCCCTTTGATACAAAGGGTGGAGGATCCCATACATCAAAATGAACTAAATCAAAAGGACGTGAAGACCTTGACTCACTAGACGGATATGGGAGTTGGAGCTGTTTACCAAGCTTACAACCCGTACATGAATGAGAACAATCAACAGAAACACGACTCAGAAAACCATGACTAATGAGCGACGCAAGACGTGGGCCACTGGGATGACCAAGACAGTGATGCCACTGAGAAAAGGTCACCGAAGGAAGACAAAAGGTGGCAGCTGCCGGAGATAACGAAGTGGAAGGAAGATGGAGGCGATCAAGGACGTACACCCCAGTACGGCGACGGCCAGCTCCAAGGAGTGTTCCTATCAGACAATCCTGCACATGACAGACAAACTCATCAAAAACAACAAGACAACCATGGGAAGTGAGTTGGCTGGCAGATATAAGGTTCATGGATAACTTAGGTATATAGGCAACGTCGGGAATATTAAAACGGCTAGTATGAAGGAGGCCACAACTAGTAATGGGGAGAATAGTACCATTTGCTACAATGATACTAAGGGCAGGGGAAACAGGCTGGCAGGACGAGAGGTGTGTGACATCATGGGTCATATGAAAAGATGCTCCAGAGTCGAGTAACCAGTCGGAGGAAGAGATACCTGAAGGGGTTGAAGCTGCCGGCTAAGAGGTAGAGGCATCAGAAGCATCCAATAAGAGAATAGAGACATTAGAACGAGACAGTGATCCCTGAGAGAGCTGCTGAGCAATCTGCTGTATAAGCTCAGAAATAGAGAGAGACTGTGCCACAACAGAGAAAGGAGCACCAGGAGCATGCTGCTGACCAGACTGCCGAGCTCTCTGAAGCTTGCGACACTCATATTTGATATGACCAAGGCACTGACAGTAGTGACAACTGATAGATGAGCGACGGGGAGCAGCGGACTGAGCCGAAGAGAGCGTCGGAGGACGAGGAACAGGGCGCACCGGAGCACTATAACTTGGAGAGGGCAGCAGAGGAGCACTGACAAGAGAGGACTGCAGTGGAACATGGGGAGCATCCAGAACAGCGTGAGGCATCCCACCAGGAGAAGTAGCGGACCCAAGGAGTGGAGATGAGTCTCCTCAGCGATCACCAAGGCCAAAGTATCGTTGAGAGACGAAGGGGGATGCCGATGTAGAAGCTGAGCGCGAATGGACTCGAACTCGGGGCGTATGCGCATAAGAAACTCAAACAAGCGTTGACAGTCGCGATTCCGAGAGATAGTAACACACTGAGGGCATGTTGCACAGGGGGAAAAAGCCATCTCGTCGCACTGACGCCAGAGATCAAGGAGCTCAACAAAGAAGGCCTGAACAGACCGATCACCCTGGTAGCAGACGCCAAGGGTCTGGAATAGAGAGTAGCGCAGGGCCTGACTGGACGGCTGATAAAGACGACGCAAGTGATCCCACATCACCGTGGCCGTAGGGAGCTCGTATACAACCATCTGAATGGGAAGCTCGCAAGACTGACAGATCACGACAATCACGCGAGAGTCGTCAGAGTGCCACCACGCTAAGTCGGGGCCCTTGGTGGAGGCGGACGTGCTGAAAGTGGAAGAGTCGGTAGCAGGAGCAGCAACCGTCGGTGCAGGAGCAGGGTTGGAGCTGTCAATGTGACCCCACAAATCTATGCCACGGAGAATGACGCTGACGGTGGCAGACCAAGCCTTGTAATTCCGCCCATCGAGGGTGACATCAGCCTTTTGAAGGAAGCTAGAGGAGTGAGAGGAGGCCATCGAGGCTGCGGGGCAGCCGGAGAAGGATCAGTACGGGAACCAGGCAGCGTCACTGCTGATGGCAAGGGTGACGAGGAACCAGGCGAGAGACTATCTCGATCGAACGACGACAGACTTGAACGATAGATGAGCGACGGATTCCTCGATCGTGAGCGGCAGCCGGAGAAAAAGCCCTCTAACAGCGATATGGAGGAGACGATCTGGAGATGCGACTTGCGAGATCGCTCTAACATCGATCTGGAGGAGGGGAGACAGGATCGATCGGGATCGGGAGCGGCGAGCGGGAACGATCGATAGGAACGGTATCGATGAGCGAGATCGATTGATAAAAAACGATCGAAAGCTTCGATCGACAGAACGGGAATAGAGGCGGCTAGAGGGAATTAGGGTGGGGCTCTGATACCATGATAGGAAAAATAGATCACATATATTATTCACACTTAAGGGAACATATATATACACTGAAGAGGGCGATCCCAACACCCAGAGGTGAGCCTAAGATGGTCTATCACCAGAATATACAATGTAATACATCTAACAGTTACGATTGTATTTTTTCACATTTTTATCATAAATCATATGCATAAGAGTATTTGAAATGACTATAAAAATACATAGATTAATATTCCGTTAATTATTTCTTTAAAAAATAAAAAGTTTAGCAAAAAAGTGTATTTTTTCAAAAAATTTTATGAAATCCCGCACTTTCCCCCAAATAGCTCCCCGTATAGAATTATTTTCCTTATAACTAAGGGTGTGTTTGGTTCAAGGGTATAGATGGGATTAAGGCCTTTTCAAGAATAGACTCTGTTTGGAACGGTGATGGCGGTGGGCAAAGTCAGACTACTACTGTCACCACTGTCTTGGAGGCATTTGGTTTCCTGGTGGTGTGAGGAATGTTAGTGCTAAAAAGATGTTTTCGATAATTTTTGGAAAGTCATGAACCCTCTCCTTTTTAGAAAAGCTAAAATGAGTTTTACGCATTTTCATGCTTCTCTTCTCGTAGGTCAATTTCCTCCTGCTATTTTTCATACCATTGCTTTTCTAGTAGTTATAATCTTAGTACTAGTTTCCCACCATTGCTCTTCTTGCAACAACTTAAAGTATACATGTTATGTTGTTTGTACTGGTAGGGTGTGACAATTTGGTATCACATGTAGGTTTCGATCCTCCGACCTGTGGGTTATGGGCCCACCACGTTTCTGCTGCGCTAGCTCTCGACGAATTGTCTTGATGTTCTCGACGACACAACTATTTTCCCGACAACAAGGTTATCTTCCCGACGACAAAACTACCGCCGGTGCTAGTTTCCAGCACAGGAACTTCTGCCTTCAGCCGCGGGAAAATCTGGGGTGTTACAACTCCACCTCCCTTAAAAGGATTTCGTCCCGAAATTACGAAAACAGTATAACAACAAACTTAAAGTATATCTGGGGGAAATAGCTCAGGGTACTCCGCAAGCATAATCTGCTCTCTTTCCCAAGAGAGCTCTTCTCTCCCGCAGTTATCCCATCGGACTTTTACCATCCGAATTGACTTATTCCGCAGCTGTTTTACTTCGGCGTCTTCGATGCGAATGGGCTTGACTTTTGTCGCTAGCCCGCCATCTACCGATACTTCATTGACCGCAACAACAAAGGTAGGCTCTTTCACAGCCTTTCGCAATGCAGAAATGTGAAACACATCATGCAGACCGCTTAGCTCCGTAGATAGAGCAAGCTGGTAGGCAGCTTCACCAATGCGTTCCAAGATCTCAAAGGGTCCTACGTACCTTGGACTCAGTTTTTTCAAGCGTCGGATCCTTGATATTCTCTTGAAATTTTGATCTTTAAGTAAACCCAATCACCAACGACAAACTCGACGTTCTGGTGATTTGCATTGTAGTACTTTGCCTGCCTATCCTGGGCAATGAGCAACCGCTCTCGTATCACCCGAATTGATGTATTCGCTTCATCCACATCTTTGCGCTTTAACAACTTCGTGACGCCGGTTTCAGCCTAAGCCAACGACGTACGACACTTTCTACCATAGAGGGCTTCGAAGGGAGCCATATTTATACTGGCTTGGTAGCTGTTGTTATAGATAAACTCAATCATATAGAAATGATGTTCCCATCTCTTTCTGAAGTCCAAGGTGCACATCCTCAACATGTTTTCCATCGTCCTATTGGTCCTCTCGGTCTGTCCATCTGTTTGTGGGTGGAAGGCCGTGCTAAAATTTAGCTGAGTACCAAACAGTTGATGAATCAGCCTCCAGTCATTTGATGTGAAACGCCCATCACAGTCACTCACGATGCTACTAGGAACCCCGTACAACCGTACGATGTTATCAACGTATAACTTTGTTAGCTTTTCCACGGAATCATCTTTCCGGTTCGGAATAAAGTGCGATACTTTCGTTAAACGATCTACGATCACCCAAATGGCGTCATTTGCATGTTGCGATCTCGGGAATCCGTGCATGAAATCCATCGAAATATCGTCGAACTTCCATTCCGGGATCGGCAAAAACATTAGAAACCCACCAGGTCTTTGACATTCAGCCTTCACCAACGGGCAAGTATGGCACTTGGCCACGTAGAGAGCAATGCATTTCTTCATTCCTGGCCACCAGAAGAGTTTCTTCATATCCATGTACATCTTTATGCTCCAAGGGTGGATCGAGTACTTAGTAAAGTGAGCCTTGTACATCAACTCCGCCCGCAATGTACCAACGTTTGGGACGCACAATCTGCCATTTTTCCACATAAAACCATCTTCGAAGGAGAAATCAGTGTTTGACCCATCAATAGTCTCTACTTTGTAACGCTTCATGCTCGCATCTAGCTCCAATGCTTGTCGAACTCGGTCGGCAAGGTCGTATTGAATCTCCGTCCAGTTCAAGCATGTTGTAGTAGACGCTCTCCTATCGACACAAATGATCTCCAAGGACTCTAGCTCACGGATTAGACGCTCATCGTGCATCAAAATCCAGTTTGCTTGCGCGGGAGCCCAACGACTCAACGCGTCTGCGACAACGTTTCCCTTCCTGGGAGTATATCGAATGTCGAAGGTGTCGTCCCCGAGGAACTCCATCCACCTCCACTGTCGCATATTCAACTCCTTTTGATCTAACAGGTACTTGAGGCTCTTGTGGCCCGTAAAGATGTTAATCTTTACGCCATATAAGTAATGCCTCCAAAGCTTAAGAGCGAATACCATGGCCGCCAGCTCCAAGTCATGGGTCGGGTAGTTCCTCTCATGTACCTTCAACTGACGGGAGCCATAGGCAATCAACATTCCGAATTGCACTAAGACGCAACCCAAGCCACTCCCCGAAGCGTCACTATATATTTCGTAGTCTTCCGTTCCACATGGCGATCATAAAATGGGCATCGTGGTCAAACGACTCTTCAGTTCCTTAAAATCTCGTGCGCACTCAGGCGACCAAACAAACTTCTGATCTTTCCTAGTCAGCTTAGTTAGAGGAAGTGCGATCCTCGAGAAATTCTCCACAAAGTGCCTATAATAGCCGACAAGTCCTAAGAAACTTTGGACTTTCGCTACATTTTTCAAGACAGGCCACGCTCGGATCGCTTCTATCTTCGACGGATCTACTGCGATTCCTTCGCCACTAACAACATGACCCAGGAATGCTACTGTCGTTAGCCAAAACTCGGACTTGGAGAACTTGGCATATAGTTGATTCCTCCTCAGGGTGCTCAAAACTGCGTGCAGATGTTCTGCATGCTCCTCTTTCGATTGAGAGTATACTAATATGTCGTCGATGAAGACGATCACAAATTTGTCCAAGTACTCTCGGAACGTTCCGTTCATTAAGTCAATGAATACCGACGGTGTGTTGGAAAAAGCGAACGGTATAACCGTGAACTCATAGTGCCAAAAATGGGTACTAAACGCCGGCTTTGGAATATCACATTCCCTTACACGAAGCTGATAATAGTCGGACCTGAAGTCTAGCTTAGAGAATACCGTCGACCCAACCAGTTGGTCGAATAAGTCGTCGATTCTTGGAATCGGATAACGGTTCTTCTCTATCAGCTTATTCAGCTCTCTATAATCAATACATAGACGCAAGCTCCCGTCCTTTTTCACAAAGAGGACTGGTGCACTCCAAGGTGATGAACTTGGACGCACATAGTCTTGTTCTATCAACTCTTGCAATTGAACCTTCAGTTCTGCCAACTCCTTTGGCGCTATCCGGTATGGCGAGCGTGACACAGGCTTGACACCTGGCACTAACACGATACAGAAATCGATCTCTCGCTGGGGTGGAGCCCCAGGAAGTTCATTAGGAAACACATCAGCATACTCCACTACTATCAGGACATCACATAACTTGGTCTTAGGCTCCGATGCTTCCAACAAGGTGAAGAACAACTCCGCGCCCTTTCTCACCGCCTTAACCACTTGAAGATCAGACATCAGCGTCTTGCTCACTCCTTGCATACCCGCAAATGTGGTTTCGTCTCCGGTGTTCCTCCCAAAAGTAATCTCCTTTGATTTGCAATCTATGCATGCTCGCTGCTCCGAGAGCCAGTCCATGCCAAAGATCAGGTTGAATTCAGCTAGTGGCAATAACGATGCTTCCAAGTCGAAATCCAGATTTCCAATCCGCGCTCATTCTAGATCCATTGGGTAACACTACCTCCAATCTATCTTCTACCAAGGTAGATGGCTCTCCGATTCGCACCACAAAGTCCTTAGACAGAAAGGAGTGCGATGCTCTCGTATCGAAAAGAGCTCTCGCCGGATATTTGAAAATTAGGACAAAGCCTAATTGCACACAAAACAAACATAAAGTCGCACGAGGTATAAATCACATATAGCTGTAAAAGCTAACTTCTAATTCATACCTGTAACGACATCAGTTTGTCGGATGGCTTCTTGCTAGTCAAGCGAGTAAACTCTCGGCTTGGTCGGAATATGCTGGGAAGCAGAAGACTCCACAACTGTGCCCTTTTCCGCATGACCAGCAGCACGAGCATAGTCCATCGCTCGGTTTTCCGGCCTTGGGGGACCACTTCGACACACATGTGCTTTGTGTCCCACCTTTCCGCAAGTGAAACATGTAATTGGATCATGTGCAGTCGTAGCTCCCGACATGTTAGAGCGAGTTAGTTCCACAGACTTGAACTTCCTTTTGTTCCTCCTGCACTCAGATTTGGATTGAGAGGCCGGTATAAGGAATTCAGGCTTCTTTGCAGTGGGGCCTTTTGCCTGCACTCTCTTCATATGCAACTCCAGAGATCTGGCAGTTTGCACCATAATATGGAAACCAAAAGTCATTGGGCCTGCTAGGAGCAATCTCAACTCATCTCGAAGCCCTTCATAGAATTTATTCATTTTCATTTCCTCGTCTTCCACCATAGACCCCGCGTAGCGACCTAGTCTGGTAAACTCGTGCAAGTAATCGTCTACGGAGCGATCACCTTGCGTTAACCTAAAGAACTGGTTTTGCAACGCAATGCGCTAGGCAGAGGGAATAAACCTCTGGAGAAACGACTTTGAAAACTCTGCCATTGAGATTTCGGTAACAACTCTACCACCAAACTTATGCACCTCTTGCTCTTCCCACCAAAGCACTGCTTCTCCGTTGAGAAGGAACGTGGCTAGGGTGACCATCATGGCTTCATCAGTCGCTGTCGCCTTTAGAGTTTGCCTAACTCTTGACAACCAATCCTCTGCCTCCATTGGGGACTCGGTTCCCGTGAAGGTTGGAGGGTGAAAGCTCAGAAAGTGCTTTAGTTGTTGGTCACGGGCTCGTTCCACAGCTACTTGCTCAACTCGATGTTCCTCTCTCGACTCTACTACAGGTTCCACTGCAACAACAAGTATTGGGGCCACATCTGGAGTCGGAGTAGTAGGCTATGCAAGCCACCCAGGCTGAGTGTTGATCATCGCAAAGACAGCTTCAACGACTAATCTGATCATTTCAGCAGAAGGAGTGGTCGCTGACACCTCAGCAGACGCACTACTTTCAGCAGTGTTACGAGGTTGAGACTGCCCCGTACCACTCCTAGTCACCTATAATAGTGTAATACACAATTTAATGACCGAAAACATAGCAAACAATAATCAAGGAACACTCAGGTTCCGCAAACAACTGTGTTTTTCATTCCTAAGTGGACATTCTTATTAGTTTTTATCGTTTTAGGTGAACGCACAACCCGTGCACACCACCCTTTAAAAGGAATTCGGCCTCGAATTCTTTAAACTACGGATCGACTCCTAAGTTCGATACCTAATTGTCACACCCTGTCAGTACAAACAATTTAACAGTAGGTCCGGCCGGGACCCCACGTCATATCGCACACACTAGCTAGACGTTAATAAGTTGATAACATGAAAGAACTACACGGTGTATAACCAAAGCGTAAGCGGAAACATTTAGTTAAACATTACTTTCAGAATTGTCCACTATCTCAGGAATGAAACTATATAGAGTTACGGCCTTACATTTAAGCAAATGTACCAAACTCAAAACATACATCGGCACGCAAGCCGACAATATATGAAAAGCAGAAAAGGAGGTTGACCTTCGAGGGCCAACTCAACAAAGGGGCACCGTCCACTATTTCCCGCTTGGCTCACCAACACCTACAACCAACATCCAATAAGAGGTAAATGAGGGTCAGCTATGAGCTGACCACAAACCACGTACACTTCACCCATTTGGTGAAAGGGATACCTTATGCAAGCATAGAAAAAGGAATGAGAGAACAAAAACACGTCCTAAGACCGGGAGGAAGGATCGTTACCCTTCCCGCTCTCTTCGGCACCATGAGTCTGAGATTTCAATCAGATGGAAAGAACCGCACCGGGCTGCTCTCCGTGGATCTGGAAACGTCTCGTGATTCGGAGCTTTGAAGCTCCGTCAATGGCCGAAAGAAGCTTCTTCTTCCTCCTTGCCTTTCTTCTTTCTCAAGCTTGGAGAGAGAAATGACTTGAAGGAATGAGGATAAACCTCCTCTGGTCAAGACCTAAAACCCTCCCGAAACCGCTCTCAACCGTTGGATCAAAACATAGGAGATTTGAGCGCTACGATCTTGTTTCACGGATCTGTTTCGCAAGCTACCACCCGCGCGCTGAACGTTGTCGCCTGCCAAATGTTGTTGGGGATAGGGGCGGAGCCCCGCGCGCGCGCGCGTGTTTGTGTGTGTGTGTGTGTGTGTGTGCGGGTGCGGGTGCGGGTGCGGGTGCGGGTGCGGGTGCGGGTGCGGGTGCGGGTGCGGGTGCGTGTGCGTGTGCGGGTGCGCGTGTGCGTGTGCGCGTGTGCGTGTGTGTGCGTGTGTGCGTGTGTGCGTGTGTGCGTGCGTGTGTGCGTGTGTGCGTGCGTGTGTGCGCGTGTGCGTGTGTGCTCGTGTGCGCGTGTGCTCGTGTGCGCGTGTGTGTGTGCGCACGCTTCACACCTATAAAACAAACAAGTTCATCCATAGTTAGCATGCAATATGAAATAGGTGGCATGCAAGTATATCATCATTAACGGTATGAACATTATGTAATCGGTTTGGGAAATATGGATCTAAGCTACAACTATTCTTTAACATCCCTCATAGTCAAGGCTTTTAACATAACAAGTCCGTAGATATTTAATAAAATTCATGTAATTCATTCATTGTCATAGAGACATTTCATGTAAATTATCGTCAAGAGTTTGAGATATTCATGAACCTTAACTAAACCACTTATTCTTCCCATAATAACTTATAAAAGAAAAAAATATATATTAAAATTAACCAATATCATTTAGCATTCTATTTTTTTGTTAAGGTGATGTTTTACATAAACTGAAGAGAACCTTGCATGCGATTGAGAGTTTTAATCAATTTACGCAACTCGCATATTTAATGCATCAAGGAGGGAGTATGTTCTACCAATTTCGTTCATAATCCATGAACCATAACGGAAAGCTTCTTATAGCACATACAAATTTAGGATTGTAAAAGGAATTCATAACATGACATTTAGAAATCATTTCCTAAAATCTAAAGCAATTCTAGCTAATTTAGCTCTCTTAGTTCATGTGAATGAGTAAAATCAATATTCCAAAGCACCTAAAAATTAGGGCAAGAAGATTACTACAAAAAATGCAATATTTTGAACCATTGAACTTAAAATTTAAGGACATTCTAGTCATTCTACATATTTATTAGAAAATTTTAAATTGTCTAAAGCACTTAGAAAATTAGGGTAAGGAGAAAATTCATCATAGTGTTGATTAGGGCCCTCCCTCCCTTTCCTAGAATAAGTCTTGAGCCCTGAAAAACATCATTAAGAATAAGGGAGGAGAAAGGAGATCTTTGATTGTAGATTAGGGCTTGCCTCTTTCTTACGGTTTGGGCCCAAAAAGACCCCATGCGGGAATAAGAGGTAAAATAAGGAGGGTAGCACCTTGGAGTGACCGGACACCACCCTTGGAGTACTTTACACACGACATTGATGGAGGCTGTTGTTTGCCCGGAAATCCGCGACCTCTCTTCTCCAGACAGAAGGAACCTTTCCAGCGGTTTCAGCTTTAGGAGACCGCCCAGATCGCCTGCTCCCCCTACAGTGTTTTCTCCCAAGGCACAGACGATCAAGCCTCTGTCAAACCGCCAGACCGTGCGGTCTGGTCTCTTTCTCCATTTTTGTTATTTGCACCCCCTTCCTCTGCCCCGGTTCTCCTGTACCCCGGGCAACCCGTAATTTTTGGATCTGCCCGTTTGAGCAGCCTCCACGTCTATAAATAGAGGGGTAGGGGTACCTGAAAAGGGACTTTTGCTTCGAGCCTCCAGCTTACAATCTGTGTAAGCGGTCTCGAATTTTGTCGCTTTTCTACCTCTCCTTTATAGTTCCATTTTGAGATCAATCACAACAGTTTTTCTTCCTGCTGATCTCTCCTCTGGCATCTTCCATCTCGAGTAACCAGCACTTCGCAGTTCCTTCCTCTCTCTCTTTTAGTGTGAGTCTTGGAGGTACATTTTTTGTACCAACAGAACGAACACACGGCCTTCAGATTTAGAATGTTTAGGTGAAATCAGTGGAAATTCAAGATGTCAGATCGCAGGTATCATTCTCGCCGGTCTCCCAGCGGTCGCCCCTCGAAAAATCCAACCTCCTTAGAATATTTGGAGCATCGCTTTGATCTTTGCGTCGAGCAAGCTCTTCGAGAGGCCGCCCGAGCTCGCCGAGAGACCGCTCAGGCTCAGCAAGAGTCTGCCATGCAGTTTGATGTTTTGAGTCAAACCCTGGCCGTGATCTCTCAGAGGCTTCTCCCCCAACCAAGTTAGGTTGCAACCCCTGACCGCTTGGCTGGCGGTCACCCTCTTGAGCGTGCGACCTCCCAGCCCGCAGCTCATGTGCGACCTCAAGTTGGGGAGTTCGCAGCTCGCCAGGATTTCTTCAGAGCAACAGCCCAGGGACCTCCTGCTCAGGCCCTGAACTTCCAGGAGGATTATGCTTATCCTCCAGCCCCTGCTGTTGCCTTTCCTGCTCCTTTCGACGCTGTTGAAGCGGAGGAGCCTTCCCCCTTTACTGATAGAGTTCGTTGGGAACCAATTCCCAACGGCTTCAGAGAGCCTCGTCTGCCTATGTTTACAGGGGAGAATGATCCAATCTCCCATCTTCAAGCCTTCGAGTCTGCTGTTGCTCTGAGGACTCTCTCCGATGCTGTGAAGTGTAAGCTGTTGATCACTTCCTTCGATGGGCAAGCCCAGGAATGGTTCTATAAGTTGCCTTCCCAATCCATCTCAAGCTTTGCCGACCTGAGGCATGAGCTTCTTCTGAGGTTTGCAACCTCTAAGAAGAGGAAGAGTGGCCCTGCGGCCTTCTTCAAGATCAAGCAGAGAGAAAATGAGACTTTATCTCGCTTTATTGATCGTTTTCAGAAGGAAATTCTCGGAATAAGGGACGTGGATCCCTCCCTTTATATGGTGGCTCTGGTCAACGACCTTCAAGAGGTACCTCTCAAGTTTGAGGTCACAACCAAGGAGCCCAGCTCATATCAATAGCTGATTAGTGTTGCCAACCGCCACATAGAGGGGGAGATTTATAACCCCGTTTACGTCTCTAATCTGACAAGTAAAGCCATCCAGAATGGTTCAGCCGGTTTTTATCCAACCCAACCATTGTCCAAACTTCCTCGTCAAGTGTTCCAGCCTCCTTATCAGAAGGGAAAGAACTCCCATCATCATCGCTCTCATCCGAGGCATAAGCAGTTCCAGCCTAAAGGATCCTTGTTGCATACCCTGGCTGCCCCGATTCAGCAATCCACACCAGTCCATCAGATCCAATATCCTCAGCCACCTCTGCCAACCCCGTCTCAACCGCTCTTCAACGATTCTCAAGAATCCTTCACCAACCTCGGCTTCTCCATGAGTGAGGTAGTTCAGGTTCTTCAAAAGTAGCCCTTTTACAAAAGGCCTGCCCAGATCAACTCTGACCTAAAAACCAGAAATTCGGCTCTCTACTTTGAGCATAACAGGGAGAGGGGCATATGACCGAGAATTGCAGAGCTCTCCGCTTGCTGGTGGAGAAGATCCTAAAGGAAGGAAGACTCAAAGATCTGTTCCAGAAGGGAGATCCTTCCAAATCTTCGACCTCTAAGTGCAAGGAGGTAGCGGAAGTCCTTTGGGAATGGGAATAAGTGGACGATGTTGGCTATCTCGGCAACGTCAGATATCCGGATGAATGTATAGATGCAAATGACGAAGGTACTCTGGGTAATCTATTCTGCATTCATGGAGGAGCAGGACTCGAATAATCCAGGAAAGCTAGCCTCGCAAGAGCCTATCAATCCGAGGTTGCTGCTACCTCATCCTCAGCTCCAGTTCGGGGAACAGTCACCTTCGGGCAGGATGACCTTCCTATGATCGCCAACCCATTCAACGGCATAGTCGTTATTAAGGCGGTAATCGAGAATTACACCGTGGAGAAGATCCTGGTGGATACCAGAAGTTCGGTGAATGTTCTTTTCAAACCTGCTTTCGAGGCGCTGAAGACCGGGAAGGCTCTTTTCTCCACTGAAGGACCGCTCTATGGTTTCTCAGGGGAGAAGAAGGAGGTGGAGGGAGTTGTCACCCTTTCAGTGACGTTAGGAGGCATTGTAAAATTAGTAAAGTTCATAGTCGTTGAAGCTCCGAGCAGCTACAACGCAATTTTTGGAAGGCCAGTCCTGAACGAGTACCAAGCAATAATCTCAACCTACCATCAAGCCGTGAAGTTTTCTTTGAATGGTAAACAGTGCCGGATTAGGAGCGATCCGAGGAAGGCTAGAGAATGCTACGTTAAGACGGTCAATGTGATCGAGTCATCTCCTCTCCAGGTAATTGAGATCTCCTCAGCACCTCAAGTTCTTGATCAGGCCAAAGTAGCAGAAGAAATAGAAGAAGAAGATGCAAGAGACAGAGCTCGCTTGGAACCTTCCCAAGCAATTCAAGTCGTGCCCATCAGCAAAGAAGATGAAAGCAAGAAGCTTTCGATCAACGCTGAATTGCCCGAAGCTGATAAGGATCAGCTCATCTCCTGCCTCCTAAAGAACCTGGATGTCTTCGCTTGGTCGGCGGATGACATGCAAGGAGTTGATCCAGATGTTGCCTGCCATCACCTCAACATCGATCCTAACTTCATCCCAATCAAACAAAAGAAAAGAGCAGTGGCACAGACTCTCGCTCAGCCGATTCAGGAGGAGGTAGAGAAGTTGTTGAAGGCTAAATTCGTTCAGGAGATTCAATACCCAGATTGGGTGTCAAATGTTGTAATGGTAAAAAAAGCTGTTGGGAAGTGGCAGATGTGTGTAGATTTTACTAAACTTAATAAATCTTGCACTAAAGATTGCTACCCCTTGTCTCAAATAGATTTTTTTAGTTGATTCGGCGGTGGGGTTTTCCTGTATGAGTTTTTTAGATGCATTCTCCGGTTATCACCAAATAAGAATGCATAAGCCCGATATTCCTCACACCTCATTCATCACGAACGACAGATGTTTCTGTTATCTCGTAATGCCTTTTGGGCTAAAGAATGCCGGTGCCACCTATCAGAAAATGATGGACACCGTTTTTAAAACTCAAAAGGAAGAAATTTAGAAGTTTACGTAGATGATCTCTTAATCGAAAGCAAGCTTTTCTCAGCTCGCCTTAACGACCTAAATAAAACATTTGCAACCCTTCGAACCTTCAATATGAGGTTGAACCCATTGAAATGCGTTTTTGGAGCTAGCAAAAGAAAGTTTCTCGGCCATCTCCTTACTCCGGAAGGGCTGGAGCCAAATCCCGATAAGGTGAAGGCTATCCTAGAAATGTCACCTCCCAAGACCCCTAAGGAAGTTCAACAGCTGGGTGGGAGGATGGCTGGTTTGAGCCGTTTCATCTCCCGCTCTGGAGATACGAGTGCTCCTTTCTTCAAAACTCTCCATGGAGGGGCCAAGTTTGAATGGACAAAGGAGTGTGATGATGCTTTCAGCCAGCTCAAGAAACAATTGACATCAACTCCCTTGCTCCAGAGCCCCAGAGAGGGAGAAGACCTTTTTCTATACCTCGGAGTTGGCTCTGATGCCATAAGTTCGGTTTTTGTCGGGGAAGAAAAGAGGAAGCAATTTCCAGTTTATTATGTACGCAAAATTTTAAATAGTGCGGAAACCCGATACCCAATTCTTGAGAAGTTAGCCCCAATGCTCGTGACTTCGGCACGGAGGTTGAGACCTTATTTCCAAGCCCATTCAATACAAGTTATCACCGATCTTCCGCTAAAGAATGTTTTAGAGAAGCCTGGGCATTCAGGTAGATTGGCAAAGTAGGCAATAGAGCTCAGCGAATTTGACATCTGCTATATTCCCAGAGTAGTGATCAAAGCTCGGGTATTAACAGATTTCATGATCGATGCAAAGGAGGCTAGCTCAGAGAAAGAGGTTGGAGCACCTCTTGCCTAGACAATTTTCGTTGATGGAGCTTCGGGAAGGAATTCTTCCTGAGCTAGAGTTATCTTGATCAACCCAAATGGAGTTAGGGTGGACCAAGCCTTGAAGTTTTATTTTCCGACAACGAACAATCAAGCAGAATATGAAGCTTTGCTCGTCGGTCTCAGATTCACAAAAGAATTGGGAATCGAAGATGTTCAAGTCAAAACAGAATCTCTGGTAATGGCATCTCAAGTAAATGGAAACTTCGAGACCAGAGATCACATTTTGAGGCAGCATCAAGCTCTAGTGAAAACTGAGATAAGTAGGTTCAAGAGCTTTACAATCCAACATATCCCAAGAGAAGAGAATAAGGAAGCAAATGAGCTAGCAAAATTTGGTCTTCTTTCAGGAGGAACTACCTCAGAGTTATTTCGTCCAGCTATCGAGGAGGGAGAAGTTATGTAGATAGATCAATGTCCGTCTTGGATGGATCCTTTCGTACTCTACCTCTCGACTGGAGAGTTTCATTCAACGGTAAAAGATAGAAAAAATTTAAACTTAAAGCAGCCCATTATTATCTTGTTGCAGGAATTCTTTATAGGAAAACTTTTCTTTCGTTGTTGGCATGATGCGTTTCCATGGAAGAATTTCCAATTATCCTTCAAGAGGTTCAGTCAGGAGAATGTGGTAGTCATTCGGGAGCTAGAACTTTGGAAAAAATGATTCTAAGACAAGGATATTTCTGGCCACAAATGAGGAAGGATGCAGAAAAATTCGCAAAAAAATGTGTTCAATGCCAGAAGTTTGCCCCTCTCCAGCATCAGCCAACCTAACAGCTTAGGTCAATAGCCACCACATGGCTGTTTGCGGTTTGGGGGATGGATTTGATTGTACCTTTTTCCCTAGCAAGTTGTCAGCGCAGGTTCATTCTAGTAATGATTGATTATTTCAGTAAGTGAGAAGTAAAGGCGCTAGCTAAGACTACTACTCAAATGGAAAGGAGTTTTATTTGGGGAGAGATAGTTTGTAGACACGGAATTCCCATGGAAATCATCACAGATAATGGTCCACAATTCAACAACTCATGTCTTATAAATTTCTGTGATCAGATCGACACTGAGTTGCGATTTGCCTCTGTACATCACCCTCGGAGTAATGGTCAGGTAGAAGCCACCAATAAACTTATAATCAACCTCTTGAAGAAGAAAGTGGAAAATCTCAGAGGTAATTGGGCGGAACAATTACCTCCAGTATTATGGGCTTTGAGGACAACTCCAACTTCAGCTACTAGAGAGACTCTTTTCAAATTATCTCATGGCTCAGAAGCTCTCATTCCCGTTGAATTTGAATTTAAGAGTCCAAGAGTATTATTGTCTCAACAACATCAAGATATCTGGATGGAAGAAAATGATGAAGAGTTGAAATTTAGCCTTGATCTCATTGAAGAACTAAGGGATACGATAACTATCAGACAAGAAGAAGTAAAAAGGAGAATGACCAAATATTTCGATAAAAATGTTAGAGTTAAAGAATTTGCTGTTGGAGACCTGGTCCTCAAGAAAGTTGACACAGTAGCAAGATCTGGCTCGGTTGGGAAGCTTAATCCAAATTGGATAGGGCCATTCATTGTTAAAGAAGCGCTCAAGAATGGAGCGTACCATATCCAATCTTATGAAGGGGAAGATTTATCTCACACTTGGAGTGGAGATGATCTCAAGCGTTTCTTTTCTTAAAACTTGTATTTTCCTGTCTCTTTCTTTCTTTCCTTCTTTTTTGCAAGTATTATGATGATGTGGATATAAATTCTTGCTTCATGCATATTGGAAAGAAAACCTTAAGATATATTGGCTAACTGTTAAAGGCTAAGATCCTACCAAGAGAGGTATCGACGGATCCTACTTCATTCCCCCTCGACTTGAAGCTTGAGATGTAAATCTGCCAGGACCACATGTAGCAGGGAGATTTCTAATCTGTGTAGCAGTAGCTTGCCAAGTTTGTGCGGAGGAGATTTAGGATGCTGGGTCCTTGTTGACATCTGACACACCTCTGCATCAAGGGAAGTCTAGGTGAATGTTCAGCTCTGTCATGCATTGAAGGAGGTCATCGTTACAGTCTTGATGATCTCTTTCAGGGAAAGCAATGTCGGTGTAACCCCTACGGTATGATCGCACCTGCCCTATAGATCATCTTGTTCTATAACCCTCTAATGCTCATTGGTGTGAGGATAGCCAAGAGGCGATCGGTTGCATTTATGGCCGTCATCTAAGCCCTTGAGTGGCTAAGATGGTACAACCTTAAATAATCTCTTGAGGAAAGCAATGTCGGTATGGCCTCTGCGGCATAACCACACCTGCCCTTTTGATCATTCTGAAATATTATTCTCTCTCTCTCTCTCTCTCTTTCTGGAAATGTTAAAATTGTGATGATCTCTTGAGGAAAGTAATACTGGCATAGCTCTCGAACATGGCCGCACCTGCCCTTTTGATCATTATAAGTTCCACCTCTCAAGCTTTTTCTGCCTTCGGACGATCTGAGGATTGTGGAGATCGCCGATTCGATAATGGTTTTTTAGAGATGGAACGGTTTGAAAAAATTGAGATCGCCACCTATGTTTTTTCAAGTGTTATAAGGTTCATGAATGATCTGAAATATTCCTGTTCCGATCTGCGGAAGAGCGGTTTGTAAAATATCGACGACCGCATATTATCTATTATGAAAGGGCTGTTTATTTTTCCAAGAAAGGAGCGGTCTCAATTACTGAAGATCGCATTTTATACTCGCTCAAAGTTATTTGAGAACCAATATCTACGAATTGTCATCTTTTATCTTAGCAGATGTTCAAGGCTAGAGATCGCAAATAGGATAAGCAATCTCATATAGCTGCGTTATAGCCAGAGACGGTCATAAGCGATCTTGTTCATCTCTAGCGATCTCATAATTTCATTTTTGTTGGTGCCTCACCTCCCAGAAATATCGGTCTGGAAAATATGAGATCGCCACCAGGTCTTTTCTGAATTCAATCATCTTAAAAGGGAAAAGCTGATCATTTATAATTTTCTATATTATCAGCCTTCATATCAATCGGTCGGGAAAATATTGGAGATCGCTGATTATCTATCATAAAAAGGTCATGCTTCTTTTATCTAAATATCATCTAAGGAACAACCTAAAATATTGAAGATCACAGATCATCTACTGTGAAAGGGCTGTTATTTTTCCAAGAAAGGAGCGGTCTCAGTTATTAAAGATCGCATCTTATACTCGCCAGTGACGGTCATAAGCGATCTTGTTCATCTTTAGCTATCTCATGATCTCATTCTTGTTTAATTGAAGTTAGTGTCACCTCCCACAAATGTGATCTGAAAGATATAAGGTCGCCTTTATTGAACTGCTCAACATAAAACATGTATAAGGCTACTATCTCGAGCTCGATAAACACCTAAGGAATTGAGATCGAATGCCATTTCTATCTTGTTATAATGAGGTCCCAAATAATACGATTGACATAAGCAAAGAAAAATGCAAGAAAAACATTTATTCACAGAAAAGACAAAGGTATGCCAAATTTCTACTTCCATTTTAATGTTTATTTACATCAGACCGCTCAGTCTCAAATTCACGATCACAAAAGTAAAGATTACAAAAATTGGATCCTCTATTTGCTCCTTGATCTCTTTGGAGACCGCTCATCTGATGAGGAGGAGTCGGTCTCCTCAGAAGATTCTTCTGAGCTTCTTCATGGAATCAACGATCTCCACATTTTCCTCTTCTTCAATAGCGGTCTCCTCTGCAGTCATCGACTGCTCATCTATTACCCTCGCAACGTCGGGGAAGAGATCGATAAATTTGACATCATAAAATTCTTCAGTAAGACCGCCGCGGTCACGGAGTTCAGAGATCACCTGCTCCGCGGTCTCTTTTATATGTTGCATTAAAGCATTCTGAAACTCAGGGTTGTCTGGATCATACGCTGCTTTCTTTGATTGCTACACAAGAAAGCAGTTAGACCACGCGATTACATAAAAAGAGTTATATATCTCAAGAAAAATTATCTTACCCTTCGCTCTTCTTGCAGAAATTCAATCCCTTTTAGGGCTCCTCGTAGAGATCACCCCATATGATGATTTAAGACTATACTCATGGATGTCGCCTGAGCGCAAACGTTAGGAAGTATCTTAGTCTCAAAGTCATACGCTTCTTTGAGGTTTCTTTTTCCATAAAGGGCTGAGGTGACCGCGAAAGCGTGGCGGGTTAATTTTCCCCTCCAAAGAGGGAGATCAGTGGAAACCCTCACGGTCTTCCCTTTTGCACCCCATTTAAGAAGGGATTTTCCCTTGATATCCTTCTGCTTCTTCATAAAGCCGATCATAGGAAATTATTCGCCGGTGGTCTCAGATGTACCACCAACCCCAGCGGTTTCGCGCTCTTGGTCTCTCCTTTTTCTTTTCTCTCTCTGGGTGAGCACCTCTTCAGTTGGTTCCACCGGGTCGGCTGCAGGGATCGCAAAGGTCGCTGGAAAAAAAGTTAGAAAAATCAAAAAAGTTATGAAAAGATTGCATTAGACCGTAGGGAAAATGCTCAATTTCTTCCGGAGAAATCTCAGCGATCTCAGGCCAGATCACTAGATAATGAAAAAGATCCAGTCGCTTGCCCGCCAGGAAGGCCAAAATATTCATATCCTCTTTTGAGATCCTCTTATTTTTCCTGAATATGCCTTCTTCTCTTGGAGATGGCCGGCTTCTGAGACCGCCGAGATCGCCTTCAAAAATAAGAAACCTTTCTGTGCAGAAAGGGACTTTATTGGGAAGATTCAAAATTTTTATACCCTCACATGAAAAATATATTAATCCTTTAAACTCCTCTTTCTTTTGTCCATCTTTTAACACTTTTGCAGTAAAGGTCGCGCGGAAGAGTGCCATGGTAATCTTGATTCTTTCCGATCTCAGGTAATTAATAAAAACATTAATGAGACTGATTGAATTTGGAGGTAGCTGGGCGAGCACGAATCCATAGTATATTCCATTACCTCGAGAATTTCCTAAGGTAGAGGGAACTTCAGCCCATGATCGAAGTGATCGATGGGAATAACGTACTTATTTACTTCTCTAAAATTTAGCCCTTCACCTTCCTTGGGAGGTCTCACAACAATTTCACTTTGAATCATGTGCTTTGCAAGGAAAGACAGATACTCATCCTTAGAAAGACGGCTAGGTTTGTGATCGGTGTCCAAGAAAACCTCAGCGGAAGAAGCTCGCGCGGACACCATAATGGAAGTTCGTTGAGACCGGTGCTTAGGGCGCATTCAGAAAGTATGGAATGAGGATTCTAAGGCCAGCTATTTATTGAAACCTAAGGATATTTTTGTAATGATGACTTCCCCTAAGACCGCCCAGTAAATTGCGCAGACCGATAAACCTGCATAAGATATAAGAAATAGCAATGTATAATCGGTCTCAGTAAAATGAAACCGCAATATCTCAGGCAGCGTGACAGAAATATATAAATAAAAAGTAAACGAGCATCACAACATCATAGAGACCGCATATAATGAAAATCGGACTGTCAACATATATATTACAGCACATTCAAATTATTCAAATATTCAAGTCTTCAAGACCACATGAAGGAGCAATTTTATCTCCTATGTTGACGCTTTCTCCCTACAAAGGCTGCAATGTCCTGCATCTCATTCACAGTGGTCAAGACAGACGCCAGACTATGATTAGCGGACATTACAGCTCGATGAATTTTGGACATCTCCTTATCCACCTGCTCCATAGGGATGACCATAATCTTTGAAGTCGGTCTCTCTTCCGCGTGATCGCCAGAAGTTCCCGGCCTCATTGTCATTTTTGCAGGACCACCTTTTAGTGTTGCGACCTCAACGGACAGAGCATCGACCTTCCCATTGTAATATTCAGCATCCTTTTCAGCTTTTTAGAGCGCCCGAACGAGCTCAGCATTCTTCATATTGCATTCCTCGCGGACTCGCTTTTCGTTGGCGCGCATCCTCTCTTCGAAATCAGCGGTCTGAATCCGGAGTTGATCGTCTCAAATCCGGAGTTGATCGTCTCAAGCGCGGAGTTGATCATTTTGTGACAGATCTCAAGTCAGCATGGTGCGGACATCCTCAAACATTGGCTAAAGGATGTCCGCGAGCTGGGGAGGAATCACCATCTTTTGTGGGGGGAGATCTCCTTCCTCAGAAACTTCCACGACTTCATCATCAGGGATTAGAAGAGTTTGATAGTTAGCTCAACTACAAACAATTCAAAAATAGAAGAGTTCGCGTAAAAAGAGTACTTCGAAAGAAATCAAGAATGCAGTCATGTAAGGTACTTTCAATATCTTTTGTGACCGCGGGTTCTGCGGTCAGCAAAAGGCGGTCTGATCCCCTTAAGCACTCGAGGTCCGTTCTTTCCAATTCTCTCTTTTGCGATCTCTCTCCCTCTTTTCTCCTCCTTAATTTTGCGTTGCTAACAAGAATGTCATCCGTTTGAATGATGACGATCTCGCATTTTTCTCTCTAGAGATCTAGGTCGAACAGCAGGCAAGGGAAGGAATTCCAGCGATCTCGTACCTATCATTGCCTTAACAGTTCGTAAGGCAGAGACCGCCGATGCGTGGTCTGTTGCTGCTTTGTATATCTTGTCGAACTGAGCAGCAGAGGGGTTCGTCAGACCGCAAGAAAGTGCAGTTTTCTCTGTTTTCGATCTGTCGTACCCTCTCCCTCTCCTCATCAGAAGTCTTCTTTTTCTTCTCTACAGCAAGCAGAGCTGCTTTCTTCTCTTCTTCCTTTTTCTTCTCTGCGGCGAGCAGAGCAACTTTCCTTTCTTCTTCTTCTTCTTTCTTCTTTTCGGCAGCGACTCGCGCCTCTCCTCTTCCTCTTCCTTTTCTTTCTTTTCCCTCTCTTTCTTCTTAACTTCCGCTTTTAACCCAACTGCCTCATCAGCAGTCTCCTTCTCCCTTTCGGCGATCTCCTTCTCTGCGGAGGCCGCCGTAAGACGTTCAGATTCAAAGGGGTCAAGCACCTGCAAGATCAAACAAGATAAATCGTTAAAAGAATCTTCATCAAGATAAACAATCAACTCGGAGTCCGCTTCTCTTGAAGAAGCTGAGATCGCGGAAAGGAAAAAGAGACCAACCTCACCACTTACTTTCCCAGCGACATCCACAGAGGGACGTTTAAGACCGCTATCTTCAGGAAGTGTGACCGCCTTTGGAGCAGTCACATCTTTATTTTCTTCACATTTCTTTCTCTTTGCAGTTTGAGTAGAGGAATCTGAGTTTTTTTCCTTTTCATTCCTTTCACAGCCTTCTGAGAATCAGCGATCTGCTACCTAATCTTCTCTGCCACAATCTTCTTTTCCCGCATCCAAGCCAGAATGACTTCAGTTGAAGCAATCTCACCAGATGGGACATCGGTCTGGTTGAGGGCTTCAACAGTTTTCTGGTAATCAAAAGAAATAGAGAGATCAGGAAAGTTCAGCACGGGAGGACCTGAAGAACTAGCTGACAGGTCAGAAATATTACAGACCGGCAAGACCGCGCTCTCTGGCAGTTCAGGTTGCTTCTTTGGGGTGGATCAACAGGTCTCTTTTGATGTGCCCACTTCAGTCAGAGGCTGGGAAGCTGTCACCACCTTTTTCTTCGAGCTGGCGGTCTTCTTTTTATTTGGAGAAGCCACTCTCGGTGATCGATCGTTCAGACGAGACAATACAGTCACCATCGCTGAGATCATTTTGGTCTAATTTTTAGTGACCGCTTGAAGATCAAGCTTGCTTTTCTTTCAGAAGATTATGGATCCTAAAGTCATGAAGCCATATTTATAGACCCTAGCGCATTTATGGCGGTCGCGGTCTCAGCGGTCAAAGTAAATATTTCCGAAGTTTCAGCGCAACTTGAAAATGTGCGGGGGTCATGTTTGCCCGGAAATTCGCGACCTCTCTTCTCCAGACGGAAGGAACCTTTCCAGCGGTCTTAGCTTTGGGAGACCGTCCAGATCGCCTGCTCCCCCTCCTGTGTTTTCTCCCAAGGCACAAGCGATCAAGCCCCTGTCAGACCCCCAGACCATGCGGTCTGGTCTCTTTCTCCTTTTTTGTTATTTGCACCCCCTTCCTCTGCCCCGGTTCACCTGTACCCCAGGAAGCCTGTAATTTTTGGATCTGCCCATTTGAGAAGCCTCCACGTCTATAAATAGAGGGGTAGGGGTACCTGAAAAGGGACTTCTGCTTCGAGCCTCCAGTTTACAACCTGTGTAAGCGGTCTCGAATTCTGTCGCTTTACTACCTCTCCTCCTGGCCTGTTTTGGACCCCCTTTATAGTTCCTTTTTGAGATCAATCCCAGCGGTTTTTGCTCATGTTGATCTCTCCTCTGGCATATTCCGTCTCCTGGAAGTTCAAAGCTCGGGCCATACTTCCTTGGGTAGCTGTCTGGAAAAAGTCACTCCGAGCGACGAATTCTTCTCCCTGAGGCCGCAAAGGAGCTGCGGGCTGAGGGACCGGTCTGTTTGGCACATGACTGCTGACGGACAGATTGACTACATGTTTGGCAGTCTCAGCAGTCCGAGGAATGAAACGCTGAGAGATCGCCACTAAGGCTTGACCCATGGTCTCTATTTGCTGAGCGGTCTCTTGCTGGGCTTTTGTGAACTCTTGTCGAGTCTGTTCTAAAGCCCGCACAAAGCGAGACTCGAGGTCTTCCGAGGTCGCGCGAGCTATACCTGAGGGACCACCCAGATGCTGACTACAAATCTCGGTCTGACATCCTAAGACCATTGGGTTCGCCGACATGTCCAAATCAGAAGGTCGCATGATCATTCTATTGGTACAAAAACTGTACCCCCACAACTTACACTTAAAGAGAAGAGAGAAACTGTGGACGACCGGTTACTAAGGTCTTAGGATAACTGAGCTAGATTTGATTAGGCTGAGAGTGCAAGGACAGAACCTCTAGGGAGACTAAAAATGAGATCGCCTAGGTTGTCACTACGACCTAAACTTGAACCCAAAAGTCCTTTTCTAGGGACCCCTACCCATCTATTTATAGACGCGGGAGCTGCCCAAACGGGCAGATATCAAAAATACGGGTTGCCTAGGGTATAAGGAAGCCAGGATGGAGGAAAGGAGCTTCCTGAGCTGCTGATAGCGGACAAGCCACGGGCTCTAGACCGCGCGGTCTGACGGTCTCAACTAACCTTGACCGCTGAGAGCTTTGAAATTGTACTGCTGAGGATGAGGCAGGCGGTCTGGCAAAATGGAGACCGCCGTGACCGCTGAGACCGGATGAATTCCTATTGAGCTTTTGAGATCACGAACTTTCGTGCAAACAATGGATATAAGATTAATCCACTTAAAGAGTGATGCCTATCTATAAAATCTAATTAGTTCACATGCTCAATAAGTGCTAGAAAACTGTATGAAAATCTCAAATAGAACTTAGAATATTAATTTAGATATAAGAAAAATAGTTCATAAGCTTTTCCGATAGAAAAAGGTATTTTTATCTCATTTTAATCAATAAAATTTGAATATTCATCAATTAAAATTCATAAAAATTAGTAAATGATCTCCAAATTTTAATATAAAAATTGACATGAATTTATATCAATTATATTATGCTATGACATTATTATAAAGGTGAAATAACGTTAATGGCTTATTTTTCGATAATAAATCTACAAAACATCATTATAAAATTGAGGATGTCACAAAGCTCCCCTTCTTACAAAAAATTTCATCCTTGAAAGTTTAGTATACAATTCATCAAACATAAAAAGGAATACTAGTTGGATATTATTTTATCAGAAATGATGCTATTTCTATCAATGAAAGAAAAGTAGATATCTTCACTATCTGGAATTGTTCTTAAATTATCTCATTGTTTGCATCCCAAGAACTTTGAGTAAGTATCACCCAAGTAGCAATAATAATGATCATATGCATCAAACTTAATCATGAACACATATGACTTGAGGTGACATACTTTCAAACATTGAAGTCGAGTAAGATCTTTTACTATCATATCTTCCAAACCTAGAATTCTCAACAAACATCATATTATCTTCAATGAAGATAAAGCGTTTCTATAACATAAATTGAACATCTTAAATAATCATAAAGGGGTCAACTTCTTAAATCATCATATTGAGGTCTAAGTTTGGCATTGCCATTTTAATTACCTTAAGCATCATCAAGATCCACATTTTATATGATTATGCTTAAATATCTATTATTTTCTATAATTTCATTACTCTCAATTTTTTTAAAAAATTCTCAAAACATCAAACATAAAATATATTCTTTCACATTACCAAAAGAAAGGTTATTTTGTATTAATCCTCTATTGTCTGCTCTCCCCAGTGCAATGAAACTTATAATAATCCATGATACTTCATAGATATTTAGTTTCTTATGTAAGTATTAAATCTTATATAGTACTAGAAGAACATTTTTGATTTAGCTTTCTTTGGAATCTCTACGCCCTCTCTGAAAGTGGTAACATCTTTCTTCCTTGAAAGCTATCAAATCCAAGCCTCAAGATTTTTTTTTTTTGCATTTCCCTTTTGGCTGGCAAGGGATCAAACTAATTAGTACATTCTCATACAAACTATTATCACAAAATAATGAACATTTTTCTTCCTCCTAACATCCCTCGGGGAAGTCTTTTCCACTAATGCTTTGTTTCCACTTATGATATAATGGTTGTCAAAGTTACTCTTCTTCCCATCAGGTAATCCATTGTTTGATGATGATAATTCTTATGGATCTTATGTTCTCATGTGATTTTGGATCCTAAACATTGATCTGATACGAAAACTCTAAGATGTAACATCTAAGGGAGGCTTATAAGCATAATAGCTAGGAACTTATGAGTGTAACAAAAATAACTAAAGTAGGTGTGCAGCAGAAACATTATGTAATATTTTACTACCATGAACACCAAGAGCCAACTAACATCGTTACTATTTGCTTATCATCATCCTTCAAGATTATATTATAAGAAAGTAAAGTCCATGTTAAGATTGGTTCAAATAAATGCCTAAAATTTGCGTCCTTATCACAAATGTGCGTAGTAAAACTTTTTTTCAAAGAAATAAACAAGGAAATGATTGAGATAAACTAGATTTATTTTGGATTCTAAGGGTATTACCGAATCTTGCAAATAAATTTAGTCATCTTCATCATCAGGTACTAGTCTAATAAAACATCTTCAAGTAAACATTTGATTCTTGTAACTCCTCATTAATTCAATCATGGGCTCCCGATTACAACTTGCAGTGACATGTATTTAAAATAAAGGGTGAGATAAAATACTCAGTGAGAAATTCTCTTACTCTAAAACCCAAAGTACCCATACGGTTAAGGTTTTCAAATCTAATCCATATTCTTAGAGATTAGAAATATTGATTACACCTTAGAGCTTATCTCATCATTTACTACATAACTTAGTTAAGATATACTTCTCTTTACTTCATAACATACATTCATAAACTCTTAAAACTTAATAGTTTTCATAACTTCTTTATGCACATATAACTTTTATACATCATTCTTCTTCTCATTCTTACCACTAGTATATAGTTTTTAGACATTCATCTTTCTATTGATTCTTTCTTGAGTTTAAACTTGTGAATTCACTTCGAGGAAAATTTATGACTAACCCATGCAGTCAATTGATAACTTAGTAACTCGTGCATGATCTACAACTATGGTGAGGTTTCCCTCACCCTTTTAAGGGACATAACTATGGTGATTCCATAATGCCTCACCATCTTACAAAACATAAACTATGGTGATGCCATAATACTTCACCACCCGACGGTCTGACTTTGCCCCGAGAAGTAATGATCATGAATTTATACAACCCGTATTTGGCGAGTGGGCCCATTACCGACCTAACTCTCCTAGGGCAAGGTGAAGCGAGTATGCCCCCTTACCCTTCCCGATGACATGATTTCTTTTCTCGACGAGTATGCGTGTGATTCATTTAGACAATATAAACAGCCCATGCTGGCGACAACGTTCCTTCTTGCCCAGATCAAGACGAGTCTAACATGGCCTCGGGCGAGCTCGCCTTAGGAGAACTTGCCTCCCGGCGAGTAGGAGGTGACCTAGTCGCCTCAACAGCACTCGCTCAAGGAGGGAGCGAGGCGAGTTCGTGCCAACCCGACTCATTAGTCCTCTCTCACTATCCATAGACCCGGGGGCTGCGGTTAGTAGTTACTAAAAGGCGCGAGGAGCTGTTCGCAGACCATTTGGGGTCTGCATATTGTAATTTGGTTAAGGCGGAGGAAGCTACCCGTAGGAAATTAGGACTATTTCACCCTTAGAAGAAATTACCTATAAATAGGACTAATTATGTCTCAGATAAACATAAATCCACCCCCAAGAGAGTCTGAGCTTTCCTACTTATGTTCTTGTGCTATCTGAGATGCAGGCTCAACCTTTGGTTTTTGGAGGGGAAGTCAAGTAAGATTTCCGGGTTAGTGGCGGAACCTCCTCGCTACAGCCAATGGGTCTTCTCTTAGGCAACTACCTACCACTCTGAGATGTCCAATTCTCAGCTCGAAATACATAGACCTAAGGTTCTGATGAAGAGAGGAGTAACTCAAGCTTCTCTCCAAGTCTCAAACATAGTTGAACCGGTATCCGAGTTTCAACATTTTTGGTGCGGTGAGTGTGGACTATAACTTAAGAAGAAAATCTTATCTAACGATCCCATGGCTGAACATAGCGAGCAAGGGACCGACCAGGGGAACTCGCTGCCTACGGGCGAGTTCGTAACCATGAGCAATTTTGCGGAGTTCAGGAGGTCGATGGAAGATACCATCCGAGAGCTGCTCGCGGCTCGCGCCGAGGAAGGACAACCCTCCCCAGTAGCGGCCGCCTCGCCCGCCTAGGAGGGACCAAGTCAGCGCTCCGGCAAGGGAGGATTCCCTGAAGATGGTGACTTGTCACTTGGCCCGTGAGTACTCTTCGCGCGTTCGATCAAAACCCTCCACTCTGAGGGCGAGTACGACTGGATTTGTTCGACTCGCCAACTCGCGCCGCCCCTTCTGTGAGTTGGTGCTGAATGCTTCTATTCCCAAGGGTTTTACAGAACCTACAATGAGTTTGTACTCAGGAAAATATGACCCCGTCCAACACCTGCAATGGTTTGAGGACATGGTCTCCATTAGGCAAATGACTGATGCCTTCAATTGCCGGTTGTTTGTCATAACCTTCGAAGGGAAACCCCAGACTGGTTCCACCAGATGCCAGCAAGCACTATCTGCTGCTTCGAGGACCTGCACAAAGGTTTTCTGCTCTGTTTCTACACTTCGAAGAAAAGGAAGAAGGGTTCTGAAGCCCTATTCCTTATTAAGCAAGGACCGCGAGAGATGCTGGGGGCATATGTTGATCGCTTCCAAGAAGAGATTCTCCTAGTTCAGGATGTCCCGGGGCACACTCTGATGTTGGCGTTCAAGCTCGGACTGCACTCAGGATTATTTAAGATGGAAATCACCTATAACCCTCCATTGTCATTCGAGGAATTGATCGATCGGGCCGCGAGGCAGATCGAGTGTGAGGAGACAAGCCTAGAGTTCGTTGCCAAGCTGGCTAGGTTGGAGGAAGGAGGTGAAAAGGAAGAAGCTGGCGGCTGTCGATGGGAGGTCAAGAAGATGGAAGAGCCAAGAAGGCGAGATGGAAGGGCGTTCTGAGAGAATAGAGATCAAGGGGATCGGGAGAGGAGGTTCTAGGCATCGCCAAACAGGCCGGCCTGGAGACCTGTAGGGGGAGGCTACCCTGGGAGGCAGGGAAGAAGGTTTTCTCCCGAACGTCGGGACCGCTGTTATTCCCCAGAGCGGAGGCATGGACTATGGAGGCCGAACAAGGCGCCACCCCGGAAAGCAAACATGATTAGGCGAGGACGAGGACGTGGTCAGGGAGCAAGAACACGGTAGCCTCGAGGCGAGGAGGAGCGCCTGTCAATGCCTTATTGCGACTTTCATCAGGTGGGGGGGGGGGGGGGGGGGGTCAGGCAACGGCTATGTGCCCCGAATTCTTGGAGTTGAGAAGAGGAGCAATAGGGGCTAAGGAGGGGAAGCAAGAGTGAGAAGGATGATAAGTGTTGAGGAATGGGGGGAGGGGCCCCGCCCCAAGGAGGTGTGAGTATTGAGGAGATCTTAGAGCTCATGGAGGGATAGGCGTTATCCACGGGGGAGTAGGGTTTGAGGTGACTCGGAAGGGGAGTATTCACACCGCGTATCGCCGAAGCGTTCCCTTAACTACTCAGAGTCCACCGCCGACAGAGGATATTACCTTCTCGGAAGAGGATATGTTGGTTATCGAGAATCCCTTCCACGACGCGATAGTTATCAAGGCCTTGGTAGAAATCTACACGATCTCCCTCATCCTGGTGGACAACAGGAGCTCCGTCAATGTGGTATTCAAAAAGGCGTTCAACACGATGAAAGTGGAGGAGAAGAGGGTCACCGCGATGGAGGGGCCGCTCTTCGGTTTTTTCCGGAGAAAGGAAGGAGGTGGAAGGAGGAGTGGAGTTGGTCGTGACGCTGGGGGGAACAACCAAATGTTACAGGTTCATCATTGTTGACGCCCCAACAGCAATAATGCCATCACGTCGGATTACCTTTCATGAGTTTTTTAGATGATTTTTTTGGCTATCACCAAATTCGCACGCACCCTCCCGACATAAAAACTTATCTTTCATTTCCAATGATGGATGATATTTCTATAAAATGATGCCCTTCAGGCTTAAGAAGACAGGAGCCACCTATCAGTGGATGATGGATAGGGTGTTCAAGGAATATAAAAGGTGAAATCTGGAGGTGTATGTCGACGACCTCATGGCAAAGAGCAGGAGTGTGGAAGAACATCTACGGGACCTGGCAGAAACTTTCATCGTGCTTCAAAAATATAAAATGAGGTTGAACCCAGCCAAGTGTGTTTTCAGAGCAGGGAAGGGGAAGTTCCTGGGTCACCTCTTGACCCGGGCGGGAGTGGAGCCGAATCCAGACAAGGTCATGGAGATTATGGAAATGGAAGCACCTAGGAATTCCAAGGAAGTACAACGCCTGACAGGTCGATTGGCTGGGCTAAGTAGGTTCATCTGAAGGGATGGGGAAAAGTGCTCGCCGTTTTTTAAAGCACTTCAAGATAACATGAAATTTGAATGGTCGACGGAGTGTCAAGAAGCCTTCGGGAGCATGAAGCTCCAGCTGGCACGGGCACCCTTGTTGAGAGGGGGAGACTTCTTCCTGTACGCCGGGGTAGGAGCCAAACCGGTAAGTTCGGTATTGGTTTGCGAGGAAGGAAAAAAGACAACTCCATATTTACTACGTAAGTCGGGTCCTGCAGAAGGCAGAGTTATGATACCCCATCTTAGAGAAGCTGATGTTTGCCTTGATCGTATCAGCCCGAAGGCTCCAATCCTATTTCCAGGCCCATCCGATCAGGGTGGTAACTGATCACCCTCTCTGCTGTATCTTGGAAGGAGTAGAGCACTCGGGATGATTTGCCAAGTGGTTGGTGGAGCTCAGCGAGTTTGACGTTACCTACGTCTCTCGGCTAGCCATGAAGGCCCAGGTCGTGGCTGATTTCTCGGCCGACTACACAGGAGAAGTAGAGGAAGAGGAAGCACCCCCGACGAGTGGCCTGGGAAGTGTTTGTGGATGGAGCATCGGCGATGAACTCCTGTGGGGGAGGCATCGTCCTGATCAGCCCCCATGGCACCAGGATAGAGCAGGACATTAATATTCACTTCCCGGTCACCAACAATCAGGGAATATGAGGCCATAATCGCGGAGCTCCACCTAGCCTGGGAACTAGGAGTTCATGAAATTAAAGTTTACTCCGACTCGATGGTGGTCGCCTCCCAGGTTCGAGGGGAGTTCAAGGCGAGGGAGCCGATACTACAACACTATCTGGTGACGGTTAAAGGCTTAGTTGGCTCCTTTATATCCTTCTCCATACAACATTTCCTGAGAGAGGAGAACGCCCAGGTGGATCAACTGTACAAGTATGGACCCGTGGTTGGGGGTACAGTCACAGGGTTGTTCCGACCTTCTATCAAGGAGGAAAGATGATGGACATCGATCAGCCCTCCTCATGGATGGATCCTTTGGTTACTTTCTTAACCATAGGCGAGTTGCCCTCGAAGGTTCAGGATAAGAGGCGATTCAGGTACAAATCGCCCTATTATTTACTAAGTGACGGGGTACTTTACCGAAAGACCATGTTCGGTCCTCTGGAGAGGTGCATTGAAAGTGCACAGTTAACCTCACTAGAATTCTCTAGAGGGGGGTGAATAGAGATTAAAAATATTTTGTGCAATATATATATATATGTGTATAATATCTGATTTATACTTCCAAAATACCAACAAGAATTAAATATGTAAAGAATGAAAAAGCAAAGAGACAATCACAGCACAACACAAGGAAATATAGTGGTTCCCCAAAACTTTTGGGTAGTCCACTCTTCTACCCCCTTGGTAGGAATTCACTATCTTGCACTGAGTCTTTTGATAAGGAGACTCTTAGAACCAGTCTGAGTCTTTTGATAAGGAGACTCTTAGAACCAACTGAGTCTTTTGACAAGGAGACTCTTAGAACCAGCACAACTGAATTTTTTGAAGAGAGATTCTAAAAATTCTTTTACAATATTTGAAAATGAAATAAGAAAGAGAAGAAGAAGTAGAAGAACAGAAAACAATATGTGCAAGAAGGAATCTTCTTCCTAGCAAGAAGATTAGAAGCACAAGTATAGTGAATATGATCTCTCTTCTATAGTGAGAAGGAGATTGTAGCCCTTTCTCTCTTTTAGTGAGAGCTTTCAGAAATTGCAGCAGAATGGCTTTAGAAGGAGGAGATGAAGAAAGCTTGATCTTTGCTACAGCACTATTTCTCAATTTTCTCTCTTTTCACTTGGGAGCTCTTCCTCTTTTTCAAATGTATATGGTGGATCACTCAACTCCCTTTCTCTGCCGACCTCCTCTTTATTTATAGATCTGTTCATTCAAAATAATACTATAGGAGGATAATCAATTAACAGTCAGAGAAATAGAAAGATGAAAATGTTTCCATAATATTTATTTCTGTAGAAGGAAAGAACTAATTCTGATTTCAAATAATGTCCAAATGAGTTTAATCAAATTAGCCAAGAATCAGGTACAAGGAAAGAATGATTCAGAACGGCTATAAAAGAATAATATCATTCCATATAAATCAGATCTACAGAAAGAAGGAAAGAGATCTGGCGAGTGTTTGAATTTGACATATAAATCGACGTGCGTCGATTACTATTCGACGTAAGCGTCGAATTCATCCTGACTGGGCGTCGAGAGGAGAATAAGGAAGGTGCGTCGAATTAGGTGCGTCGACTTCACTAGATACGTCGACTAGAAGTCAGAGTAACGTCGACATAGGATGCGTCGAATTCTGTTTAGAATTACTTCGACTCATTCTGAGAGGAACGTCGACTACATTTCGACGTTGCGTCGAATACTATTCGACGCATATTTACTTAACCTAATTTTTCATTCTTAGAATTAATATTCTACTCATTTTAGGGGTTAAGATAAATCATTTTCCCAACAATCTCCCCCTATTTGTCTTAACCCTATAGGAGAGAAATTGTATCAGCATATAATTAACACAACACAGTATTTGTAAAGATAAGAAATATATTAAATAATCAGAAGAGAAATTAGAATAAGAAAGCATATGACAAGTATTTGTCTTTCACAAGAATTAAACCAGAAACTTCTTTTTGTACATGAAGTTGACAAAAGCAGAATAAAGTTTCCTAGATAAGTTTTCAATAGCATCAAAAATGTAGCCCTTGGCTCTATCAGGTCATTCCTGGACATTCCTGATGATTGTATGCAGTTTTTCCAATAGTTTATCACCATCAGGGATTGTGTCATTTATGGAGTAGCCTTTGCTGATGATGATTGCTGCCTTTTCATCAATCATCTCAATTGTAATGTTTTGAACTTTCTTTTCAGTAGGCTTGATCTCAGGTGGTCCCTTGCTATCAACCTTGGGCCTATATTTTGTTTTCTTTTCTGATTGCTGCTTCTCAGGAATCTCAACCATTTTTCCTTTCCCTTTCCAGGGTGAGGCATGCCACTTGTCTAATTTTACAGGTCTGTTGGGCTTCTTGTAGGGAATGTAAGTATCTTCTGTACACCCTACACCCTTCTTGTGTTTTTGACCTTTTTCTAGAATGATCCCTGCCTGAGGGTTTTTCTTTTGATAAGCTTTAATATCAAACAACTTCTTTGGAATTCTGATAGAAGATTCAGCAAGAATTTGTTCCTTAGTCATTCCCTTGTTGATATTTTCCATCCAGGCATTCCTTTTATCTTCCACTTCTTTCCTAGCTGCTTCATATTCATACAGTTCTCTTTCTCTTATCTCTTCATGCCTCTTTTCTATGTCAGGGTCATGGTACTCCTTCACGGGGCTGTTAGGAGTGATAATAGGCATCTTTTCAAATCTTTTTATTTCCTCACATGCTTTTCTATACTTCTTTTCTTTTGCATACTCTTTCCTTTCTTCTTTGGAGAAGTTTTGCCAGCAGGGAATGGCTTCTCTTTTCCTTTTCATCTGTCCTTCTGGACTTTGCCTAGGTAGGATCTGTTTAGTGAGTTTTGCTATTGGAGGAGGTAGAGGTAGCAGTGGAGGTAGAGAAGAAGGTTGAGGTGGAGGTAGAGGTAGAGGTGGAGATGAAGGTAGAGAAGGAGAGAGAGATTTGTCTCTTCCAGGCTCTTCTGAAGGGATGTCCTCAAGTAGAGGTGTCTTCAGTTTGATGTAACTGGCAGAGAAGCCAGGAGAGTGATGCTGAAATTCTTCTTCACATAGGGGTGCATCAGTCCACATCTGTCCCTTCCAGTCATCAGAGGTGGCTGCTTCTTCCTCCCCCTGAACTCCTGAGTTCTTTACCACAGGAAGCTCCCCCTGAGTATATGGGGGCATCAATTCTAAATGCTGAATTCACAGCATGATCTACTTCAGTGTGATAAGAGGAGGTCTCTCCAAAGTATTTGTTGAATGTGTAGTCAGAGTGATTGGAGAGGATTGGAGCCTATTATAAGAGAAGAGGTTGGTGTAATCTTGTAGAGATAATGTTTAGAGTTGAAATAGAAATTAATCCTGAGCTTTTAAGAGAGATAGATAACCTGACAAGGGGGGTTTCTGGAGCAACTCTCCCCCTGGTTTATATCCTGCACAAAGGATTTAAACCTTTCTGGCGACAGAGGCCGTTCTTGAATGAGATCATTTAGCTCAGGAAGAGAAGAAGAGATGGTTGCCAGTTTGGCTGCACAGGTGTTGATCATGGCAGCGCATTCGTTGGCGAAGTGATTCAGGCGATTCTGGAAATCACTTACTAGGTGTTCGAGAGCATCGTTCATCGTGTTGATGAGGGCCGATTGATTAGGAGTTGGTGCCATTGTTGCAAAGAGAGAGAGAGAGAGAGAGAGAGAGAGAGAGAGAGAGAGAGAGAGAGAGAGAGAGAGAGAGAGAGAGAGAGAGAGAGAGAGAGAGAGAGAGAGGTAGAAGATGAAGTTTTGGCGGGTTTTAGGAGAGTATATGTTATGAAATAAGAAGTATTATTTAAAGGAGGTGAAACGTCGAGAAAGGAAACAGAAATCAAGGTATATCAGGTAATCCAATCGTCAAAAGAGGAAGTGAGGATTTGATTCTAATTGTAGCCAGAAGTCGACGTTACGTCGAATTGATGTCGACATATGCGTCGATATAAAGTCGACGCTCCATGGAGATTTGTCCACGTAGCGTTCTGTCGACGTGTTCATAGCCCTGCATCGATATCAATTCGACGGAGCGTCGATAAGTTATCGATGTATCTTTGCCGGGAAGAAATCAACGCCAGCGTCGAGTTCTTCTCAAGGGTGCGTCGATATGTATTTGACGCATCTTCAAATACTTTCTTAGATTTCCTAACAATGGTAGTTACAGACTACCATCAAGCATTCCTAAGGTGTTGATGAAATAGTTATGCTTAGTTTCATCTAAGGGTTTTGTGAAGATATCTGCTATTTGATTGTCTGTGGGAATATATTCTAAGGTTATTTTACCCTTCTCAACATTGTCTCTAAGGAAGTGATGTCTGATCTCTATATGTTTGGTCCTACTATGAAGGACTGGGTTGGATGCTATGGATATAGCACTAGAGCTATCACAATAGATCTTAGAGTTATGTATTTCCAATTTGTAGTCAAGTAGCTGATTTTGCATCCACAAGATTTGTGAACAACAGTTCCCAGCAGCTATGTATTCAGCTTCAGCTGTTGAGGTTGAGACTGAGGTTTGTTTCTTACTAAACCATGATATCAATCTGTCACCTAGGAATTGGCAGGTACCAGATGTGCTTTTTCTATCAACCCTACATCCAACATAATCTGCATCTGAGAAACCTATTAATTCAAAGTTGGTTTCTGCTGAGTACCATAGTCCTAGTTCAGGGGTTCCCTTTAGGTATCTAAGAATCCTTTTTACAGATGTGAGATGGGATTCCTTTGGATCAACCTGAAATCTAGCACATATGCAAGTGGCAAACATGATATCAGGTCTGCTAGCTGTTAGATATAGAAGGGATCCTATGATGGCCCTATAAGTCTTTTGATCTACTGATTTTCCTTTATCATCTTTTTCTATAATGGCATTGGTTGCCATGGGTGTTTTCATGGTAGATGCTGATTTCATACCAAACTTTTTGATTAGCTCTTTAGTATATTTGGATTGTGAGATGAAGATTCCCTCACTACTTTATTTTACTTGTAATCCTAAGAAATATGAGAGTTCTCCCATACTACTCATTTCAAATTTAGATTGCATTAGATTAGCAAATCTTTTACACAGTTTAGGATGAGTTGAGCTAAAGATGATGTCATCTACATATATTTGAACAAGGAGGAGTTGGTTTTTATGGGTTCTAGTAAAGAGTGTCTTGTCTACTTTTCCTCTTTCAAAGGAATTTTCTAAAAGAAAATTAGAGAGAGTTTCATACCAAGCTCTAGGTGCTTGCTTAAGACCATATAGTGCTTTGTTAAGTCTATAAACAAAGTTAGGAGAAGAGGGATTAACAAAACCTGGTGGTTGCTCCACATATACCTCTTCTTGAAGATCACCATTCAGAAAAGCACTCTTGATATCCATTTGGTAGACTTTCATCTTCATGAAGGCTGCATAGGCAAGAAAGAGCCTGATTGCCTCTAATCTGGCTACTAGAGCAAAGGTCTGGTTGTAGTCTATCCCTTCTTCTTGTCTATATCCTTGTGCTACAAGTCTTGCCTTGTTCCTGACAATTACTCCAGTGGAATCTAGTTTGTTCCTGTATACCCATTTTGTACCAATCACGGGGTAGTTTCTTGGTATTTCAACTAGGTTCCATACTTTGTTTCTCTCAAATTGGCCTAGTTCTTCTTGCATGGCCATAATCCAGTGAGGATCACAATTTGCTTCCTCAAACTTCTTTGGTTCAACTTGTGATAGGAAGCATTGGAGCATCATCCCATTGGAGACCTGGTGTCTTGTTCTTACTCCTGTATTGGGGTCTCCAATTACTTGAGTTTGTGGATGATCTTTCAAATTGACCCTTGTCCTGCCTGGACTTGTCAGATGTTCTTCTTCCTCATTGGTGATAGGATCAATGTCCACCTGGCCTTCCTGAACCATGTTCTCTTGTGGGAGTTGGTTTTGAATGCTCTTTTCTGAATCTTCTTCATGTTCTTGTTCAGATTCCTCACTTGATTCCTTTATCTTGTTTTCTTTTCCATTATCTGTGTTCTCTAGAACCAGTTGTTCAAGCTCTGTTTCTATGCTGCTGCTTTCCTGTGGAAAAGAGCTGGTGGGAGTTCCCTCCCCCTTAAACAGCATGTTAGTTTCATCAAATATAATGTGCATAGACTCTTCAATTTTAAGAGTTCTCTTGTTATAGCACCTATAGGCTTTACTAGATGCTGAATATCCCAGAAATATTCCATCATCAGATTTCTTGTCAAACTTGGCAAGATGATCTTTTCCATTATTTAGGATAAAGCAAGCACATCCAAAGATCTTAAAATATTTAACTATGGGTGTTTTTCCTTTCAGGAGCTCATATGGAGTTTTTGATTTAGTTTTGTGTATTAGGCTTCTATTTAGAACATAGTTGGCAGTGTTGACTGCTTCAGCCTAGAAAGGTTTTGGCAAACCTGATTCTACAAGTAAGGTCCTTCCTGATTCTATTAAAGTTCTATTCTTTCTTTCAGCCACTCCATTTTGCTGAGGAGTTCTAGGGGCTGAAAAACTTTGTTTGATACCTATATCTTCACAGAAACTACTCATAAACTGATTTTCAAATTCAGTCCCATGATCACTTCTGATTATGGAAACCTGACTATTGAGTTCAGATTGAATTTGTTTTATGAATCTTGAGAGAGTCTTGTGGGTTTCAGACTTAGCCCTTAGAAAGAATACCCAGCTGAATCTAGAGTAGTCATCCACAATGACTAGGGTATAGAATTTTCCACCTAAGCTCTGAGTGGATATGGGACCAAAGAGATCCATGTGTAGTAAGTAAAGGACCCTGGGAGAGTCATCCTTACCAATTGGTTTGAAGGATGATTTGGTTTGTTTTCCTAGTTGGCAAGGTCTGCATGGAGAATCCTTAGAGTACCTACCTTTTGGTAAGCCTCTGACTAGGTTATTCTTTGCTAGTTTACTAATTGTTTTGTAGTTTAGATGACCTAGTCTCCTATGCCATAATTCACTTTTATCAATAATATTGTTGAATAAACAGACTTCTGTGGGTGAGGAGCTAAAGTCCACTGCATATACTTTTCCTTTTCTAATTCCATTGAGTTCTGTGGCACCAGTCTTGATATCAATAATATGACAGAATAGTGTGGTGAATTTTACCTCATACTTACCATTTTCACATATCTGACTTATACTTATCAGATTGTGCTTTAGTCCTTTGACTACTGCCACATTCTTGAAGGTGACTTTCCCTTCTTTGAAATCTCCAAAGCCCTTGGTTTGGCCACAGCTAGAGTCTCCAAAAGTTACTGATGGTCCAAGTCTGTCATCAAAAGTTGATTAACAGGTTTTTGCATCCTGTCATGTGTATGGAGCATCCACTGTCCAAGTACCACACCAGCCTGGAGATGTGATACATCTGCACATAAAATTTTAAACATTAGTTTGGACCCTGCAGAGCTGGGGTCCCTTTCTCCCATCAATGTGAAATTTAATAAAAGAGTAAGTGGGTTTTTCTGAATATCCTTCCTCCCTTAGAGGCATTGGTTTATCATACCAATTTGCTTTGGTGATGTTACAGAAGTAGTGGTCATAGTAAAAGGAGATGGATTGAGACAGCTGTTTGGTAGAGGAGAGATGTCTGTCTGATTGGTTGCGTCGATATGTATTCGACGTAGGTTTATGGTTGCGTCGATATGAAGTCGACGCTTTCTCCATTCTGCGTTTTCTTTCAGTCGAAGCATGAGAGAGGTTGCGTCGGGTAGAAGTTGACGCACTTTGGTGTATGCGTCGATTAGAGGTCGACGCACGTTGATAAGTATTCGACGCAAGTTTAAATTTTTTCTGAGGATATCTTCCTAGGATTCCTTCATATATAATGGGATTAGTTTTATTAAAGACAGTGGTTGTTTCTGGATTTTCCTGTGATCTCTCTCCTGTCAAATGTCCTTCCCTAGTGGAGTGAATGGGATGTCTCCAAACAGATTTCCTAGGTGATTGAGATTTTGGTTCTAAGTTAGTATTATCTTCTAGTTGTCTAAATCTATTAGTAAGATTTTTAGAGATGTTCTTGAGCTTCTGACTTCTCCCATTTAGAGAGTCGTCAAAGGACTTTGCTTTTGCTAGCTCATTTCTTAGTGTTTGGTTTTCTGTACAGATTTTGTCTAATTCCTTTTCTAAGAGTCCTAGACTGAGCTCATAGTTATTATACTGTGTATTCACTTGTTTGAGAATTTTTAATTCATTTCTTAGTTCATCTATTTCTTTTTCAGATTTGATTAAATTTAAACAGAATTCTTTGAAATTGTTTTTGAAGTCAGTGGAAGATAAATCTACATCATCAAGTATATTTACCATAGATGTGTCATCAGGCTTCTCAGTGGCCATCAAACAGGTTTCCTCCAGCTTGGTCTCTTCGTGATCATCAGATGAGGTGCTTTCTTCAGGTTCTGAATCACTCCATGATTGAGCAATGAGACCTTTCTCTTTCTTCTTTTTCTTCTGTAGATCTGTTCTTTTCAGATCTTTCTTTTTGCTGATCTCCTTAGGACATTCAGGTGCACGTCCAGGTTTCCTGCAAGAGTAACATATAATCTCTTTAGTAGGTGTTTTATTATACCTGGTTTTTGAGTCTCTTCCTCTGGATTCTTCTGATTTAATCCACTTCTTAAACCTTCTGGCTAGTAGACTGATCAACTCCTCATCACTTGTAGAGGGTTCACCTTCAACAGCCTTCAATGCAATACTCTTTTCTTTTGAGAGTGAAGGAGCCTTTTCTTTCTCTTCTTTCTCAGCTCTTGTCTTCAAGAGATGTTCATAAGATTTTAATTTGCCCAACATGGCATCTGTTGAAATTTCTCTTTGACTTCTGGAGTCTCTAATTGGCCAGATTCTTGAATCCCAAGAGCTAGGGAAGCAAGTTAGCAGTTTGTCATTTATCTCAGTGAGAGATATGTCCTTTTCAAGTGTCTTCAACTCATTCACTATGAGGCTGAATCTGGCATACATGTCAGCAACACTTTCACCTTCTTTCTTCTGAAAGTTTTCATATTGAGAGATGAGTAGTGCCTTTCTATCCTTTTTCTCATCAGCACTTCCCTCTACCATTTCGGTGAGAGCTTCCCATACTTCCTTAGCTGACTCACAATCAGCAATCTTTTGGAAGATTTCATCTGAGAGGGTTGAGACTAGGATATTCATAGCCTTGGCATCATATCCTTGGGCTTTCTTTTCTTCCTCTGTCCACTCAGCTTTTGGAGCAAGTGTTTCAGTCACTTTTCCACTTGAGTCCTTTCTGAATGGCTTGGGGGGACCTGTCAAGATAACATTAAACAATTCATCATCAATGGAGTTTAAATAAATTCTAATTCTTATTTTCCAAAGTACAAACTTTTCAAGGTTGCAAATTGGTGGTCTGTGGAAGCATAATCTTTGATTTGTGCCATGTGAAAAATAATTGTTAAAAATATATATATATATATATAAATAAGAGGTAGGATCTTTTTGATCAAGGAGTTAACCTTTTTAGATCAACCTAGCTCTGATACCAATTGAAAGTGCACAGTTAACCTCACTAGAATTCTCTAGAGGGGGGGGGGGGGTGAATAGAGATTAAAAATATTTTGTGCAATATATATATATGTGTATAATCTCTGATTTATACTTCCAAAATACCAACAAGAATTAAATATGTAAAGAATGAAAAAGCAAAGAGACAATCACAGCACAATACAAGGAAATATAGTGGTTCCCCAAAACTTTTGGGTAGTCCACTCTTCTACCCCCTTGGTAGGAATTCACTATCTTGCACTGAGTCTTTTGATAATGAGACTCTTAGAACCAGTCTGAGTCTTTTGATAAGGAGACTCTTAGAACCAACTGAGTCTTTTGACAAGGAGACTCTTAGAACCAGTACAACTGAATTTTTTGAAGAGAGATTCTAAAAACTTTTTTACAATATTTGAAAATGAAATAAGAAAGAGAAGAAGAAGTAGAAGAACAGAAAACAATATGTGCAAGAAGGAATCTTCTTCCTAGCAAGAAGATTAGAAGCACAAGTATAGTGAATATGATCTCTCTTCTATAGTGAGAATGAGATTGTAGCCCTTTCTCTCTTTTAGTGAGAGCTTTCAGAAATTGCAGCAGAATGGCTTTAGAAGGAGGAGATGAAGAAAGCTTGATCTTTGCTGCAGCACTATTTCTCAATTTTCTCTCTTTTCACTTGGGAGCTCTTCCTCTTTTTCAAATGTATATGGTGGATCACTCAACTCCCTTTCTCTGCCGACCTCCTCTTTATTTATAGATCTGTTCATTCAAAATAACACTATAGGAGGATAATCAATTAGCAGTCAGAGAAATAGAAAGATGAAAATGTCTCCATAATATTTATTTCTGTAGAAGGAAAGAACTAATTCTGATTTCAAATAATGTCCAAATGAGTTTAATCAAATTAGCCAAGAATCAGGTACAAGGAAAGAATGATTCAGAACGGCTATAAAAGAATAATATCATTCCATATAAATCAGATCTACAGAAAGAAGGAAAGAGATCTGGCGAGTGTTTGAATTTGACATATAAATCGACGTCGTCGATTACTATTCGACGTAAGCGTCGAATTCATCCTGACTAGGCGTCGAGAGGAGAATAAGGAAGGTGCGTCGAATTAGGTGCGTCGACTTCACTAGATACGTCGACTTCACTAGATACGTCGACTAGAAGTCAGAGTAACGTCGTCATAGGATGCGTCGAATTCTGTTTAGAATTACTTCGACTCATTCTGAGAGGAACGTCGACTACGTTTCGACGTTGCGTCGAATACTATTTGACGCATATTTACTTAACCTAATTTTTCATTCTTAGAATTAATATTCTACTCATTTTAGGGGTTAAGATAAATCATTTTCCCAACACTGTCCGAAGGAGAAGCTTCTCAGGTCCTTGAAGAGATTCACACGGGCGAGTGCGGAAGTCATTCAGGGAGCCAGACCCTAGAGAAGAGGATGTTGAGAACATGATATTTCTGGCCTGCCATTAGAAAGGAAGTAGACGAGTTCTCAAGGAGGTGCTCAAAGTGTCATCTCTATGCTCCGCTCCAGCTGCAACCAGCCCAGCATCTCCGATCGATCACCACCCCTAGCCCTTCGTAATTTGGGGAATGGACCTGGTAGGGCCGTTCCCCCAGGCAAGTGGACAAAGGAAGTACCTCCTGGTAATGATTGATTTCTTCTCGCAGTGGATGGAGGTGAATGCTCTGTCAAATAAAACCTCCTTGGTAGTGAAAAACTTTCTCTGGGGAGAAATCATATGCAGGCACAGTCGACCTCTCGCCATCGTCACCGACAACGGTCCGCAATTCGCCAGTCTCGAGATCACAAACTTCTGCAGCCAACTCGGCATCGACCTTCGCTTTGCCTCAGGTCATCATCCAAGGAGCAACTGTCAGGTCGAGGCGGCCAACAAGGTCATCGTCAACCTGTTAAAGAAAAATTGGAGAATCTGAAGGGAAATTGGGTGGAGCAGCTCCCCTTAGTTCTTTGGGATTTGAGGACTACTCCCACTCTATTTATAGAAGAAGACCTAACAAGCACGTGGTCTCACCAAATAGGGGTTGGAATCTTCTTTCCAGCCTCTGAGGAGCTCGCAAAGAGCGGGGATTGTGTACAACCCGTATTCGGTGAGTGGGCCCACTACCAACCTAACTTGCCCAGGGCAATATGAGGCGAGTACGCCCCCTTACCCTTCCCGACGACATGATTTCTCTTCTCGATGAGTATGAGTGTGATTCATTTAGACAATACGAACAACCCTTCCCGTCGACAAAGTTCCTTCTCTCCTAGAGTGAGGCGAGTCTGACCTGGCCTCAGGTGAGTTCGTCTCAGGAGAACTCGCCCCCCGACGAGTAGGAGGTGACCTAGTCGCCTCAGCGACACTCGCTCAAGGAGGGAGCGAGGCGAGTTCGGGTCAACCTTGCTCATCCGTCCTCTCTCACTATCCACAGACCAACGAGGGCTGTGGTTAGTTGTTATGAAAAGATGTGAGGAGCTGTTCGCAGACCATTTGGGGTCTGCATATAGTAATTTGGTTAAGGCGGAGGAAGCTACCCGCATGCCATTAGGACTATTTTGCCCTTAGAAGAATTTGCTTATAAATAGGACCTATTATGTCTCAGAACAACAGAGATCCACCCCCAAAGAGAATCTGAGCTTTCCTCCTTACGTTCTTGTGTTATCTGAGACGCAGGCTCAACCTTTGGTTTTTGGAGGGGAAGTCAAGTAAGATTTCCGAGTTAGTGGCGGGACCTCCTCGCTGCAACTAGTGGGTCTTCTCTTAGGAAACTAACTACCACTCTGAGAGGGCCAATTCTCAGCTTTAAATACTTAGACCTAAGGATCTGACGAAGAGAGAAGTAACTCAAGTTACTCCTCAAGTCTCGAACATAGTTGAACAGGTATCCGGGTTTCAACATTTTTGGTGCAGTGAGCGTGGACTGTAGCTTGAGAAGAAAATCTCATCTGATGATCCCATGGCTGAACATAACGAGCAGGGGACCGTCCAGGGGAACTCGCTGCCTACGGGCAAGTTCTAAACCAAGAGCAATTTCTACGGAGAGCCCTCCCTAGTTGCGACCTCCTCGCCCGCTGAGACAGGACCGAGTCGACGCCCCAATAAGGAATGATTCCCTGAAGACGGTGATGATTCGCTTCACGGAAGAGTACTATTCACGATTCTGACCGAAGCCCATCACTCTGAGGGTAAGTCTGACTGGATTCGTTCGACTCGACAGCTCGAGCCGTCCAGTCCCTTCTATGAGTTGGTGCTGACCGCTCCTGTTCCCGAGGGTTTTACAAAACATGCAATGAGTTTCTACTCTGGAAAAGATGACACCGTCCAGCACCTACAATTGTTTGAGGACATGGTCTCCATTTTGCAAATCATGGATGCCTTCAAATGTCGGTTGTTTTCCATAACCTTCAAAGGGAAAGCCCGGGACTGGTTCCACTAGATGCCCGCAGGCACTATCTACTACTTCGAGGACCTGCGCAGAGGTTTTCTGCTTCATTTCTCCACTTCGAAGAAAAGGAAGAAGGGTTCCGAAGCCCTTTTCCTTATTAAGAAAGGGCCGCAGGAGATGCTGTGGTCGTATGTTGATCGCTTCCAAGAAGAGATTCTCCTAGTTCAGGAGGTCCCTGGGCTCACTATGATGTTGGCATTCAAGCTCGGACTGCAACCAAGATTCTTTCAGATGGAAATCACCCGTAACCCTCCATTGTCATTCGAGGAATTGATCTATCGGGCCACGAGGCAGATCGAGGTTGAGGCGACAAGCCTTGAGTTTGTGGTGAAGCTGGCTAGGTTGGAGGGAGGAGGTGAAAAGGAAGAAGCTGGCAGTAGTCTACGTGAGGTTTATAAGAAGGAAGAGCTGAGAAGTCGAAATGGAAGGGGGTTCCAAGAGAATAGAGATCAATGGGATCAGGAGAGGAGGTTCCAGGCCCCACCAAATAGGTCATCCTAGAGACTCGCGGGGGGAGGCTACCCCAGGAGGCAGGGAAGAAGGTTTTCCCCCGAGCATCGGGACCGCTGTTATTCCCCTGAGCGGAAGCAAGGACAGTGGAGGCAGAACCAGGCGCCACCCCAGGATGCAAACATGATCAAGAGAGGACGAGGATGTGGTCGGGGAGCAAGACCACGGTAGAACTAAGGCAAGGAAGAGCGTCGGGCAATTCCTTGTTACAACTTCCATCAGGTGGGGGGTAATGCAACATCTACGTGCCCCAAATTCTTAGAGTTTAGAAGAGGAGCAGGAGGGGCCCAGGAGGGGCAGTACGAGTGGGAAGGAGAAGAAGTGTTGAGGAATGGGGGGAGGGGCCCCCGCCCTGAGGAGGTGTGAGGATCGAGGAGATATCAGAGCTCATGGAGGGATAGGTGTTATCCATGGGGGAGCCGGGTAGGAGGAGACTCGAAAAGGGAGTCTTCACGCCATGTATGCGCCGAAGCGTGGACCCGACTACTCAAATTCTACCGTCAACAGAGGAGATTACCTTATCGAAAGAGGATATGTTGGGTAACGAGAATCCCTTCCACGATGCGGTAGTGATCAAGGCTGCGGTTTAAAACTACATGGTCTCCCGCATCCATGTGGACAACGGGAGCTCCGTCAATGTGGTATTCAAAAATGCGTTCGACGCAATGAAAGTGGAGGAGAAGAGGGTCACCGCGACGGAGGGGCCGCTCTTCGGTTTTTTGGAGAAAGGAAGGAGGTGTAAGGAGGAGTGGAGCTGGTCATGACACTGGGGGGAACCACCAAATGCTGCAGGTTCGTCATTGTTGACACCCCCAACAGCTACACACCATCTTCGATAGGCCCCTCATTAGTGCCTACAGTGTGTGCCCTCTTCCTATCACCAGTGTCTAAAGTATAACCAAGGAGGGTTGCAGATCAGGATCCGAAGCGACCCCAAGGTGGCGAGGCAGTGTTACCTCAACAACATCAATACCATCAGCTGGAAGGAGGAAGCCGAGGTTGTGGACCAAATGATGGAAGAGATGGTGAGGCTAAAGGCAGCTGAAGAAGTGGAGGAGAAGGAGATTGTATCTGAAGGAGGGATTCTAGGGAAGGTCAAGATTGTCGGGGAGTTAGAAGAGGAAGATAAAGAGAAGATCATGTCCCACATCCAGGAGAACACAAACATCATTGCGTGGAGTGCAGTGGATAAGCCTGACATTGATGTGGACGTTGCCTGCCATCATATCAACCTAGACAGGGGAGTCCATCCCATCTAGAAAAAGAAGAGGGCGACCGCCACTACTCTGGCTGAGCCCATCAGAGAGGAGGTCAAGAAGCTGCTGGAAGCAGGGTTTGTGTCGGAGATCAAGTATCTAGGTTGTGTCTCCAACATTGTAATGGTAAAAAAGGCGATGGAAAATGACGCATGTGTATCGACTTTTCTATTCTTAATAAATATTTCCCAAAGGATTGTTACCCCTTGTCTAGAATCGACGATCTAGTAGATTCGACCCTCGGATTCCCTGTCATGAGTTTTGTAGACGCTTTTTCTGGCTATCACCGAATTCACATGCACTCTCCCGACATAAAAAACATATTATTCATTACCAACGATGGATGCTATTGCTATAAAATGATGCCCTTCTGGCTTAAGAACGCAGGAGCCACCTATCAACAGATGATGCATATGGTGTTCAAGGAACAGAAAGGGTGAAACCTGGAGGTGTGTGTCGACGAACCCATGGTGAATAGCATGAGTGTGGAAGAACATCTACGGAACATGGCAGAAACTTTCACCACGCTTCAAAAATATAAAATGAGGTTTAACCCAACCAAGTGCATTTTCGGAGCAGGGAAGGGGAAGTTCCTGGGTCACCTCTTGACCCCGGTGGGAGTGGAGCCGAATCTAGACAAGATCAAGGCGATTATGGAAATGCAAGCACCTAGGAATTTCAAGGAAGTACAACGCCTGACAGGTCGATTGGCAGGGCTAAGTAGGTTCCTCTCAAGGGCTGGGGAAAGTGCACGCCATTCTTTAAAACACTCCGAGATAACAAGAAATTTGAATGGTCGGCAGAGTTTCAAGAAGCCTTTGAGAGATTGAAGCTCTAGCTGGCCAGGGCACCCTTGTTGCAAGGACCCAGAGAGGGGGAAGACCTTTTCCTATATGTCGGGGTAGGAGCCGAAGCGGTAAGTTCAGTATTGGTCTGCGAGGAAGGAAAAAAGGCAACTCCATATTTACTACATAAGTCGGGCCCTGCGGAAGGCAGAGTTATGATACCCCATATTAGAGAAGCTAGAGTTTGCCTTGATCGTATTAGTCCAAAGGCTCCGACCCTATATCCAGGCCCATCCTATCAGGGTGGTGATTGATTACCCTCTCCGCAGTATCTTGGAAGGAGTAAAGCACTCAGGATGATTGGCCAAGTGGTCGGTGGAGCTCAACGAGTTCGACATTACCTACGTCCCTCGGCTGGCCATGAAGGCACAGGCCGTGGCTGATTTCTTGGTCAACTATAAGGTGGAAATAGAGGAAGAGGAAGCACCCCATCGTGTGGCCTGGGAAATGTTCGTGGACGGAGATTTGGGGAGAAACTACTGTGGCGGAGGCATCGTCCTGATCAGCCCCATGACACCAGGATAGAGCAGGTCGTTAATATTCACATCCTGTTCACCAACAATCAGGCAGAATATGAGGCCGTAATCGCAGGGCTCCACCTATCCCGGGAACTATGAGTTTTCCTCTTCCTTGAGAAAACCATTGGTGTCACCTTTCTTGGTGCAAATTCCAGAGGCTCATCCTCCTCTTCAGCAGTCTCGTTGTCTTCTTGATGAGTTTCATCTTCTTTGGGAGGCTCCCCCTGAATTTGTGCTTCCTTTTCTGCTATCTGGGCAGCCTCTTTAGCAATCTTTGAGACTTCTTCCAAGCGATGTTCATCTCCTAAAGGCTCCCCCTGAGTTAGTGCTGTTGGATCTTACGGCGCCCTTAGAGGGGGGGGGGGGGGGGGGTGAATAAGGGAATAAAAATCTTTTTATAATTTTATGAAAATTACTAAATTGTTTAAAGTAATATTAGAACACAAAATAACAATTTAGCTAAAGGAAGAAAATATCATAATTTGCAAGTTTAGGATTTAGAAACAAGTGTTAAATTGTTATATGATGAAATAGATTAAGATAAACAATTTAGACAAAGTGATTTGAATTGAAAGTTTTGTAACCGATATTTTAGAGATAACGCCAAAAGTGAGAAATCAAGTAAACACAAATAGAGACATGATTGTATTTATATAAAAATGGTGTTTACATAAATTTGATTTCTATATCGCTAGAAATCGGAGGCGTGCAAATGAAAAATCTTTTCCTTTTCTATACCGACTCGTATCCCCACGAACCGGTTGGCTTTAGCCTATCCTTCCCCGGATAAAGCCTCAAGCCGCTCTAGCCAATCCAAACTCGGATATGGCCTCGAGCACCCCCTAGATCTAATCCCCAAGACCTAGTCGCCAACTCACGCGGCGAATTCCCCCTAAGCCGCGCAAGGACCTAGTCGCCAAAAACAAGGCGATTTCACTACAAGATACAAATAAAGAAGTGAAGTAAATAACAAGCAAACTCCCTCTTGAGATTTCTGGAGATGAGGATGAAGAATCGCTGAAGCACAAGCGAGGTCGAAGCGATCATTCTTCGGATGCAGCGTGATGGCTTCCTTCTCCAGAATTTCTTCTTTGGCTTTGAGTGGGAGATGATGTTTCGGCAGAGTAGCAACACGAGAGTTTGGGCACAAGTAATGTCTCTGGAAGTTCTAACCCAAAACGAGAGAGAACACATCATTTTATAGATCTTGGAGCTAGCGCCTGCGGTAGCGTTCGTGTGGAGCGGTTGCAAAAACCGTCGGCGGCGTGGCGCTGAGTGATGAGTCCCAAATATATACACATTTATGGACTCATCTGGGCCGATTTTCTAGTCTATGCACTTCACTTTAGACATGTTTTCACTCATATTTGATACTCCATGCTAAGTGCACCTCTAGGCCCATTTTTGGTGTTATTTCATGTTCTTCTTCTTTAGTAGTTTTCATGCATTGTTAAGTGCCACTTTCAGTGGCTGGATTCGTGGTTGTGCTGGAACAGGAGTCGTGCAGGTGTTCCCGGTACAATTCTGTACAGGAACACTGCGCACGATCGCTGTTTCTATTGCGCACGACCACTGGTCGTGCGCCGCTGATCATGTGCACTTAACCCTATTTTTTGAGTTCTGTCTCGGACAGTGCGCACGACCACCTACGATAGTACGCACGACCACCGGTTGTGCGCCACTGTGCGTGCGCACTTAACATCAATTTTATGAGTTCTGTTTCGACCAGTGCGCACGACCACCTACGATAGTGCGCACGACCACCGGTCGTGCACCACTGGTCGTGCGAACATGGTATTTTATAAATTTCTTACATTGCAGGCTCCACCCAGGCAGGCGCACGATCACAGGATTCCAGCGCGCACGACCACTGGTCGTGCGCCAATGACCGTGCCCACTGTTTATTCCAGCGCCTATAAATATTCCTGCTCGCGATTTAGGTCGTGACCTCCGCATTTTCTTCCGCCAGTCCGCCGTTTCCTGCTCCAGAGCGCCCGATTTCGCCCCTCCATCGCCGCCCACCATCGGGAGGTGCTCCGGGCTTGTTCTTCACGCCATTCTTGAGCCGGAGCTTCCTCTCAGCCTCCTCTTTCATCCTAGAGTTTCAAGGAAGGTTTAGCCTCCATCGCCATCAAGCAAGAGGAAGTTTGCAACCTCTACCGGATCGTGACACGAAGAAGACGGGCTCATTGGAGAATAGTGACAGCTCTCTCTACCCCGGACGTAGTTGCGGACCGAGCTTGGACGCGGATTGACAACCCGGCGATTCCAACCGTGAATCTACAACGAGACTTCGGATTCGGTCGATTTCTTGCCTTGTTCTTCTCTTATTGATGTGTTTGTAGCTAGATCTCTCATGTATTGATGATGAACACTATGAATCGTGCTTATAATCTTAATTTCATGTTTATGTGAAGTTATATTTAGTTCTTATGTGTTAATGAGGTGCGCCGCCATCCATTTTCCACTCCACCACCGTGTCCGGTGCCGCACTAGCAATTGCTAGTGGCGTGCTTGTCGACGAGGTGTTTGCGACCCTCATTCCGTTAGCCTACTCGTCCATCCGCCTATCGAAGCGTGGCATCGCGGCACGTGTAATCCATCTCGCCCCACGAAGCAGCGCGCTCAAGGCCTGCACAGTTCGATTCCGCTTGCCTGCTCGTCCATCCGCCCTTGCGACGCAGCGCGCTCAAGGCCTGCCTAGTCTCCATCCCGCCAAGCGAAGCATTGCATAGCGACATTGCATAGGAGTAGTTGTAATATTTTCCTTTAGTTTCCACAACCAAATCAACCCCCCTCCGCGATCCATCCGATTAAAGGACTTCAATCTCAAGTCCTTCCTCGAAAATAAACTCCACCTTACTGTGTTCCTTTGAGATCGATACTTGGGAATTCATTCCCATTTTATATTAATTGAATGATCGGTACACTGCCGTTTCGTGCCGCAGTCTTACTACCGCCTATAGCGGTGTGCTAAGATTTGCGCCATCAAGTTTTTGGCGCCGTTGCCGGGGAACACAGTCGTGTGAGTTTCTTGGAGAGGGAAAACCTGAGAGAGAAGCCCTTCCATTTGTAATTGCATTTCTTTGTTTTATTTCTTTTTATTCCATTTTCCTGTTTTAATTAGGTTGCTTTAGTAATTTTTGTTAGGTGTGGTATTTCGCACAATAGTGTTTTTCTATTTGAATCGTTTTATCTTCGCACTATGTGGGCACATCTTAATATCCGTTGCCGTTGGTGTGGAGCTACCTCCCACTCTAGTGATGAATGCCCTACGGAGAATGGTGGGCATAATTCTTCTCGCCCAGCATATAGAGCATCGACTTCATCTGATACTCCATATGGTGTGCGTAAGTCTTATGGCTACTCTGCTGAGCCTTTACCATCTTACTTCTTTTCGACTTCAGCACCCGCTGTGCCAAAGAAGCCCGCTAGGCAGTGCCAGTTTTTTCGGAGCACAGATCATGCCCTGAAGGATTGTACTGCTTTTCGTCGCCAATTGGATGAGGATGACGAGCCGGATATCCGGATCGTCCCGAATCCTAACTCTGGCGGCACACCTTCAACATCCGGTTTTGTGTCTTTGCCACCTTCACATCTTGAAGGGTATGGCGTTGACACAGTCACCAGATGTGTGGCTGATCTGGGCACCGACATTGCTGAGCCTATTCTCCCAGTGCATCCACCTCCCCTAGTGGATTCGATTCTTTGTGAGGAATCGGTGCTCGACTTTTATCCGAGCACTATTCCTCTCCCTGTTGTGCATACTACACTCGTCTCTGACGACATTGTTGATGATGTGTCGCAAGAGGAGGCTGGTGACTTTAGTGTCATGCCTGTTCCTATGGAGGAGGACAACCTTCCAGGTGAAGAGGAGTTTTCCTCAGCATCGGTGGAGGAAGTCCAAATCTCTAGCTTGGACACTGTTGATCCCGCCGAATCTTGTAGCATTGATGACAATGCAAACATTATTTTACTTCCCCAACCTGATGGGAGTGAGATCGGGACCACTCCCCCGATTTTTGATTATTTATGTTCTTCGTCTTGTTTATTTCTCGATCCCCCCTCTTCATCCGAGCCTGTGCAGGTTGAGTCTTCACAGGTACCCCAGGAGGATTTGGTGCATATTGCCCAAGTCAATGATGAGAGCATCCTCTTATGTGAGGAGGTTGATTTCCCCTCCATAGAGGAAGCTCCACTCATTGCCTTTTCCTCCCGCCACCTCCCTGTTGACGACACCTTGCTAGGCAAGGATGTTTTTGGTGAGATGAGTGAGGACCAGGCCTCCTCCTCTTCTTACTTTCTTTTCCCTCTACCTGTGAAGAGCAGGTATTTATATTCGGGTAGAGGTGTGACTGTTCTTTCTCCGTATAGGTACCCGCTACCTACACGCATATTAGAACAGTTACCTGTCCACTTTTCTTTTCATAGGCCTATAATCTAGAACTGTATAAAATCTGAATAAGTCGTGCTGGGATGACAATAACCCCAGTAGTTATCTTACCTTTTCCTGCATTTCTTATTTCTTCTTGTTTAGTTTAGTTAGTAGTATTCTTTTTTCAGTTTTCTATTTTCTTCTATTTCTGCGGAGCTGACCCCTGCAGGTATCTTTTCTGGAGGGCGGATGCTGCGGCTCATTTTATCTTACACGCGTCTTCTGGTATGCTCACTTCTGAGCATTGGGTAATCTCTTTCCCTAGACTTCATTTTCAATTTTCATGGTTACATCATTTATGTCTATTGCTTAGATTTAGTCTGGGGGAGAGCCGCTATATGTTACCCACTGCACGTGCACATCTCATTTGCATACTAGAAGTATTTTAATTTCAGATATTTAGTTATGTTCAATTGCATTGCACACCACTACACCCACTCGAGCGTGCACTTAGCTGTTGGCACGTCTTGAGCTGAACTCATTTCTTTTTGTGTGATTTGGAAAATCATTGTGCTGGCTTAGGATTATGAGGCAGAGTAAATTGTTGACTCCTATAGTGCTCCTAGTCGAGTGCTCATGTCTCGTTTAGAAATTCGTGTAGATTCAATTTCTTTTTATGCTTTTAGTTTATATTTTTTTTTCTATTAGCGTAAATATTGTTTACTACACTCAAAATTGGTGAATCCGGTGTGAATCAAACGGTAGCATAGGGATGTGTGTAGACGTTCGTTAGCCTCGTATTGCCCGAGTCGGGAAAAAGGATTATCTTTCTCGGTGGCTAGAACTTGCCCCAAGCGATTCTTGAAGCATGGGTATACGGTTAGTCAATTGCATGAATGTGATATAAGCCATCATTTTGGCCCGGTTGAGCCTTTGTGCCCACTCCTATCGCTTTATCCTTGTCAGCCCAGTTGTGCCTACCCTTTCTTTGATTCAGCCCCACTGTTGTCTCACCAAAGCCTAAATGCCAATCCTAGTCGCACACCCAAATCTGATCTTTAGCTGTTTATTATTTTCATGAGTTGGGTTGTTGATTTGGTGATATGTTTGTGAAGATGTGGATGTGTTTTATTGTTTAGCTGCTGAAAATGATAAGAAAAGAAAAGAAGAAAATGAGAGAAAGAAAAGAAGTGAAAAGAAAAGAAAAAGATATGAGCTTTAATGAAAAATCTGTGTAAACATATATGTTTGGGAGTAGGCGGTGCACACACCCATATTGTTAAGTCTAAGTCTGGGGGTGTGGTGCATCCGCGTGTTTTTTTGGCTACTTGGATAGTGTTATGCATTTGCTCATTTGGGTTTTTGTGTTCTAAGCCTTCATGTTTATATTTGTTTACCTCACCTAAACCCAAGCCTCATCTAAAACCTTAAGTCCTATTGATTCACACATTTGAGTCAAACCAGTGCCGTGGAGAGGGTGCGAACGGGCAAGCTTATGGTCACCGACATTGATGGATTTCAATGGAGTTGTCCCGAGCCCCGATCTTTGGCAATGCTCGCCTCAGCGTTCAGTTTACTTTCTTCTTATGTACGACCTTATGATTCACCGTGATTCACTTTTTGAGTAAATGTAATATATAAATACGCCCCTAAGAAAAGTATAAACTAATATGTATAATTAGAAATTGTCTACTGTACTTCTACGCACATGAGCATGCGACTTCGCATGGTACTCCGCTTGATAATTTCTTCGCCAGCTTATGTTTTTCCTGTCCGCGAGAGATGGTTTGCTCGGGACGCGCAAACAGTTAAGTCTGGGGGTGTGATGAATCCCAAATATATACACATTTATGGACTCATCTGGGCCGATTTTCTAGTCTATGCACTTCACTTTAGACATGTTTTCACTCATATTTGATACTCCATGCTAAGTGCACCTCTAGGCCCGTTTTTGGTGTTATTTCATGTTCTTCTTCTTTAGTAGTTTTCATGCATTGTTAAGTGCCACTTTCAGTGGCTGGATTCGTGGTTGTGCTGGAACAGGAGTCGTGCAGGTGTTCCCGGTACAATTCTGTACAGGAACACTGCGCACGATCGCTGTTTCTATTGCGCACGACCACTGGTCGTGCGCCGCTGATCGTGTGCACTTAACCCTATTTTTTGAGTTCTGTCTCGGACAGTGCGCACGACCACCTACGATAGTGCGCACGACCACCGGTCGTGCGCCACTGTGCGTGCGCACTTAACATTGATTTTATGAGTTTTGTTTCGACCAGTGCGCACGACCACCTACGATAGTGCGCACGACCACTGGTCGTGCACCACTGGTCGTGCGAACATGGTATTTTATAAATTTCTTACATTGCAGGCTCCACCCAGGCAGGCGCACGATCACAGGATTCCAGCGCGCACGACCACTGGTCGTGCGCCAATGACCGTGCGCACTGTTTATTCCAGCGCCTATAAATATTCCTGCTCGCGATTTAGGTCGTGACCTCCGCATTTTCTTCCGCCAGTCCGCCGTTTCCTGCTCCAGAGCGCCCGATTTCGCCCCTCCATCGCCGCCCACCATCGGGAGGTGCTCCGGGCTTGTTCTCCACGCCATTCTTGAGCCGGAGCTTCCTCTCGGCCTCCTCCTTCATCCTAGAGTTTCAAGGAAGGTTTAGCCGCCATCGCCGTCAAGCAAGAGGAAGTTTGCAACCTCTACCGGATCGTGACACGAAGAAGACGGGCTCATTGGAGAGTAGTGACAGCTTTCTCTACCCCGGACGTAGTTGCGGACCGAGCTTGGACGCGGATTGACAACCCGGCGATTCCAACCGTGAATCAACAATGAGACTTCGGATTCGGTCGATTTCTTGCCTTGTTCTTCTCTTATTGATGTGTTTGTAGCTAGATCTCTCATGTATTGATGATGAACACTATGAATCGTGCTTGTAATCTTAATTTCATGTTTATGTGAAGTTGTATATAGTTCATATGTGTTAATGAGGTGCGCCGCCATCCATTTTCCACTCCACCACCGTGTCCGGTGCCGCACTAGCAATTGCTAGTGGCGTGCTTGTCGACGAGGTGTTTGCGACTCTCATTCCGTTAGCCTACTCGTCCATCCGCCTATCGAAGCGTGGCATCGCGGCCCGTGTAATCCATCTCGCCCCACGAAGCAGCGCACTCAAGGCCTGCACAGTTCGATTCCGCTTGCCTGCTCGTCCATCCGCCCTTGCGACGCAGCGCGCTCAAGGCCTACCTAGTCTCCATCCCGCCAAGCGAAGCATTGCATAGCTGCATTGCATAGGAGTAGTTGTAATATTTTCCTTTAGTTTCTACAACCAAATCAACCCCCCTCCGCGATCCATCCGATTAAAGGACTTCAATCTCAAGTCCTTCCTCGAAAATAAACTCCACCTTACTGTGTTCCTTTGAGATCGATACTTGGGAATTCATTCCCATTTTATATTACTTGAACGATCGGTGCACTGCCGTTTCGTGCCGCAGTCTTACTACCGCCTATATCGGTGTGCTAAGATTTACGCCATCACTGAGCACGAACTTGAGATAGCGCTGGCGGTAGTGATAGCGCTGGCGGTAGCGCTCGTGCTGAGCGGTTGCGGAACCGTCGGTGGCTTGGTGATCTGCACGAGCTCAAGCTAACGCCTGGCGTTAGCGTTAGCGCTGGCGGTAGCGCTAAGGAACTGCTGAGACGAGGCTAACCGCTGAGACGGAAGCTGAGATGAAACCGCTGAGACGGAACCAAGCTATCGCTAGCGCCTGGTGTTAGCGATAGCGCTGGCGTTAGTGCTGGCGTTAGCGATAGCGCTGGTGGTAGCGCTGCTCCTTTCAAAAGATTGTTCCAAGCTGCTTTATACCTGTGGAGTATTGCACCTATTGTTCCTGCACACTATAAACACACTACAAGCAATATCAAATACAATATGGGATTTGTTATTCTCAAACAAAGGGATGTGACACACATGCCCAACAATCTCCCCCTTTTGATAATAACAAATCCTTTAAGCAAGAAATCAACAATAGTGTTTATAGATAAGATAAGCAAGATAAAAGTGCAACTATAATAAATGATATGCATGATAATGTGCATACTCCCCCTAACTTAATGCTCCCCCTACATAAATGCAATTTATGTGTTACTCCCCCTAAATGATAGATTCCATGAATTAGTCTCCCCTTATTTATCTATATTTCTCATATATAGATTTCTTCAATTAATCTCCCCCTTTTGGTATTATCAAAAGAAGGTGGGGTGAGGGTAGTAAGGAGACATTTATATATCATGATCGAGCTTTTCAAAATATAAAGAATGATAAAGAGTTTAAGCATAGCATATATAAGAGATTTCAAATATAAAGATAAGAGTTGTAAGCAAGCGGAAGATTATAATAAACATCTTTTTGTAAGCATGAAAAACATAAGTAGAAATATGAGTTTTAGTTCAAAATTGAAAGATGTTTTAACCTTTTTGAAATCTCAAAGTTTTTCATAAAAATACCAAGCATGAAATGAACATATCAAAGAGAGATTATACTACAATGTTACTTAATTCTAAGTTCAAGAAATACTCAAACATTGTAGAGATCATGCTAGGTTTATCTAGTGCATTTTTATATAAAGAGTAGTACAAATAAAGCATTAGAATCCAATACTCATGAGAAGAAGTGTTATGAAAGATAATGATGTGCACATAAGTGTATTTTGGGCAATGTTAACAATGGATTTAAATCATCAAAATACAAGACATATATAAAGTAAAGTGCACAATAAAACACAAGTAAATTACTTTCACACACTTTTAATGCACATAAATTTTTTTAAACAAAGTGGTGTAATAACTAAGGTTTGCACAAGACACTTTACTATTCTTTCCAAGGTGCTCAACCTCACAATGCTTATGAAGACTTATCAGGAGGTTCAAGTAGTGCTTGGTGGAGTTGTATTTGTCTACATATATAATTTTTTGTTCCCATTTGTGAGACAACATTCTCCGAATACACTTTTCTAAATTTCATAAGTGCAATTCAAATGTAGTGTAGGCAATAAACTTATGCATGATTTAATTCATTGCACAAATATAATACACAAGCAAGCATTTTTAGATTTAGACACACATGTTGATTACCAAAATAAGCGAGTGAAATGTATTATTATCAATCATAAAACATTTACTCATACTTAGAGGCATGCTAAGCTTGGTTCTACACATTTTTTCAATACAATTGATGCACTTTAAATAGATATATCAAAGCATGATAAGCAAAACAATGTTCATAGTAATTTGAAAGAATATATTTTAACATTGTAAATAATTCTAAATAATAAAATTCATACATGCTTGATATTGGCAATAAAGATCATACAGTTTTTTTGTTTTATCATTTTTAAATCAAATAAAAATAGAAAATCACAAAAACATATTTTTGTAATTTTTGAATTTTGAATTTTGAATTGTTGTAGTAGATTTTTCATAATATGAATAAAACAAAAATAAAAAATGTCAGCAATACAAAAACAAAGTAGTACATATAGACTGTAATATTTTTAGTGATTTTTAGAAATTTTGAAAATCAGAAAATTCCAAAATCCACGCTAGCGCCGGCTCTAGTAATAGCGCGACAAACAGTACACGATTTTTTAGGAATTTTAAATTTTTGATTTTTGATATTGATTAAGTGTCCTTAAAGTAGTTACATGCTGAAATTTCAGAATTTTTGGAGATCTCTAGGTGATCAAATTTGCATGAAACATTGGCTTTTCAAATTCTTGTGTTTTATAAGACCATTTAAACATGAAGATATAAACTATGAAGACACAAGAGGACATTTTTTATTAAACAACCCAAAATAAGCATGATTTAAGTGATAAGTAAATAAAATGATCATGCAAAGAGTAATATAAGTACGTCCTAAGATTAAAGACTACCCCGACTAAATGTCTACACCCTAGCCCCGTACTAAGTGACGGATGGGCATGAGGAGCTGCACACATGCCGTAGGTTGGGGTGTTAATCCCATATGCACACACTAGAGAATGCTCAACCTAGCACTCTTTCCCCCCAGTGCCTCGCAAGGCCCTACTGGAATCCTCCCCGATTAAGGACAAGACATGTCTTAGAGGTTAGGTCTCTAATGTATACAACCCTACGCCCCCGCTATTGTGAGATATGAAGTCATAGGTGAAATAATCTTTTGAACAACCTATGCTTTTAAATATATGGGTTGATAAATAAACTATGGGTTTTGTTTAATGTGATGAGTTATAAAGCCGCATAGTTTTTCTACTTTTATGAGATGACGATATGTGATAACTAGCACAATTTCTAATATTCAATAAGTGACAATGCTAGTATGATGAGTTTTGGGTTTAATGTCATGTCATAAGATTTATATCAATATTGCATGTATTCCAAAATAGAGTTTCAAATTGTAGATCTAGAATGGAGTGATGATTTAGTTTGATTTATACTTTCATTACAAAGTTGATTCTAGAGTCTACAAATATGAGAGATACATGCAATCACTAGCCATGCAAATCAATACATCAAATATTGTAAAGAAAAACATTGTTCATAATTTTTATCATAAGATTCATAATTCCTATTATCGATTTGAGATATGTCTTGATAGAACATGAATTATGATTTATGATTAAAGAGAATTTTTGCATAGAATATGTGTTAGATCATCATGATGTATGTAAATTCTAATTCTTCTAGACTTATGACAATATGATTTGGAGATTTTCTTTTGAATGAGCATGTTTGAATTGTAAGTCTAGAAAATGATGATCATGCTATCATATCAAAGACAAAGATCACAAATATATAGTTTTGAAAAAGAATGTCATTCAATAATTGAATTTATTGATCTTTGGTTTTGCATGACAATATATGATTCATGAAACAATATTCATAAATATTCTAATGATTAATCCATAAACTATGTGTTTGTTGGAATTTTAGTATTCTATAATAATTTCAAATCACATAGTTATCATCAAATTTAAATAACATTGTACATGTTATACCTAGCATAAATATATAATCACAGACCAAGAAGTGATGCTAGAATGATGAGTTTGAGTGCAATGTTATTACATAGGATTAATGGAGATAATGTTGCATGTAATATGAGAAGTTTTCAAATTAATTTTCTTTAGACCTAGAATGAAATGATTAATCTTTTGATTTGATCTTAATGATACAAGATGATTATAGGGTCTAAATTACATGCAAACATTGGTGACACACATCACACACATAATATCTAAATTAATATATGAAATAATTATTCTAAGGATAGCATGTGATGAAAAATCCATAAACACAGAAATTTCCAAATCAAGCAAACTAAGATAGCTTTTAAAAACGGAGTTGAAATAGGGCAAGTTGACAGCACCAAAAGAAATCAAATGAGCAAGCCTAGTTTGCCATTGGATGGAGATTTTTGTGCTCTTTCCAAAAATATATTAAACGCGAAAATCAGGCGAGCAGATCAAAATATATGGATGTTTGAAGTTTTGATCGTAAGCTTGCATTTTTGAAAGATTAAACATGCGTTTATATGAATTTTTGTTTTCAATTTTTTTAGATACTATTCTTCATTATAAGGGCTATCATATACAGCAAAAAAAAAGAAAAGAATAAAAAACGTTACGCATTTTAATTTTTAGATTAAGCCCTTTAATAAACCATTTAAATCCAATCTTTAAAATAGTTTCAATAGTCTTGATAATAATTTCAATATTCAATTTTTAATGATAATTCAAGACAATTAAGGGTAAAGGATTTAAAAGGATAAAGTACAATCAAAGATGAGATATAGATCACTTTGAAATATATATGACTTAATGTTCAATTTTAATTCAAATTTGATTTGATAAACATTAGGCTTAATATAAGAAAGTCATATTTCATGATATATAAAGAGATCATAGCATGTTTGTTCAAAAAATAAAAAATAAATAAAAGAAAAGAGACAATAAGCATATCTTGAAGTAGAGTAGTGATATTTCATTTTTATTTGTTTCTACTTCATGCAAATGATAGGATACTAATGAATAAGAGATTTAGGTATCCAAAGTTGACCATGTGTAATGGTTCCTTTGGGCACCCAAATATGACATGACGACCTTTTAAGAGACAAGGGTAAATGGGCCTTTTCTATTAAAGTTGATGTATCATTTTTCTTTAAGGGTCTCCATTCATACCTTGGTGGTTTATATTTTAAATTCATATTATCATTATATGACATCTTTATATGATTATATTTGTTTGAAAAATAATTCATTTGTGATTTATGTTTATTCAAATTATTTTTCAAAATATATTGATGTTGATAATCATAATGATTTTCATTATATGGATTCTTTGAAATTTTATAAGAGTGATTGTCTTTCTTTAGAAGTGATTGTTGAAAGAGTGGGTTACAATATGTTTTAGAAGATTGATTATTATTTTGATGATTTTCATTTCCACTCTTTCTTATAGACATACTCTTATAATATGAAGGATAATATCTTGTAGTTTGTTTTTCATGAAAAGGAGGTATTAAATTTGAGTCATTATTGAAAATATATTGAGACTTATAATAGTGACTCTTAAGAATTTTATGAGGATCATAATTCTTTTTTAAACTAAACTCCTTTTGATTTAATGTGTGAAAATGGTCCTTTTTAGAAATGATTTTGTAAGTTAATTTATCCTTGTTATTCAAAATCTTATGATGAAATTCATTACATGACATTTGAAACTTTTCAACAAAAGATTTTAATTGAATTAACTTACAAGATAGAACATCATTTTCAATTAACAATTTTTCATTATGCATTTTAAAAATTAAGAGCCCTTTTTCAATTTCCTTGAATTTTTCTTTTAATAAATTGCAATTAAGACAAGGAATAGGAATTTTAACTAAAGAGCGTGAACGAGAATTTATCATATCAATATTTGATTCTACATTATCGTTTGCTTTTAAAGATTTATTTTCTAAACGTAATTTGGAATTAGCAATTTTTAACTTTAAAATTTTACGTTTAGCAATTTTAAGCATACGAGAAGTAGAAATAGAATTTGTTACAAAAAGAGAAGATTTAAATTTTCTTACATTGCTATGGGATGAGGCAAGATTTGGACCAACGATTCCTTTGGCATCTTCTTTGCATTCCTCTTCCATAGTTGAATTTCCGTCTTCTCTTTTGCTTGATGTGTTGCCAACAAATGAGTCCAATATTGTGACGTTGTATTCTTCTTCCTCCAAACATAAGTCCTCATCGATTTCTTCTCTTGGATCCATAAGGAATTTCTCGTCGATTTCTTCTCTTGGATCCATAAGGAATTCCTCGTCGATTTCTTCTCTTGGATCCATAAGGAATTCCTCTTGTTCATCATCTGTAGAAGGAAGACTATAAGTATTCTCAAGAAATTTCCAAACTTCATAAGCAGTAGGAAGTGTATAAATTAGTTTGAAAATATTTTGATGCAATGCACAATATAGACTATTCATTGATTTGGCATTTAAAAACATTTCATTTTTATTTAAAATACTTGGGGGTATTTTAATAGTAATATTCCATACTTCCATATCCAAAGACTTAAGAAAATTTTCCATAAGAAATTTCCACCCATTATAATTTTTGCCTTCAAATAAAGGTGGTGCTAAAGATTTTTCATTTATAGGAAAATTTTCCCCACTAGTAGAAGCGAGATCATGTGACGCCATTATTCCTGGTTTTTAAACCGTTTGGAATAACCTTGCTCTGATACCACTTGTTGGATCTTACGGCGCCCTTAGGGAGGGGGGGGGGGTGAATAAGGGAATAAAAATATTTTTATAATTTTATGGAAATTACTAAATTGTTTAAAGTAATATTAGAACACAAAATAACAATTTAGCTAAAGGAAGAAAATATCATAATTTGCAAGTTTAGGATTTAGAAACAAGTGCTAAATTGTTATATGATGAAATAGATTAAGATAAACAATTTAGACAAAGTGATTTGAATTGAAAGCTTTGTAACCAATATTTTAGAGATAACGCCAAAAGTGAGAAATCAGTAAACACAAATAGAGACATGATTGTATTTATATAAAAATGGTGTTTACATAAATTTTATTTCTATATTGCTAGAAATCGGAGGCGTACAAATGAAAATATCTTTTCCTTTTCTATACCGACTCGTATCCCCACGAACCGGTTGGCTTTAGCCTATCCTTCCCCGGATAAAGACTCAAGCCGCTCTAGCCAATCCAAACTCGGATATGGCCTCGAGCACCCCCTAGATCTAATCCCCAAGACCTAGTCGCGAACTCACGCGGCGAATTCCCCCTAAGCCGCGCAAGGACCTAGTCGCCAAAAATAAGGCGATTTCACTACAAGATACAAATAAAGAAGTGAAGTAAATAACAAGCAAACTCCCTCTTGAGATTTCTGGAGATGAGGATGAAGAATCGCTGAAGCACAAGCGAGGTCGAAGCGATCGTTCTTCGGATGCAGCGCGATGGCTTCCTTCTCCGGAATTTCTTCTTTGGCTTTGAGTGGGAGATGATGTTTCGGCAGAGTAGCAGCACGGGAGTTTGGGCACAAGTAATGTCTCTGGAAGTTCTAACCCAAAATGAGAGAGAACACATCATTTTATAGATCTTAGAGCTAGCGCCTGCGGTAGCTGATAGCGCCTGCGGTAGCGTTCGTGTGGAGCGGTTGCAAAACTATCGGCGGTGTGGCGCTGAGCATGAACTTGAGATAGCGCTGGCGGTAGCGATAGCGCTGGCGGTAGCGATAGCGCTGGTGGTAGCGCTAGTGTTGAGCGGTTGCGGAATCGTCGGTGGCGTGGTGATCTACACGAGCTCAAGCTAGCGCCTGGCGTTAGCGTTAGCGCTGGCGGTAGCGCTAAGGAACCACTGAGACGAGGCTAACCGCTGAGACGGAATCTAAGATGAAACCGCTGAGACGGAACCAAGCTATCGCTAGCGCCTGGCGTTAGCGATAGCGCTGGCGTTAGTGCTGGCGTTAGCGATAGCGCTGGCGATAGCGCTGCTCCTTTCAAAATATTGTTCCAAGCTGCTTTATACCTGTGGAGTATTGCACATATGGTTCCTGCACACTATAAACACATTACAAGCAATATCAAATACAATATGGGATTTGTTATTCTCAAACAAAGGGATCTGACACACATGTCCAACAAGTGCTGGGGTTAGTTCAAGCATCTCCCCCTGAGTTTGTGCAGGGAGCTCCCCCTAGTTTGATGCAGGTATCTCCCCCTGGGTTATTCCTTTTTGAAATACTGTGACCCTATTAGGGTCCTAAGGGGCTTCCTCTTCTGGAGCAGGAATTTCAGCTTGTCCTTCTCCTGGCCACTCTCCTTTTCTTGATCAAGCGTTTCCTCCTCATGGATATTCTCCCCCTTCTGAATCTTACTTAAGAAAGATTTGGTCACCATTGAGGAGGATACAAAAGTTTTGAGTGCCATGAGTGACTCCTTTGACTCTTGTAGCTCAGTCTCCATCTGAGAATATTTTCTGTTGAATTTTCTTGCTCGAGTCAGAAGAAGATCAACAAATATACCAGTGGCCATCCCCACTGCTTTAGAAAAATTACTTGATTAGCATCAAATGGATGTATAGACTAGGAGGAAGAAGCAGGTAGTGTATCAACTGGAGGTGTGGATATGTTAACTGGAGGAATTCTGTTGAAACATCATCGATGTCTATGAGATTGTGGTTGATAGGGGATTTTCTTTGATTATCTTCTAGGGTTAAGATAGATTGTGGTATGGGAGATGAATGGATGTCTGGGAGATTTTTAGCAGAAGGGGTGATAGATGGTTATTGTTGTTGAGTGGTTAGAATCTAAGTTGTAGGCTCGGGTGTTCTATCAGGTAGACTTGACTGGAAGTCTTGAGCTGGATGTTCATTTTTGTCATCTAGTATGACATTCTCAAGATTCTAAGAAGCTGGTGCTGGAGGTGGAGATGGAGGAGGAGAGGTTGGAGCTTGACCAGGCTTCAGAATATTCCTGGTCCTCTTGGAGAAAATTCCTATATTCATTCTCTTACCAGGAGGAATAGACACTCCTTTTGACTTGCACACCATTGGATAATGGTGGTACAACACTTGGCTCATTATTCTCATGTATGCATTCTCCTTATGTGTGTACTTATGGCCAATCAGCTTTAGGAGACATCTCCCCCAATTTATTCTCTTGTTAAGTACTAAGATTCCCATTATCTACAGCATCTGCTTGGGGATAACATCATGTGCTGAAATTTTGCATAACACCACTTTTCCCACAATATTTGCTAAAAATATTTATTCTTCAGCCACATCATTCTTCTTAGAATTTATGGCCTTCACCTTACTGAACTTCATTATTTGTAATACACTGGTTATCTCTTCCATTATCAATTCATCTGAGTCACTACCTGCTGGTGGATCATAGGTGTGACATAACATCTCCTATGTGATATTGATATCATTTCCAGATGCAGGGAGGGATCGTAACCTTTGGAGATAATGGTAAATGAAGGATCATGGGAGTCGGTACTGTGGGTAAAGAATCCTTTACTATCTCTAATATCTTTATGTAAAAGGCTTAAAACATAACTTAATATCTATTAGTCAATTGTGTGATAAAGGATTAGATATTTTATTTGTGTCATCCACAAATCTTTGCAAAATATTTAATCCTAACACAAAAGATGTTTTACTAACTGCACCTAGAATTCACAACGTATATATAGTTTCCTTTCATGATCTTTCAAATAAAATGTTTTATAACTAAAAATGACGAGTTAGAACTTTGGCATAGACGTTTAGGTCACGCTAGTACATAGCTCATTTTAAAACTAGCCAAAAAGGATTTGACTAGAGGATTGCCTAGATTAAATGGAAATTTATCTTCACTATGTTCTCCATATCAAAAAGGAAAATTTACAAAATCTTCTTTTAAAAGCAAAAAACGAAATTTCTACTACAAGACCTTTGCAATTAATTCATATGGATCTCTTTGGTCCCGTTAACACCGCAAGTCTTGGTGGTAGAATATATACATTTGTTCTATTAGATGATTTCTCTAGATATTGTTGGACTTTATTTCTCTCTTCCAAATTTGATGTGTTTTGCAAATTTTCAAAATTATGTACTCTTATTCAAAACGGACTAGATTTAAAAATAAAATGCATTCGCTCAGATCATGGAGGAGAATTTGAAAATGAAAATTTTAAATCTTTTTGCGAAATGTTAGGTATTAAGCACGAGTTCTCTGCTCCTCGCACACCTCAACAAAATGGTGTTGTAGAAAGAAAGAATAGGACAATTCAAAAACTAGCATGTACTATGCTATCTGAGTATAAATTACCTAAGTATTTTTGGGCCGAAGTCGTAAGCACATCATGTTATGTAATGAATAGTGTCATGCTTTGTCCATCTTTAAATCTCACACCATATGAACTATATTTTCAAAAGAAACCTAACGTATCATATTTTAAAGTATTTGGTTGTAAATATTTTATTCTCAATACAAAAGATGCCTTAAGGAAGTTTGATGAAAAATGTGATGAAGGAATATTTCTTGGATACTCTTCAACTAGTAAAGCTTATAGAATATTTAACAAAAGAACGAGTAAGGTTGAAGAGTCTATTAATGTAAAATTTGATGAATTTATTCCTTGTGTAGAAAAACTTCCTACAGGTATAAATGATGAATCCTTACCATCTTTGGAGCACGACGAAGAGGAACCTTCCAAAGAGGAGGAGGAGGAGGTCAAGGAAGATGAATATGTGACTCAAAGCATCTTAAACTTCTCAAAAAATCATCCAAAGGAGCTAGTTATTGGGGAACCATCTATTGGGGTAAGAACTCAATCTTCTCTTCATGGAATGTTTTCAAATATTTGCCTTGTTTCCGAAATTGAACCTAAACACGTTTCAACAGCTTTAAATGACGAATTTTGGTTTTTGGCTATGAATGAAGAACTAGATCAATTTGAAAGAAATAAAGTTAGGAATCTAGTAGAACGTCCATCTAATCATCCCGTTGTTGGCGTAAAATGGATTTTTAAAAATAAATTAAATGGTGAATGTAGAATTAGAAGAAATAAAGCTCGCTTAGTCGCTCAAGGCTATTCTCAAATCGAGGGGGTAGATTTTGAAGAAACTTTTGCACCCATTGCTCTCTTAGAATCTACACGAATCTTTTTGGCATTTGCGAGTTTTAAAAGAATAAAATTATTTCAAATGGATGTTAAAAGTGCTTTTCTAAACGGGTTTATAAAAGAAGAAGTTTATGTAGAACAACGCCCCGGTTTTATAAATGAAAATTTTCCAAATCATGTATATAAATTAGAAAAAGCGCTTTATGGTTTGAAACAAGCGCCCCATGCATGGTATGAAAGACTTACATCATTTTTGTTAAAGCACGGTTATGTCATGGGAAGTGCCGACAACATACTCTTCATTAAGCATAATAATAATGATTTAATTATTTTACAAATATATGTTGATGATATTATTTTTCGAGCCACTAATGGAGAGTTGTGTAATGAAGTAGTATTAGTAATGAAAAATGAATTTGAAATGAGCCTTGTAGGAGAACTCTCTTATTTTCTTGGTTTTCAAATTTCACAATGAAATGATGGTATTTTTATTTGCCAAACAAAATTTGTTCATGATATGCTTAAACGATTTGGATTTGAAAATCTTAAACAAGCTTCTACACCTATGTGTGCTTCTTTAAAACTAGGAAAAGATGAATCTGGAATTTCTATCGATCAAACTTTTTATAGAGGTATGACTGGATCTCTTCTTACTTAAGTGCATCTAAACCAGATATAATGTTTGTCGTATGTTATTTATGTGCTCGCTTTCAAGCTAATCCAAAAGAATCTCATTTAAAAGCGGTAAAACGCATTTTTAGATATCTATTAGGGTCATCTAGATTAGGATATGGTACCCGCACAATGATTCATTTATATTGCATGGCTATTCCGATTTGGATTACGCCGGATGTTCACTAGATCAAAAAAGCACTAGCGGTACTTGTCACTTTTTTGGACCCTCATTAGTAGCATGGTCTAGTAGGAAACAATCTTCGGTTGCACTCTCCACCACGGAGGCCAAATACATCGCTCTTGGGAGTTATTGTGTATAAGCCTTATGGATGAGCCAAACTCTAGAGGATTTTGGTTTTCATCTCAAAAATATTGATCTAAAATGTGACAACAAAAGTGCCATAGATCTTACAAATAATCCCGTACACCACTCTAGATCCAAACACATAGATGTTCACCATCACTTCATTAAGGATCATATTAAGAAAGAGCATGTAAAAGTAAGTTTCATTGGTACAGACTCCCAACTTGCTGACATATTCACTAAACCTCTTCCCGAGGCAAGATTTTGATTGCTAAGACTTGAATTATGTGTCCTAGATCTCTTGGGTTAAGTCACATTCATAAACGCAATCGTTTTATGCATTTTTTACCTATCTAGGCATCTCCAAAAATTCTAATTTTTTTGCATGAAACTACTCTTGGGACACTTAATCAAGATCAATAATCATAATTTTCAAAATCTTAGAAAATAGTGTAATGTTTACCGCGCTAGCGCCGACGCTAGCTCGAGTGTCCAATTTTTTGTATTTTTAAAATTTCACAAAATCACTAAAAATATGTTATTTTATATGTACTACTTATTTTTACATTTCCGCCTTTAATTGATTTTCAAAAATTAAAATAAGAATTTACAAAAGCTAAATTACAAAAAAAAAATTTATTCACTTCCTTTCTTTGTTTATTTATCTGATTTCTATTCCTATATGCAAAAAAATTAAATACAGAAATATAAAACATAAAAATTATCAAAAATTATTTTTTGAACTTAACTTTTCTATTGACATGTATCTTGTGAAAGAGAGATTTGGGATGTTACCCCATCACATCTCCTTGTACCGGTGTGAATCCCTCACAGGGTAGACCTCGGGAAGTCCAAGATCAATTATAAGAGTTCAAATCTTAAATCAAAATTATTTTTGAAAATATAAAAAAAAACTGTACAGACTTCATTGTCAATATCAAGCATGTTTTAATCTATCATTTAGACCTTCTACAATGTTGCAATTCATCTTTTCAGACTACTTTGAACATTGTTTTTATCATGCTTTGATATATCTAATCACATGTGCATCAATTGCATTGCAAAAGGTGTGTAGAACCAAGCTTAGCATGCCTCTTAAGTATGAGTAAATATTTTATGATTGGTAATGATATTTATTCACTCACTTATTTTGGCAAAGTCCACATGTGCTTTTAACCTAAGAATGCTTGCGTGTGTATTGTAATAGTACAATGAATTAAACTTGCACAAGGATCTTACTTACCTACTTTTATTTGCACTCTTAAAAATTAAGAAAAGTGGTTATGCTTTCAAAAATAAATTGGTTTGCAAAACAAGTGTATTCAGTGAAATAAATTGACAAAGATAACTCCACCAAGCACTACTTCAACCTCCTGATAAGTCTTAATAAGCGTTGTGAGGTTGAGCACCTTGGAAAGAATAGTAAAATGACTTGTGCGAACCTTTTTTTTTTTAAACCACTTATTCTTAAGTACACAGAATCACAAAAATTAATATTGAAAAAAATAAATTATGTGATCCCCCAAGCACTACTTTGCACCATGATAAGTCTTAATGGGCATTGTGTGTGCAAAACACCTTGATAGTTGTACATTTGTTTTGTGCATTGAAGTGTGGGGAAGTAAAATTATTTGTGTTTTATTATGCACTTTACTCTACATATGTCTTGTATTGTTGATTAAATCATTTGTTTACTCTCTTCAAAATACACTTATGTGCACATCATTATCTTCCATAACACTTCTTCTCATTAGTATTGGATCCTAATGCTAATTCTATACTACTCTTTATATATAAATGCACTAGATAACCTAGCATACTCTCTACAATGTTTGGTATGTCTTGAATTTGTGAATTACAATAACATTGTAGTAGTCTCTTTTTGATATATTTCTTTCATCTTTGGTTAATTTATTGTAATCTTTAAAGATTTTAAAAGAAAAATAATTTACAAAAACATCTCCTTTTTGGACTTCAACTCATATTTCTTCTTATGAATCATCATGATTACAAAAAGATGTTTCTTGTATTTCTAAAAGTCTTCCGCAATATTATCATATAATTTTTTACCTTGCGCATTCGTGCTTATTTAAAGTCTTTTCTTTTGTGTGTATCATCACTTGAATCTCAAAATTCTTTTCCTTCAACAAGTGGTAGACTTGCTTGGTAAAAATCTATATTGGTTGTTCTAATACGCATATAATTTTTATGCTAAAAACTCTGATTTATTTCTATGAAAATTTCTATACTAAACACTCCTTATCATTTCATTTCCTCTAAAAACTCGATCATGCCTTACCTCTTTTTAAAAAAACCTCTTTCTATGTCTCTTGATACCTTCACCCACTTTTGCTAATAACAAAAGGGGGAGAACTAACATGATAAATAAAAATGCTATCAAATGAGAAAACTAACATGATTAATGATTAAGAAGATAACCTTCATATAAGGGGAGCATTCACATAGGGGGGAGCATGAATTTAGGGGGAGCAATTCTAAATACCAAAATTGACAATTATCCTAAGTCACCACTCACACACTCACACACTCACACAAGTAGGTTTTTGTTGGAACATGCTTTTCACGTCTCTTGGTTTGACAATAACAAATCCTATTATATTTGATCATACTTGTTTTGTGTTTATAGTATGCAAGATTCTGTGCTTTGAAATCTCCATGGATATGTGTTTTGTTGTTGCTACCGCGTAGCGTTAGAACTACCGCTGGCGCTAACAACCGCTGAGAAGAAACCACTGAGAACGGAACTGGCGCTCGACAAAATGTGAGGCCAGTTCGAGGAAGATGCGCCCGACGAAATTCACTACCGCGGCGCGTCAGAACTACCGCTGGCGCTACTGTTCGTTCGACGAAATGGATGCTGCGTTTGACGAACTGGCGTTCGACGAAATGAAACTACGTTCGTCGAACTGCCTGCTCAACCACGACGCTTGACGAAATGCATGCTTTGTCGCAGCGCGTTAGAACTACCGCTGGTGTTAGCAATCGACGAAATGGAGGTCGACGAAGATGGTGTTCGACGAAATGTGTTCGACGAAGATGGCATTCGACGAAAGGTGTTCGACCAAAATAAATGTCGGTCGATGAAAACTGATGTCAGGCGTTGCTACTACGGTGCGTTAGCACTACTGCAGGCGCTAGCATAAATGGAAACATTTGACGAGAAGGAAACAGTGGAGAAAAAGGAATGTCGACGGGATGCTATTTTGGCAAGTACTATCGCGACGCGTTAAGTCTAATGCCCGGCGGTAGCTTTTGGAAACTTCCCATCCACTGTTGATTGAGGAACAGATTTGGAAGAAGATTGCGGCTGAAGGAAGGATATCTCGCTATCGTGGGGCGTTAGCGTTACCGCGGCGCGCTAGTGTTTGGCGCTTGATGAATAGTAATTATATGTGTTTTCCTGTATAGTTTTTAGTGTATTTTTGCTTAGAATTATAAATAATCTATGTAATTAAATAAACAAATTGTTTGTTTTTGTTATTTTGACTTTTAACTAAGTTTTATTTTAATCTGATAAACTTTCTGTCTTTTTGTTAAGACACGCCCTCGGACACGCCCGTGTCCAAGGGCGTGTTCACAAATCCCTAACATTTTCATCTCTCTGTTCAAACATCAAGTCACGCCCTCGGTCACGCCCGTGATCGAGGCCGTGTACATGGTCACACCTGTGTTGGATGTGCATCCCATATTCAAGTCACTAAAGGTTCATTCCTTCCAGAAGAATCAAGTCACGCCCGTGACCGATGCCGTGTACTTGGTCACACCCGTGACCCATCAATTCCTTCCAGAAGAACAAAGGACACGCCAGGTGTCACGCCCAGTTCATGCTCCAGCCAACCGACCTAGGTCACGCCCGTGACCTAGGCCGTGTACATGGTCACGCCCGTGTTCGTCCAAGGATTCCATTCAAGCCTTCTAGATGCCTGCCTGGATCCAGCTGTTCTGACTATTCGCACCCCAAGCCGTGTCACGCCCTCAGACACGCCCGTGTTCGAGGGCGTGTAATTCCAAAATTTTGCCTATAAATAGCCAGATTCGGCTGAGGGTGGGGGTTCAGAATTTTGAGAGCTTTTCTTGAGATTGTGATCCACTTTTGCTGTTTTCCTAGTTTTTGTGTTTAAGTAATTTTTGCACTCTTTCTCTCTCTTATTTTGTAACCTTATTTTTGATGGAAATAAAATAGGTTAGCTTGTTTTGTAATTCTCTTCTCTTGTTTGTTGGAAAGTGTGTGTGTGTTCTTCCTTTTTTTCTTCTTTCTTTCTTTTTAATTTAGTTTTTGTAATTTTTGTTATTTTAATTAGATTTCCTTTTTAATTTGTGTGTGTGTGTGTGTATGAGAGTAGTTTTACTTATTTGTATCTTTCTTTTAATTTTAGTTGATTTCATATTAGTGTGTGTGAGTGTATGAGGTTAATTTTAATGTTTTAGCTATCTTTTAATTTTAGATGGTTTCATATTGAAGTGTGTGTGTGTGTGTGAGTATAGATTTTGTTTTCTTTAACTTAGATTTCAATTAAAGTAAGTGTGTGTGTGTGTATGAGAATAGATTTTGTTTTCTTTAACTTAGATTTCATTTCAAGCAAGGGTGTGTGTGTAGGTGGATAAATTTTGCGCCTTTTTTGTAATTCAATAGCTTAGCTTTCATTTCCGTCACGCATTTATTTCCCTCCTATCCATTTGGATAGGACTCGTCACGCATTTATTTCCCGCCTATCCATTTGGATAAGACTCGTCACGCATTTATTTCCTGCCTATCCATTTGGAAGGACTCGCTCACGCATTTATTTCCCCTCTACCTATTTGGGTAGGGATCGCATTTCTTTAATTTCTGTAATTTACCGCTTTCATTTTAATTCCGTAGAGTGCGTGAGTTTTCGATTAGTGCGTCTTTTGTGTTTAATATAATTTCTTTTTGCTAATCCCGCTAACCGCTCAATCGCTTAAAATCGCCGTAGTTATCATTATCGCTTTATAAAACTCTAAAAAATTCTAAGCAAAACTACTTTCTAAATTAACGTTTTCGTGCTTTCTCGCTTTTTATCGCAATTATCGTTAAACGCACGCCAACCTTAATTTTCGTCATTAGTTTTTCTACAAAACTATAAAAATCAATTCAAATCTCTTTTCGATAAAATAATAGCGCGTTCCGTAGAAGTAGAAATAATCGATACGACCTTGGAAAAATACGACCTTGATATTTCAAAAGAAATATCCTATACTACTATCGATAAGGTCCACTTGCCTTTATTGATTTTAGTCCGGATAATTATATAAACCCAAAAGCTTTCTCTCAAAAGAAATTTAAAACTCTTTTAAAAACACTTAGAAAATTGTTGCAACAAACCTTTGGTTGTTGCAACTAGCTCAAGGTAAAAGAGGTTTTAAAAAAGGAAACTATCATTTACAAAATTGTTGCAACAACATAACATATTCAAAAAGCTTTCAACTTTCATTTCAACATAAGCCTTTGAAACCCTTTCTACTTAGCTTTTGGCGACGCGGCCAAAGAGTAATCGTCGATATTTCGAAAGAGGAAAAGGCCGTTACTTCTATCTTTCGATAGGATAACGGGTAATTCCTCGAAGTAGAATTACTCGCGGGACTCTTCGAAAACGTCCGCCTAAGGTTAAAGTCTAAAGAAAGAAAGAGCTTTTCTAAAAAGTTAAATTTCAACGTATCAAGTTTTTGGCGCCGTTGCCGGGGATTTGTGTCGTTATTTTGAAATAGGAAACGCTATTAATTTTATCTTATATTTCACCTCTCTATCAATTATATATTTTACTTTCATCTTAAAAACAAAAAAAATTAATTAAGAAAAAAAAACCTATCTAAGAAAAAGGAAAATCCAAAATCTTCAAAAAAAATATATATATATAAAGATATATTTCCTTTTTTTTTTACTTTCCCTCTTATAAACACATATTTGCAAAATTTAAAACCTTTTGCAATTATAAACCTTTTGTATATATATTTACAAACATACATATATATGTTCATATAAAACCAAACAAAACAAAACTTTAAAAATTACCCAAAAAAATATATATAGCGATATTTTCTACTTACGGAAAGAAAAAAAAATATATTTTCCCCCTCTTTCTTTCTTTCCTTCTTTTTCTTCCTTGTAAAAATATTTCCAAAACAAAAACATCAAAAAAATCTATAAAAAGAAAACTCTTTCTTCCAAAAAAATTTAATTAAGGAATAGTGTATGACCCGAGGAGAATCTTCGGATAATCCAATTTTACCTTTTGATCCCGAAATCAAGCGCACGCTTCTCGAGCGCCGCCGATCTCGTAATCAAAATCTACAAATAGATCCCGAAGAATCCGTCGGCGATATACATATAGGCGTGATGGGCGATCCTAATCTAAATGCGCCCCACAGCGGACTGAAAGTATCTAGTTGCGGCCTAAATCACCTAGAGGGGGTGAATAGGTGGATTCTATGTCTTTAAGCGGAATTAAAAATTTAACACAGAAGAACAAACAATCAAACACAGCACAGACACAAGGATTTTATAGAGGTTCCCCGATGTGGGTAGTCCTCTTTCCCGCCTCGCCTATCTAGCACTTCGAGGCTAGACTCGGCTACTTCACCAATCTCAGATTATAACTAATCTTACACCTCGGAGTCAAAACTCCTACAACTCGGAGTATACCACTCCTACAACTCGGAGTATAACAACTCCTACACCTCGGAGTAAACAACTCCTACAAATAATCTCGGAGTGAAAACTCCTACAAAAGAAAAGATATTGAAACAAAATACTTCTTCTTAACCTCTAAAGAGATTAACTTCAGATCTTGAATACTGAGTCTTCTTCTCAACCTTGAAAGAAAGCTTGGCACTTGAAAGATGTGGAAGAGAGAAGACTTGGCTAACCAGATCTGAATAGGCCCTTTGACTTACTTGAAAGAATCTTCAATAATGAGACAGCAATAAGATCAAAGGCCTTCTTCTGAGAAATCTCTAACAACAATAGAGAAAGGATCTTTGAGCAGCAAAGTTAGGACTCAGAATTCTTGTTCGACAAAAGAGAAAGGAGATCGACTTTTAGCTTTATCTTTTCTGAACTGTCGGCTGCAGAGAGATTTTTAGATCGATTTTTTAAGATTGATGCCCTTGCCCTAAAATAAGGATTTATTTATAGGGAGGACTTCAACGGCTCGTGCGACAATGAAGGGAGAGGCGACACGTGTACTGTTCATGGTGGCTAACCCTAATTTTCGAAAACGAAACAAAGATTTGAAATCCGTCTGTCCGTCATTCGTCGAGACTTCACGTGAACATTTGACGAATTGACTTAGCCACAGGGAAACACTGAACAACCCGTGAAAAACACTTTCTGTTACCATTCGTCGGGATTCGTCGGGAGTTCACGAGAACATCCGACGAATTGACTTAGCTGCAGAATTTTCTTCACAACCCAGCCAAAATGACCTCTGTCAGCATTCGTCGGGATTCATCGGAATGACCCGAGTCATCTCAATGAATGGACTTAGCTACAGATTTTTCTTCTAACCCAAGACAAAGGTCTTCTGTCTGGATTCGTCGGGATTCGTCGGAATGACCCGAGTCATCTCGACGAATTGACTCAGCAGAATTTTTCTTTTCTTCTGAAAACCTGCTCCACTCCTCAACCTTGAAAGCCTTCAGTTATGAGTATATGAAGTGCACCCCAAAAGAGAGATTACACATGGACCAACACTTTGTTCTATACAATGAGGGATTACATTTGTCTAGAACTGTGTTTGGTGATCCATTGCAACCTGACTTTGGTGTGCACTTAGCATTAAGACCTGTCATAACACATCTAAACAGAATTCATCAAATACATACTCAATTCATTTTAGTTCACTAGGGGACATCTTCAAATCTAGGTGATTGTGGACACAATACCCAACAATCTCCCCCTATTTGAAGATGTCATAACCCTAGGCACTAACTTGAATTGCACAGAAAGTATACTAAATAAGAATGCACAACCCAGGCAGTAATATATAAGGAAAAACAGAATAGGACTGAATGTTTTAACTTAACACAAAAGAAATGTGTATATATATATAAGCAAAGAAAACATCATGATTCCAGATAAGCACAGCTTATTCAAGACCTTTGCCTTTCTTCTTTGCAAACATTCTGTCCACTGCCTCAGCTTTCTTCTTCAGTTCTGAATCCATTCTCTCAAAGAATGCCTTTGGCTTAGGCCAATATTTATCAGTAGCAGACTCTTTAGATCCACCATTCTTGAAGTGAATTCTTCTTTCAGTTGTCCTCTTCTCAAACTTGCTCCATTCTTCTGAACTATAATGGTCACTGACTTTTTCATTCTGATTGCTGACTCTATCAAAAACAGAGAGAACAATACTTTTGGAGATGGGGCTCCAACTTTCTTGGAAGTTTCTAGGAGGAGGCCTATCATAAAATTCTCTGATCTTCTTATGTGGATTAGACCTCTTAGTAGATGGCTTATCAGCAAATAGCTTCCTTTTTAATGACTTCTCAGAGGGTTCAGCAAAATAGGAGCTGTCAGGATCTTGAACAGGGAATGGATCATCCCAAAATTCTTGATAAGATGAAGCAGGGATGACTTCATCAGCAAAAACAGAATCCTCAACAGGATTTGGAGAGAAACTAGGAGCCCTGGGTCCTGGAGCACTTGATGAGGGAAAATCTGACCCTTTATCCACAACAGCAAACCCAAGCATTCCAGCCACTTCCTTGAACAGCCAGCTTTGGGCTTCATGAGTATACCAATTCACATCCTTAACATTTTGTAAGATGTTTTCCTTGAGATCTTGCATTTGAGTGGCTACACATTCATTCAAATCATTCATTTTGCTTGCACTTTCTTCTAACCTGGATACCACACTCTCCTCCCCCTTTATGACATCTTCATGCAGGAGGGTATATAATTTCTTCAGCTGAGTTTCAACTTGATCATCCAAGTAAGAGATCCCTTGATCATGAGCAGAATTAAGAACTTTATGAGCAGAGGTGAGATGAAGAACATCTTCACTGACCTGATGCAAGTTGGTAAGAGCATGCCTAACTGCTGTATTTGTATGATTCAAAGCTTTCCCTGCAGTTAGCATCCAGGCTTCTTGATCACTCTTGAATCTTCCCATTTCATGCTTGATCTCAGCCATTTCCTGCTTCAGAGAACTATCAACAGAGTCAATCTTCTTATAGACTTGCTTGATAGACTGATCAAAGTGATCAGTCTGAACCTTTAGCAGCCCTGCTATGAACTTCAGCAAAGAAGAGTGAGAGCTATCACCAGTCTCAACCTCTTCAGGAGAAATTCTATCAGCTACAAAACTTGAGGATTGTGCTTGCTTGTCAAGCACAGATGCCCTTAGGAAAGTGCTCCTAGCCACAAGAACTTCTGGAGGAGGCAAAAGCAGCACAGAAGAAAAGACTTCAGGAAGAACAGATTCAGCCATGAAGATATCTTCTTGGTCTTTCTCCCCCTCAAGTAGAGACATCTCCTTAGCCAACTCCAGCCTGGCACCAAAGCTGCCCCTCTCCACAAATTCAGATTGCTCATTAGGAGAGTCTGGCAAGATTTCATGATCTTCAGAATGAGAATCAACCATGGCAGGTGATCTCCTTGAATCTTCCAGCTGAGGAGCCTCATCAAAATTAGCAGCATCCTCTGGGCCCTCCATGTCAAGATCAGCATCAGGGACAACAATATCAACAGGATCAAGAGGTACTTGATCAGCATCACTTGGAGGAACATCTTCTGCAGCACCACTTCCTGCATCAATGTCTCTTGGGGTTGGAAACTCCCCCTCAACATGTGCATCTCTGCCCTGTGCAGGAGCTGGACTAAGTTCACTCCCCCTGGAGGATTGCCCTGCTTCAATAGACCTATGCTCATCAAGCAGAGGGGCCTCATCATCACTTACAGCAGCCCTAACTCCAGCATTCCCTAAGCCCTTGGGAATTACCCTTTCCCATTTGGAGAAAATGGTTGAGTTGATCTTCTTTGTGTGGTGGATGGGGATGCCTCTTCCAAGATTTAAAAAATCTGGATTACTACTATTCAGAAGCAGACTGATAATTCTTCCAAAATTTGGAGCAAGAAAACTTTCTTTAATCTTCTCAAAGATTACTTCACCAAAATTGAAATTCTTCCTACATATTATAGCGGTGTGAATTTTGAAAGCTTCTTCAGAGAGGTAGTCATGAGAGCCTACCTTGCATAATAATACTTTTCCTAGAATATCACACAGAAGCTTACCTCCTTCATTCATGAACTTTCTTCTGATTTTGGAGCTTTGATCCAGAATGCCACAGAATCTTCTGGCTCTAAAAATATCTTCAACAAACAACTCTTCTGATTCAACTTCAGGCATCCTCAACAATCGGTTGATACCACTAGCCTTCAAAATGATTTTGCAAGACCTAATAGAGCTTTTGATCTTCTTACCTTTACTTGAGATTTTGGCATTGCGATAGAACTCCAGAATGTCCTATTCTAGGATTTTAGCCGGCTCTTCTAAGACAAAACTGAGCCCGGCGACATCGAGCATCATAATCACGTTCCGAAACTCATCTGAAGCTGAGCGGAAGGCGCCTCTCACCAACTCTCCCCCTGAATGCAAACCTCCAGAAGCTTTGGGCGCCATTGATGTCTTCGAAGCCGCGGGAGAGAAACAGAGGAATCGCGATAGAAGGAGACGAACGGTCGGGTAGGGTTTCACGGAAGTTCTCGTGAAATCGTGATGTTTTCTTTGATTTTTATATATATATATATAAATTGAAGTAGAGTGCGTACCTGTAGGACGATAAAACCGTATTTAATAGGGAGATGATTCCACGGGAGATGAATTGAGAAGAGTAATATTTGTCCCGTGAAAACCCGTGAAACTTCATGAAATTTTCTGAGTTAACAAGTGAAATCTCGTGCAATTTCGTGAAATCTCAACAGTCCCAACTTCAAGATTCCTTGTTAAGCATTCCAAGTTCCATTTTGAAGAAATTGAATTTGGTTTCGTCCAGAGGCTTCGTAAAAATATCTGCAATTTGTTTGTCAGTATTAACATATAACAAATTTATGTCCTTACTCTCAACATGTTCCCGGATGAAGTGGTAGCGAAGCTCAATATGCTTCGTTCTGCTGTGAGAGACGGGATTATTTGCTATGGCAATAGCACTTGAGGAGTCACAGAACATGGGGATTTCTGAGAGCTTTAAATTATAGTCCTCAAGCTGATTTTTCATCCACAAAAGTTGTGCACAGCAACTGCCGGCAGAGATATACTCCGATTCAGCAGTCGATATTGCAACGCAATTTTGCTTCTTGCTGCTCCAGGAGACGAGCCGCTTTCCTAAGAACTGGCAAGTTCCCGAAGTGCTCTTCCTATCATCTTTGCTTCCTGCAAAATCAGCGTCTGAAAAACCAATTAGTTCAAAATCATTGCTTCTTGGGTACCATAAGCCGAGATTCGGTGTGCCCTTAAGGTATCTCAAAATCCTCTTTGCAGCGGCATAATGAGATTCCTTACAGTTTACCTGATACCTGGCACAAACACATGTTGAGAACATTATATCAGGCCTAGTAGCAGTGAGATAGAGCAAGGACCCAATTATGCTTCTGTACTTGGTTTCATCAAAAGGTTTCCCTTTCTCATCCTTGTCCAGAGACATACTTGAGCCCATTGGAGTCCTCATTGAGGTTGCACTCTCCATTCCAAATTTCTTAAGAAGCTCTTTGGTGAACTTCGTCTGAGAGATGAAAATTCCATCTTTAGATTGGTGCACCTGGAGTCCTAAGAAATATTTCAGCTCTCCCATACTGCTCATTTCAAACTTACCTTGCATCAAGTTAGAAAACTTTTTGCAGAGTTTGTCATCAGTAGAGCCAAATATAATATCGTCGACATAGATTTGCACTAGTAAAATCTCGCCTTTTACTTCCCTAAGAAACAATGTCTTGTCTATTGTTCCTCTTGTGAATTTGTTCTCAAGGAGAAACTTAGACAATGTCTCATACCAGGAACGAGGTGCCTGTTTGAGACCATACAAGGCTTTATGTAAATAATATACATGATCAGAAAAGTTAGGATCTACAAAACCTGGAGGCTGAGCTACATAAACTTCTTCTTTAAGGTCTCCATTCAGAAAGGCGGACTTTACATCCATCTAGAAAACCTTAAAGCCCTTATATGCAGCATAAGCCAGAAATAATCTGATGGCTTCAAGTCTTGCTACTGGTGCGAAGGTTTGATCAAAGTCAATCCCTTCTTCTTGCCTGTATCCTTGAGCAACCAGTCTTGCTTTGTTCTTGGTGATGATGCCCTTTCCATCAAGCTTGTTTCGGTAAATCCATTTGGTTCCAATCACATTCTGTCCTTTGGGTCTAGGTACCAACTTCCAAACTTTACATCTCTTGAATTGGTTGAGCTCCTCTTGCATAGCAAGGATCCAAGAGGGATCGGTGTTTGCTTCTTCAAACTTCTTCGGCTCAATCTGTGAAAGAAAACTTAAATGTAAAACTTCGTTAGTTGTACCTCTTCTAGTTAGAACTCTGCTTGAAGGATCTCCGATGATTTGATCAGCTGGATGATCTCTCAAATGTCTGATCATTCCAACATTTAGATGACCATGAGGTTCCTGCACTTCAGGTACATCTTCATCTTCCTGAGGGTCATCATCCTCACATGTAGAAGGAGCATTTACTTCAATAGCTTTTGGAGCGTCTTCCTTTACAGTTTCTTCTAGGTGTAGTTCCTTGAACCTTGCATCTACATCTTCAACAAAAACACTAGAAGAGTTGCTTTGAAGCATACTCGTCTCATCAAATATGACATTGTAAGTTTCTTCTACAACCAGGGTTTTCTTGTTGAAAATCCTATATGCCTTACTATGGCTACTATAACCTACAAAAATACCTTCAAAACATTTTTCACTAAATCTAGTTTTGTAATATTTCCCGTTATTAAGTACAAAACACTTACTGCCAAAGATTCTAAAATAAGACAGGGTTGGTTTCTTGCCCTTCAAAAGTTCATAAGGAGTTTTATGATGGTTCTTGTTGATTAGTGCTCTGTTTTGCACGTGGCAAGCAGTGTTGATGCCTTCAGCCCAGAAGTACTCTGGTAGTGAAGAATCACTCAACATTATTCTGCAGGCCTCTATGAGCGTTCTATTCTTTCTTTCAGCTACTCCATTCTGTTGTGGAGTACGGGGAGAGGAAAACTCATGAAAGATACCTAGGCTTTCACAAAATTCAGTCATAGCTCCAGACTTGAACTCTGTACCATGATCACTTCTGATTTTGACCACAGAACATTCTAATTCATTCTGGATTTGCTTGACGAATGTGGTGAAAGAAGCAAAGGTGTCTGACTTGTGTTTCAGAAAGAATACCCAAGCAAAGCGTGAGTAGTCATCAACAACAACCAACGTATAAGACTTACCTCCTATACTTCTGATTGGCATGGGACCAAACAAGTCCATATGGAGCAGATATAAACATCTGTTAGAGTCTTTGCCAATAATTCTTTTAAAGGTTGCCCGAGTCTGCTTACCCATTTGGCATGCATGACACGGTCTCTCTTTAATGCACTTAACATCAGGAGCATCGCGAACTAAATTTTGAGAAAATAACATACTTATAGTTTTGAAATTAATATATGCTAGTCTCTTGTGCCACTGGTCACAAAGAGATGCACTATCTTTTGCTAAAAAGCACACTGGTGTAGAAGAGTCTAAACATAGAAAATTTAAACAAAAAATATTTCTACTCCGAGTGCCTGTTAAAATAGTTTCTGACGTATCAGACGACTTTATCAAGCACTTGTCCTTGTAGAATTCTACCATATATCCTTTGTCACAAAGTTGACTTATGCTAATGAGATTATGTTGTAATCCTTTAACATAAGCCACGTCTGTGAAAGAGACTATACCATTTGTGATCATACCGTAGCCTTTTGTGATTCCCCGATCAGATCCGCCAAAAATAACTTTTGGACCATCTTTCACCGGGGTATACTCTTGTAGTAGGCTTCTTGTTCCGGTCATGTGCCGTGAACAACCACTGTCCAAGTACCATATTGGATTTGTATTGGCCTTTGGACATACCTGCAATCAACAATCAATTGCCCTTAGGAACCCAAACCGATTTGGGTCCTTGGCTTCTTGTTAGATGACCGCCACTTGGAATGTTAACATTGCGAAGGGTCATTCTTGCATTGTTAATCCGTGGAGTCGTGACATTTCTCGGATTAAACCAACAATCTATGGCAAAGTGACCAACCTTGCCACAACACCAACAATCGAACCGATTGTACCTTCTCTTTGTCTCCTGTTTTACTTTTTGAACGTGAGGTGCAACATGGGTGACTTTCTTAGTAGGAGCTTTCTTAGAAGTGGGGGCCTCATGGTGACAGCACACACATGGCTCCAACTTCTTCTCAACAGATGTGGGTGCAATCGTTTTAATTTTTGGTGCCTTCTTATGAGCTGATCCATGAACAAACGGACCATGATCTTTGAGAATTATTTCTTCATGAGGAGCTTTGAATGGAGAGACGTCAAAGTTTCGGGGAAAGCTCCATCCTTGATATTTATTACTAGGTTCAACGTGTGTTGGTCTAGCAAAATGACTGTAGGATGAATCAAGGTCAAACGGGTTTGATGGAAAAATGACCTTCCTGAATGAAGGTTGACTTTGATAAGCAGTTCCCTTCCCTTTCACGGCTCTTTTCTCAGCAGCCTTACTACTTTCGGCCTTATGACCAATTCCACTACCCTTCACAGGAGCAGAAAACCTATAAATGAGTGAAAGAATAGTCTTAGGCTTCGAGAAGCTTTTTACGAGCTTCCTTTCCGCCTTCAACTTATCTTCTAGTTCATTTATAGTTTTCTCCTTTAGATTCAACAACTAAGTGGAGCTTTTCAGTTCGTCTTTCAAGAGTTGGATTTCATCTTTGAGAGGAGTTAATTGTTCAACTTCCTCCCTCAAAGCTAATTCCACTGTCTTGAGAGATTCAATTTCTTTTGACTTGGATTTGACGACCTTGCGGCACTTGTCAAATCCTTTCACAAGGGCTTCATACTGAGTTATTAACTTAGAGTCCTCCTCTGAGGAGTAGCCTTCATTTGCTACGGATGCAGTATCTTCAGAAGCAGACAGAGGGGTATGAGAGTTTACCTTCCCCTTATAAGAGGAGTCGCCTATTTCTTCGTCTAGATGTGCCATTAGCCCAAAGTAGGCTTCTTCATCTGAGCTTGACGCATCAGAGTCACTGTCGCTCAGAGTCTTGGCCTTTTTGGCGAGGAGGCTCTTATCCTTCTTCTTTCCTTTAAAGGTTCTCTTTTCTTCCTTCTTTGATCCTTCTTTCTTTTTGTATGGACACTCGGCTATCACGTGTCCTGGCTTATTGCAGCAATAGCAAATAATGTCAGTGGAATCATATTTGTTCGGTTTAGATTTATACCTGTCATTATTGTAGTCCTTCTTGTGATGATCACTATCACGTCTTGATCTTCTGTGATCAAATGCAGTGGATTGGCCTCTCTTCTGCTTTCTTTTATTCAGAAGTCTTTTGAATTGCTTGGAGAGCAGAGAAAATTCTCCATCAGACAACTCTGAGCCAGAGGGGCTGACATCAGATTCATCCTCATCAGAAGATGATCTCCTGACAGGTGGGAGAGTCTTGCTCTTTCTTGAGCTTTCAGCTTTCAGAGCGGAGGACTTCTCCCTTCCAGAGGCCTTGATCCCCTCTTCTTCAGCTTTGCGGGAGTTCAACTTCAACTCATGGGACAAGAGCTTACCAAACAGCATTTGTGGCTCCGTGGTTCCTAGCTTTCCGAATTCTCTGATGGCTATAACCTTGGTGTCCCATTCTTTCGTCAGGGATCTCAGGAATTTGTCATTTAGTTCGCCAGTTGTGAATTCTCGATCATAGTTCCTAAGACCATTTACAATCTTGAAGAACTTCTCGTAGGTGTCAGAAATGGAGTCTCTTGGATCTTGCTTGAAAGCTTCGTATTCTTGATTCAGCAACGATCTTCGGTCATCCCTCACTTCTTCGGTCCCTTCCATCAGAACGACTAGTGAATCCCACATTTCTTTAGCAGATTTGCAGTGAAGCAGATTTTGCAACATTGAATCATCAACTGCACCTGCTATGATATTCTTTGCTTTCTTGTCTAGGGCCACTAGAGCGATCTCATCTTTGTTCAGTTCCAACATCTTCTTCGGGATCATGATGGTGGAATTTATTGAAGATGGTTTCATCGGAATATGGGGACCTTCTTCCACGATCTGAAAGATTCTCGGGTCAGCAGCTTCCATGTAGAATCTTACTCTTTCCTTCCACATAGGAAAGTTCTCTTTGGTGCAGACTGGCAACTTGACGGAATCCTTGGCCTTATCCATTCCAGACATATTTGCTTTAGCAACTAGATGAGGAGTCTTGTTCAAGGTGTTAGCCTTATAGCGAACAACCTACCTCTGATACCAATTGAAAGTATCTAGTTGCGGCCTAAATCACCTAGAGGGGGGTGAATAGGTGGATTCTATGTCTTTAAGCGGAATTAAAAATTTAACACAGAAGAACAAACAATCAAACACAGCACAGACACAAGGATTTTATAGAGGTTCCCCGATGTGGGTAGTCCTCTTTCCCGCCTCTCCTATCTAGCACTTCGAGGCTAGACTCGGCTACTTCACCAATCTCAGATTATAACTAATCTTACACCTCGGAGTCAAAACTCCTACAACTCGTAGTATACCACTCCTACAACTCGGAGTATAACAACTCCTACACCTCGGAGTAAACAACTCCTACAAATAATCTCGGAGTGAAAACTCCTACAAAAGAAAAGATATTGAAACAAAATACTTCTTCTTAACCTCTAAAGAGATTAACTTCAGATCTTGAATACTGAGTCTTCTTCTCAACCTTGAAAGAAAGCTTGGCACTTGAAAGATGTGGAAGAGAGAAGACTTGGCTAACCAGATCTGAATAGGCCCTTTGACTTACTTGAAAGAATCTTCAATAATGAGAGCAGCAATAAGATCAAAGGCCTTCTTCTGAGAAATCTCTAACAACAATATAGAAAGGATCTTTGAGCAGCAAAGTTAGGTCTCCGAATTCTTGTTCAGCAAAAGAGAAAGGAGATCGACTATTAGCTTTATCTTTTGTGAACTGTCGGCTGAAGAGAGATTTTTAGATCGATTTTTTAAGATTGATGCCCTTGCCCTAAAATAAGGATTTATTTATAGGGAGGACTTCAACGGCTCATGCGACAATGAAGGGAGAGGCGACACGTGTACTGTTCATGGTGGCTAACCCTAATTTTCGAAAATGAAACGAAGATTTGAAATCCGTCTGACCGTCATTCGTCGAGACTTCACGTGAACATCCGACGAATTGACTTAGCCACAGGGTAACACTGAACAACCCGTGAAAAACACTTTCTGTTACCATTCGTCGGGATTCGTCGGGAGTTCACGAGAACATCCGACGAATTGACTTAGCTGCAGAATTTTCTTCACAACCCAGCCAAAATGACCTCTGTCAGCATTCGTCGGAATGACCCGAGTCATCTCGACGAATGGACTTAGCTGCAGATTTTTCTTCTAACCCAAGACAAAGGTCTTCTGTCTGGATTCGTCGGGATTCGTCAGAATGACCCGAGTCATCTCGACGAATTGACTCAGCAGAATTTTTCTTTTCTTCTGAAAACCTGCTCCACTCCTCAACCTTGAAAGCCTTCAGTTATGAGTATATGAAGTGCACCCCAAAAGAGAGATTACACATGGAACAACACTTTGTTCTATACAATGAGGGATTACATTGTCTAGAACTGTGTTTGGTGATCCATTGCAACCTGACTTTGGTGTGCACTTAGCATTAAGACCTATCATAACACATCTAAACAGAATTCATCAAATACATACTCAATTCATTTTAGTTCACTAGGGGACATCTTCAAATCTAGGTGATTGTGGACACAATACCCAACACGGACCATGACCTATTATGCTAGGCCAAATTTAGAGGATACAGGATCGAGTGTCACCCGCCCCGCGGTAGCTAATAATAATTTCGAAATCAAATCCAGCATAATTCAAATGGTACAACAGTCGATTCAGTTCGACGGTTTGCCAGATGAGGACCCAAACCAACACCTTTCAAATTTTTTAGAAATTTGCGACACCTTCAAGATTAATGGCGTCAGCGATGACGCCATTCGCTTGCGCTTATTTCCCTTTTCCCTGCGGACAAAGGCTAAATCGTGGTTGACTTCTCTTCCGAGAGGGTCCATAACCACGTGGGCCGAATTGACGGAGAATTTTCTAACTAAATATTTTCCTCCGTCAAAAACCGCTAAATAACGCACGGATATAGCCTCCTTCATTCAATTCAATTCCGAGCCTCTCTACAAGACTTGGGAGCGATTTAAGGAATGCCTGTGTAGGTGTCCTCATCATGCGCTATCAACTTGGCTATAGGTACAAACGTTCTATAACGGCTTGAATTTCTCAACGAGACAGATGAACGACGCAGCCGCCAGGGGAACGTTAAACAACAAAACCCCGGAGGCTGCTCAAACTTTGATCGAAGAAATGGCCACGAACGCATACCAGTAGAATGTGCCAAGGTCGCGTCCTAATAAATCGGCTGGTCTTTTTGAAGTGGATGCCACTACTTACTTAACCTCGCAGGTAGAGCAGCTAAGTAAGCAAGTGGCGGAGATGACTGCTTCCTCCTCCACTCCCGCTTGGGCTAATAATCCTAATAATAATAATAATTTTAATTTTAATAATCCTAATAATAATTTTAATACTCATAATAATAATAATAATCTAAATAATAATAATAATATCGAGGAGTCGGTGGAGTACGTTGGCAATCAAGTGCGGGCGCCCTTCAATCCTAATAACAACCCTTATAGTAATAACTATAATCCGGGTTGGAGGAGCCACCCAAACTTCTCCTGGAGTAATCCTAACAACGCGCAACGCCCTCCACCTGCGATCCCGCAAGGATTTCCGCAAGGATATCCCCAAGGATTTCAGCAGGGCTTTCCGCCTCCGCCTCCAAAACCTACTCCGCCCGAGGAGATTTTTACAAAATACATAGCGTCCAACGAGGCAAATATCCGGAATATAACCGGATCGCTAAAAAATTTAGAAATGCAGGTTGGACAGCTCGCTAAAATGATCTCCGAGCGGTGATGATCACTTGGGCTTCTTCTTTTTGTTTTATAAATAAAAGATAACCTTTATATTAAGAGTTTAGAATTGGCGGATATTTTCGAAGAGTCTCGCAAGTACTCCTACTTTGAGAAATTAACCGTTATCCTATCGAAGGATAGAAGTAACGATCTTTTTCTTCTTTCGGAATATTGACAATTACGCTTCGGCTACAATGCCGAATTCTATTGAATTGAATAGTAGAAAAGGAGAGTTTTGCACTAAATGAGTTTGAAAAGCTGTGTTTGAATTTTTAGTCCAAATTAATCATTTGATAAAGGCAAGTATACCTTATCGCAAGTAATACAGGATATTTTTAGAAAATATCGGGATCGTATATTTCCGCGGGTCGTGTTGATTATGCTACTTCGAGGGACGAACTATTATTTTATCGGAATAATATTTTTAGTTGATTTAACTAGAGTTCTAAATGATAAAATGCGAAAGATGATTTAAGCGATTTACTAGAGTTCTAAGTGATGAGAAATATAGCGCGCGACGTCGAATTACCTTGAGACGAAAATAGATTTTTCGTAGAATTAAAAGTGATGACTTTTCAAAATATTAAGATGACTTGGCCGTGGAGGTTCCATAATTATGAACGCTCCTCTCTCGAGGGTACGCCCACCTGAGATTATGAATATTCGACCGAACTCTCGTTCTACAATCGAATGTTCTTAATACTCGCTTTATGTTGCGAACCCCGCTATTGGGTTTTTATTTCCAATTCGGGAGAGTTACCTCGTCCTCTCTCGAGGGTAGAGCGCACTTCTCTTTACCCGTGAGTGATCAGTCCGTACACACGAGCCTCTCGGCTAACTAGGTACGAAAACGGAAATGAAAACCACACATCGATTATGTGGCTCCACTCAACGTGATTCTCGGGTAAACCTTAAGCGTTAATTATTTTAGAAAGAGATGTTTTAATTTTTATAGAAAAACTATTTTTGTGTCCCAATGCTCTTCGACGTCGTGCGCTAAAGGAAATTAGCCACTCATCGGAATGGAGACGGCATTATCGGTTGAAAAATACATGTTTGATAATTAAAGCGGATATAAGCGGATAAAAAGGAAATAAAAAGACTTATATAAAAACAGTAATAATATCCGTCCCAACCACCTTAAACAAGTGCTAAAAAGTTCTTAGCCTCTTATTTAAGAAGGGGGTGGTATAGAAATGAAAAGACTTATAAAGGTGCAGAAATAATATCCGTCCCAACCAACTTAAACAAGTGCTAAAGTAAATTAGCCTCTTATTTGAGAAGGGGATGGTATAGAAATGAAAAGACTTATAAAGGTGCAGAAATAATATCCGTCCCAACCGACTTAAATAAGTGCTAAAGTAAATTAGCCTCTTATTTGAGAAGGGGGTGGTATATAGCAGTTATATAAAGACTGAAATAAAAACTAAGCTACAAAAAAGGAAAATACTATCTCATACACGCACACACTCTAAAAGAAACTGAAAAAGAAAGCGTTTAAAATGAAAGCGATAAAATAAGGCGAAAAAGAAAACGATAAAACTATTTTATGAAAGCTTGTAAATCTAAGCTATGAAAACAGTAAACCTAGATTATGGAAGCAATAAAACTAACTATAAAAGCAATAAAACTAAATTATGAAAGCAATAAAGCTAAACTCATACACGCACACACACTAACATTAATAAAAAGAAGATGATCCAAATGAGAAAAACATCATTTTATTTCTGAAATCAGCATTACAACTAGACTAGGAAGACGAAAAAAAACTACAAACGAACTTAAACTGAAATGCAGAAGAGAAGCTCACAATCACTCAAAAGAACTCACAATACAACAAAAACCACTCAAAATTTGGATGAAAATTACTTCAGCCGAGCCCCTCTATTTATAGGGAAAATTTGAGTTTTACACGCCCTAGGTCACGGGCGTGACTTGAATGTCACGGCCGTGACTTAGGGCGTGACATTTGCTCGGCTGTATTCGCCGCCTTCTGGAAGGTCTGGCCGTCAAACATGGCTGCACACGGGCGTGACTTGGTATGTCACGGGCGTGACTTGGTGAGTCACGGGCGTGACTATGGGTGGCTGATGTCGGCAGCATGGGTGCGGCTTCGAGACGTGATGCGCTGGCGGCTCACGGGCGTGACTCTGCTGGAACACGGGCGTGACTTGTAGAGTCACGGGCGTGACTTGATCAACTCTTCGAGATTTCACCTGAAAACGGCTGCCAGCTGGAAATTTGGCTTTTAAAATTACACGCCCTTGGTCACGGGCGTGACCTCGGGCGTGACTTGAGCGATTTGTCGGGATTTGATCTGAATTGAGCCGTCCCGTTGATATTTGATCTTTAAAATTACACGCCCTTGGTCACGGGCGTGTCTGAGGGCGTGACCTGTGAAAATTTTGCAAAAAATTGCAAAAACAAAAATAAAGCTAAGTTAGAAACTAGAAATAATAAAGAAGCAATTTATTCATTAATTTACATAGAAAATTCACAATATTAATTAAAACTATACTAATACTTATACCAAAAATACATATTTTTTATTACTTATCAAATACCCCCATACTTAAGCTTTTGCTATTCCAGGGCAAAAGTAAGAGAGATCTATACGGGATTAACATAAGTTCTAATTTTTGGCTATCGTTTTATTTTAATCATAAGAGACTGAAAAATAAAAATTCGGAGTAATAAGAGTTAAGTCCTAAATTATGCAAATGATTTAAGTAGAAGAAATGTCCTGGCCAAAAGACTTCTTAATTAACCAAATAGCAAACAAAATTGCAATCATTAGTAAACGAGATTAGATCGAAATTATAATAACCTTTGTTTAAAGAAACATAAAGGAAAAATATAAGTTACTAATTATGCTCTCAAATGATTTTTTTGAATTAAAACTAGAAACAATAATTTGGTTAAGGGAAAAGGGGGTAAAAAGCCTTGGCAAATAGAAGAGTACTTGGATTAGGGGTGATGAATTGTATCATCTCACCCCTCTTATAAAGTTTCCTTTGACTCCCATCGTTGGTGTACGAGGGACGAGGGAAAATTGACCTTTTTAATTAACCCAATGCCTGTGTTTACGGAATTTGTAATTCCCATTGACATAGGATTTCTTTTAACAAATATTGGGTGCCTATGTTTACGGAATTTTTGTATTCCCATTGACATAAGATCTTTTTTTTTTTTTTTTTTCTTCTTTTTGTGTTTTTGCCATGCTAAATTGGTGTATACAAGGGGTTTTCAAGAGAAATTCTAGAATAATAAAAAAAAGTTTTGAGAGCAACCTTAGTAAGTTGAGTATTCCTAGATTCCTGAAGACATAAAGTAGGGATAATTGCAGTCTAAAGTTGTTTTGCTAACATAATACACATGTCTCTATTTTAGCTAGTAGAAGTAGTGCTTGATAACAAAGCCTCTATTTAAATTAAAAACACAAGATATTCTTTAAAACTTAACCCCGAACGTTTAAATCTATCGATCTTAGATAAACAAACAAATAGTAAAACGAGCGATTATGAAAATCCACAAACATATACTCTCGAAACTAAATGCTTTAAGAATAAAAGTAAAGTAGGGTTTATTTTTTTTTTTGTTGTTATTTTTTTTTTTCAACTACAAAACATACATATTATTATTTTTTTTTGTTTTTGTTTTGAAAACGGGAAATACACCCCCATACGTAAAACCCAACATTGTCCCCAATGTTGTAATGTAAGTATGAAGAAGAGAAAATAACAATGCAATATATACAAAAGGAAAAAGGAAGCAAAAAGGCATCCCTGAAGTAAAGTTGGCGGGGTCGGAAGAAACCCTGCAAAAATAGAGAAAAAGCATAATAAAAATATTAGATAAATATGGGGTGCCTCCCACGAGCGCTTTGTTTACCGTCGCGTAGCTTGACGCATTTGGCGTGGTGAGATTATAAATTGGGGAGGGTTAAAGATTCTGTGTGTCCGTCCACCGGATCGCCCGCAAGATATAGTTTTAAACGGTGGCCGTTGACTTTAAAATCGCCTTTTTCGGGGTGAGAGATAAGAACGGTCCCATACGGCCAAACCTCTTTGACTGCAAAGGGGCCGGACCAGCGGGATTTGAGCTTACCCGGAAAAAGACGAAGACGTGAATTATAAAGAAGGACAAGATCGCCCGGCGCGAAAGTTTTTGGAAATTTAATTTTTCGATCGTGGTAGAACTTAGAACGCTCCTTATAAAATTTATTACTCTCATAAGCGTTCGCACGCCATTCATCGAGTTCATTGAGTTGGAATTTCCTATTCTCGGAGGCTAAGTTCGAATCGAGATTTAAAAATTTTAAGGCCCAAAAAGCGCGGTGTTCTAATTCTACCGGTAAATGGCACGCTTTGCCGTAGACTAATCGATAGGGCGTACAACCGATAGCGGTCTTGTATGCCGTACGATACGCCCATAACGCGTCGTCGAGTTTTGAGGACCAATCCTTCCTATTTAAAGAGACGGTTTTTTTCCAGAATGCGTTTTATCTCGCGATTTACTACCTCTACTTGGCCGCTCGTTTGGGGGTGATAGGCGGTGGCGAGCTTATGCGTGACGCCGTATTTAGATAAAATTTTTGAAAACTGGGCATTGCAGAAGTGCGTGCCCCTATCACTTACTATTGCACGGGGCGTGCCAAAGCGAGAAAATAATTTTTTTAGAAAATGGACGACGACTCGCGCATCATTGGTGGGCAGAGCTTGCGCTTCCGCCCACCTAGATACATAGTCGACCGCCACTAAGATATAGCGATTATTAAAAGAAGGAGGTAGGGGGCCTACAAAGTCTATGCCCCACAAATCGAAAATTTCGCATTCTAAATAAAAATTTTGGGGCATCTCGTCACGACGGGAGATGTTACCCGACCGCTGGCAGCTATCGCATATACTCACAAAAGTGTGAGCATCCTTAAAGAGAGTGGGCCAATAAAAGCCTGACTCTAACGCTTTCCGCGCGGTCCGGTTGGCTTGATAATGCCCTCCAGCCGGCCCCTCATGGCAGTGTCGCAATATTTGCGCACCCTCCTCGCTGGAAACACACCTTCGTATCACTTGGTCTGCGCAGACTCGAAAGAGAAAGGGGTCCTCCCAAAAGTAGTTTTTTAAGTCAGAGAAGAATTTCTTCTTCTGCTGAGTCGAAAAATCTTTTGGAAGGACCCGCGCGACTAAATAGTTCGCGTAATCTGCGAACCAAGGGGTAGAAGAAGTTTTGGTATTATTTATGATGAAAAGGCGCTCCTCAGGAAATCGATCGTCTATTTCGGGTTCGACGAGCGCTTCTGCGACGGGGTGTTCTAAACGTGAGAGGTGGTCGGCTGCTAAATTTTCAGCCCCCTTCTTATCCCGGATCTCTAAGTCAAATTCCTGTAAAAGGAGGATCCATCGAAGTAAGCGAGGCTTAGCATCAACTTTGGCCAAAAGATATTTCAAGGCGGAGTGATCAGTGAAAACGATTACATGTGAAAGGGTTACGTAGGGTCGGAATTTATCAAAAGCAAAGATGACGGCGAGAAGTTCCTTTTCCGTTGTGGTGTAGTTAGCCTGTGCGGCATTGAGTGTGCGAGAAGCGTAATATATTGGATGAAAATATTTATTTACGCGTTGGCCTAAGACAGCTCCTACTGCGATATCGCTCGCGTCGCACATAATCTCAAACGGAAGAGACCAATCTGGCGCCACCAGAATTGGAGAATTGATAAGTTGCTTTTTAATAAAATTAAACGCCTCTACGCAGGCCGTGTCAAAAATGAATGGGGAATCTTTTTCCAGGAGGTGAGTTAGCGGTTTGGTTATTTTTGAAAAATCTTGAATGAACCGCCGATAAAAACCTGCGTGGCCAAGAAAACTTCTAATTGATTTGACGTTCGAAGGAACAGGAAGTTGTTCAATTATAGCGACTTTGGCCTTATCGACCTCCATCCCCTTGGAAGAAATTTTATGGCCGAGGACTAAACCCTCTCGGACCATGAAGTTGCATTTCTCCCAGTTCAAGACTAAGTTCGTCTCCTCGCACCGTTGGAGGACTCTATCTAAATTTTTTAAACAATTTTTAAAAGAGTTTCCAAAGACGGAGAAGTCATCCATGAAGACTTCCATTATGTCTTCTACTAGCTCGCCAAATATTGCCAGCATACATCTTTGGAATGTAGCTGGCGCGTTACAGAGGCCAAACGGCATCCTCCGATATGCGAAGGTGCCGAAAGGGCAAGTAAAAGTCGTTTTTTCTTGGTCCTCGGGTGAAATAGGGATTTGGAAAAATCCCGAGAGACCATCAAGGAAGCAATAAAAAGGGTGACCGGAGAGACGCTCTAAGATTTGATCAATAAACGGTAACGGAAAGTGGTCTTTTCTGGTGGCATCGTTTAGTTTTCTGTAGTCGATGCACACCCTCCAACCCGTAACAGTACGAGTTGGGATTAATTCGTTATTCGTGTTTGCCACGACCGTTATACCGCCCTTTTTCGGGACGACTTGTACGGGGCTTACCCACGTACTGTCGGAAATAGGATAGATAATCCCCGCATCAAGGAGTTTAATAATTTCAGTCTTAACGACTTCCCGCATGTTCGGGTTAAGTCGTCGTTGAGGCTGAATTGTTTTGCGGGGGTTTTGTTCGAGAAAAATTTTGTGGGAGCAGAATGAGGGGTTAATTCCCCTGATATCGGAAATTTGCCATGCAATTGCACGGCGATGTTTAGATAAAACTTCAACCAATTCGGATGTTTCTGAATCAGTTAAAGTAGAAGATATTATAACCGGAAGCTTTAAGTTCGCGGCTAGAAAAGCATATTTTAGATGGTCGGGGAGTTGCTTAAGCTCCAAGACCGGAGGTTCTTCGTAGGAAGTGGAGATTTTTAAATCTTTCGAGTCGAAAGGCTCGAAAGGCGAATCTGGCGGTAATTCTTCTAAAGGAGGTTGATTCGCCAGATCCGAATCGTCTATCATTAAGGATAGCAATTCTGAAAGAGAAGAACACTCGTCCACAAACGCGGATTCCAAATTGAAACAGGAATCATCATTCAATAGTGAGTTCCGCATGGAGGGGTTGATATGTAAAGTAACTTCGTCGTCTCCAACTCGAAGGAGGAGGCGACCGTTACTGACATCGATTAACGCACGGGAGGTTGCGAGAAAGGGGCGACCGAGGATGATGGGTACCTCGACGTCCTCCTCTATGTCCAGGATGACAAAGTCTACCGGGAAGATAAACTTGTCAACCATGACCAGAACATCTTCCGCTACCCCGATTGGGTACTTTACCGAGCGATCCGCGAGTTGGATGCTCATTTTTGTCGGACTCGGGACGCCTAAATTGAGTTTTTTGAAAAGAGAAAAAGGCATCAAATTGATGCTGGCGCCTAAGTCTGCAAGAGCGTACTTTATTAACATATTGCCAAAGAGACACGGGATGGAGAACCGTCCCGGGTCGTTTAGTTTTGGCGGCAATTTGTTAAGGAGAACAGCCGAACATTCCGCATTAAGGGAAACACGCGAAACATCCTCGAGTCGCTTTTTATTAGAAAGCAACTCTTTAAGATATTTCGCATATTTCGGCATTTGGGAGAGTGCCTCGCAGAAGGGGACGTTTATTTGAATTTGTTTTAAAATACGCAAAAAATTTTGATAATTTTCGTCCTCCTTCTCTTTATTAATTTTAGACGGGTAAGGAATTCGAGGACTCGAAACATTTGGCACAACCGGAGAAGCTGGAGCAATTAGAATCGAAGAAGAGGGTGGAGGGGTCGGAGGCGAAATGCATACCTTAGGCTCAACCCGCAATGGGGAGACGACCTCCTTGCCGCTTCGAAGGGTTATAGCGTTGGCATTTTCCCTTGGGTTTGGCTCTGTATTCCCTGGTAAAGCTCCGTATGGCCGCTCGGAGACCATCTTTGCAAGTTGTCCAACCTGGTTTTCCAAGCTTTTAATCGATCCGGTAAGATTCCGGATATTTGAATCGTTGGACGCGATGTACTTAGACAAAATATCTTCGAGCGGCGAAGGTTTTGGAGGAGGAGGCTGGAATCCCTGCGGAAATCCTTGCGGAAATCCCTGAGGATTCATATTTGGGGGCCTCTGAGCATTGTTAGGATTGCTCCAGGAGAAATTAGGGTGGCTCCTCCAACCTAGATTATAAGTATTACTATACGGGTTGTTATTAGGGTTGAAGGGGGGCCTAACCGGATTACCGAGGTAATCCACCGATTCTTCGATTACGTTATTATTATTATTATTATTATTCCAAGCGGGAGTGGAGGAGGAAACAGTCATCTCCGCCACCTGCTTACTTAGCCGCTCTACCTGTGAGGCTAAGAAAGTAGTGGCGTCCACTTCAAAAAGACCAGCCGGTTTAGTAGGACGCGACCTTGGCACGTTCCATTGGTACGCATTCATGGCCATTTCGTCGATCAGAGCTTGAGCGGTCTCTGGGGTTTTGTTGTTTAACGTTCCCCCGGAAGCCGCATCAATCATCTGCCGTGTAGAAAAATTTAAACCATTATAAAACGTTTGGACCTGTAGCCAAGTTGGTAGCGCGTGATGAGGACACCTACGCAAATATTCCTTAAAACGCTCCCAAGTCTCATAAAGAGACTCGGAATCGAATTGCACAAAGGATGTGATATCCGTGCGTAGTTTTGCGGTTTTTGACGGAGGAAAATACTTAGTTAAGAAAAATTCTGTCAATTGGGCCCACGTGGTTATGGACCCTCTCGGAAGAGAAGTCAACCATGATTTGGCCTTTGACCGTAGCGAAAATGGAAATAAGCGTAAACGAATGGCGTCATCAGTGACGCCATTAATTTTAAAGGTGTCGCATATTTCTAAAAAGTTTGAAAGGTGCTGATTTGGGTCCTCATCTGGCAAACCGTCGAACTGAATCGACTGTTGTACCATTTGAATTATGCTGGATTTTATTTCAAAATTATTATTATTAACTGACGGGCGAGTAATACTGGATCCTGTATCTTCCAAATTCGGCCGGGCATAATATGCCATGGTCCGGGCCGGGGCCGCATTTGGAATTGGATCGCCCATATTTACAGTATCTCTGATTGACTCTTCGGGGGTTTCGAGTAAGTTTTGATCACGAGATCGGATGCGCTCACGAAGAGTGCGCTCGATTTCGGGGTCAAAAGGAATAGTCGAATCGTCCGAGGAGTTTCCTCGGGTCATAAACTAAAAAATAATATTTTTGGATTTTCTGTTTTATTATTATTATATATATATATTTTTTTTAATATAAGCTTTTATATTTATATAATTTTTTTTTTTATTAGTTTTGTAACCTCTTTTTTTTTGTGCCTTTTTTTTTTGTAATATATAGATAAGGAATAAAATTAATAGCAGTTCCTACTTTCAAATAACAACACAAAGGTCCCCGGCAACGGCGCCAAAAACTTGATGATCACTTGGGCTTCTTCTTTTTGTTTTATAAATAAAAGATAACCTTTATATTAAGAGTTTAGAATTGGCGGATATTTTCGAAGAGTCTCGCAAGTACTCCTACTTTGAGAAATTAACCGTTATCCTATCGAAGGATAGAAGTAACGATCTTTTTCTTCTTTCGGAATATTGACAATTACGCTTCGGCTACAATGCCGAATTCTATTGAATTGAATAGTAGAAAAGGAGAGTTTTGCACTAAATGAGTTTGAAAAGCTGTGTTTGAATTTTTAGTCCAAATTAATCATTTGATAAAGGCAAGTATACCTTATCGCAAGTAATACAGGATATTTTTAGAAAATATCGGGATCGTATATTTCCGCGGGTCGTGTTGATTATGCTACTTCGAGGGACGAACTATTATTTTATCGGAATAATATTTTTAGTTGATTTAACTAGAGTTCTAAATGATAAAATGCGAAAGATGATTTAAGCGATTTACTAGAGTTCTAAGTGATGAGAAATATAGCGCGCGACGTCGAATTACCTTGAGACGAAAATAGATTTTTCGTAGAATTAAAAGTGATGACTTTTCAAAATATTAAGATGACTTGGCCGTGGAGGTTCCATAATTATGAACGCTCCTCTCTCGAGGGTACTCCCACCTGAGATTATGAATATTCGACCGAACTCTCGTTCTACAATCGAATGTTCTTAATACTCGCTTTATGTTGCGAACCCCGCTATTGGGTTTTTATTTCCAATTCGGGAGAGTTACCTCGTCCTCTCTCGAGGGTAGAGCGCACTTCTCTTTACCCGTGAGTGATCAGTCCGTACACACGAGCCTCTCGGCTAACTAGGTACGAAAACGGAAATGAAAACCACACATCGATTATGTGGCTCCACTCAACGTGATTCTCGGGTAAACCTTAAGCGTTAATTATTTTAGAAAGAGATGTTTTAATTTTTATAGAAAAACTATTTTTGTGTCCCAATGCTCTTCGACGTCGTGCGCTAAAGGAAATTAGCCACTCATCGGAATGGAGACGGCATTATCGGTTGAAAAATACATGTTTGATAATTAAAGCGGATATAAGCGGATAAAAAGGAAATAAAAAGACTTATATAAAAACAGTAATAATATCCGTCCCAACCACCTTAAACAAGTGCTAAAAAGTTCTTAGCCTCTTATTTAAGAAGGGGGTGGTATAGAAATGAAAAGACTTATAAAGGTGCAGAAATAATATCCGTCCCAACCAACTTAAACAAGTGCTAAAGTAAATTAGCCTCTTATTTGAGAAGGGGATGGTATAGAAATGAAAAGACTTATAAAGGTGCAGAAATAATATCCGTCCCAACCGACTTAAATAAGTGCTAAAGTAAATTAGCCTCTTATTTGAGAAGGGGGTGGTATATAGCAGTTATATAAAGACTGAAATAAAAACTAAGCTACAAAAAAGGAAAATACTATCTCATACACGCACACACTCTAAAAGAAACTGAAAAAGAAAGCGTTTAAAATGAAAGCGATAAAATAAGGCGAAAAAGAAAACGATAAAACTATTTTATGAAAGCTTGTAAATCTAAGCTATGAAAACAGTAAACCTAGATTATGAAAGCAATAAAACTAACTATAAAAGCAATAAAACTAAATTATGAAAGCAATAAAGCTAAACTCATACACGCACACACACTAACATTAATAAAAAGAAGATGATCCAAATGAGAAAAACATCATTTTATTTCTGAAATCAGCATTACAACTAGACTAGGAAGACGAAAAAAAACTACAAACGAACTTAAACTGAAATGCAGAAGAGAAGCTCACAATCACTCAAAAGAACTCACAATACAACAAAAACCACTCAAAATTTGGATGAAAATTACTTCAGCCGAGCCCCTCTATTTATAGGGAAAATTTGAGTTTTACACGCCCTAGGTCACGGGCGTGACTTGAATGTCACGGCCGTGACTTAGGGCGTGACATTTGCTCGGCTGTATTCGCCGCCTTCTGGAAGGTCTGGCCGTCAAACATGGCTGCACACGGGCGTGACTTGGTATGTCACGGGCGTGACTTGGTGAGTCACGGGCGTGACTATGGGTGGCTGATGTCGGCAGCATGGGTGCGGCTTCGAGACGTGATGCGCTGGCGGCTCACGGGCGTGACTCTGCTGGAACACGGGCGTGACTTGTAGAGTCACGGGCGTGACTTGATCAACTCTTCGAGATTTCACCTGAAAACGGCTGCCAGCTGGAAATTTGGCTTTTAAAATTACACGCCCTTGGTCACGGGCGTGACCTCGGGCGTGACTTGAGCGATTTGTCGGGATTTGATCTGAATTGAGCCGTCCCGTTGATATTTGATCTTTAAAATTACACGCCCTTGGTCACGGGCGTGTCTGAGGGCGTGACCTGTGAAAATTTTGCAAAAAATTGCAAAAACAAAAATAAAGCTAAGTTAGAAACTAGAAATAATAAAGAAGCAATTTATTCATTAATTTACATAGAAAATTCACAATATTAATTAAAACTATACTAATACTTATACCAAAAATACATATTTTTTATTACTTATCAAGCGGCCACTTGGAGCATTGCCAGGAAACTCGGAGCAGAACCCGCGTGAAAATGCCCACGCCATTACCCTTCGCAGCGGCAGGGAGGTCGACTCCCCATTGCGGGTTGAGCGTCAGGTAACTGTTTCGCCTCTGACCCCTCCACCCTCGTCTTCAATTTTAGTAGATAAGGAAAAAACATTAGCGCCGGGCGTTTCGAGCCCGCAAATTCCTTACCCCGCAAAAATTAATAAAGAGAAGGAGGATGAACATTATCAAAAAATTTTATGAATATTAAAACAAATTCAAATTAACGTCCCCTTCTGCGAGGCACTCTCTCAGATGCCGAAATATGCGAAATAACTTAAGGAGCTCCTTTCTAATAAAAAGAAGCTCGAGGGTATTTTGTGTGTTTCATTAAATGCAGAATGCTCGGCGGTCCTACTTAATAAATTGCCGCCAAAACTAAACGACCCGGGAAGGTTTTCCATCCCGTGCCTTTTTGGCAATCTATTAATAAAATACGCCCTAGCAGACCTGGGAGCGAGCATTAATTTAATGCCCTTCTCCCTCTTTAAAAAACTAGATTTGGGTGTTCCCACCCCAACGAAAATGAGCATCCAACTCACAGATCGCTCGATAAAATATCTTATCGGGGTAGTGGAGGACGTTCTGGTCAAGGTTGACAAGTTTATCTTCCCGGTAGACTTCGTCATCCTCGACATCGAGGAGGACTCCGAGGTACCAATTATCCTCGGTCGCCCTTTCCTCGCGACTTCCCGAGCATTAATTGATGTGAGTAACGGTCGCCTCCTCCTACGGGTAGGGGACGACGAAGTTACCCTTCATATTAATCCTTCGATGCGAAACTCTTTATCGAACGACGATTCCTGCTTTCACTTAGAATCCGCGTTCGAGGATGAGTGTTCTTCGCTTGCAGAATTACTCGCTTTAACATTAGACAATCCGGATCTGGCAAACCTCGCCCCTTTGGACGAATTGCCGCCAGATTCGCCTTCCGAGTCTTTTAATTCTAACAGTTTAAAAATTACAACTTCTTACGAAGAACCCCCTGTCTTGGAGCTTAAGCCACTCCCCGACCATTTAAAATACGCTTTTCTCGCCGTGGACTTAAAACTCCCGGTTATTATTTCTTCTTCTTTTACCGATTCGGAAACCTCCGAATTAGTTAAAGTTTTGTCAACGCATCGCCATGCAATTGCATGGAAAATTTCAGATATTAGGGGGATAAATCCCTCTTTTTGCACGCATAAAATTTTTTTAGAAGATAATTCCCGCAAAACCATCCATCCTCAGGGACGACTTAACCCGAACATGCGAGATGTTGTTAAGGCTAAAGTAATAAAACTCCTGGATGTGGGGATTATCTACCCTATATCCGACAGCACGTGGGTTAGTCCCATTCATGTCGTGCCAAAAAAGGGCGGTCTAACGGTAGTGGCGATTCAAAACAATGAATTAATTCCAACCCGTACTGTTACGGGTTGGCGGGTGTGCATCGATTACCGAAAATTAAATGATGCCACCAGAAAAGACCACTTTCCGTTGCCGTTTATCGATCAAATTCTGGAGCGACTTTCGGGTCATCCATATTATTGTTTTCTCGATGGTCTTTCGGGTTTTTTACAAATTCCTATCTCCCCCGAAGACCAGGAGAAAACAACCTTTACGTGCCCCTTCGGCACCTTCGCATACCGAAGGATGTCGTTCGGCCTCTGCAATGCGCCCGCTACATTCCAACGATGTATGATGGCGATCTTTGGAGAGCTCGTAGAGGATATTATGGAAGTCTTTATGGATGGCTTCTCGGTCTTTGGAAGCTCCTTCCAAAACTGTTTAAAAAATTTAGATCGAGTCCTCCAACGATGCGAAGACACGAACCTGGTTTTAAACTAGGAGAAGTGTAATTTTATGGTTCGAGAAGGCTTAGTTCTCGGACACAAAATTTCCGCAAGAGGGATGGAGGTCGACAAGGCCAAGGTCGAAATAATCGAAAAACTTCCCGCGCCCTCAAATATAAAATCTATTCGTAGTTTTCTTGGCCACGCGGGTTTTTATAGGCGGTTCATTCAAATTTTTTCTAAAATAACAAAACCGCTAACCCACCTCCTGGAGAAGGAATCTCCATTTATTTTTGATGACGCGTGCGTAGAGGCATTTAAAATTATAAAAGAAAAACTTATCCATTCTCCCATTCTGGTGGCGCCCGATTGGACCCTTCCGTTTGAGATTATGTGCGACGCGAGCGATATAGCGGTAGGGGCCGTATTAGGCCAACGCGTAAATAAATATTTTCATCCTATCTATTACGCATCCCGCACGCTCACGGCCGCACAGGCTAATTACACGACCACGGAAAAGGAACTCCTTGCCGTCGTCTTCGCCATCGATAAGTTTAGGCCCTACGTCACGCTTTCAAAAATTATAGTATTTACCGGCCACTCCGCCCTAAAATATTTATTAGATAAAATAGATGCTAAGCCCCGCCTTCTTCGATGGGTCCTCCTATTACAAGAATTTGATTTAGAGATCCGGGATAAGAAGGGGGCCGAAAATTTAGCGGCCGACCACCTCTCTCGTTTAGAGCGCCCGATCACGGAAGCGCTCGTCGAACCGGAAATCGATGATCAATTTCCCGAGGAGCGTCTTTTAACTTTAAATAATTTGAAAACTTCTTCCACACCTTGGTTTGCGGACTACGCCAACTATTTAGTTGCGCGGGTGCTTCCGAAAGACTTTTCAAAACAGCAAAAGAAGAAATTCTTTTCTGATTTGAAAAACTACTTTTGGGAGGACCCTTTCCTATTTCGCGTCTGCGCGGACCAAGTCGTGCGAAGATGCGTTTCGAGCGAGGAGGGTGCGCAAATATTGCGGCACTGCCACGAGGGGCCGGCCAGGGGGCATTATCAAGCCAACCGGACTGCGCAGAAGGCGCTGGAGGCGGGCTTTTATTGGCCCGCTCTCTTTAAAGACGCTCATGCTTTTGTGAGCGCGTGCGATAGCTGTCAACGGTCGGGTAACATCTCTCGTCGCGACGAGATGCCCCAAATTTTTTATTTAGAATGCGAAATTTTCGATTTATGGGGCATAGATTTCATAGGCCCCCTACCTCCTTCATTTACAAATCGCTACATTTTAGTGGCGGTCGACTACGTATCTAGGTGGGCGGAAGCGCAAGCTCTCCCCACCAACGATGCGAGAGTCGTCGTCAAATTCCTAAAAAAATTATTTTCTCGCTTCGGTACGCCCCGTGCGATAGTTAGTGATAGGGGTACGCACTTTTGCAACGCCCTGTTTGCAAAAACATTAACCAAATATGGCGTTACGCATAAGCTCGCCACCGCCTATCACCCCCAAACGAGCGGGCAAGTGGAGGTAGTAAATCGAGAAATTAAGCGAATATTAGAAAAAACCGTTTCAACAAATAGGAAGGATTGGGCGATTAAATTAGACTACGCGTTGTGGGCATATCGTACGGTGTACAAGACCGCAATCGGTTGTACGCCTTATCGATTAGTCTACGGCAAGGCGTGTCATTTGCCCGTAGAATTAGAGCACCGCGCTTTTTGGGCGTTAAAGCTTTTAAATCTCGATCATAATTTAACCGCCGAAAACAGGAAATTCCAATTAAACGAACTCGATGAATGGCGTGCGAACGCTTACGAGAGTAATCAATTTTATAAGGAACGCTCTAAATTTTACCACGACCGAAAAATTAAATTTCCAAAATCATTTGCGCCGGGCGATCTCGTCCTCCTATATAATTCACGTCTTCGTCTTTTTTCTGGGAAACTAAAATCCCGTTGGTCTGGCCCCTTTCAAGTGAAAGAGGTTTGGCCATACGGGACCGTCCTTATAACCCACCCGGAAAAAGGCGACTTAAAAGTTAACGGTCACCGACTAAAACTCTACCATGCGGGGGATCAACTGCGAGGGAAGCTAAATTCCATACCCCTCCCCCACCTCTAAAAAGATTGTACCCATCCAACGCGTCAAGCTACGAGACGGTAAACAAAGCGCTCGTGGGAGGCACCCCCATATTTATCTCATTACGCTCTTTTTTTATTGTTCTTATTTACATTAAAAAAAACAAATGATGAAATAAATTTTAATTTCAAAACTAAAAACTTAAAAAAAATATAATAAATAATAATAATAAATAATAATAATAATAAAACAAAATGAAAAATAATATTAATAACTATGCATATTTTAAATTATCATTCTTTTTCCAAAAAGAAACATAAAATAAAATAAAATAATGCAAAAACTTTAAAACAAAAATCAAAAAGAATTTTGGGAATTTTAAGATAAGACAATAGGAAGTTTCTCAAAATAGGATTACTCGACAGACCCGAGAGGGGATTTTTGTCGATATTTCAAAACGAAAAAACCCCGTTGCTTTTACCTTTTTATTCCTCCTCTTATTTCTTCCTTGCTTTTTATCTTAAAGCTTTTTCTTTATTTACTTTATTTTATCTTTCTTAAAATTTTGATATATTTTAAAACATGCATATTTCAAAATTAAAACCAAAACAAAAAAAATATAATATAAATAATAAAATAAAAATGATGATAAAAATTTATTTTTATCATACACCCCCAAAAAAAAATATATGATCACATATATACTCTTAACTTCTTTTATACGTATTTTATTCGTGTTTTATACATTTCGGAAAACTAAAACAAACCAAAAAACAATTTTGTATATATTCGTGGAGTTCCTTTTTATTTTGTAACTATTCTTGTATATATTTTATCTATTTTGTAATTAAATCTTCACATTTTTGTAAATATTTTCGTTCCTCACACTTAACTTCAACATTGAGGACAATGTTGGCTTTAAGTATGGGGGCGTGTTTTCTCTCTTTTTATTTCTTGTAAATATTTTATCCCTTTCTTTAAAAAGAAAAAAAAACAAAAAAAAAATTGTTACAACATACCAAAAGTTGTTATAACATACCTAAAGTTGTTACAACAACTTTATCCCTCTCCCTTTATTCCTCTTTTCTTTTTGTAAATTTGTTATGTAAATATATATAACTAAAATTAAAACCCCAAAAAGAAATTATTATTAATTAACTTAGAAAAAAAAAAGAAAAAAAAATTCATATAAATGTTTTATTTTTATTGTTTCTTTTGTATATAAAAAAAATCCTTATATAAAAATCAAAAATGTATGATGAAAAATTTCATTAAAATCCCAAAAAAAAAATATCATATTTGTATTTTTACTTTTCTTTCTTTTCTTTTCATTAAGTATTTATGTATTTTGTATAATCAAAATCTTAAAAACTCAAAAAAAATTTTGATGAAAAACTTATAAAAAAAATAATCAAATAAAAAAATATAAAATAAAAACACTACTTAGCATTTTGTTATTTCCACGGCTAGGTTAGGTTTATCTTTAAGCGTTTTTACTGTTTTTGATTTGCTAAAACAATTTATTTATTTCATAGTTTGAAAAATTTAAATCGAGAAATTTTCAGTAGTAAAGAAAATATTGCGATCTTAATTTAATTTGAGAACAGAATTTTTAGCACTACCTCGGGTATACCCTAAATAGATTCCTTTTTGTATTATATTGGCAAACCATCTTTAGATTCAATTATTCTAACTCTAAACTTGTGAAACTTTAGGAATGTTTTTAATCTACTAAACTTGCTCTCAAAAATCTTTTTTTATTAATCTAGAATTTCTCTTGAAACCCCCCTTATAAACATCCCTTAGATTGGCATAAAAATAATAAAAGAAGGAGTTTTAAAAGAAATCCTGTGTCAATGGGAATAAAAAGATTCCATAAACACAGGCACCCAATATTGTTAAAAGAAATCCCGTGTCAATGGGAATAAAAAAATAAAATTCCGTAAACACGGGCATTGGGTTAAGTTTAGAAAAGAATTCAATTATCCCGCGTAAACCAACGCTGGGAATCAAAGCAAAACCACCAAAAAGGTGGGGTGAGAGGATAAAGTCCATCACCCCTAAATCCTAGCACTCTTCTTTTTGCCAAGGCTACCTTTTTCCCCTACCCCTTAGCCAATAAAATTGTACCTAGATTTTAATTTAAAAAAGTTTGGGAGAGCATAATTAGTAGGCTTTATTTATTCTTAAAAACTTTCTTAAAAAATTTAAAGTTTTATATAATTCTATTCTAATTAAAAGGTACCAAAGACTGCAATAATCGACGCTATTTAGCTAACTTTAGAAGTCTCGCTAAAAATTTTTCGCTCTTTTTAAATTACTTTCATAGTTTTGGACTTACCTCTTTGAATACCCTAAATTTATTTCGATCTTACTTTTGATTTAATAAAAACTTTAGTAAATTAGAAATTTTATTAAACGTCTTATAGGTATCCCTTACTTTTGCTCTGGAATAGCAAAAGCTTAAGTATGGGGGTGTTTGATGAATAGTAATTATACGTGTTTTCCTGTATAGTTTTTAGTGTATTTTTGCTTAGAATTATAAATAATCTATGTAATTAAATAAACAAATTGTTTGTTTTTGTTATTTTGACTTTTAACTAAGTTTTATTTTAATCTGATAAACTTTCTGTCTTTTTGTTAAGACACGCCCTCGGACACGCCCGTGTCCAAGGGCGTGTTCACTAATCCCTAACATTTTCATCTCTCTGTTCAAACATCAAGTCACGCCCTCGGTCACGCCCATGACCGAGGCCGTGTACATGGTCACGCCCGTGTTGGATGTGCATCCCAGATTCAAGTCACTAAAGGTTCATTCCTTCCAGAAGAATCAAGTCACGCCCGTGACCGATGCCGTGTACTTGGTCACGCCCGTGACCCATCAATTCCTTACAGAAGAACAAAGGACACGCCAGGTGTCACGCCCAGTTCAAGCTCCAGCCAACCGACCTAGGTCACGCCCGTGACTTAGGTCGTGTACATGGTCACGCCCGTGTTCGTCCGAGGATTCCACTTAAGCCTTCTAGATGCCTACCTGGATCCAGCTGTTCTGACTATTCGCACCCTAAGCCGTGTCACGCCCTCAGACACGCCCGTGTCCGAGGGCATGTAATTCCAAAATTTTGCCTATAAATAGCCAGATTCGGCTGAGGGTGGGGGTTCAGAATTTTGAGAGCTTTTCTTGAAATTGTGATCCACTTTTGTTGTTTTCCTAGTTTTTGTGTTTAAGTAATTTTTGCACTCTTTCTCTTTCTTGTTTTGTAACCTTATTTTTGATGGAAATAAAATAGATTAGCTTATTTTGTAATTCTCTTCTCTTGTTTGTTGGAAAGTGTGTGTGTGTTCTTCCTTTTTTTCTTCTTTCTTTTTAATTTAGTTTTTGTAATTTTTGTTATTTTAATTAGATTTCCTTTTTAATTTGTGTGTGTGTGTGTATGAGAGTAGTTTTACTTATTTGTATCTTTCTTTTAATTTTAGTTGATTTCATATTAGTGTGTGTGAGTGTATAAGGTTAATTTTAATGTTTTTAGCTTTCTTTTAATTTTAGATGGTTTCATATTGAAGTGTGTGTGTGTGTATGAGTATAGATTTTGTTTTCTTTAACTTAGATTTCAATTAAAGTAAATGTGTGTGTGTATGAGAATAGATTTTGTTTTCTTTAACTTAGATTTCATTTCAAGCAAGGGTGTGTGTGTGTAGGTGGATAAATTTTGCGCCTTTTTTGTAATTCAATAGCTTAGCTTTCATTTCCGTCACGCATTTATTTCCCGCCTATCCATTTGGATAGGACTCGTCACGCATTTATTTCCCGCCTATCCATTTGGATAGGACTCGTCACGCATTTATTTCCCGCCTATCCATTTGGATAGGACTCGCTCACGCATTTATTTCCCCTCTACCTATTTGGGTAGGGATCGCATTTCTTTAATTTCTGTAATTTACCGCTTTCATTTTAATTCCGTAGAGTGCGTGAGTTTTCAATTAGTGCGTCTTTTGTTTTTAATATAATTGCTTTTTGCTAATCCCGCTAACCGCTCAATCGCTTAAAATCGCCGTAGTTATCATTATCGCTTTATAAAACTCTAAAAAATTCTAAGCAAAACTACTTTCTAAATTAACGTTTTCGTGCTTTCTCGCTTTTTATCGCAATTATCGTTAAACGCACGCCAACCTTAATTTTCGTCATTAGTTTTTCTACAAAGCTATAAAAATCAATTCAAATCTCTTTTCGATAAAATAATAGCGCGTTCCGTAGAAGTAGAAATAATCGATACGACCTTGATATTTCAAAAGAAATATCCTATACTACTATCGATAAGGTCCACTTGCCTTTATTGATTTTAGTCCGGATAATTATATAAACCCAAAAGCTTTCTCTCAAAAGCAATTTAAAACTCTTTTAAAAACACTTAGAAAATTGTTGCAATAAACCTTTGGTTGTTGCAACTAGCTCAAGGTAAAAGAGGTTTTAAAAAAGGAAACTATCATTTATAAAATTGTTGCAACAACATAACATATTCAAAAAGCTTTCAACTTTCATTTCAACATAAGCCTTTCAAACCCCTTCTACTTAGCTTTTGGCGACACGGCCAAAGAGTAATCGTCGATATTTCGAAAGAGGAAAAGGTCGTTACTTCTATCTTTCGATAGGATAACGGGTAATTCCTCGAAGTAGAATTACTCGCGAGAATCTTCGAAAACGTCCGCCTAAGGTTAAAGTCTAAAGAAAGAAAGAGCTTTTCTAAAAAGTTAAATTTCAATGTATCAGCGCTCAAAATGTTGCCTAAACTACCACGATCCTTGTGCTTCATTGCCTAATGTGGATACCGCGGGGCGGTAGTACGACCGCAGGCGGTAGTGGCTGATTCTATAAAAAGACGCTCGCCTCCTCAGTTGTTGCTGGCTGAGACGGAAAAAATAGAAGCCATATATTCAGAGGACTCGTGAGAGCCTTCTCCAAGCAGCCCGAAGAACTCCATCAACGTTCGTGAACGCAAAGAACTTGAAGACCAATACGATCGCATCTACATCGACATCAAGTTCTACTTTTGAGGGAGTCTTTAGTCTGTGTTTTGTTTTACTTTCAAATTGTAACCTTTATATCTTTTGTTCGGTAGAGGAACTCGCCACATGACGACTAGGGCCTTGCGGGGACTAGGGGGAATTCGCCACACGGCGACTAGGTCTAGGTAGGACTTAGGGAGGAATTCGCCACACGACGACTGGTTCTAGGGAGTAGATCTAGGGGGTGCTCGAGGCCTTTCTGGTGATAGATTGGCTAGAGCGGCTTGAGGCCGTATCTGGGGAGAGATCGGCTAAAGCCAACCGGTTCGTGGGGATATGAGTCGGTATAGAAAACAAAAAGGGTTTTCATATTATTTGCTTCGATTTCTAGCGTCATTGAAATCAGATTTTGTAAATCAATTTTATAAATGATAATCATGTCTTTTCTTGTTTAATAAAATTGATTTCATTTCTAATTTCATTATCTCTTTACTTTTGATTTAAATTCGACCAAAATATCAAAAGTTTTCTATTAAAGATTAAAGTTTTTAAAACCCTTATTCACCCTCCTCTAAGGGTGCCTACAGATCCAACAAGTGGTATCAGAGCCAGGTTATTCCAAATCGGCTTAACAACCGGGAATAATGCCGTCTCATGATCTCGCTTCTATTAGTGAGGGAAATTTTTATGAAGAAGAAAAATCTCTTGCACCACTCTTATTCAAAGGAAGAAATTATAAAGGGTGGAAATTGTTAATGGAAAGGTTTATTAAAACATTAGATATCAACGCATGAGATATAGCAATAACAAGACCAGCGGACGAATCAAATAAACAAGAGCGTCACCTAAATGCAAAAGCTATGAACTATATTTTCTGTGCGTTATCTCAAGATATCTTCAAATTAATATATTGTTTTCTAGTGCATACAAAGTATGGAAATTTCTTGAAGAAATGTATGATTCTCCTTCTACAGGTATGGAACAATCACAAGAACCGGAGAATATGCAAGCTTGCACAAGTCTTCAAGAATGCTCCTCTCACGACGAATCCATGAAGTGCACATCAAGTGAAAGAGAAGAAGAAATACTATCTTCGGAAGAGGAGTGTCAAAAAGATGTCAAAGAAATGATATGTTCAAATCGTGCCTCTCCCGAAAGCAATGTAAGGAAATCAAATTCTATTTTTTGTACTTCTATCTCTACATTACAATTGCTTCAAACTACAAAGCGCAAAATTAAGAAATTAAAAAATGCTAATAAACATTTGCGCTTAGAAAATAAAAATTTAAAGGCAAAAATTAATGAACAATCAAATTCAAATTTATCTAGTTCTATCCATGGCTCCTTAGTTGAAATCACTACACCTTGTGTAGAATATAATGAATTAAAAGAAAAACACAAGGAACTTGAAAATGAACTTCTTTTTATAAAAGAACAAAATGAAAGATTGTGTTTAGAAAATTCATCCTCGAAAAATGATTGTGCTAAGTGTAAGGACTATAAAATTGAAATTAAAGAGATGAATGAAACATTTGATGAATATAGAAATAACTATCAAAATCATATTGATTCAATTGTTTCCACTCTTAAAAATAGCACAATCGCTTATAATAAAGCTAGACATAATTTAATGATTAAGAATAATGAATTAAAAACTAAAATCAGCTTGCTTAAGGAAATCATAAAGAAAAATTCTCAACACATAAATCAACAATTTCAAGCAAATTCCAAAAACAAGTTAAATATAAATTCTCATAATATGTCTAAGCCTAACAAAGGAAATGAAAAATATCAAATGCGTGAAAATGAAATTCCAAATCATTATTATTTACAACATCATCTTTATCCCAACATAAAGATAAACAAATTTCCTATAAATAATGTTTTACAAAATCATCATGGAAATTTGACAAATAAAAACAATATTAAACCAAGGTTTGAATGGCGGCCCAAAGTTAAAGATGAAACACAAACTCAAATCAAAAGGGCCCATTCAATCATATCTCCCCAAACGCAAACACGTTGTATTTGGGTACCCAAAGGAACCGTCACACCCGGTCCTCTTTGGATACCTAAATCTCTCATTCATTAGTATCCAATCCTTTGCATGAAGTAGAAATCAATTAAAAATGAAATATCAATTCTCTACTTCATGATATGCTTTATTTCCCTTTTTGTTTTTTGCTTTTATTTCTTTGAGCCATCATGATAAGATCACTTTATATAACTTGTGATATGATTTTCACATATTAAACCTAAATTCATTAATAAATCAAATTGAACACAATTGAATAAATAGTCATATTATTTTTAAGTGATCTAATTATCTTTTATTTTTTTATCCTTCTAGATCCATTTCCTAAAAGTCTTATAAAAGCTGAAAAAATAAATTGGTCATATGATATTATTAAGAATAAATGAAATAAGTGTCAAAATGGATTTAAAAGGTATTTTAGGGGTATTAGGCTAAATTTATAAAATGCGCAAGTTTTGCTTATGTATTTAATATATTTGCGTCATTTTGATTACCCCTAGTATGTTTAATCATAATCATGTCAAATCGAAATTGAAAATTGCAAAAATCATTTGTGTTTAAATAAAGAATCTCAACTCTGTTGCTAGCGCCTGATGTTAGGTTCTAACGCTGGCGGTAGCATAATTTTCCTAAATCCTGTTGTATCTAAAATATTATTTTCTGAAAAATTATTTTATTACCTTTATTATCACTATGCTTTTATAAAAATATATATATATAATTTATTTAAGATTTCAAAAATCAAAGAGAAAATTTACAAAATCTTTCTAAATGACCAAAAATATTTTTCTCTTTATATTTATCTTAAGTTTTCACCTTATAATATTTCTCTCTAATAATTCAAAAAGGATGAATATGAATGTTCTTTAATAATATCTCATTTATATCATCATGAACAATTAATTATGAGTATATAATTCCTATGTGTTAAAATTCATGATCATGTACAATAATCTTGCCAATTCAATAGATCTTTTTAATTCAAATATTAAAATCTACAAAAGATCCTATTGATTTCATCAAATTGTTCGTGATCATGACCATTATATGAATCAATCATGTTTTGCATGTATCTTATTTATATGAAGATCATAGAATCATCTTTATATCTAAAAAAAATAAATTAACTAGAATCATCACTTCATTCTATGTCCAAAATTTGAATGACTAGGTTTGAATACATGCAACATTAATGAAATAAATCTTACGCCATAAAATTGTGATCAAACTCTTCTTTTTAGCATTATCAACTAATCAATACTATCTTTCATGCTAGTGATCTAATGATGCCATAATAAATCAATTTTAAAGAAAAACAATTAAAAGTTAAAATTCATAATAACTATGTTGCTTTAAAATCAAATCTAATAAGAAATTAATCTCGCATAAAAGCCATAGTTTAAAAAAATTGGTTCAATAAGATTAAGTGCTTAGTATTCCCATGATCATTCAAACATATTATGTGTCTCACTATAGTGAGGGCGTAGGATTGTGTGCATTAGAAACCTAACCACTATGTCATGTATTGTCCTTAACCGGGAAGGGTTCCAGTGGGGCCTTGCGTGGCACTGGGGGGAAAGAGTGCTAGGGTGAGCGTTGTCTTTTGTATGCATGTGGGATTAACACCCCAACCCACGGCATGCGTGCAGCTCCTCATGCCCATCTGTCACTTAGTACGGGGCTAGAGTGTAGACATGTTGTTAGGGTATCTTGATCTTATACATACATATGTTGTATACATTGCATGAATATTATCATTTCACTCACGCATATTTGTGCTCAAATATGTTATCTTATGTTTTTCATATTATCTATTTCTGAACTCTCATGCATGTGAAAAACACAAGTATTTTGAAAGTGTTTTGTGACACCTTAGGTTAGAATTTGGGTTTTGGACATATCAGCGTAAACTTGGAAAATTCACATTTTTGTGTATGCATATGTCTGATTTCATTGCTGAACTGCATTGTCACAAATCTGCACAAATATATTCAAAAGAAAATTTCTGAAAAATTTCACACTTTCCCCAAAATTCTAGTTCTGTCACTACCGCCAGGCGATAGCTGGGTACCGCTGGTGTTAGTGGGTCATTTCTGTATTTCCTGTTTTCTCTTTCATTTTTTATTTTTCAGTTCCTGTTATTTTCTTTTAAAATTCTAAAATATATATATATATATAACAAATCAAAATCCCACCATAAACATGCTTTGTTTTTCTATATATCAAAACCAACTACAAAATTGAAAAACCAATCAAAACAACAAAAACATGCTTTTTCTTTGTTTTATTTTTGTTTTTGAAAAACTTCAAATTTATAAAAACTGATGTAATTTTCTATGTTTCAAGGATGATATGGTTTATCTTGCCAAGTTCTGTATACAATGTTTCATTCTCTATTTTAAATATCTTAATAACATTGTTTTTGTATCATGCCTTGATCATTAGTGCTTTGAAATTGATTATTGAAATCATGTGTAGTATTGCATAGCATGCCTCTATGTATGAGTAAATGGCTTATATTTGCAAATGATTTTTTCACTCACACCTTTTGATATACTACATATGAATTTAATCTTCTCCTTCATGATTGTGTAGTGTAACAACTTAATATTATTGTTAGGCATGCTTAGTTTTACCTACACCACATGTAAAAATCTTTTCCATGCACCTTTTTTTTGAAGAAGTATGTCTTTCCAAAATCTTTTGTTTGTACATACAAGTGAATTCGGAGACCTTTGTCGTTAAGTAAAAAAAATTCAACTGAATAATTGACAAAGATAACTCCACCAAGCACTACTCACCCTCCTGATAAGTCTTAATGAGCATTGTGAGGTTGAGCACCTTGGAGAGAATTGTAAAGTGCCTTGTTGCAAACATTTTCCTTTTTACACTACTTCTTCCTGTACACCGAATCACAAATAACTAAAATTCAAAATAATAATTGTAATTCCCCAAGCACTACTTTGCACCCTGATAAGTCTTAATAAGCATTGTGTGTGCAGAACACCTTGGTAGTTGTACTATTTTTTTTATTATGTGCATTGAAAAATTTATATAGCTTTGTGGGAAGAGGTAACTTTAAAATGCTTGCTCAATCTTATTGTGTTTATTCCATTATACATGTCATGTGTTTTTATTAACTCATATGTATACTTTTATCAAAAACACTATTTTGTACACATCATTATCACTTGTAAGCCTTCTACTCATGAGAATTGGAGTCTATTGCATATCTACATGTATTCTCTAAATTCTTAAGTAAATGCACTAGACAGCCTTGCATGTTCAATATAATGTATAAGTGTACTTGGTTTTCTCAATTTAGAACATTGTATTCTTCCATCTTGACTTGATATCTTGTATCATGCTTACATATTTTTTTCTCTACACCATGAGAACTCTGTATTGCATACCTTTCAAAACTAGTATATGGCTATGCTACAACTGAAATTATTTTGTGTACTTAAAATGTTACATCTATTTTGTTATGTCTAAAATTCTTAATCATCTACTATGCTTCACAATTCATATATAGATGTTCACTTCAAAAAAGTATTTCGTCATGCATTCCACCTCTTCACTACTTGTACGCTCGATCATGAATACATTGTCCTAACAAGTGGTTTCTTTATGAAAAATTCTTCACATTCCTTTCTTTTCTCTCCTATCTATTGTATTTTTCCCAAGCGTTTCACTCTTTATCATGATCATTCCATCTCTACACAGTTATTGCACACTTTTTGTTGGACTACCTCTCCACCCTCTTTTGATAATACCAAAAGGGGGAGAATAAATTTGAAAGAAATTAACATGTTTTGGGGAGTCAAGTTCATAGGAAGTTTTGTTGTATGGGGAGCATTCACTTAGGGGGAGAATTCATTTAGGGGGAGCATTTGAACATGCTTAATTTTCATGCTATCTATGCTAGTTCTCTATTATAAACACAAATTCCTATCAATTGAATTATTTCTTTCTAAGGGGATTTGTTATTATGAAAAGGGAGAGTTTGTTGGAACATGCTTTCCGCATCTCTTGGTTTGACAATAACAAATCCTATTGTAATTGATCATACTTGTTTTGTGTTTATAGTATGCAGGATTCTGTGCTTTCAAATCTCCATGGATATGTGTTTTGTTGTTGCTACCGCTGGTGATTAAAATTCCGCTTGCACGAAATAAAATCCGAACTAGCAATCCGAGAAGGCAAGTATACCTATCGAACTGTAGTATGGGAACACAAGTGTCGTATTAAAATCCGAGAACCGTTGATTACTTATACTCAAACGAATTACTATTATTTTATCATAATAATGTTTTGGAAGGTTTTGTCTGCTAAGTTGAAATAAAAGCTGGATAAAAGTACGGCTAAACGATGATTAAGAAATAGCACTCGATCTTGACTTACTTCGGCTTAAGTTGATCAAAATTCAAAAGCAAACTTAAAACTTAATAAAGTAAGGGTAGCTTGACCGTGGGGGTTCCTATAGTTTGAACATGCTTCTCTCGAAGATATGCCCAACTGAGTTTAGGAAAATCAGACCGAACTCTCGTCCCGTATTCGAATACCTAAAACTCGCTTTAAGTGGTGAACCCCGCTATTGGGTTTGACTCCAATCCAGGAGATTTACGTCATTCTCTCTCGAGAAATGTGTGTAACTCTCTTTACTCTTAAGTGCTCACTTCAGACTATCGGCCTCTCGGCTAGCCAAGAATGAAAGCAAAGGTGTGGACTATACATCGATAATATAACTCCACTTAATTTTAATTAAGAGTAAATTTAAGGCCCAAAACTTTAGAAAGTGAAAGAAGACTAAAGGATCATAACTTGATCAACTCATCCTCAGATCATCAAGATCGAGTACTATGAGGATTTAGTTACTCATGATGGAGGGGTAGGAGAGAGAAATGATGAAGATTTTAAGAGAACAAAAACATGCAATTTTTATTAAACAAAAGTTCAACTGAGATTGCATTTGCATGGAAAGCCTACTAAGCATTAGTAATACACTATGAAAGGAAATTACAAAGGCATTACAACATTCATATGAAAACTAGAAAAGGAAATGCATTGAAATAAGAGAGAGAGAGAGAGAGAGAGAGAAAGAGAATAAAATAACACGAAAATCACTGAAAATAGAGTAGTAGCACCAGTTCTCTCTGCCAAAAACTGAATGGGGAAAGCTTGGAGGCCATTTCAATTTATAGAAATTTTTCTGCCTCGGTCACGCCCTCAGTCATGCCCGTGACTAGGGGCGTGACATTGTTTAATCAATTCTGCGGCTTTGATTAGGTTCGGCGCATGATTCTGACTCGATTTGATGGGTCACGCCCTAGGTCACGCCCGTGACTGAGGGCGTGACCATTTCGGTGGTTAGTCTGGTCATGGGCACTGGCGGCGATCATGGGCGCTGGCGGCTGGCTGACGTGGCAGTCACGGGCATGACTGGAAGCACGCCCGTGTAACAGTGGCGTGACCAATTTGGTGGTCAGCTGGTCGAATCTGAGCTGTTCACGGGCTGGTCACGGGCGTGACTTGCGTGTCACGGGCGTGACTTGTGTGTCACGGCCGTGTACTTTGGGCGTGTCTGACCAGATCTTCTGAATTATGGTGGCAGCAGCTTAACTGGAAACAGCAACTTACACGCCCTAGGTCACGGGCGTGACCTAGGGCGTGACTTAGGAAATTTTGCATTTTTGACCTGAAAATTCAGAAAACTTAAGTTAGCACTAAAAATAGGAAAATGAACCAAAATTGCATTTAGGTAAACAACAATAAGCAAAAAGTAAGAGTAAATAACCTAAAAATAACCTAATTAAACTAACTAGATTTAGCATTATCAAATTCCCCCAAGCTTACACTTTGCTTGTCCCCAAGCAAAGAAATATGTTTAGCTAATAAAACAAAATGACTAATCAAAAAGATTTAATTATGCTAAACACGAGTACCTTGTGAAATTCCAAGTAGGGAGAATAGTGAAAAGGAAACCTAAAATAAGTACTTTATTTAAGCTTAATTTTTATACCCTTTACTAACAAAAATTAATCATCCAAAATTTTAACTAAAAAGTTTTAAAATAAAATTGAGCAAAGTAACAAGTGAGATAGTGCATTGAATTGTTACTAAACCCTAAGAGACAAATTATAATTATATCATTCTAAGAACAAGGATCTAAATTCATACCCAAGACTTAACTATTCTACTTTTCTTCTTTACTTAGCTAAAGCAAATTTAGGAGCATGAATCAAGAGGACTTTATTAGGACCGAAATGTTTGGTTTAGGCATATCATTTGGAATGGAAATCGAAGATAAAAGTGATTGCTATAATCACACTAAACCATAAACATGAGTTTTATAAAATTTTCGATATGAATGATAAGAGGCAATCCTTCATTATAAGCATATAGCATATTTTCTTTCTTTCTCTTTCATAGCCATTTTTTTTTTGAAATTTTGGCAAAGATAACTAATACAAATATGCTTAAAATATCTTCTTTTTGAGCAAATTCTTTTCTTTGAAGCTCTCCATGCAATAAACTAATCACACTCTTTTAGAAATTTAAATAAAACTCAAAGTGTTAGTGTGATTCAAATAGGTTTGGAAATTTTGGCTTTGGTGAAAAATTTGATAAGTAGAGGTGACAATAAAACATGGGAAAAGGCTCAAAAGAGGCTAACAAAGGGTTTCTTTTTAAGGGTTGGCATGAAGGCTCAAACTTAAAAAAAATGGCCTAAATCATTTTCATTGCTCTCTAAATTTATTTAAAGCATGAGTTTTGAAGGATTTCAAAAAGTAAGCCCTAGATATTAAATAAAGACTAATGAACTTATCCTGAAAATAAGAATAATAAGCGTCTAGGATTATTCACATTTACTACACAAATCAAAAGTTAACCTTGCAAAATATATCTAAAAATGAAGAGGAAAATAGTGGATGAAGAATTTTTACGAAAGTAAAGAAGATAAAAGAGAAAACGATAAGGAAAGTATAAGATTTTAGAAAAAACTTTTCAGATTAACATGCTACCTAGAATTAGAACACTACATGAGTCAACAATTTACTTGTGAAACATAATTAAAAGTAGGATTAGAAATTTTGAAATTAACTAAGGCTATATAAAATATTTTGGGAAAAACAAAACATAAAGCAAGGGTACTATTGATTTTACCAAAATCTAATTTAGACTACTAAAACAAAAGAAAAGAAAAGAAGACATTCTCCCCCAAGCTTACGATAGACATTGTCCTCAATGGAAAAGGAGAGTGAAGGAAGGGGTAACTAAGAAAAGAAATTAAAACTGAAAAACTGAAATAGGCACTTCCCTGGATTTATGGGCTTGAAAGGATGTGTGATGTCGCTCCCCCTTGTTGGCGCTTTGAATCTTCATGAAATATCATCTTGAATTTTTCTTGAAACCAGCAATGTTGAAGCAAGCGATCGCCGAAGTTGAGAGTATCGGAGCCGCCCAGGGCCAAAGAAAAATTAAAACAACAAATTTTAAAAACCTTGGGTTGCCTCCCAAGAGTGCCCTCTGTTTAATGTCGTTTGAGCTCGACTAAAAGAATATATTTTAAAAGTTAATCCAAATTATTTCAGTCCAGACAAAAGAAGTTTTTCACTGTCCATGTCAACATTGTCACCAGAAAAATAAAGTTTTAGACGCTGCCCATTAACCTTGAAATCACCCTTATCTGGGTGTGATATCAAAACAGTTCCATACGGATAAGCTTCCTTTACATTAAAAGGACCTGACCATCTAGATTTTAACTTTCCAGGAAATAAACGTAGACGAGAATTATAAAGTAATACTTGGTCGCCTGGTTTAAATGTTTTCGGGTGCCTTAAATTTTTATCGTGAAAGCATTTCGTTCGTTCCTTATATAATTTATTATTTTCATACGCATTGGAGCGCCACTCATCGAGTTCGTTGAGTTGGAATTTTCGAAGATCGGCGGTGGAGTGGGGATCAAAATTTAAAAATTTAAGGGCCCAGAAAGCACGATGTTCTAATTCGACCGGTAAATGGCACGATTTCCCATATACTAACCGATACAGTGTACAACCGATGGCGGTCTTGTACGCTGTTCGGTAAGCCCATAGAGCATCGTCTAATTTATGTGATCAGTCCTTACGTGAGGTGGAAACAGTTTTTTCTAAAATACGTTTGATTTCTCTATTCACTACCTCGACCTGGCCGTTAGTTTGGGGGTGGTAAGCAGTTGAAAGCTTATGTGTAACACCATATTTTAAAAGTGTTTTTGCAAATTGTGCATTACAAAAGTGCGAACCCCTATCGCTAACGATGGCCCTAGGAGTACCGAATCGAGAAAATAATTTTTTTAAGAAAATAATAACGACTCGGTAGTCATTGGTAGGAAGAGCTTGGGCCTCTGCCCATCGAGACACGTAGTCTATCGCAACTAAAATGTATTTATTACCATGGCTAGAAGGAAGAGGACCTACAAAATCAATTCCCCAAAGGTCGAAAACTTCGCACTCGAGGAAATAATTTTGCAACATTTCATTTTTATTTGAGATATTTCCGGCCCGTTGGCAGCTATCGCACCGTCTCACAAAAGATTGGGCATCTTTAAAAAGGCTAGGCCAATAAAAGCCTGCACTTAGCACTTTGTGAGCGGTCCGATTGGCTTGATAGTGCCCACCAGTCGGTCCTTCGTGTAAGTGTTTGAAAATATTTTGTCCTTCTTCGAAAGAAACACATCTCCTTACTACTTGGTCTGCACAAACTCGAAACAGATACGGGTCCTCCCAAAAATAATTCTTCAGGTCAGAGAAGAATTTCTTCTTTTGCTGATAGGAAAATTCTTTTGGGAGGACTCGAGCTACTAAGTAGTTGGCAAAGTTTGCAAACCAAGGAGAAGGAGTAGTGTTGATTGATAATAACTTCTCGTCGGGAAAATAATCATTAAAAGTTTGTTCATTTAAATCTTCAATAAATGGGTTATCTAATCGTGAAAGATGGTCCGCAGCCAAATTCTCAGCCCCCTTTTTATCTCGGATTTCCAAGTCGAACTCCTGGAGGAGTAATACCCAGAGAAGTAAGCGTGATTTGGCATCCGGTTTAGAAAGTAAATATTTGAGGGCCGAGTGGTCCGTAAAAACAATAATTTTTGAAAGCGTAATATAAGGTCGAAATTTGATGAATGCAAAAATAACTGCTAATAATTCTTTCTCCATTGTGGTATAGTTCTCTTGCGCGGATGTAAGTGTTTTACTTGCGTAGAAAATAGGGTGGAAGTTTTTAGATATACGTTGTCCTAAAACGGCTCCCACCGCAAAGCTACTTGCATCGCACATGATTTCGAATGGAAGGTCCCAGATTGGAGCTATCATAATTGGCGCATTTATTAGCTTATTTTTTATTAATTGAAAAGCAGATAAGCAGGTATCATCAAAAATAAATGGAGTGTCTTTTTCTAAAAGATGAGTGAGGGGTTTGGTAATTTTTGAAAAATCTTTTATAAATCGCCGGTAAAAAGCGGCATGTCCTAGAAAGCTTCTTATGGCCTTAACGTTGGTTGGCGGTGGCAGTTTTTCGATCACTTCTATTTTTGCTTCATCGACCTCAATTCCTCTTGTTGATATCTTATGACCTAAAACCAATCCCTCCCGTACCATGAAATGGCATTTTTCCCAGTTCAGGGCGAGATTGGTCTCCTCACACCGTTCTAACACTTTTTCTAAATTTTCTAAACAAAAATCGAAGGAATCACCAAACACGGAAAAGTCGTCCATAAATACCTCCATAATACTTTCTACGTACTTGTCGAAAATGGCCAACATACACCGTTGAAATGTTGTCGGCGCATTACATAAGCCAAACGGCATTCTTCGATAGGCGAAGGTGCCGAAAGGACAAGTAAACGTCGTTTCTCCTGGTCCTCGGGCGAGATGGGAATTTGGAAGTAGCCCGAGAGACCATCGAGAAAACAATAAAAGCTATGGCCGGATAATCGTTCTAAGATTTGATCGATGAATGGCAAGGGGAAATGGTCCTTGCGGGTGGCGTCGTTCAATTTGCGATAATCAATACACATACGCCACCCAGTCACCGTCCGTGTTGGGATTAAGTCATTATTGTCATTTAACACTACCGTGTTACCTCCCTTTTTAGGAACTACTTGAACGGGGCTTACCCATTTGCTATCTGAAATTGGATAGATAATTCATGCATCTAATAATTTCACGACCTCACCCTTTACTACTTCTTTCATGTTTGGGTTTAATCGGCGTTGAGGTTGAACAGAATTATGTGAATTATCTTCCATTAGAATTTTGTGCATGCAGAAAGATGGACTTATGCCCTTAATATCAGAAATCTGCCAAGCAATTGCTTGGCGGTGCTTTTGTAAAACTTTTAGCAATTTGGCATTTTCAGATCCACTTAAATGGGCCGACACTATTACTGGTAACTTAGAGTCTTTTTCTAAAAATTCATATTTTAAATGATTGGGTAGTTCTTTAAGTTCTAATGTGGGAGGTTCCTCGTATGAAGATTTGAAAGACTTTTCTTTTTCAAAAGTAATTTCTTCAAAAATTTTTGATTTAATTTGAAAATTTGAGGGGGCGGGAGCAATGGCCATTTTCATTTCTTGTAATATTTCAGTGGAGGTGTTTGAAGATGAACAAAAAGAAGAAGAACCATTTTCAGAAATACAAAAAGAAGGGTCTTCACTTAACACATCTAAGAAAAAACACGAATCGTCATTTTCTAGGGTATTTTTCATAGAGGGTGTTATGGAGAAGGTTACTTCATCATCTCCAACTCGGAGGAATAGCTTACCATTACTCACATCAATGATAGCACGGGAGGTGGCAAGGAAGGGGCGGCCAAGGATTAGGGGAACCTCGACATCCTCTTCAATGTCCAAAATGACAAAATCCACCGGGAAGATGAATTTGTCTACCTTTACGAGCACGTCCTCCACAATTCCCAGCAGATATTTTATCGTCCTATCTGCTAGTTGTATACTCATACGTGTGGGGCTAAGGGTGCCCACTCCTAACTTCTTAAACAAGGAGAATGGCATTAAGTTGATGCTTGCTCCTAAGTCGGCCAACGCGTTCTTTACAAATAGATCACCAAAGAGGCACGGGATAGAAAAACTACCTGGATCGTTAGCCTTTTTCGGTAATTTATTTGTTAGGACGGCGGAACACTCAGCATTTAAAGTTACGTGCGATAGATTTTCTAGCTTTTTCTTATTAGTTAGAAGATCCTTCAGGTACTTAGCGTACTTGGGCATTTGTGATATCGCTTATGGAAGGGCAAATTGATGTGTATTTGCTTAAACATTTCCAGGAAGCGATGATATTGATCATCTAATTTTTCCTTGTTGAGTTGAGAAGGATAAGGCGGGGCGGGATTGTTTTTGAAAATATGAGGTGGAGTGATAAAATCTGTTTGAGTGAGTGGTGTTTTTAAAATAGGGGCGGATCTTGCCTCGGGCTCTTCGCTAACCGGACCGGATACTTGCTTCCCACTCCGAAGAGTTACAGCTTTCGCTTGCTCTCTCGGGTTGGGCTCGGTGTTAGCGGGAAGAGTCCCGGGCGGTCGCTCGGATATTATTTTGGCGAGCTGCCCAATTTGGTTTTCTAGATTTTTAACGGATCCGGCTAAGTTCCGGACGGTTGCTTCGTTCGTACTTATATATTTTGAAAACATCTCCTCCAAAGAGGGAGGTTTTTGAAAGTTAACAGGGGGTGGAGGTTGTGTAAATTCATTTTGTAGAGGCGGGCGAGTTGTGTTTGCAGGATTACTCCAAGAAAAGTTCGGGTGATTACGCAGCGCAGGATTATAATTATTCGGTAATTGAAAACCAGGTGCATGAAAATTAGAAGCAGAATAATTATTATAAGCATTTCTATTGCCGACGTAATCAGCTTGTTCGGAGGTGGCTTTTGCGAATTCCCAAACCTGAGGTGCGGAAGGAGCATTCATTTCAGATATCTTTTTGCTAAGCATTTCCACTTGTAGTGCCAGCTGGGAGACGTTATCCACTTCGTACATACCTGCAGGTTTGTTTGGGCGGGATCTTGGCACATTCCACTGATAGGTGTTCATGGCCATATCCTCAAATAGTTCAAGAGCGGCTTCCGGGGTTTTGTTATTTAAGGTACCACCGGAAGCGGCGTCTATCATTTGCTTAGTATGTTGATTTAGCTCGTTATAAAACGTCTGCACTTGTAACCATACAGGCAGAGCGTGATGAGGGCAACGTCTTAAGAATTCTTTATACCTTTCCCAGGTATCATATAGCGTTTCAGAATCTATTTGGCAAAAAGAAGAAATATCATTTCTAAGCTTAGCAGTTTTCGCAGGTGGAAAATACTTAGTTAGAAATTTTTCAGTTAACTGGGCCCAAGTGGTGATAGAACCTCTAAGTAGAGTTGACAACCACTGCTTAGCCTTTGTTCTTAAAGAAAATGGGAAGAGTCTTAGCCTAATTGCATCATCCGTAACACCATTTATTTTGAAGGTGTCACAGATTTCAAGGAAGCTAGCAATATGTGCATTCGGATCTTCATCTTGTAATCCGTCGAACTGCACGTATTGCTGCACCATGTGAATTATGCTTGGCTTTAATTCGAAATTAGTATTATTTATCGCAGGGCGGACTATACTAGTTTCCGTCCCTTCCAGGTTAGGCCTTGCATAATGGGACATAGTCCATTCAGGAGCCGCAACCATGTTGGGGACTTCATTTTGGTTAGGTTCGCCCATATTAACCACCGACTCCGAATCCTCAGCCAGTTCTTGGAATGTAGGATCTTGAACTTGCGATTTTCTCCGAAGAGTACGCTCAAGTTCTTGGTCCAAATCTACAAGTTCTGACGGATTCGCTCGGGTCATAAACTAGAAAGAGAGAAGGGAAAATAAGATTGAGAAATTCGAAAAAGAAAAGGTCTCTCTTTTTTTTTTGAATTAATTTTGTTTTTCAAGAAAGAGGAGAGAAAAAGAGGTGATAAAAGTAATAGATTCGTTCTTTCAAAATATCAACAAAATGTGAGTCCCCGGCAACGGCGCCAAAAACTTGGTGATTAAAATTCCGCTTGCACGAAATAAAATCCGAACTAGCAATCCGAGAAGGCAAGTAAACCTATCGAACTGTAGTATAGGAACACAAGTGTCGTATTAAAATCTGAGAACCGTTGATTACTTATACTCAAACGAATTACTATTATTTTATCTTAATAATTTTTTGGAAGGTTTTGTCTGCTAAGTTGAAATAAAAGCTGGATAAAAGTACGACTAAACGATGATTAAGAAATAGCACTCGATCTTGACTTACTTCGGCTTAAGTTGATCAAAATTCAAAAGCAAACTTAAAACTTAATAAAGTAAGGGTAGCTTGACCGTGGGGGTTCCTATAGTTTGAACATGCTTCTCTCGAAGATATGCCCAACTGAGTTTAGGAAAATCAGACCGAACTCTCGTCCTGTATTCGAATACCTAAAACTCGCTTTAAGTGGTGAACCCCGCTATTGGGTTTGACTCCAATCCAGGAGATTTACGTCATTCTCTCTCGAGAAATGTGTGTAACTCTCTTTACTCTTAAGTGCTCACTTCAGACTATCCGCCTCTCGGCTAGCCAAGAATGAAAGCAAAGGTGTGGACTATACATCGATAATATAGCTCCACTTAATTTTAATTAAGAGTAAATTTAAGGCCCAAAACTTTAGAAAGTGAAAGAAGACTAAAGGATCATAACTTGATCAACTCATCCTCAGATCATCAAGATCGAGTACTATGAGGATTTAGTTACTCATGGTGGAGGGGTAGGAGAGAGAAATGATGAAGATTTTAAGAGAACAAAAACATGCAATTTTTATTAAACAAAAGTTCAACTGAGATTGCATTTGCATGGAAAGCCTACTAAGCATTAGTAATACACTATGAAAGGAAATTACAAAGGCATTACAACATTCATATGAAAACTAGAAAAGGAAATGCATTGAAATAAGAGAGAGAGAAAGAGAGAGAAAGAGAATAAAATAACACGAAAATCACTGAAAATAGAGTAGTAGCACCAGTTCTCTCTGCCAAAAACTGAATGGGGAAAGCTTGGAGGCCATTTCAATTTATAGAAATTTTTCTGCCTCGGTCACGCCCTCAGTCACGCCCGTGACTAGGGGCGTGACATTGTTTAATCAATTCTGCGGCTTGGATCAGGTTCGGCGCATGATTCTGACGCGATTTGATGGGTCATGCCCTAGGTCACGCCCGTGACTGAGGGCGTGACCATTTCGATGGTTAGTCCGGTCATGGGCGCTGGCGGCGATCATGGGCGCTGGCGGCTGGCTGACGTGGCAGTCATGGGCATGACTGGAAGCACGCCCGTGTAACAGTGGCGTGACCAATTCGGTGGTCAGCTGGTCGAATCTGAGCTGTTCACGGGCTGGTCACGGGCGTGACTTGCGTGTCACGGGCGTGACTTGTGTGTCACGGCCGTGTACTTTGGGCGTGTCTGACCAGATCTTCTGAATTATGGTGGCAGCAGCTTAACTGGAAACAGCAACTTACACGCCCTAGGTCACGGGCGTGACCTAGGGCGTGACTTAGGAAATTTTGCATTTTTGACCTGAAAATTCAGAAAACTTAAGTTAGCACTAAAAATAGGAAAATGAACCAAAATTGCATTTAGGTAAACAACAATAAGCAAAAAGTAAGAGTAAATAACCTAAAAATAACCTAATTAAACTAACTAGATTTAGCATTATCAACCGCGTAGCGTTAGAACTACCGCTGGCGCTAACAACCGCTGAGAACGGAACTGGCGCTCGACGAAATGTGAGGCCGGTTCGACGAAGATGCGCCCGACAAAATGCACTACCGCGGCGCGTCAGAACTACCGTTGGTGCTAGTGTTCGTTCGACAAAATGGATGCTGCGTTCGACGAACTGGCATTCGACGAAATGAAAACTATGTTCGACGAACTGCTTGCTCTACCATGGCGCTTGACGAAATGCATGATTTGCCGCGGCGCATTAGAACTACCGCTGGTGTTAGCGATCGACGAAATGGAGGTTTACGAAGATGGCGTTCGACAAAATGTGTTTACGAAGATGGCGTTCGACGAAAGGTGTTCGACCAAAATAAATGCTGGTCGACGAAAACTGATGTCAGGAGTTGCTACTATGACGCGTTAGCACTACCGCAAGCGCTAGCATAAATGGAAACATTTGACGAGAAGGAAACAATGGAGAAAAAGGAATGTCGACGGGATGCTATTTTGGCAAGTACTATCGCGACGCGTTAAGTCTAACGCCCGACGATAGCTTTTGGAAACTTCCCGTCCGCAGTTGATTGAGGAGCAGATTTGGAAGAAGATTGTAGCTGAAGGAAGGATATCTCGCTATCGCGGGGCGTTAGCGTTACCGCGGCGCGCTAGTGTTTGGCGCTCAAAATGTTGCCTAAACTACCCCAATCCGTGTGCTTCATTGACTAATGTGGATACCGCGGGGCGGTAGTACTACCGCAGGCGGTAGTGGCTGATTCTATAAAAAGATGCGCGCCTCCTCAGTTGTTGCTGGCTGAGATGGAAGGAATAGAAGCCATATATTCAGAGGACTCGTGAGAGCCTTCTCCAAGCAGCCCGAAGAACTCCGTCATCGTTCGTGAACGCAAAGAACATGAAGACCAATATGATCGCATCTAGGAACTCGCCACACGACGACTAGGGCCTTGCGGGGACTAGGGGGAATTCGCCATACGTCGACTAGTTCTAGGTAAGACTTAGGGAGGAATTCGCCACACGACGATTGGGTCTAGGGAGTAGATCTAGGGGGTGCTCGAGGCCTTTCTGGTGATAGATTGGCTAGAGCGGCTTGAGGCCGTATCTGGGGAGAGATCGGCTAAAGCCAACCGGTTCGTGGGGATACGAGTCGATATAGAAAACAAAAAGGGTTTTCATATTATTCGCTTCGATTTCTAGCGTCATTACAATCAGATTTTGTAATCAATTTTATAAATGATAATCATGTCTTTTCTTGTTTAATAAAATTGATTTCATTTCTAATTTCATTATCTCTTTACTTTTGATTTAAATTCAACCAAAATATCAAAAGTTTCTATTAAAGTTTTTAAAACCCTTATTCACCCCCCTCTAAGGGCGCCTACAAATCCAACAGGTTTCATCATGATTTATGTATTAATGCTCTGATTTATCATTAATGGATTTGTTATTATCAAAAGGGGGAGTTTGTTGGAACATGGTCTTCCACATCTCCTAAGTTTGAGAATTGTTGAAACCAGGACTTGGCTTCTTTGTGGAGCTCGAGCCCTCAATGAAGAGGAGCAGCTGGCACTTACTAATCCTCGGAAGGAACCGACCGGAGACTCGGAACTAAGGACAGACCCTTGGTCGCAGCGAGGAGGTCCCACCACACACCCGGAAGATCTTTGAGCACTTCCCCTCCCAAGCCAAAGTTGAGACTGGGCACCTAGGAGAGCCTGAGAGCTAAGCCAAGATAACCAAGGGGGGAAGAAGCTCAGAATGCTGAGATCAGAATCTTCTCCCAAGGTGCCCTTCAAGGTCTATTTATAGTTTTTAAAGTCCGGTCTGCTAATAGCGGAATTATGCCTTACCTTTTTACTATACGCAGCCTCTGCCAACAGCCAAACTCCGCTGTTTGGAGGGGCTAACTGCAGACCACCGGGGGTTTTTAGGTAAAATGATCATGGACCCTTCCTAGGCGGCTCGCCCACTGGAGACTCTCTCACGAGCCGCGTGACTCCGTTCGCTCGGCTCCCTGCGAGGGACCGACAAGGCTCCTGGCCCGCTCGCCCTGCTGCGAGCGACCGACAAAAGCCTGGCTCTCCCGGTACTCTGATTCGCTAGCCCTCCGACTCCTCTTGCCTGATGGTCCCCTAGCCACTGTTCACCCCATGGCAGACACCGGGGTTGTACACAATCCCCACTCTTCGTGAGGCTATTTTAGGCTCGCAAAGAAACATCCAACCCCTGGTGTTCGCCGGCCCCTTAGTGACGTGGTGAGAATCTTTTGGTGGGTCCCATACCCACTGCTATAAATACCCTTCCTTCTGGCCGGTACATGAGCCTTTTTCTCCTTCTTTCCTGTATCACTGCTCTCCACGGTCCCACTCAAGATGTCTAAGAAGGAAGAGATACTGGCTCGCTTTAAAGCCTCGCAGGCGGGCCAAAAGTCCAAAGCTACTGCGCTCGCATCTTGGATCTCTCCGGAACCTACTCCACCTCCGCCTCCGCCTCAGACCAAGAAGGTGAAGGCCGTCCGACGGTCGCCGAGAGAGGATGGGTCGTCTCCTTCGTCCTCACCTCCCCGCCACGAGCTCACCTCGAAGGTTCTGCCATAATACTCGATGATCATTATGGTACCTTTCTAACTTCGCTTTCTCACTCGCAGGACCTTCACGCTGATACAAGCCTTTCCAGCCATCTACGACGGGGTCTCGCCCCGCGTCTCCTGGGGTGGCTGATCCACCACTAGATGCGAGGACAATTGACTTGCGAGCCTCACCCTCATGCCCCGGTACATTATTTGTCATGCTCTCTATTGCTATTCTTTGGACGCTGACTCACATTACTCCTTTTTGCAGGGTCCCATCCCTCGACCCCGGATAGGCGACTCCCTACTCCGATGGGCTCGCCCCGCCCACCGAAACAGAACATCATCACCCCAGGGTTCAGCGTTCTGGGCCAACGAAGCCCCGACGGCTCGCTGCTTGCCGATCCCCAGGTCGCGAACGTGCTGGCTCATCCACCCGGCTTAGGGAATTCTCTTACCCCGGACTTTACTGAAGCCTTCCAAGGCCAGCCAGGCTCTTCTTGCGCGCATCCCGGTACCATTCTCATCTCGCCGGGCTAGCAATTTCCGCTCGCTGCCTCTTATATTGCTTCTTAGGCTAACACTTCACTCGCAGGTGTTCCTCCGACCCTGTCCACCGAGTCAGAGAACGGGGAGGTGGAGATGTCCTCCCCTCCCTCGCCGGATATGGTCGTGGACTTCCTGGGGGATCCCATCGACCTGGGGCAGATGAGGAGGCGAGTCACAGAGATATTTCAAAAAACACCTCCATGCTGCGAGAGCTGTATGGTCAGAATCGGATGGACCGGATCGCGTACGAAGAGAGGTTTGCTGTCATGGAGGACGCGAACGCCCGCGTCCTCGCCGAGGTGCAGCAGGTTGCTCGCAACGAGGTCACCTCACATGGGGTGCACCTTGCGCGAATCGAGGACTACATGCGGTTGATGCAGCGCGAGGTCCAGTCGGTCCGTGAGTACCATTATCCAAGGGTTCCACCACTCTCCGGTGTGCGTGGTCGAGGCTGCTGGAAATGGCATAATTATTAAACGGCTATACTTTGTTGTTACTTGTCTCTCGCTCTCGCAACCATTTTCCCCCGCCTCTGCGGGTTCTGAACGATTAGGGACATTGTAATAAGGATATTCTCGCCCGCTCGCGGGTTTTCTTTCTCGCTCCGTATAATTTTTATCGCTATGCTACGAGTGCTCGTGTCTTGCTTTCACATTCGGATATGTCTTGTTCGCGAGATATCGTCTCGCCCTCGCTGTTTTTTTCTTTTTCTTTCCGAAGATTTTGGCTCACCGGCAGCGAACCAGGGGGCTTGGCCAGAAAGCCAACCCACTTGGAGCGTGTTAGGACCCAAAAGGCCGGAAAATTACCGCGCGATCTCTCTATCCGCACCCCCGACGCTTCGAATTCTCCCTGTCTTTCTCATTTATATAAATAGCTGCAAGTTTTTTACTTTCTTACCTACCGCATTAACTGCCCTCTAGCTTCTCTTTCCCCTTCCAGGTCCTCTCGCAAGTTTCGGCTCGCGCTCGCTTCCCTTTCCCGGATTCGCAAATACGGTCACCATGGTTGTCGAGGGCGAAGCTGAAGGGCGAGCCAGGTGCGTCGGGGCTTTCCGCAACCACACCTTCTCCAGCGCCTCGCTAACTGGTGACGAGTTCCTCACCGTCGTGGACAAATACATCCCTTCGGGGTATACTGCTCTCCTCCCGCCGAGCTCTGCCACCCTCAACGATCCGTCCGCCGACGAGCTCGCCATCCCTATCACTCATTTTGAGAATGGGTTGCGACTCCCCCTCTGGCCAGAGGTTCGCCAGGTAGTTTATTCGATCCTCGCTGTATAACCCGTAATTCGTCGAGATCAGAAATGCAAGAGGACAACACAGAAGACCTCCCCCACCTGGGTGAGTGCAGAAGACCTCCCCCACCTGGGCGAGTGCAGAAGACCTCCCCCACCTGGGCGAGTACAGAAGACCTCCCCCACCTGGGAGAGTACAGAAGACCTCCCCCACCTGGGCGAGTACAGGAGACCTCCCCACCTGGGCGAGTACAGAAGACCTCCCCCACCTGGGCGAGTACAGGAGACCTCCCCACCTGGGCGAGTACAGAAGACCTTCCCCACCTGGGCGAGTACAGGAGACCTCCCCACCTGGGCGAGTACTGGAGACCTCCCCACCTGGGCGAGTACAGAAGACCTCCCCCACCTGGGCGAGTGCAGAAGACCTCCCCCACCTGGGCGAGTACAGGAGACCTCCCCACCTGGGCGAGTACAGAAGACCTCCCCCACCTGGGCGAGTACAAAAGACCTCCCCCACCTGGGCGAGTACAGGAGACCTCCACACCTGGGCGAGTACAAAAGACCTTCCCCACCTGGGCGAGTACAGGAGACCTCCCCACCTGGGCGAGTACAGAAGACCTCCCCCACCTGGGCGAGTGCAGAAGACCTCTCCACCTGGGGCGAGTACAGATTTCTACCCCGTTCAGAAGGCAAGAGCGGTTATCCGCAGCTCATTTCAGAAGGCGGGAGCAGCTAATCGCAGTCCATTTGGATTTGCCTATAAATAGGACCCCAAGACACAAGTAGAAGGCACCTTCACCCCCCCTAGGGTGGGAGAGTACACTGCCTGCCTCTCTTGTGCCAAGCTCAGCATTGGCTTTAGGAGGGGAAGTTCCTATAGACTTCCGGGTATGTGGCGGGACCTCCTCGCTGCAGCACACGGGTCTTGTTTATAGGCAGGTTGGAGTGGTTTTGTATGCTGTCTAGTTTCTTATCACTTTGTCTCGCGTGGGTCGATCACTAAACGAGTAGCCTTTGGTCACCCCCAAGTCTCGAACAGTTGGACCGGTATCCGGGTTCCAACATTTTTGGCGCGGTGAGCGTGGACTGTGACCGGAGTAAGAAACTTTAGTGTGAGACCTTACGGTGAGCCTTGATGAGAAAGGTCCTAGGCGAGTACCAGTTCAGGCGAGTACAAACTCAGGCGAGTACCAGATTAGGGGAGCTCAAACTGAGGCGAGTACCAGTTCAGGCGAGTACAAACTCAGGCGAGTACCAGATTAGGGGAGCTCAAACTGAGGCGAGTACCAGTTCAGGCGAGTACCAGATTAGGGGAGCTCAAACTGGGGCGAGTACCAGTTCAGGCGAGTACAAACTCAGGCGAGTACCAGATTAGGGGAGCTCAAACTGGGGCGAGTACCAGTTCAGGCGAGTACAAACTGAGGCAAATTCCAGCTCAGGCGAGCTCAATCAACTCGTAGGTGTTCCACTCGCAGATACTTCCTACAGGTATTCTACTCGCAGATACTCTGCCTACAGGTGTTCTACTCACAGATACTCTGCCCACAGGTGTTCTGCTCGCAGATATTCTGCTTGCATGTGTTCTACTCACAAGGTGCAAGACAACCTAATATAGGTGACCCCTGTCCGCTGACCGGGCAGCGGAACCCCCGAAAACTCTGCGTAGGGGGTCATAAGGCCAAAGGTGACACTTGTATTGCCCTCATTTTCACCTCTTTTTATTGCTAACACATTTTCATACATAGTACATATTAACACTCATGGGTGCTTTGGTAAAACCCCTGAGTGCTTTCACCTGATTTGCATATTGTGTGACTTTGACATCTTGACCACTATGACAACTGTCACAGAGGGATCCATATGACAGGGTCATGGTAGAGAGTATATTTCACGAGTCCTTTCTACTTTATTCCGCGAATTCAACTTGCGAGGTATTCACTTCAACAATTCAGGTGTTTTTCTATATATCCCGCGAGTCCGTACTCGCGAGTTCATCACTTCAGCAACTATGGTGGTCTATTAATTCCGCGAGTTCGTACTCGCGAGGTCATCACTTCAGCAACTATGGTGGTCTATTAATTCCGCGAGTCCGTACTCGCAAGGTCATCACTTCAGCAACTATGGTGTTCTATTAATTCCGCGAGTCCGTACTCGCGAGGTCATCACTTCAGCAACTATGGTGTTCTCTTTAGTTCTATCTTGAGAGCTGATACTCAGCGAGTTCATATTTTCATGGTATTCTCTTTGGTTCCGCGAGTTCCTACTCGCGAGAATGTATCAAACTACTCATCTCTACAAGATTCAGAAGAAATCTATATTCGGCGAATGCTTACTCGCGATGGGTGTTCTTATTTGGGATGATCTTATTCAACAGCTTATACTTCCTGATTAAAACTCAAAGGACAATTATTCATAACTCACTTTGGCGAGGAAAAGTCATCATGAATCAGGTCACGCAAAACTCATTCTTCTTCTTATTATTCACTACATATAACAATATTGATCTATCTATTGCAAAACTCTTAAGAATTAGATCGGGCATCCACTCGAAGTAGTATGATATATTCAAAAGCATTTTAGGATGTGTGATCTCACCTCTCCCCTTGAAACTTTTGGTCGAGCAATGAGATGACGTCTCGGGTTCAGTGCGCCATCCTAAGTCCAAGCCTCTGCATTGCCGGCCGAGATCAGCTCCCCCCTTGAATGTTGGTCGATCTGCCCCTCGAGTACCGACTCTCTTTGCCCGTGCACTAGTTACTAGGGGAGAGAGTGGAACTATATTCTCAGGTACTCTAAGTAAGTTGAAGTCCTCAAGATGTGTTGTTGCCGTAGACCAGGTCACTGCACGAGCTCCTCTCCTGCATACCGGCTACTTGCCCCCTCGAGTGAGTTGAAGTCCTCGAGATGTGTTGTTGCCGTAGACCAGGTCACTGCACGAGCTCCTCTCCTGCATACCGGCTACTTGCCCCCTTGAGTGAGTTGAAGTCCTCAAGATGTGTTGTTGCCGTAGACCAGGTCACTGCACGAGCTCCTCTCCTGCATACCCGCTACTTGCCCCTCGAGTGAGTTGAAGTCCTCGAGATGTGTTGTTGTCGTAGACCAGGTCACTGCACGAGCTCCTCTCCTGCATATCGGCTACTTGCCCCCTCGAGTGAGTTGAAGTCCTCGAGATGTGTTGTTGCCGTAGACCAGGTCACTGCACGAGCTCCTCTCCTGCATACCGGCTACTTGCCCCCTCGAGTGAGTTGAAGTCCTCGAGATGTGTTGTTGTCGTAGACCAGGTCACTGCATGAGCTCCTCTCCTGCATACCGGCTACTTGCCCCCTCGAGTGAGTTGAAGTCCTCGAGATGTGTTGTTGCCGTAGACCAGGTCACTGCACGAGCTCCTCTCCTGCATACCGGCTACTTGCCCCCTCGAGTGAGTTGAAGTCCTCGAGATGTGTTGTTGCCGTAGACCAGGTCACTGCACGAGCTCCTCTCCTGCATACCGGCTACTTGCCCCCTCGAGTGAGTTGAAGTCCTCGAGATGTGTTGTTGCCGTAGACCAGGTCACTGCATGAGCTCCTCTCCTGCATACCGGCTACTTGCCCCCTCGAGTGAGTTGAAGTCCTCGAGATGTGTTGTTGCCGTAGACCAGGTCACTGCACGAGCTCCTCTCCTGCATACCAACTACTTGCCCCCTCGAGTGAGTTGAAGTCATCGAGATGTGTTGTTGCCGTAGACCACGCCGTAGCACTGGGCTCCTCCCCTGCAGGCCGGCTACTTGCCCCCTTGAGTGAGATGAATGTCCTCGAAAAGAGAGTTTCCACCTAGTCAACGCTAAAAGCCTAAAATGTTTGGCACCTCCCCCAGTTGAGCTCGCTTGTCTAGCGAATGGCCTGGAGGGCGTCTAATCTTCTCCACCTCCAGTTGAGCCTCGCTCCTGGAGGGTGTCGTCTCTTCTCCACCTCCAGTTGAGCCTCGCTCCTGGAGGGTGTCGACTCTTCTCCACCTCCAGTTGAGCCTCGCTCCTGGAGGGTGTCGTCCCTTCTCCACCTCCAGTTGAGCCTCGCTCCTGGAGGGTGTCGACTCTTCTCCACCTCCAGTTGAGCCTCGCTCCTGGAGGGTGTCGTCTCTTCTCCAACTCCAGTTGAGCCTCGCTCCTGGAGGGTGTCGTCTCTTCTCCACCTCCAGTTGAGCCTTGCTCCTGGAAGGTGTCTAATCTTCTCCACCTCCAGTTGAGGTCGCTCGTCTAGCGAATGGCCTGGAGGGTGTCTAATCTTCTCCACCTCCAGTTGAGCTCGCTCGTCCAGCGAATGGCCTGGAGGGTGTCTAATCTTCTCCAACTCCAGTTGAGCTCGCTCGTCTAGCGAATGGCCTGGAGAGTGACGTCTCTTCTCCACCTCCAGTTGAGCCTCGCTCCTGGAGGGTGTCATCTCTTCTCCACCTCTAGTTGAGCTCGCTCGTCTAGAGAATGGCCTGGAGGGTGTCGAATCTTCTCCACCTCCAGTTGAGCTCGCTCGTCTAGCAAATGGCCTGGAGGGTGTCGACTCTTCTCCACCTCCAGTTGAGCGTCGCTCCTGGAAGGTGTCTAATCTTCTCCACCTCCAGTTGAGCTCGCTCGTCTAGCGAATGTCCTGGAGGGTGTCTAATCTTCTCCACCTCCAGTTGAGCTCGCTAGTCTAGCGAATGGCCTGGAGGGTGTCGACTATTCTCCACCTCCAGTTGAGCCTCGCTCCTGGAAGGTGTCTAATCTTCTCCACCTCCAGTTGAGCTCGCTCGTCTAGCGAATGGCCTGGAGGGTGTCTAATCTTCTCCACCTCCAGTTGAGCTCGCTCGTCTAGCGAATGGCCTGGAGGGTGTCTAATCTTCTCCACCTCCAGTTGAGCTCGCTCGTCTAGCGAATGGCCTGAAGGGTGTCTAACCTTCTCCACCTCCAGTTGAGCTCGCTCGTCTAGCGAATGGCCTGGAGAGTGTCGTCTCTTCTCCACCTCCAGTTGAGCCTCGCTCCTGGAAGGTGTCTAATCTTCTCCACCTCCAGTTGAGCTCGCTCGTCTAGCGAATGTCCTGGAGGGTGTCTAATCTTCTCCACCTCCAGTTGAGCTCGCTCGTCTAGCGAATGTCCTGGAGGGTGTCTAATCTTCTCCACCTCCAGTTGAGCTCGCTAGTCTAGCGAATGGCCTGGAGGGTGTCGACTCTTCTCCACATCCAGTTGAGCCTCGCTCCTAGAAGGTGTCTAATCTTCTCCACCTCCAGTTGAGCTCGCTCGTCTAGCAAATGTCCTGGAGGGTGTCTAATCTTCTCCACCTCCAGTTGAGCTCGCTCGTCTAGCGAATGGCCTGGAGGGTGTCTAATCTTCTCCACCTCCAGTTGAGCTCGCTCATCTAGCAAATGGCCTGGAGAGTGTCGTCTCTTCTCCACCTCCAGTTGAGCCTCGCTCCTGGAGGGTGTCGTCTCTTCTCCACCTCCAGTTGAGCTCGCTCGTCTAGCGAATGGCCTGGAGGGTGTCGAATCTTCTCCACCTCCAGTTGAGCTCGCTCGTCTAGCGAATGGCCTGGAGGGTGTCGACTCTTCTCCACCTCCAGTTGAGCCTCGCTCCTGGAAGGTGTCTAATCTTCTCCACCTCCAGTTGAGCTCGCTCGTCTAGCAAATGTCCTGGAGGGTGTCTAATCTTCTCCACCTCCAGTTGAGCTCGCTCATCTAGCGAATGGCCTGGAGGGTGTCGACTATTCTCCACCTCCAGTTGAGCCTCGCTCCTGGAAGGTGTCTAATCTTCTCCACCTCCAGTTGAGCTCGCTCGTCTAGCGAATGGCCTGGAGGGTGTCTAATCTTCTCCACCTCCAGTTGAGCTCGCTCGTCTAGCGAATGGCCTGGAGGGTGTCTAATCTTCTCCACCTCCAGTTGAGCTCGCTCGTCTAGCGAATGGCCTGGAGGGTGTCTAATCTTCTCCACCTCCAGTTGAGCTCGCTCGTCTAGCGAATGTCCTGGAGAGTGTCGTCTCTTCTCCACCTCCAGTTGAGCCTCGCTCCTGGAAGGTGTTTAATCTTCTCCACCTCCAGTTGAGCTCGCTCGTCTAGCGAATGTCCTGGAGGGTGTCTAATCTTCTCCACCTCCAGTTGAGCTCGCTCGTCTAGCGAATGTCCTGGAGGGTGTCTAATCTTCTCCACATCCAGTTGAGCTCGCTAGTCTAGCGAATGGCCTGGAGGGTGTCGACTCTTCTCCACATCCAGTTGAGCCTCGCTCCTGGAAGGTGTCTAATCTTCTCCACCTCCAGTTGAGCTCGCTCGTCTAGCGAATGGCCTGGAGGGTGTCTAATCTTCTCCACCTCCAGTTGAGCTCGCTCGTCTAGCGAATGGCCTGGAGGGTGTCTAATCTTCTCCACCTCCAGTTGAGCTCGCTCGTCTAGCGAATGGCGTGGAGAGTGTCGTCTCTTCTCCACCTCAAGTTGAGCCTCGCTCCTGTAGGGTGTCGTCTCTTCTCCACCTCCAGTTGAGCCTCGCTCCTAGAGGGTGTCATCTCTTCTCCACCTCCAATTGAGCTCGCTCGTCTAGCGAATCGCCTGGAGGGTGTCGAATCTTCTCCACCTCCAGTTGAGTTCGCTCGTCTAGCGAATGGCCTGGAAGGTGTCGTCTCTTCTCCACCTCCAGTTGAGCCTCGCTCCTGGAAGGTGTCTAATCTTCTCCACCTCCAGTTGAGCCTCGCTCCTGGAGGGTGTCGTCTCTTCTCCACCTCCAGTTGAGCTCGCTCGTCTAGCGAATGGCCTGGAGGGTGTCGAATCTTCTCCACCTCCAGTTGAGCTCGCTCGTCTAGCGAATGGCCTGGAGGGTGTCGACTCTTCTCCACCTCCAGTTGAGCTCGCTTGTCTACCGAATGGCCTGGAGGGCGTCTAATCTTCTCCACCTCCAGTTGAGCCTCGCTCCTGGAGGGTGTCGTCTCTTCTCCACCTCCAGTTGAGCCTCGCTCCTGGAGGGTGTCGACTCTTCTCCACCTCCAGTTGAGCCTCGCTCCTGGATGGTGTCGTCCCTTCTCCACCTCCAGTTGAGCCTCGCTCCTGGAGGGTGTCGACTCTTCTCCACCTCCAGTTGAGCCTCGCTCCTGGAGGGTGTCGTCTCTTCTCCACCTCCAGTTGAGCCTCGCTCCTGGAGGGTGTCGTCTCTTTTCCACCTCCAGTTGAGCCTTGCTCCTGGAAGGTGTCTAATCTTCTCCACCTTTAGTTGAGGTCGCTCGTCGAGCGAATGGCCTGGAGGGTGTCTAATCTTCTCCACCTCCAGTTGAGCTCGCTCGTCCAGCGAATGGCCTGGAGGGTGTCTAATCTTCTCCAACTCCAGTTGAGCTCGCTCGTCTAGCGAATGGCCTGGAGAGTGTCGTCTCTTCTCCACCTCCAGTTGAGCCTCGCTCCTGGAGGGTGTCATCTCTTCTCCACCTCTAGTTGAGCTCGCTCGTCTAGAGAATGGCCTGGAGGGTGTCGAATCTTCTCCACCTCCAGTTGAGCTCGCTCGTCTAGCGAATGGCCTGGAGGGTGTCGACTCTTCTCCACCTCCAGTTGAGCCTCGCTCCTGGAAGGTGTCTAATCTTCTCCACCTCCAGTTGAGCTCGCTCGTCTAGCGAATGGCCTGGAGGGTGTCTAATCTTCTCCACCTCCAGTTGAGCTCGCTCGTCTAGCGAATGGCCTGGAGAGTGTCGTCTCTTCTCCACCTCCAGTTGAGCCTCGCTCCTGGAAGGTGTTTAATCTTCTCCACCTCCAGTTGAGCTCGCTCGTCTAGCGAATGTCCTGGAGGGTGTCTAATCTTCTCCACCTCCAGTTGAGCTCGCTCGTCTAGCGAATGTCCTGGAGGGTGTCTAATCTTCTCCACATCCAGTTGAGCTCGCTAGTCTAGCGAATGGCCTGGAGGGTGTTGACTCTTCTCCACATCCAGTTGAGCCTCGCTCCTGGAAGGTGTCTAATCTTCTCCACCTCCAGTTGAGCTCGCTCGTCTAGCGAATGGCCTGGAGGGTGTCTAATCTTCTCCACCTCCAGTTGAGCTCGCTCTTCTAGCGAATGGCCTGGAGGGTGTCTAATCTTCTCCACCTCCAGTTGAGCTCGCTCGTCTAGCGAATGGCCTGGAGAGTGTCGTCTCTTCTCCACCTCAAGTTGAGCCTCGCTCCTGTAGGGTGTCGTCTCTTCTCCACCACCAGTTGAGCCTCGCTCCTAGAGGGTGTCATCTCTTCTCCACCTCCAATTGAGCTCGCTCGTCTAGCGATTCGCCTGGAGGGTGTCGAATCTTCTCCACCTCCAGTTGAGTTCGCTCGTCTAGCGAATGGCCTGGAAGGTGTCGTCTCTTCTCCACCTCCAGTTGAGCCTCGCTCCTGGAAGGTGTCTAATCTTCTCCACCTCCAGTTGAGCCTCGCTCCTGGAGGGTGTCGTCTCTTCTCCACCTCCAGTTGAGCTCGCTCGTCTAGCGAATGGCCTGGAGGGTGTCGAATCTTCTCCACCTCCAGTTGAGCTCGCTCGTCTAGCGAATGGCCTGGAGGGTGTCGACTCTTCTCCACCTCTAGTTGAGCCTCGCTCCTGGAGGGTGTCTAATCTTCTCCACCTCCAGTTGAGCTCGCTCGTCTAGCGAATGGCCTACAGGGTGTCTAATCTTCTCCACCTCCAGCTGAGCTCGCTCGTCTAGCGAATGGCCTGGAGGGTGTCTAATCTTCTCCACCTCCAGTTGAGCTAGCTCGTCTAGCGAATGGCCTGGAGAGTGTTGTCTCTTCTCCACCTCCAGTTGAGCCTCGCTTCTGGAGGGTGTCGTCTCTTCTCCACCTCCAGTTGAGCCTCGCTCCTGGAGGGTGTAGTCTCTTCCACCTCCAGTTAAGCTCGCTCGTCTAGCGAATGGCCTGGAGGGTGTCTAATCTTCTCCACCTCCAGTTGAGCTCGCTCGTCTAGCGAATGGCCTGGAGGGTGTCGACTCTTCTCCACCTCCAGTTGAGCCTCGCTCCTGTAGGGTGTCTAATCTTCTCCACCTCCAGTTGAGCCTCGCTCCTGGAAGGTGTCGACTCTTCTCTACCTTCAGTTGAGCCTTGCTCTTAGAGGGTGTCGACTCTTCTCCATCTTTTTTAGTTGAATTTGCTCAGCCAACGAAGGGCTTGAGAGGGATACTAAGTGACATATCATCTAATGCCCATCTCTCCGAACTATGGGTCCTACATTGTTTTTCCGAGCTCGTATCGAGCTCAAAAAAGCGGGGATTGTGTATAACCCGTAATTCGTCGAGATCAGAAATGCAAGAGGACAACACAGAAGACCTCCCCCAGCTGGGTGAGTGCAGAAGACCTCCCCCACCTGGGCGAGTACAGAAGACCTCCCCCACCTGGGAGAGTACAGAAGACCTCCCCCACCTGGGCAAGTACAGGAGACCTCCCCACCTGGGCGAGTACAGAAGACCTCCCCCACCTGGGCGAGTACAGGAGACCTCCCCACCTGGGCGAGTACAGAAGACCTTCCCCACCTGGGCGAGTACAGGAGACCTCCCCACTTGGGCGAGTACAGGAGACCTCCCCACCTGGGCGAGTACAGAAGACCTCCCCCACCTGGGCGAGTGCAGAAGACCTCCCCCACCTAGGCTAGTACAGGAGACCTCCCCACCTGGGCGAGTACAGAAGACCTCCCCCACCTGGGCGAGTACAGAAGACCTCCCCCACCTGGGCGAGTACAGGAGACCTCCCCACCTGGGCGAGTACAGAAGACCTTCCCCACCTGGGCGAGTACATGAGACCTCCCCACCTGGGCGAGTACAGAAGACCTCCCCCACCTGGGCGAGTGCAGAAGACCTCTCCACCTGGGGCGAGTACAGATTTCTACCCCGTTCAGAAGGCAAGAGCGGTTATCCGCAGCTCATTTCAGGAGGCGGGAGCAGCTAATAGCAGTCCATTTGGATTTGCCTATAAATAGGACCCCAAGACACAAGTAGAAGGCACCTTCACCCCCCCTAGGGTGGGAGAGTACACTGCCTGCCTCTCTTGTGCCAAGCTCAGCATTGGCTTTAGGAGGGGAAGTTCCTATAGACTTCCGGGTATGTGGCGGGACTTCCTCGCTGCAGCACACGGGTCTTGTTTATAGGCAGGTTGGAGTGGTTTTGTATGCTGTCTAGTTTCTTATCTCTTTGTCTCGCGTGGGTCAATCACTAAACGAGTAGCCTTTGGTCACCCCCAAGTCTCGAACAGTTGGACCGGTATCCGGGTTCCAACACTCGCCGTCTTCAGTCACCTCGCTGGGAGCATGTTAACCATACCTTGGTGGATTTTTTAGGTACTCAAGTACTACGACATCCTACTAAGCCAGCTGACGCTGAATGCGGTTGCCGTGATGGTCGTGTTCGCCTGCTACCTGTGGGAGGAGAAGATTGAGTCCAGCCTGCTCGTCTTCCGTAAAGTCTTCTCCTTCCGCGCGTACAAGGATGGGACGACCCACATTGCGAGCCAGCATGTCACCGTCTGCGAGACGGTGAACAAAGCCCATTACTGGCACCAAAAGCTCGTCTTGGTGAAGGGACCATTCAGCAACATCCCTTTGTCCCCGCTCCAATGGGATGACGCGACCTACCGCCCTCCCGCCTCGCTCGGCGGTGACTTCGAGTTCGCCCACCTCCTGCAGAAGGTGTACTCGCTGCTGCCTGTCCCGCAAGGGGAAGGTTCGGCTCGCACTCGCAAGGTCCCATATATTTTTCCTCATTTTATCGCTAACGCTATCTTTGTGTTTGCAGGGGAGCGGGATCTTCCCATCAATCCCCCACATGCGAGGAGCGCGACCCTCTCCTACAGCACCCTCGTCATCGCAACCGCTGATGCTTGTCGAGTACCCCTTGGCTCGACTTCGGGCAAGAAGCGGCCATCGTCTGCGAGCCAACAAACTGCGAAGCCCCCCGCCAAGAAAAGAAACAAGGATGCTCCTTCCACCACCAAGGAGAAAGAGGTCGTGGACCTCAGCGAGGCCGACGCTCCGCCCCCTCCGCCTGCGGGCCAGAAGGCCACCGAGAGAGGAAGCGAGCCGAGGGGGCCCCCCGGCGAGCCCAACCCCTCCAGCCACAACAACTTTGGCATGGGGGAAAAACTCCCAGATGCCCTGGGCGAGCCAGTGCTCGCATGGGATCCTGACCTCAACAAGATCTCTTGCTCGTCGCTCCTCCCCTGCTGGGTTGAGAGCGACAAGGTGGGAGGCAAGGCATTTGCCCTCGCCTTTGGGATATACGGTAGCGAGGACGCCGCCGACTTCAGCGCCCTGCGATCTAGGCTGCTGGTCAACGAGGCCATGCCAGCCCATTTCCGATCCATGGAGCTCAGCCACATGATGGCCCAACGGTACATCACGTCGGCTAGGGATACGAAGGAGCTTCAGCGCGAGCTCAAGGAGGCCTCTGAGGAGGTTGTGAGCCTCAAGGGAAAGGAGGCCATTTCAGAAGGTCTTCTCGCCAGCCTTCAAGGGGGAATGGTAAGCCCTCCATACAACCTCTACCTCGCTCGCCTTACCTTTAGCTTGACTTACGTTTTATCTTCTTCAGGATGCTGAGACCGCGAGCCAGCTGCTCTCGCATAATGCCAACCTAGAAGCAGAGGTCGCGTTCCTCAAAGCACACATCTGCGAGTTGACACGGGCTGTGCTCTCGCCGCCCCCTCCGCGTGTCGGGGCTCGCCAATTCTCGCGAGATGAGAAGGAGGTGACCCATCAGAATTCCATGGGCATCGCCGACCTTGTCTTCGAGACCCTCAAAGGGGCCAGTTTGCTCTCTCCAGATTCCTTGGAGTTCAGCATCGAGGACATCATCCCAGATCTGTTCACGGCGATCCCGGAGCCCGACGACCGCGGGAGCGAGGAAGAGCCATACAGCGGCCCGCATTAGCTTTTTAAATTTTCCCTGTAAAATTTTTGTTTTCACTCGGCGAGTTCGCCGTTATGCTGTAACATTTTTAAGAAAAGAAAACGTGAAATATTTTGCTATCTTTTGATTGGCTTGCTCGCACAAATACATCTTTCTCTGCTCGCGTAAATATGTTTGTGATATGCTTTTGCTCTTACATTTATCCACGCTCGTACCTTTCAACGCTATTATTCATGCTCGCGTTCGCACCCTTCATAGTATTTTCATTTGGTCTCGCCCCCTTACTTCGCGCCTACCTAAGAGGGTGCTCGCGTGGTCTCTCCCGCTTAGGAATTTCGTCAGGTGGACCATCTGTTTTCCAGCGCTAAGTGTGGCCCTCTTCCAGGCTCTGGCTCGCCCAGCTTGACTCTCTCGAGCGGGATCAACTTTACCTTGCCTTGCTTGCCTACCTACTTTGAATGACCAACATTGCTCGTTATCCACTGCGTCGGCAGACATCCCAACTCGCTGGTTTTAGGCATTGCATAGGGATCCTCCAGGTGTCTTTTGCGAGCTAAGACCCGGCCCGACGAGCCGTGCGACCACCGTATACAACCGTCTCGCGGTTACCCTGGGACTTGGTATCTTACATCACTGGTGTTTTCATATTTCTCACGAGCGAGCCCTAGGGCTCGCCCCATCTAGGTCTTGAGAGGCTTGGCGAACCGAACCCCTTATCATGTATACTTACTTGCCAGCCTCTCCAAAGATCAACCTGTCCCACCGTATATGAGAGCCCGATAGCGGTATCGATCTGGGGCACTCCAGCACCAAAACATTTCCACCATGCCAGCCTCTCCAGAGATCAACCTGTCCCATCGTCTATGAGAGCCCGACAGTAGAATCGAAGTGGGGCACTCCAGCACCAAAAAACTTTCCACCTTGCCAGCCTCTCCAGAGATCAACCTGTCCCACCGTCTATGAGAGCCCGGCAGCGGAATCGATCTGGGGCACTCCAGCACCAAAAAACTTTCCACCTTTCCAACCTCTCCAGAGATCAACCTGTCCCACCGTCTATGAGAGCCCGGCAGCAGAATCGATCTAGAGCACTCCAGCACCAGAAAAACTTTCCACCTTGCCAGCCTCTCCAGAGATCAACCTGTCCCACCATCTATGAGTGCCCGGCAGCTGAATCGATCTGGGGCACTCCAGCACCAAAAAACTTTCCACCTTGCCAGCCTCCCCTGAGATCAACCTGTCCCACCGTCTATGAGAGCCCGGCAGCGGAATCGATCTGGGGCACTCTAGCACCAAAAAACTTTCCACCTTGCTAGCCTCTCCAGAGATCAACCTGTCCCACCATCTATGAGAGCCCAGCAGCGGAATCGATCTGGGGCACTCCAGCACCAAAAAAAAAACTTTCCACCTTGCCAGCCTCTCCAGAGATCAACCTGTCCCACCATCTATGAGAGCCCGACAACGGAATTGATCTGGGGCACTCCAGCCCCAAAAAACTTTCCACCTTGCCAGCCTCTCCAGAGATCAACCTGTCCTATCGTCTATGAGAGCCCGGCAGCAGAATCGATCTGGGACAATCCAGCACCAAAACACTTTCCACCTTGCCAGCCTCTCCAAAGATCAACCTGTCCCACCGTCTATGAGAGCCCGACAGCGGAATCGATCTGGGGCACTCCAGCAACAAAAACTTAGGAACCCCTGCTTAGAAAAAACTTCCAAACCAATGTATTGAGAATAGAACCCATAACAAGTTAATTACAAAAAACTTTCAATGATAGAATCGTTTCAGGTCATCCCCGCTCCTGGCCAGGTTAAGGAGTACCCCATCCACATCCCGGAGGTGGGACCATCCTGACTTGAGTGCCTTGTCTATAATATATGGCCCTTCCTAATTAGGATTGAGCTTTCCTATTGCGGCTCCTCTCCCGGCCACGTCAACCTTCTTCAGCACCAGGTCTCCTTTCTAGAACTATTTTACTAGGATGTGCTTGTCGATGTACCGAGCCATCCACCGTTTGACCTCTTCTTGCTAGACGATAGCTAAGTCACGGAGTTCTTCCACCAGGTCCAGTGATAGACTTTGCTCTTCCCCATTTCCACTAGACATTCTTCATCCCCCTCGCCCGCGGCGACCACCCTGGGGGACTTCACCTCAAACTTCACTGGAAGAACGGCCTCGGACCCGTGGGAAAGCTTGAATGGAGTTTCTCCCATAGCCGTGTTCGGAGTGGTCCTCAGGGCCCAGAGGACCGAGGGTAACTGCTCTACCCAGTTCCCCCTGAGGTTCTCGACCTTCTTCTTCAGCAAGTTCACGATAATTTTGTTTTTCGCCTCCACCTGCCCGTTTCTCCTTGGGTGGTGGACCGACGCAAACCAAAGATCTATGCCAAGCTGGGTGCAGAAGCTGACGAACTGCGGCCCATTGTCTGTAACTATGGCTAGCGGGAGTCCATGCCTGCATATTATCTCACCCCATATGAAATTTCTAACTACTTGGGATGTTACCTTGGCTAGCGCCTTTACCTCCAGCCACTTGGAGAAATAATCAATCATCACCAACAAGAACCTTCTCTAGCCACTCGCTTGCGGGAAAGGGCCTACAAGGTCCAAACCCCATATGACAAAGGGCCAGGGTGCTGTGATGGACCAAAGCCTTTGGGCTGGCAGAAGCTGGAGAGGGGCGAACAATTGGCACTTTGGGCACTTCCTTGTGAACTCTGCCGCGTCCTTGCTGAGGGTAGGCCAAAAATAGCCTTGCCTCAAAACTCTCCCCTCTAGGGTCCGGCTCCCGGAGTGGCTGCCACACTCCCCCGAGTGGATTTCCTCCAGGACCCTCGGGAACTCCTCCTCTGATACACAATGGGCTAGGAGCCCCAAGAGTATTTTCCTGTATAGCCCTCCTGCATGCAATGAGTAATAAGCCGATTTAAACCTGAAGCGCCGCTTATCCACATCCCCTTCAGGGAACTTTCCCGATGTCAAGAAAGTGATGAAGGGATCCATCCACGATGCCTGCTGGTCCACCTCCATTAGCTCAACCTCCTCGATGGATGGTCGGAAGAGGTCCGACCCCGTCCCCCCTGCCCTGGGACCGAACTTGGCCAGGAGGTCCGCCGCGACACTTTCCACCCTTGGCACGTGATGGACCGAGAAGGTCCGGAACTTTCCTATGAGCCCCTTGACCTTTTCCAGGTGTCGCTGAAGAGTCGACTCCTTCACCTCGAACTCCCCCTAACCTGGCAAGCCACCACCATGGAGTCCATTGAGACCTCCACATCCTGCACTCCCAATTCCCGTGCTAGTCGTAGGCCCGCAACTACTGCCTCGTACTCCACCTGGTTGTTGGTGAGAGGAAAATGATATTGATGGCCTGCTCGATCCTCGTCCCTTAGGGGCTTACTAATACCACCCCTCCCCCGAAGGAATGCTTGCCCGAGGCCCTGTCCACCATCATCCTCCAAGCCACTAAGCTGGGCAGTTCGGATTCTTCCACTTCGGTTACGTAATCCGCCAAAAAGTCTGCCACTGCTTGGGCCTTTATTGACAACCGGGGCACATATAAAATATCAAATTCACTCAACTCTACCGACCACTTCGCCAATCTCCCTGAGTGCTCCACCCCTTCCATGATGTTGTGAAGGGGGTGGTCGGTCACAACCTTGATCAAATGCGCCTGGAAATAGGGCCGGAGCTTCCTGGCCGACACTACCAAGGCGAAGGCCCACTTCTCCAAGATGGGATACCGAAGCTCTGCCTTCCTCAGGACTCGACTAACGTAGTAAATTGGGAGTTGCCTTCTACCTTCTTCCCGAACCAACACTGAACTTACTGCCTCGGGTCCCACTCCAAGTACAGGGACAAGCCTTCTCCTTGCCTTGGCCCTTATAGTTAGGGAGCTTGGGTCAATTACTCTTTCAATGCTTGAAAAGCCCTCTCGCACTCGGGGGTCCATTCAAACTTTTGATTCCCCCACAACACCTTGAAGAAGGGTGTGCACTTCTCTCCCGCCCTGGAGAGGAACCTGCTGAGCCCGGATAACTTCCCCGTTAGCTGCTGAACCTCCTTCGCGTTCCTTGGGGACCCCAACTCCATGATAGCCTTGACTTTGTCTGGATTGGGTTCCACCCCTACTGGGGTGAGCAAGTGACCTAGGAACTTCCCTCGGCTAGCCCCGAAGACACACTTCTGGGGATTGAGTTTCATTTTATACTTTCGCAAAGTCCCAAAGGTCTCTTCGAGGTCCCGGAGGTGGGATCCCAGGTCTCGGATTTTGATCATGAGGTCATCCACATAGACCTCCGGGTTCCTTCCTTTCTGTTCCAGGATAACCCTGTCCATCATCCGCTGATATGTTACCCCTGCATTTTTTAGCCCAAAGGGCATCATTTTATAGCAGTAGCACCCATCTCCTATGATGAAGGAGACATCCTTGATGTCGGGGGGGGGGGGGGGGGGGGGGGGGGGGGAGGGGGTGCATGCGGACTGATGATAACCTGAAAAAGCATCTAAAAAAGACATTACAGGGAAACCGACGGCTGAGTCAACAAGCGCGTCGATTCTAGGCAAGGGGTAACAATCCTTGGGGCATGATTTATTAAGCAAGGAAAAATCGATACACATCCTCCACTTACCTCCTCCCTTATTCACCATAACCACGTTGGAGACCCAACCTGGGTACTGGATCTCCGATACAAAACCTGCCTGGAGGATGAAAGTGGAGGTTAGATCTTAAGTTACTCTAGAGGGGGGGGTGAATAGAGTATTAAAACTTTTCCTTAGTTTTTATAGCGGAATTAAATTAGTATTATATATAAGTGTAAGCAGTGTGAGAATTATATAAACAGAAAAATTAAGTAAATGAAATCACACAACAAACAGCACAAGCACAGAAAATAACCAAACACAGAAGACACAAGGAGCTATAGTAGTTCCCCAATAAATCTGGGTACGTCTACTCTTCTACCACCCTTGGTAGGAATCCACTAGGATTTTTTATCAGGTGCCCTCACACCAAGGGATTTTTGTTCAGGTGTCCACACACCACAGAGCTTTTGTTCAGGTGCTCAAAACCAACTAGATTTTTTGATCAGGTGTCTTGCCACCAAGGAGGTACACTTTTGAAGGGAGTATTAACCCTGTACAAGAGAGGTAAGAAAGAGTTTATAGTGTTCTTCTCTGTCAAGATGCTGAGAGAAGACTCTAGTGGATGTTGTTGTAAAGCTCCCCCTGTCTGATTGAAGTATTTGACAGAAGATGGAGAAGCTTTCTCTTGAAAACTAAGATCTCCTGTAGCAGATTTATCTGGAAGAACAGGTTCTTCAGATTACTTGTTGCTCTTTTAGAAGATCTGAATATGCAGCAGATTCTGAGAGAATGCTCTTGAGGAAGATGTTCTCAGAAGAAATTTTATGCTGCTTGTAGAAGAAGAAGAAGAGGAAAAAAATACTTGCTGAGAGATATTGTTTTTCTTTCTTCTTTTTCTGCTGTATATATTCTTTGTATTCTGTAGTAGAATAATGTTTGAATTCTGTCGACTGATTCATATATGTCCAAAAACAAAAAAAACTGTCTTTAATGTACTCTATATTTGTGAATAGAATAATCAGTCTTTAAGACATTCTGGAATAACAACAAAACTCAAACGACTCTGGCAGGTCCTTTAATTCCTTGGCCGTGAAAAGATTCCTTTTCATTAAATGTCAACGGCTATTGCTGTCTTGGAAAAAGGAAAGAAGGGAATATATTAACTGAGTTTAATATCCTTCCTTATCTGTCAGAATACGTCCAAAGATATTAAATAGATCCGCTATAGTCATCGTTTTGCTGTTAGGATAAATAGAATGTAGCTGATAACAAATCTGGGCTTCAATAAATGATCTGTCGAACGATGGCTATAATCTGTCGAGCGCCGTCCAGAAGATGTTGAATGCTGGCTGGAAACTGTCGAGCGTTGGCAGCAAAAACTGTCGAACGCTGGCTATAATCTGTCGAGCGCCGTCCAGAAGATGTTGAACACTGGCTGGAAACTGTCGAGCGCTGGCAACAAAAACTGTCGAACGCTAGGAGCCATCTGTCGAGCACTGCTAGCCATTTGTTGACCGCTGGGAACTTTAGATTTTATCTTAAGTTCTAGCTAATTTATCAGCCTAAAGACTTGACCCTTAAACTATACAATGGGGTCAACTGATCCTAATCAGTACATAGTGATCCTAGCCCAAAACAGTAATAGGGTTGCTCCAACAGAGGAGCTTACCCACCTCCTCTCGGATGGGCCCTTCCAGCTTGTCTACTATGACTCTCTTCTTTTGACGGATGGGGAGGGTGTCGGGGTCGAGGATGAGGCGATGGCAAGCCACATCCGCGTCGATCCCGGGCATCTCCGCGTCACTCCATGCAAAGACGTCTACATTCTCTTGGACGCAGGCCAAGATTTGCTTCTGCTCCTCCAGGCTGAGCTCGCCGCTGATCTTGACTTTCTCCACCACCCCTGCCCGGGTGGTGACCTCGAGCTCCACAATCTCATCCACGGACTCCAGCTGGAACTGCTCCCCCCAAAACTCCTTCTTCCTTCTCGTCCTGGGCCAGCTCCTATGCCCCTTCCTCCTTCCTCTCTTCCCGAACCTCCATTAACTCTTCTGCCCCTTCCTCCTGGGCTTCTCCTTTCCCCTCTTCTTTTCCCTTCTCCTCTTCAAGCCCCGCAAACCCTTCCTCTACTCTCTCCTCCTCTCCTTCTTCTCCGAGCCTCGCCGGCTCCCCCCTCTCCGCTGTGTCCCCTCCGCCTCGGCCATCCAGGAGATGGTGTTCACGACAGTCACATAGCACTGCCGGGCCACCTTCGGATCTCCCCTTATCCGAACCTGGACTCCTCCATCATTAAACTTAAGGAACTGGTGGAAGGCGGAGGGGACACAGCAGAACGCACTGATAAGTGGCCGTCCGAAGATGGCACTGTAGCTGCTGGGGGCATCCACTATGACAAAACGACAATTCCTGGACTGCCCCCCCAAGACCATAGAAAGTCCCACTCCCCCTTCTACCTCCTCCTCTCACCAGAGAACCCAAACAGTGGGCCGTCCGAGGCCAACACCCTCCTGCTCTCCACATTCATATTGTCGAACGCCTTCTTAAAGATGACGTTGACCGAGCTCCCGTTATCCACAAGGATCTGGGAGACGGTGAAGTTCTCGATCGCTGTCTGAATGACCAGCGCATCGCAGAAAGGGTCCTCATGACTTGGCATGCCCTTCTAAGTGAACGAGATCTTTTCCGCTGGGGGCGGGGTGAGGGACGTCGAAGACACGCTACGACGGTAGATGGTGTGGAGGCTTGCCTTCCGTGTCGCCTCAATCCCTACCCCCCATGGATCGTCCTGATCCCCCCTCGGCCCCCCACATCCACCCGATCTTCACACCTCTCATCCTTCTCGTCCTGAGACAAGACCTCTTCAATCCTCACCGCCCGCTGCTCCCGCGGAGCCGTTGCTCTGGCTTCCTTCATCTCCAAGAACTTAGGGCAGGTGGCCGTTGCGTGACCTTCCTCCCCGTGGAAGTCACAATAGGGCAATGCCGCCCCCCTTCACTCGACCTCTCCCACCCCGTTCCTCCTTCTATGAGCAGCCACTCCGGCTCCGGCTCCCCTTCCCCTGCCCGGTCTTCTCCGACCAGCTGCCATTGCCTGCTGAGGCGGATGGGGGTGAGGTGGCCTCGGTCCCTACCTCCACCCTAGCTGATGGGGTCTTCCTTGGCCTCCTTGGAAGTTGCCCCCTCCTGGTGGAAACCGCTTCCTGGGCCCTACCTCCCTCCTTCCTGTTTCCTCCACCCCACCTTCGGGGCTCTCGCTTCCTCTCTTCTCCTTGGCTCTGGACGCTTGACCTCCAGCTCGCTCAGTCGTGCCAACCTTTTTGTGAACTCGGGGTTTGCTGCCTCCCCCTCTATCTCTTCCGCCGCTCTCTCTATCAGCTCCTCAAAAGACAAAGGAGCCCTCCTCTTGAGGTCCATCTTGAAGAACCCCTCTCGCAACCCCACTATGAAGGCAAGTTGGAGAGTGTACCCTGGCACCTCCTGAATGAGGAGGAACTCCTCCTGGAATCGATCCACGTAATGGGCTAACGACTCCCCCGGCCTCTGCTTGATGCTGAAGAGTGCCTCGGGGTCCTTCTTTCTCTTCTTTGAGGTTGAGAAACGTAGCAGGAAGCAACGGCGTAAGTCCTCGAAAGCATATATTGACCCAGAGGGTAACTAGTGGAACCAGTCCCTCGCCTTCTCCTTCAGGGTGGTGGCGAAGAGTCGGCACTTGAAAGCGTCCGACATAGGTCTGATGGAGACCATGTCTTAAAACCAATGAGGGTGTTGAGTGGGGTCATCCTTGCCAGTATACTGATTCATGGCCGGCTCACTGAACCCCTCGGGGAGAGGTGTCGAGAGCACCAATTCGCAGAAGGGACTCCCCCCTTTCGCACCCCTGACCTGCTCCACCCGCTCCGCAAGCTCCCCGGGCGAACTGGCTCCTCCCGGTCTTGCACTCGCCGAGGGACCGCTCGCTGGGATCCCACTGGCCGGAATCCCTCCTCCCAGGACGGCACTCGCTAGAACCCCTTCCGCATTCGCTGGGCTGGGAAAGAGCTCTCGCCCCGCTAGATCTCGCTCCGGCTCCTGGGATGCCGCCTCCTTCCCTGACCTCTGCCCCGGGGCATGCTTGCCCACTCCAGCTGGAGGGGCCACTTGGGGCGCAGGGGTTGCGAACCCCCCAAGGGCCGTGGCGAGGGCGCACTAGAAGGCCCCGAGCAGATCTCTCTTAAGGTCGGCCAACATCTCTACCATTGCTGGGGCGCCGGGCGGCGATGAGCCACTGAAGTCCTCCACTCGCTCATTGTCTCCCGCCATCTCTTAATTGGGACTTTCTTGAGCTAGCTGCACTCCACTCTCACCGCACCAAAAATGTTGAAACCAGGACTTGGCTTCTTTGTGGAGCTCGGGCCTTCAATGAAGAGGGGCAGCTGACACTTACTAATTCCTCGGAACAAACCGACCGGAGACTCGTAACTAAGGACAGACCCTTGGTCGCAGCGAGGAGGTCCCACCACACACCCGGAAGATCTTTGAGCGCTTCCCCTCCCAAGCCAAAGCTGAGACTGGGCACATTGGAGAGCCTGAGAGCTAAGCCAAGATAACCAAGGGGGGAAGAAGCTCAGAATGCTGAGATCAGAATCCTCGCCCAAGGTGCCCTTCAAGGTCTATTTATAGATTTTTAAGTTCGGTCTGCTAATAGCAGAATTTCGCCTTACCCTTTTACTATACGCAGCCCAAAATGGTCTGCCAACAGCCAAACTCCGCTATTTGGAGGGTCTAACTGCAGACCACCGGGGGTTCTTAGGTAAAATGATCATGGACCCTTCCTAGGCGGCTCGCCCACTGAAGACTCTCTCGCAAGCCGCGTAACTCGGTTCGCTCGCCTCCATGCGAGTGACCGACAAGGCTCCTGGCCCGCTCGCCCTGCTGCGAGCGACCGACAAAAGCTTGGCTCGCACGATACTCTGATTCGCTAGCCCTCTGACTCCTCTTGCCTGATGGTCCCCTAGCCACTGTTCACCCCCTGGCGGACACCGGGGTTGTACAAGAATAACAAATCCTATGTGTATTTGATCTTGTGTGTTTAAGTGTAACACCCTGCTAGTACAAATAATATAACAGTAGGTCCGGCCAGGACCCCACGCCATACTATACACACTAGCTAGGCATTAAAAGGTGATAAACAGAAAAAGAACTACGCGAGAGTACACAAGTGTAAGCGGAAGCATTTGATTTAATATTCAATTCAGAATCATCCACTATCCAGAAATGTAACATAAGAGTTACGGCCTTAAGGCCTTACATTCGTACAAAGTTTCTAACTCAAAAAGCGTACATCGGCACACAGGCCGGTAATAAAAGAAAGCAGAAAAAGGGAGGTTGGACTTCAAGGGCCAACACAGCAAAAGGGGCACCACCCGCTACTTTCCACTTGGCTCACCAGCACCTGCACCAACATCAAATAAAAGGTAAATGAGGGTCAGCTATGAGCAGACCACAAACCGCGTAACGATCCCACCCCCGACCATCTAGCTGTCTCAGGGGCGTGTCACCACTAATCCTGCAAGCAAGTCGTACATGCAATATGAAATAAAATAAAGAAAAGTGCAACTACACTACACAAGGTGAGATTTCAAGCACAATCAATCTTCTAGGTTGAGCATCGAAGTAAGGGGAACCTAGGTATGCACATGATGTTAGTTGGGTTCACCCGAAGGTTCCCCACAACTTCCTAAGCAACTGCATGAGGCTAACACAACATCAATTCAAAACAACACATACGTGGCTACACACGACCACACGCTCCATGCTCACAAGGCATGCATCCAAGGTACTCCTTCTTTAGCGCCAACTCCATCCTAGGTTCGGAAACCTTAGGTGGGAAAAGAGCTTCTGGCCGGTCTAGTTGAACACCTTCCTCTCCCAAGATCGTACAGCGTCTAAGAGGAGCTACCTCGCGCCGATTGGTCTGGAAACGGGTTCGGTTCAACCATTTCACGTGCTCTCGCCATCGTGATCGAACGCATGACGCGGGTACGACATCACCTCGACCCGTAAAGGGTTTAGCACTTGCAAGTGCTACACAAAACATAAGTTACGCACCCAATCCTTTTGCAAGGATTTAGGATTCACAGATAATAACCAAGAAGGAGGTACAAGACCACTTCACTTCAAAACTCGTGGTGAAGGTTCACATTCAACCACAATCCATGATGGGGCTTCCGTTAGGATCTCCGAAAGACACCTAAAACTCAAGTCCCGCAATAGGATGACAAATCTCATATAGTCATTCTCCGGCTCTTATTCTAGGCAGAACCTAAATGCAATGTCACAATTCAAGCACAACCGATCTAGGCTCATGGCCACGAATAGGCTTCACACAAAATGCTGAAATATGTACGTCTATCAGATTTATACATGTAATATGTCGGGGACGAACACAATCAGCCCGGAGTTCCGAAGAACTTAAGGAAATCCTACACTTCACCCATTTGGTGAAAGGGATACCTTATGCAAGCATAGAAAAGGGATTGAGAGGGCAAAAACACGTCCTAAGACCGGGAGGAAGAATCGTTACCCTTGCCGCTTTCATTGGCGCCATGTAGATCCAAGATTCCAATCGAATGGAAAGAACTGCACTGGGCTGCTCTCCGCGGATCTGTAAACGGCTCGCGATTCGGAGCTTCAGAGCTCCGTCAATGGAGGAATGAAGCTTCTTCTCCCTCCTTGCCTTCATTCTTTCTCAAGCTTGGAAAGAGAAATGACTTGAAAGAATGAGGCTAAACATCCTCTGGTAAAGCCCTAAAACCCTCCCGAAACAACCCTCAGCCGTTGGATCAAAACATAAGAGATTTGACCGCTACGCTCACATTTCACGGATCTATTTCGCACGCTACCGCCCGCGCTAGTGCTACCGCCCGCTAGCTCTTGACGAATCGAATTCACACACTCAACACGATTCGTCGGAATACATTTGTCGGGACACAAATTCATCAAGAACACTACCGCCGGCGCTAGCTCTAGTGCCTGTGCTAGCTCTCGACGAATTGTCTTGATTTTCTTCGACAACACAGCTGTTTTCTCGACGACAAGGATATCTTCCCGACGACAAAGCTATCGCCAGGAGGTAGTGCTACCGCCGACGCTAGCTTCTAGCACAGGAATTTCTGCCTTTGGAAGCGGGAAAATCTGGGGTGTTACATTAAGTGTTCAGGAAACAATGACATATGACTCAAGGATAACATAAGAAGGTTGCCCCCAAGTTTGATGCCAAAACTCCAGCAAGCCCACTAGTGCCAGCGATAGCACCTAGAGCAGACACTAGCTCTGAATAGAGCAATTTTGGGAGCACTTTTAGAAGGCGCCAGCGCGAGGCGGTAGCAGCTAGCACGGGCGGTAGTGCGACACATATGAGGAATGTCAGCAGGGTTGCCGTGGAATGAAAGATACGCACGCGCAGAATAATTCCTAATCCAGGATAATGTCGTGAGTAGCGTTAGCCCAGGCGCTAGCGCTCTCTCCTATGAAAGGATCCCTCTTCTCTCATTTTGCGTTGACAAGTTTGAGAGAGGTTGAGTGCCAAAATTCCAGAGCCTTATTCTGCCGAGATTTGATCTCCCACCCAAAGTTTCGTGAGTTTCTGAAGGAGGATTTCTTCACGCTGCATCCAACCGACGATCGCTTCAACCACGCTTATTCTACATCGGTCTTTTGTCTCCAACTTCAGAAGTTCTTCAAGAGGGAGTTCTAATATTGTTGTTGTTATTTTCATCTACTTATTATTGTAATCGTGTATTAAATTCGCCTCGTGTTGGAGACTATGTCTGCATAGGACTTAGGGAGGAATTCGCCTCGTGTTGGCGACTAGATTTAGGTTTGATCTAGGGGGTGCTCGAGGCCATATCCGGGGAAGGATTGGCTAGAGCAGCTTGAGGGTGTATCTGGGGAAGGATAGACTAAATCCACCAGTTCGTGGGGATACGAGTCGGGATTGTACAACCTGGGTTTCGCCCGGCTCTTCCCATTAGAACTCGCAAAGCCAGTCTTCCAAGAAGCATAGGCGAGGTCGCCACTTATATGTTCTCAGCAGCCATAAGGAGGCGAGACCAGAGTACCAACATCGGTCTCGCCCGAATCCTTGACGGGAAGCGTGGCGCGTTCCACAGGTTCTGCGAGACCCGCGAGGTCGCGGAGAGGGAAGGAGTTCTCGCCCGCGAGGTCGCAGAGAGGGCAGGAGTTCTCGCTTAAAGCGAGCGAGACCCAGAGACTCGAGTAGTTCCGTGGACCCCCCCTTTTAGGGAGGGTTAGAAGCTAGAATTACCCTCTTGCCCCTGGAGGTCTGCATATAGCCCCTTCAAACAGCGGAGTTTGGCTATGGGCAGGCCAAATTGGGGTGCTTATAGTAAGTTCAAAAGGCGGAGTTCCGCTATTCACAGACCAGTTCAGAAAAACTATAAATAAGACCCAAAGGGCACCTTTGGAGAGGATTCCGGTTGGAAGCTTCTCTCTCCTCTGGTTATCCTTGCCGAGACTCCCCTGAGCTCTCCAAGGTGCCCGGGCCTCAGCTTTGGCTTAGGAGGGGAAGCAATCTAAAGATCTTCCGGGTGTGCGGTGGGACCTCCCTGCTGAGTTTAAGGTTCTGTGTTGAGTTCAGGAACCCCGACTTGCTCTCCCCAAGAGACAAGTAAGTGCTAGTCGCCCCTCAACCTGTTGAGGGCCCCGAGCTCCACAAGAGACCAGTTTCTGGTTTCAACATTCTTGGTGCGGTGAGCGTGGAGTGTGACTAGTGCAGGAAAGTCTTTAAGAGAAAGCATGGCGGGCGAGGAAGAGCGAGATGCAGGATTCGGAGGCTCGCCACCCACAGGGCCACCAGTGATGATGGATATGCTGGCCGAGCTCAAGAGGGATATGATTGGGGCCTTTCAGAGCGCCATCGCCTCGGCGCTAGGTGGTTTCGCTACCCCGGCCCCTCAGATGGCTCCCTCATCCGGGGGCTGCGAGAACGCCCCAGGCCAGCGAGTAGGCAAGGAAGCAGCGGTCCAGGAGGCAGGCCGAGATCTCGCGGGTCGCGAGCTCTTCCCCAGTCCAGTGGGAGCGAGCGAGACCCCTGCCAGAGTGGTCTCGGCAGGAGGAGCCTCGGCAGGAGGCTCTGCAGGAAGAGTAGAGCCAGTTCAGAGGGTGAGTGGGGGAAGCCCCTTTTGTGAGTTGGTACTCTCGGCACCACTCCCCGAGGGGTTCAGGGAGCCAGCCATGACCTTGTATGTTGGGAACAGTGACCCCGTTCCCCACCTGCAATGGTTCGAAGATATGGTCTCGATCAGACCCATGTCGGATGCCTTCAAGTGCCGACTCTTCTCCACCACCCTGAAAGAGAAGGCGAGGGACTGGTTCTACCAGTTGCCCTCGGGTTCGATCTATGCTTTTGAGGATTTGCGTAGGGGGTTTCTGCTGCGTTTCTCCACCTTGAAGAAGAGGAAGAAAGACCCGGAGTCTCTCTTCAATATCAAGCAGAAACAAGGTGAGTCCCTAGCCCAGTATCTGGAGCGGTTCAGGGAAGAGGTCCTCCTCATTCAAGAGATACCAGGGCACACACTCCAGCTGGCCTTTACGGTGGGACTGCGAGAGGGTTTCTTCAAGATGGATCTCAAGAGAAGGGTCCCTCTTTCCTATGAAGAACTAATGGAGCGAGCGGCGGAGGAAGTGGACGGGGAGGCAGCTAACCCCGAGTTCACAAAGAGATTGGCACGGCTGAGCGAGCCGGAGAATAGGCATCCCGAAGGAAGGAGAAGGGAGGAAGTCAGGGCCCCGGAGTTGGGGTGGAGACAGCAAGGTGGTGGGATGCAGGGCCCGGGAAGGGGGTTCCACCATGGGGGAGGTAACTTCCAGGGAGGACAGGGGAGACCTCACCAGCTGGGGTGGAGGCAAGGCCCGAGGCCGCCCCCTCCCCCGCCTCATCAAGCGATGGAGATCGGAAGAGGAAGAGCGGGAAGAGGAAGAGGAACGGGAGCCGGGGGAGTCGGTCCCAGGAGAAGGAACAGAGGAGTGGGAGGAGAAGGGAGGGCGGCCGCGCTGCCGTATTGTGACTTCCACCAGGAGGAAGGTCACGCGACCGCCACTTGCCCAGAGTTCCTAGAAATGAGGGGAGTAAGAGGACCAACGCCACAACCGCTGCAGCGCCCGGTGAGGATCGAGGAGGTCCTCACCCAGGAGGATGAAGAAGAAAGATGCGAAGATCGGGTTGACATGGGAGCCCGGGGGGGAATCGGGGTGATCCACGGAGGGGTGGGGATCGAGGCAACCCGGAAGGCGAGCCTCCATGCAATGTACCGTCGGAGCGTAGCTTCGACATCTCAAGCTCCGCCCCCGGTGGAGAGGATCACCTTCTCCCAGAAGGATATGCCCGGTCATGAAGACCCGTTCTGCGATGCGCTGGTTTACCGTCTCACGAATCCTGGTAGACAATGGCAGCTCGGTCAACGTTATCTTCAAGAAAGCGTTTGACGAGATGAAGGTAGAAGCCCGAAGGGTGTTGGCCTCGGATGGCCCCCTGTTTGGTTTTTTGGGAGAGAGAAAGGAGGTGGAAGGAGGAGTAGGACTCCATGTAACTCTCGGGGGGCAATCGCAGAACTGCCGTTTCGTGATTGTGGACGCCCCAAGCAGCTATAGCGCCATTTTTGGTCGGCCTCTTATTAGTGCATTTAGATGCGTCCCTTCCACTCTACACCAGTGCCTAAAGTTCAACACAGGTGGAATCCAGGTCCGGGTCCGGGGAGATCCCAAGGTGGCGAGACAGTGCTACGTGACAGCTGTCAACACCATCTCCTGGATGGGAGAAGCGGAGGAGTGGGATAAGAGGATGGAGGAGGTGGTCGAGGTCGGAGGAGAGAAGGGAGACGAGGAGGAGGAAGGAAAAGAATGGGACGAAGAGATCACCCCGGAAAGGGGGGTAGGGGAGCACATGGTGGTAGATGAAGAAGAAGAGGGAGAAAAGGGAGGGAAGGCTAAGGAGAGAAGGGTGGAGGAGGTGACAGAGATGGAAGGGGAGGAAGGGGGAGCCCAAGAGCTCGCCAATGAAGGAGAGGAGGAGAGGCCTTGGGGGGAGCAGTCGCGGCTGGAGGCCGTAGACGAGGTCATCGAACTGGAGGTCGTCACTCGACTAGGAATGATGGAGAAGGTCCGGGTCAGCAGGGAGCTCAACCCTGAGGAGAGGGCGGAGATCCTCGCCTGCGTCCAGAAGAACGTGGACGTCTTTGCCTGGAGTGCCGCGGAGATGCCAGGGATAGATGCGGATGTGGCTTGCCACCTCCTCAACCTCGAGCCCGGCACCCGCCCCATCCGCCAAAGGAGGAGGCCCACTGCAGACAAGCTGGAAGGCCCTATCCGCGAGGAAGTGGAAAAACTTCTGAAAGCAGGTTTTGTAAAGGAGATCCAGTACCCAGGCTGGGTCTCCAATGTCGTCATGGTAAAGAAAGGAGGAGGTAAATTGCGAATGTGTATCGATTTCTCTTTGCTTAATAAATCATGCCCGAAGGATTGCTACCCTCTGCCTAGAATCGACGCGCTGGTTGACTCAGCCGTCGGTTTTCACATGATGTCTTTCTTAGATGCTTTTTCAGGTTACCACCAGATTCGCATGCATCCCCCTGACATCAAAGACGTCTCCTTCATCACGAGGAATGGATGCTACTGTTACAGGATGATGCCCTTCGGGCTCAAGAATGCGGGGGCTACGTACCAAAGGATGATGGACCGGGTTTTCGGTGAGCAAAAGGGGAGAAACCTGGAGGTCTACGTCGATGACCTCATGGTCAAGAGTCGAGGTCTCGAGTCCCACCTCCACGACCTCGAGGAAACTTTCGAGACCCTACGAAAGTTCAAGATGAGACTCAACCCGTCGAAGTGCGTCTTCCGAGCCAGTCGAGGAAAATTCTTGGGTCACATGCTCACCCCGGCTGGAGTGGAGCCCAACCCGGATAAGGTCAAGGCAATCCTCGAGTTGGCACCCCCAAGAAATGCTAAGGAGATCCAACGTTTGACGGGAAAGTTGGCTGGGTTAAGTAGATTTCTCTCCAAGGCAGGGGAGAGATGCTCCTCTTTCTTCAAGGTGTTACGGGGTAATCAAAAGTTCGAATGGACCTCCGAGTGCGAAAAGGCTTTTCAAGCGTTGAAAGAACAACTGACCAAGGCTCCGCTACTGCAAGGGCCGAGGTCAGGGGAAGACTTGTCTTTATACCTGGGGGTAGGGTTGGAAGCTGTGAGTTCCGTGCTTGTCCGAGAGGAAGGGAAGAAACAACTACCGATCTATTACGTAAGTAGAGTGCTGAGGAAGGTCGAGCTTAGATATCCTATCTTGGAGAAGCTGGCCTTCGCTCTAGTAGTGTCGGCCCGAAAACTTCGACCCTATTTCCAGGCACATTCCATAAGGGTAGTGACCGACCACCCCCTCCGCAATATCATGGAGGGTGTAGAACACTCGGGAAGGTTGGCCAAGTGGTCGGTGGAGTTAAGCGAATTCAACATCTCTTATGTACCGAGGGTGTCCATAAAAACGCAGGCAGTGGCTGATTTCCTGGCTGACTACGTTACCGAGGTAGAAGAATCGGAACTACCCTATCCGATGTCTTGGAAAATGTTGGTAGATGGAGCATCCGGAAGACACTCTTTTGGGGGAGGGGTAGTCCTGGTCAGTCCCCAAGGGACCAGGATAGAGCAAGCAATCCATTTCCACTTCCCCCTCACCAATAACCAGGCAGAATACGAGGCGGTGATAGCGGGCCTCCGCTTGGCTCGGGAGCTGGGAGTGCAAGACGTGGAGGTCTCGACGGACTCCATGGTTGTTGCTTGCCAAGTCAAGGGAGAGTTCGAAGTCAAGGAACCAACTCTTCAGCGGTACCTGGAGAAGGTCAAGGAGGTGGTGGGACAGTTCCGAACTTTCTCTATCAAGCATGTCCCAAGGGAAGAAAGCACCCAGGCCGATCTTCTGGCCAAGTTTGGTCCCCAGGTTGGGGGGACCATGTCGGAACTCTTCCGACCCTCCATTGAGGAGGGAGAAGTAATGGAGGTGGATCAACGGGCGTCATGGATGGACCCTTTCATTACTTTCCTAGCCTCAGGGAGATTCCCCGAGGGAGAAATCGACAAGCGGCGATTCAGGTATAAATCGGCTTACTACTCCTTACATGCAGGGGTGTTGTATAGAAAGACCCTCTCGGGGCTCCTGGCCCGTTGTGTCTCGGAGGAGGAGGCCCCAAGGGTCTTGGAGGAGATCCATTCGGGAGAATGTGGCAGCCACTCGGGAAGCAGAACCCTGGAAGGAAGGGTTCTGAGGCAAGGTTATTTCTGGCCCACCCTCAGCAAGGATGCGGCCGAATTCTCCAAGAGGTGCTCTAAGTGCCAACTCTACGCTCCTCTCCAACTCCTCCCAGCTCAAAGGCTAAGAACGATCACGGCCCCTTGGCCATTTGCAGTCTGGGGACTAGATCTGGTGGGACCTTTCCCCCAGGCGAGCGGTCAAAGGAGATTTTTGCTAGTGATGATCGACTACTTTTCCAAGTGGATCGAAGTGAAGGCGCTAGCCAAGGTAACCTCTCAAGTGATAAGGAACTTTGTTTGGGGTGAAATAATTTGCAGGCACGGGCTTCCTCTAGCCATTGTCATAGATAATGGGCCGCAATTCGCCAGCGAGGAGTTTGTCAGTTTCTGTACTCAGCTTGGCATAGATCTCAGGTTCGCGTCGGTCCACCACCCAAGGAGTAACGGGCAAGTGGAGGCGGCGAACAAAATTGTAGTGAACCTCCTCAAGAAAAAGATCGAAAACCTCAGAGGGAGTTGGGTGGAGCAACTACCCTCGGTCCTCTGGGCTCTGAGAACCACCCCGAACACGGCCACCGGAGAGACCCCATTCAAACTATCCCACGGATCCGAGGCTGTCATTCCGGTGGAGTTTGAAGTCAAGTCGCCTAGGGTGGCCACCGCAGGAGGAGGGGATGAAGAATGGATGGCAAATAATGAGGAAGGCCAACGGATGTCCTTGGACCTAGTGGAGGAACTCCGAGACTTGGCCACCATCAGGCAGGAGGAAGTAAAAAGGCGGATGGCCAAATACTTTGACAAGCATATACGAGTAAAGCATTTCCAGAAAGGGGACTTGGTACTAAAAAAGGTTGATGCGGCCGGAAGGGGAGCCGCGGTGGGTAAGCTCAATCCTAACTGGGAGGGCCCATATATTGTGAGTGAAGTGCTGAAGTCGGGAGGTTACCACCTCCGGATGTGGAAGGGGAGCCTCTCGACCGAGCCAGGAGTGGGGATGACTTGAAACGTTTCTATCCATGAAGTTCTTGAATATATTGATTCCTATGTATTGGCGTTGTTCTTATACTAATCATGAGTTCCAAGCAACAAGTAATGACGCTGGATTGCCCCGGACGATCCCGCTGCCAGGCTCTCATTAGCTGGTAGGGCCGGTTGATCTCGCGGAGAGGCTGGCGAGGTGATAGACTTTTTGTGTCGGATTGCCCCGGACGATCCCGCTGCCAGGCTCTCATTAGCTGGTAGGGCCGGTTGATCTCGCAGAGAGGCTGGCGAGGTGATAGACTTTTTGCGCTGGATTGCCCCGGACGATCCCGCTGCCAGGCTCTCATTAGCTGGTAGGGCCGGTTGATCTCGCGGAGAGGCTGGCGAGGTGATAGACTTTTTGTGCTGGATTGCCCCGGACGATCCCGCTGCCAGGCTCTCATTAGCTGGTAGGGCCGATTGATCTCGCGGAGAGGTTGGCGAGGTGATAGACTTTTTGCGCTGGATTGCCCCGGACGATCCCGCTGCCAGGCTCTCATTAGCTGGTAGGGCCGGTTGATCTCGCGGAGAGGCTGGCGAGGTGATAGACTTTTTGTGCTGGACTGCCCCGGACGATCCCGCTACCAGGCTCTCATTAGCTGGTAGGGCCGGTTGATCTCGCGGAGAGGCTGGCGAGGTGATAGACTTTTTGTGCTGGATTGCCCCGGACGATCCCGCTGCCAGGCTCTCATTAGCTGGTAGGGCCGGTTGATCTCACGGAGAGGCTGGCGAGGTGATAGGCTTTTTGTGCTGGATTGCCCCGAACGATCCCGCTGCCAGGCTCTCATTAGCTGGTAGGGTCGGTTGATCTCGCGGAGAGGCTGGCGAGGTGATGGACTCTTTGTGCTGGATTGCCCCGGACGATCCCGCTGCCAGGCTCGCGTTAGCTGGTAGGGCCGGTTGATCTCGCGGAGAGGCTGGCGAGATGATAGACTCTTTGCGCTGGATTGCCCCGGACGATCCCGCTGCCAGGCTCTCATTAGCTGGTAGGGCCGGTTGATCTCGCGGAGAGGCTGATGGGATGGAAGATGTTGGGTCTTAAGAAAGAAGGTCCTCGACACGAGATAATCAAAGGAAAGTGTTGGATCTCTAAAATATTCCGAAAATAAGGGGACGACTTCTCGCTAGACGAGAGGAGGGATCCTCGGCATAAATAACGAAGAAAATATGTTTGGACTAAAATATTTCAAAAGTGAGGGCGACTTCTCGTCCTAGCGAGAAGGAAAGTCCTCGGCACGAGACTAGAGCGAGAACGGGGACTTCCATCCCCAAGACGTATAGACTGAAACTTAAGGGGCTTCTCGCTGGACGAGAAGGAAAGTCCTCGGCGCTTATAAAATAAACGGATTCCGCGACACATGCATCAACTGATGTAAAAATAAAAGCAGAGAGAATACGTAGCGAAGTAAGAAAGCATTGCACAAAAATTCCTTTCCAAATAAGAAGTTTTAGTTACAATGGGCGGCGAACTCGCCAACCCCGAAAAAGTTTATATATCAAAAAATAAAATAAAGATCGCCTTCTAGGCCTCGCCAAAGAACCCCCCGTCGTCGTCGCCATCCTTCACCGGCGGGAGCGGCCTGAAGAGCTCCGGGACGATATCCTCGACCGTCACGCTCTCGGCCTCGGCAACCAGCAACCCAGCACCTTTCATGGCCTAGAAGACGAAGCGTGCCGCATTCGTGGACTCTATCCGGAGCGCTTCGTCGCGATCTCGCTTCTCTTCCTTTAACCGGCGAGGAGAAGGGGGAACGGCAGCCCGAGCAAGCTCACAGTTGAGTGCCTTCAACGCGGCAACCTCGCCTTCCAAGCTCAGGATCCGAGCGTCCGAGAGCCTAGCCATCTCGGCATCCTGTAGACGAACTTAGTATGAGAAGAAGTTAGCAAGTCAGAGATAACGTTGTAGAACGAACGACTCACCACTCCGGTCTCGGCGGTGGCCAACTTTTCCTTTAGCTCGTCGACCTTCTCCTCGGAAACCTTGAGGGACTCGGCCAGTCCCGCGCATTCGCGCTCCAGCTCCAGACATTTCCTGCTCGTCATATGGGCAAGTTCCATTGCCCGCAATTGAGATCTCGAGCTCTCGTAGGCGAGACCCCGTGCGGTTGCATCCTTGTAGGCCGCGGCGTCCTCGCGGCCATACATGACGAAGGAGAAATTGAAGGCGTGGGAAGTCGCTGCACCCTCCTCTACCCAAGTGGGAAGGAGGGAGGTGATATCGATCCGGTTGACCTCTTCATTCCAGCGCACCAGGCGCTCGCCGGTTTCGTCTCGGGCTCGCCTGCCAAGGCCGAAATGCAGATGATTCGACGGAATTGGCGGTGCCGAGGTCCTAACGGTGGCCTCGGCTTGCTCGACCTCCAGATCCTCGGGGAGTGAGGAATCGCCGGTCCCAGGACCCGAGGGCTCCGCCGGACGCTTTCCCTTTACGGAGGCGCGCAGGCTCTCGTTCGTTTTGGACCTCTTTGAAGTAGGCTGGCGGGAAGGCTGGCTGCCTGAAGCCCCCGACCTCTTCTTAGAGTGGCAGTTGGGGGGTACCTTCTCGGCAGGCCGCCGCTCCCATAGTTGCGAGAGCAAGATCGGCGGAGGGTTTAATGTTGCTCGCATAAGGTGGGTGGAGGGGGATGTCTCGCTCACCTGTTAAGAGTTGTGTTAGAAAGAATGGCGGGAATCAGAATTAAAGCAAAAAGGGGGGCGAGATCATTACCTTCCCCGGGAAGAACCGGTGGAAGTTTGTCGACGTTGCGGCGGAGATGGACCACCTCGAAGTTCTTCTTCTGGAAGAATTGGAAGAGGTCGGCATCGTGACCGCCCAGAGGTGGAGGACGGTAGACGGTGTCGTTATACTGGATGGGCGAGATCGGGATGTTGCCGAAATTCCCCTTTACCAGGAGGAACTTCTGGGCCCAGAAGTGGGCCTTGTTGACGGTCTCGATGACCTTGCAGCCCGACCCCACAAAATAGACCGTGCCCTCGGAGTAGGCGCGAAACGAGAACAGCTTCCGGAAAACCGGAAGGCTGAACTCGATTCGCTCCTCGCGCATGAAGCAGGCGAACCCCGTGATCACCGCCATCGCGTTAGGGGTGAGCTGGCCGAGAACAACTCCGTAGTGCCGAAGCACCTAAAAAGCCACGTAAAGAAAATTGAGGCAAGCGAAATCAATCTCGCAAGAGTGATGAAGGAGAGAAGGAGGTGTACCTGGCGAACCTCGGGCCAGAGGGGGAGTCGCAGGCCCACGGCGAAGTGCGAGATCGGGATGGCGATCTCATCGGGCCGAAGGGTGTTAATCACCTCGCCCTTCTCGGGCCGGCGGGCGGTGAACCCAGCGGGAATGTAGTCGGCGATGGAGGAGAGATACTCTTCCTCGCTCATATTGCAGTGGAAGAAGTCGTGCTCGCAGTAAGCCCAAGCACACTTCAGCCGGCCTTCCGCCTCAGGAAGCTCTTTCGAGGTCTTCACCATCACGCGTACCTGCGAGAACAAGTATAGAAGGAGGCGAGAACAAAGCTGACGAGAGCTCTGCAACTAGGAGAAGAGGAAGGCGGTAGGTAAATGATATTAATGGGGAGGCTATTTATAGAAAAATGAAAATGGCGGGAAGAAGCCCAAGCGCCGGGATGCTGTCCGACAAAACGTCACATCACTGGGACACTAAACAAAATTACTTCGCCAATCATTGGCGAGCGAGATCAATCTGCAGGATTAGCTAGAATAAAATGATTTGCAAGCGGAAATATCACAGGCATGCGGGAACAAGGTAAAGGAAAAGCGGCATTATAAAAGCCGCGAGCGATAACATAGTTAATAAATTGTCCGATGCTCGTAACAAGCGAGAATCAACAAAAACCATAGCCTAGCGAGATTGTTGCAATAAAAGCAGAAGCGAATTGTTCATGAAAAAGGGAACCTAAAATCGCGGGGTCAGTAGGGCAGCCACTGCCATCTACCACCACCTCGCGGCCCCCTCCTCGGCGGCCTTCGGGAATTGTGGAATTCAGCAGCAGCGCGGGCGTCGCGGTCGATCAATTGGGCGTGATCCCTGATCCTCGCTATGAGCGTCTCCTGAGAGGCATCGCATTCATCAGGGTCGGGGGGTATTGCCGCACGGAGTTTGTCGCATTCGTCCATCAGGGACGCGTGTCTTTCCTCCGCAGCCAGCCTATCCACTCTCGCCTGGATGTTGAGGTCCTGCAACATCTGGTTTTGCTTTTGGAATAGTTCCGCGGTCCGCCGTCTCATCACCTCGGGTTCTCGCGCATCGCCCAGGAAATCTTCCACCCGCTCGGGAAAAGGAGACACCTCGTCGTCCCCAAATTCGGAGTCGGTAAGCTGAATCTCGCCGTCTAACAAAGAAAGGTCGTACGCGAGGTTATGAAAGATAAGTTAGAGTAAAAAAGCGGAAGGGCGAGAAGGCTTACCCCTGAGACGGCGAGAAGAACCGGGTGGGGGATCGAAAGAAGTGCCGTAGTAAGGCCGATGAGTTTTTCCCTTTCCAAGGGGATATCTCGCTGCATCAGCAAGAGGAACATCCGGCGGGTGTGAGCCGCCTGAGTCTCGATTGGCGAGAAGGTCAAAGGTTGGTGCCGGGATTGTCACATCCCGGCGCCTGGGGGAAGGAGTTCGCTGACCCTGTTCCCCCGGGCTTGCTGGGGGCGAGGCTGCAATTAAAAGGTAAAAGATAAGATGAGAGGAGGCGCCATCGAATAATATAATTCCAATAAAAGAGGCGGGACCAAATAATGTACCAGGAGGATTCTCGCCAGTAGTATTCGCATTTGCCCGAGGGGTAGTGGGCGGTTCGTTCGAGGGCCCGCCAATGTCCTTGACAGTCTCGCTGACCTGCAGAGACAAAGTTTAGAAGTAGCAGTCGAAGGATCTCGCATGAAGAGTAATAATCCCTACCTTCTCGATGGATTTCTCGCTGGCCGAGGACTCGAGGTCGACAGTGTCTTCCCCCAATCGGCGAGCGGCTTTTGCTTTTTTCAGTTTCGGCGTAGGAGAGGGAGACGAGCGATTCATCCACGCCGGTGGCTTCGTCATCATCGCCATCTCCTGTGCCTTGGAGGCCTTCAGGCGAGCTTCCATTTCCTTGGAGAGAGGCATCGGAGGACAGCTACAGTAAAGAGAAGGATGGGGAGGAGAAGAACAATGAAGACGCTTCAGCTCGGGTGGTATTTATAGCCAGGCGATGGGGCCCACAGAAAGATTCCTGACAAGACAGTTGTCGCCAGGCGAACACCCTAGGGTTGGATGATTCTTTGCGAGCTCAGGTTAAACTCGCAAAGAGCGGGGATTGTGTACAACCCGGGTTTCGCCCGGCTCTTCCCATTAGAACTCGCAAAGCCAGTCTTCCAAGAAGCATAGGCGAGGTCGCCACTTATATGTTCTCAGCAGCCATAAGGAGGCGAGACCAGAGTACCAACATCGGTCTCGCCCGAATCCTTGACGGGAAGCATGGCGCGTTCCACAGGTTCTGCGAGACCCGCGAGGTCGCGGAGAGGGCAGGAGTTCTCGCCCGCGAGGTCGCAGAGAGGGCAGGAGTTCTCGCTTAAAGCGAGCGAGACCCAGAGACTCGAGTAGTTCTGTGGACCCCCCTTTTAGGGAGGGTTAGAAGCTAGAATTACCCTCTTGCCCCTGGAGGTCTGCATATAGCCCCTTCAAACAGCGGAGTTTGGCTATGGGCAGGCCAAATTGGGGTGCTTATAGTAAGTTCAAAAGGCGGAGTTCCGCTATTCACAGACCAGTTCAGAAAAACTATAAATAAGACCCAAAGGGCACCTTTGGAGAGGATTCCGGTTGGAAGCTTCTCTCTCCTCTGGTTATCCTTGCCGAGACTCCCCTGAGCTCTCCAAGGTGCCCGGGCCTCAGCTTTGGCTTAGGAGGGGAAGCAATCTAAAGATCTTCCGGGTGTGCGGTGGGACCTCCCTGCTGAGTTTAAGGTTCTGTGTTGAGTTCAGGAACCCCGACTTGCTCTCCCCAAGAGACAAGTAAGTGCTAGTCGCCCCTCAACCTGTTGAGGGCCCCGAGCTCCACAAGAGACCAGTTTCTGGTTTCAATAGGGATAGAAAACAAAAAAGACTTTTTATTATTCGCCTCCGATTTCTACCGTTATAAGAAATCTAGTTTTGAATCCTACATTTCATATTAATGAAATCATGTCTCTATTTTATTTCACTTGATTTGTTTTTAGTTTAGAACTATTTTGATCTCCTATTATTTCAAGTATTTCAAAATATAACATAAGTTTTTAAAACTCTTATTCACCCCCTCTAAGGGCGCCTACAGATCCAACAACTAGAAATTGGCATAGAATGTGTCTTGATATAATAAGTCTGTAGAATGTCTAATGATTCTACTTTTAACTTTAGTATTTTGATTTAGATTCATTGGTTTATCTGAATTATTTTTCCATAGAGTTCTCTTCTCACTCTTAGGATTTACTTTATTGAATACATTGAGTTTTTCAGGGTGATTGTCGTCTAGAGTTCTAATTAATGGTCTTGTCTCAGTTATTTGAAAATCACTAGGTCTAACAAAGGTAACTAGATTTTTCCAGGCAGGTCTACTAGGGACTTCTGTGATGGTAGATGGGTCTGCTCCTAAACCTAGGTGCTTAAATCTCACACAAAGATTTTGAGTAATATCCTTGAGCTTTTGACTCCTCCCATTGAGTGAGTCATCAAAGGCTTTTGCCTTTGTGAGCTCTTCTTTCAGTTTTAAGTTTTCATTGGTTAGATTAGTTATTACTGTTTCCTTTTTATAAATTTGATTTCTCAAATCATAATTTACAGAATACAAATCATCTTTCTTAAAGTCTTCTAATTCTTCCCTGACTGCTTCTATTTTTCTTTGAACTTTAAGATAATCATTACAAAATTCCTAAATTTTTTTTAAAAATTTTCTGAATCAAAATCAAAGTCATCAAAGAGACTTACTTGATCCTCTTCATCATCTGAGGAAGCCTCCAAAGCCATCAGGCATGCAACTTTAGCAGTAGTTTCTTCATCAATCTCAGATGAAGAGGAGCTTGAATCAGATTCTGTGTCACTCCTGGTTTCAGCAATGAAACCCTTTCCCTTCTTCTTGTCCTTTTTCTTGAAGGACTTCTTCTTGTGCTCTTTGATCTTATTGCTCTTGACCCTTTGCTCTTTCGGACATTCAGGAGCTGTGTGCCCTAGTTTTCTGCAGGCAAAGCAGATCACTTCCTGCTTTGGAGTCTTATCAAACCTAGGTTTGCTTGAGCTCCACTCCTTTCTTCTTGAGTTTTCTGTCTTGACCCATTTTCTGAATCTTTTGGCCAAGACACTGAACATCTCTTCTTCAGGAGTGGAAGGCTCTCCTTTAGCACCATTCAAAGAAATACTCCTTTTGTTGGGAGGTGAGACTGTCTCCTTGGTCTCAGTCTCAGCCCTGCTCTTCAGTAGTAGCTTATAGGATTTGAGCTTTCCAAGCAAAGCATCAGTGGAGATCTCTATGACATCTTGACTCTCCGATGACCCAGATCCTTGAGTCCTATGAGCTTGGGAAGCACATGAGAAGCTTATCATTGGTTTCTGTCATAGAAATCTCTGTAGCTAGACTTTTAGCTCATTAATAATAATGTTGAATTTCTAATGCATTTCAACAACACTTTCTTCATTCTTCTTCTGAAAGTTCTCATATTGGGATATGAGAAGGGATTTTCTGTCATTTCTTTTATCAGAACTTCTCTCAACTAATCTCGAAAGAGGGATTCCCAAATTTCTTTGGCTGAGTTGCATTCTGCCACTTTCTGGAAAATATCATCAGACATTGTAGAGACAAGAATGTTCATGGACTTGGCATCACATGCCTTCTGCACCAGTTACTAAGGTCTTAGGATAACTGAGCTAGATTTGATTAGGCAAAGAGTGTAAGGAGAGAACCTCCAGGGAGACTAAAAATGAGATCGCCTAGGTTGTCACTACGACCTAAACTCGAACCAAAAAGTCCTTTTCTAGGGACCCCTACACCTCTATTTATAGACGCGGGAGCCTGCCCAAACGAGCAGATCTCAAAAATACGGACTACCCAGGGTATAAGGAAGCCAGGATGGAGGAAAGGAGCTACCTGAGCTGCTAATAGTGGATAAGAAACAGGCTCTAGACCGCGCGGTCTGATGGTCTCAACTAACCATGACCGCTGGGAGCATTGAAACTTTTCTGCTGAGGATGAGGCAGACGGTCTGGCAAAATGGAGACCGCCGTGACCGTCGTGACCACTGAGACCAGATGAATTTTGTTGAGCTTTTGAGATCGCAAACATTCGGGCAAACATAATCCCCGGACATTTCTAAGTTCCACAAGACTTCACAAATGTTCTCTATGACCGCGGAGATCACGATTACCCTTGATATGACTGATGGCTATAAAAAGGCTTGCCGAATCCAGTCATTCTGAACTTTTTTCAAAACTTGAGCTAAAAATCTGACAAGCGGTCTTAAGCTTTCAAGATCGTCGAGGTTGACTTGAAAATGAGTTTCATAAGGCACTTGGAGCAAAAGAAGGTTGCAATCCCGCCTGTAGCTTCGCAGAAATCATCAACGAAGAATCCTAAGACCGTAGAGATGGCTGATTCTAAGAAGATACTTGAGATGGGGCGTTCAAGAATGGCGGTCAAGGAGTATGCTGAGACTGCTGTGAAGTCAGAGATGAAGAGACCTGATATGCCATCGCAGGCGGTCTCGAGTCTATTGGATATTACAGGATCCTCCTCAGAGATGCCAGAACTAGACCATGCTGGTGTGCAGATTTCTTTCAATTCAGAGAAATCGCTTGAGATGCTCAAACAGACCATTATAAATCACGGTCAAATCACTACTGAGGAAATAAAAGCCGGTCTCTAGAGGAGCATAACTTCTCCTGAAAATTTGAGAAAAAGGATTGGTGAAGAAGAAAAGGCTGCTGGAATCAGCAGAAAGAAATCGAAGACCGACTCTCCTTCTGAGATCGGGAAGATCAGAAAGAAAGGAGATAAGAAGCTCTTAACTAAATCTGTTGTGATCAAACGACTTCTGCTTGTCTTTCTTCTGAAGATCTTGCGGTCGCTCCTCTGCAGGTAGTTAACCAAGCAACTCATTCTTATCTTGCGGTCTCACAATCGTCGTGCGGTCTCAGCTCTGAAAAAAGGCATATCTCGATGACTCTTCCTTAAATAATTCTTCTTCCCCTTCTATTGCGCAGTCCATTGATCCTTTTGAGGTTGAATTACGTCGGTCTGAAATAGAGCAGGAGGAGAAATAAGCTGAGCTGTTGAAGATGGAGCTTGACAAGGAAATTAAGAAGGTGAAGACGAAGAAGGAGGAGGGTCAGATAGAGCTGGAGCAGAAAAGAATGAAGTTGTTGGATGAGAAGACTAAAGCTGGACTGGCTGAGAAGGTGCAAAAAGAGAGGGAAGAAGGGAAGAAGAGAAAGGGAAGAAGAAAAAGGAGAAAGGAAAACGCTGGAGGAGAAGAAGAGGAAAAAGACAGAGGAAGAAAATAAGAAGAAGGAAAAAGGAGAGGAGGAGAAGAGGAAAAAGGAGGAGGAAGAGAAGAAGAAGAAGAAGAAAGAAGAGGGGGAGAAGAAGAGGAAAGAGGAGGAAGAGAATAAAAAGAAGGCGGAGGAGGATACTAAGAAGAAGGGAGAAGAGAAAGAGGAGAAAGAGAAAGAAGAGGAAGAGAACAAGAAGAAGGAAGAGGAGAAAAAGAAGAAAGAGAAAGAAGAGGAAGAGAACAAGAAGAAGGAAGAGGAGAAAAAGAAGAAAAAGAAAGAAGAGGAAGAGAACAAGAAGAAGGAAGAGGAGAAAAAGAAGAAAGAGAAAGAAGGGGAAGAGAAGAAGAAGGAAGAAGAGAAAGAAAAGAAGGAAAATAAAGAGGAGGAGGAGAAAGAAAAGGAGGGGAAAGAGTCAGAGGAGAAGGAGTTCGGAGAGGAAGAAAAAGGGGAAGACAGAGCTGAGGTGGAAGGAGAAGGAGAGGAAGAGGAGGAAGAGGTGGAAGAGAAGAACGAGACCGGGGAGAAGGAAGAGACCGAGGGGACTCGTGTGGACGTACAACTCTGTAAAGAAAAAGAGATTCTTTCTGGCGGGAAGAAAGTGACCGATGAGGAAGATGCCAAACTGACCCATGCAGCTGTAGGCTGTGTGGTTGCAATCTCGACTATTTGGTCTAGTAAGGTTAAATTGATTGTTGAACCTAATTTTTTCATTCTAGTGCATATTAGACCTCAATCACCAAAGTGGCGTCGTGAAGTTGTCATCATCCCAACTGATGATATTCTTCTGAGCCATGAAGTGCTAAAAAGGAGAAGAAAAGAAGGAGAGAGATCGTAAAAGAGACAATTGGAAAAGATGGACCTTGAGCGCTGGAGTCGGTCTGACCGCCTTATGCTGACCGCGTTTATTACAGTCACTGAGGTGCCCAGTGCTTCTCTTGAAATCACCGTCTTTCCTTTTTTTTTTGAGTATGGGCTTCCTTTTTGCGATTTCTTTTTCCTTTTCGCCATCTAACCATGCTATTTCTTTTGACCGCAGATGAATTAGTTGAGACCGAAGAGTTGTTGCAGAGAGATGAACTTCCTCAGCAGGGGGTCACTCCTCATTTGCTTTCAGAGGCTCTGACACGTCTTCTTTAGATGCTTCAGGCTTGACAAGTTAGGGAGAGATTGTTAGAGAAGGAGTTACAGGAAAAACATGACAAGCTCAAGGAGAAGGAAGTTGAGTTTAGTAGGCGGCTTCAGGCGATCTCTGCCCAAGGCGAGCTGAAGATTGTTGAAATAAGGAAGCAGGCAGACCAGAGAGAGAAAGAAAACAAGAAGAGGCTTGATTATGAAATTACTAACCTCCATAGGATGCTTCGAAAGGCCAGGGAAGATGCCACTTATTTCAGGGGGAAATCAGACGCTCTGCTTGCTGAGAATGAGCGACTACAAGCGAACTCTCCTGGTCTACTCGTTGGGTCCCCTAGTAATCATCCTGCAGAATGCCCGACCTCTGAGATCACTATTCCTCTTGACCAACTCGATAAAGAGTTAGGTGGCATTCATAAGTCAGCTTTGAGCGCTATCCACGGTCTGACAATCACTTTGTCGACGGTTTATGAGATACAGGACAAGACCGCTCATGTTGGCAGGAAGCGCGATCAGAAGAAATGACGACTTGTCCTTCTCGATGTTTTCTTTAGTTGTTGTGTTGTAACTACTGAATAATTTTTATCTGTTTCAAGACAATTGCGTTTTGTAATAATAATCTCCTTTTTTTGCTTATGCAATCTCTTTATTGTTATGTTGCAATACTGCGATGCTTGAGATCGTGCGGTCTCATAACCTGTGATCGATTTATATTCTTCTCTCCAAACTTCCCTTTTTTGTCAAAGTAAATAGGTCGCGCGATCTTCGCATGTGATCTCATCGGCTTCATCCTCCGTCATGATTACGCAATCATTGCCTAGGAAACTATAAATATCGTGTTTGGTGGCTCAATAAATGTAATCTTCAAAATTCCAACCTCCAACCGGTCTCTGCGGTCTCTCAAGATGGTGACACTGCGATGTGCTGCAACTGAGATCTTCATGATCGCTGAACATAACCCAAATCGTCTCTCTCAGGTAGAGTTTCGAGACTTCTTGGAAAAATATCAGCTCAGCTCGCAGATTTTGATTCGACTACTGCTGAAGGTCAGGGATTAAGCAACTGCTCAACGATGAAGATCGTCGTTCCCATCGACCACTTCGAGTGTGGGTTCACCTTCCCTTTACCTTGGGAGTTGGTTGAGGTTTTCAATTACTATGGCGTTGTGCCTGCTCAGGTGCCGTCAAACTCAATAACCTTGATGTTCGCCTACATCTGCTATCTGAGGTCGGCCAGGCTGACCTTCACTTTTGACCTCTTTCATGCGGTCTTTACTGTGAAGTCGTTAAAAGAAGGAAAGAAGAAAGAGGAGTTCAAAGGGTTGATGTACTTCTCCTACCGAGGGGTGAAGATCGTCAATCTCCCAAATAAGATCCCGAATTAGACAGAATGATTCTTGACCTTTGAGGGAGATTTTGGCGGTCTTGAGACTCGACCTGCTCCCCGAGCTAAGGCGGTCTTCATGAAGCCAAAAACTCTATTAGAGGTGGAGACTGTGTTGGAACAACCCTATTACTGATTTGGGCTAGGATCAATATCTGTTGACTAGGACTAAGTTAACCCCAATGTATAGTATAAAGGGTCAAGGTTTTAGGCTGTTAAGTTAGCTAGAACTTAAGGAAAAGTTCAGTTTCTGCGTTCGACGAACTCCATCCTACGTTCGACGAAATGCTTTCTACGTTCGACGAATGTATTGCTTCAGTGTTCGACAATCTTACAGCATCTCAGCGGTCGAAGAACTTCAGTCTCAGCGGTTGATGAACTTCAGCCTCAGCGGTTGACTAAGTCTCAGCGTTCGACGAACTTGCTCAGTCTCAGCGGTCGACGAATTTGTCCATTCTCATCGGACGACGAATTTGCTCAGTCTCAGCGGTTGACGAATTTGTCAAATCTCTGCGTTCGACAAAATATCATTCAGATCGACTAATTCAATTCTTCCAGCCAGATTCAGTTGAGGTCAACAAACTCAACATTCTGTTCAACGAATTCAGTATTCAGGTCAACGAAATTTCTCCTCAGTTCATTATTTCAGACAGATCATTTTATTCTATTCTCCGAACTCAGATCTATCAGCAACGGATCTATTCCTATCAGATAAATAAGGATTATATCTTTCCTTTTATTATTTCGAGAATATAGCCGTTGACATATAGCTGAAAAGGACACTTTCATGGAAAAGGAAAAGAAATAAAGCTTATCAGATTTGTTGTTCCAAGGATATATCTTCTGAATATTTTATTCCTTAATTCAAAAGATTTGAATTTCAAATCTGACGGAGATTTCTTTAAGGGCAAAAGAAAAAGAAGAAGTAACAAATTATTACAGCAGTACAGGCAGACAAAAAATAAGAAAGCAAGAGAGGAAGAAGAAAGGGTCGGAAAAAGAAATACAGAAAGCAAAATAATTTTCAGATCTTCATCTTCCTCAAGCAGCACCACTCAATCTCTGAGAACAACAATACAGATCTTATCTCAGATTTCTGGTGCAAGTTTCAAGATCTTCAAGAGCAACAAATAATCTGAGAAATCTTGGTCTCTCAGATTCATCGGCTATCAAGGAAGATCTACATTCAAGAGAAAGCTCCATCCTTAACTATCAACTATTTTCTATCAGACAGGGGGAGCTTTACAACAACATATTCCACTAGTCTTCTCTCAGATTATTGACAGAGAAGAACATCTTAACCTTCTTTATCCCAGTTTGTACAGGGTTGTAACACCCTCCAAAAGTTAACCCCTTGGTGGCAGGGCACCTGAACAAAAACCTGTAGTTTGGTTTGAGCACCTGATCAAAAGCTCATTGGTGTTTGGACACCTGATCAAAAATCCATTGGTGATAGGGCACCTGATCAAAAACCTAGTAGAATCCTACTAAGGGTGGTAGAAGAGTAGACGTACCCAGGTTTATTGGAGAACTATTATAAAATCCTTGTGTCCTCCGTGTCTTGTTTATTTTTCTGTATTGTGCCGTGTGATCTCCTTGTGTTTGTTTTTATTACTCACTCAGTACACATATATATATCACTATTTTAATTCCGCTATAAAACTTTTTAATACTCTATTCACCCCCCCCCCCCCCCCTCTAGAGTGACTTTAAGATCTAACCTCACTTTTAGACTGCTATCAAGGAGATGCTTTCCATACAAAGGATCGATCTTATTCATTACATCAATCATTGGGATGATGTCGTTGAGCTCGCTCCTGAGGAGAGTAAGAAACATCCTGCGATCTTAAAACTCTTTAATTTTGTGTTTAATATCTGACACAAATTTTCTGATGCAGCGACCCTGGTGGTTCCATTGATCTTACCGGTCCCTCCAAAAGAGGAGGCTCTTACTCAGTGCGAGCTGAGATTAAAAAGGGGGAGGGAGAGGTTGCAGAAGCAGACCGCTGAACCCTCTCCTTCTGCCCAGAAAAAATTTCCCTTAGCAGGATACAGGAGGAAGTTGATGGACCTTGAGCGGAGACTGCTACTCAAGTGGGATGAGAAAGGAAAGAGTGTAAAAGTTTCCACGGCTCTTCCCATTTGGAGTGGCGGTCTCACTCTTCATGCAGATGCGGTCACGTCTGCCCTATATGGTGAGAAGAATCAAAGGGAGTTGTATGACTTGGACAAAATGATTGTACCTGACATGTGCGCGCTGACGACGGTCAGAAGCACAGTTTTGGACCACCACATGTGGTGGCTTGTGCGGCGGGCTCTTGTTGGAGTTGGGGAACACTTCTAGTCAGGGTTCGTCGAACGGCGTTCGACGAACGGAGAAGGGTTCGTCGAACTCTGCTTGCGTTCGTCGAACGGGTCCTTAAGTAATGCCGTATCAGCGGATGTTGTTGACCTGTCTCAGAGGATATACATGCCGTCTCAGCGGATGTTGCTGAATCGTCTCAGCGGGTATACATGCCATCTCAGTGGATGTTGTTGAACCGTCTCAGCAGATGTTGTTCTGAGCCTGGTTTGGCGCCCTATTTAAAGGGTGCGTAATCCTGGTTTAGGGTTAAGCGCAAGAGAGTGCAAAGTGTTTTTGAGCGGTTGTCCTTGACGGCGGTTCCTCTGTGTGTCTTCTGTGATTGATCTATGATTCTTGTGAATTTTTTTCTTTCGAATTTCTCGTCTCGGCACACCCTATTTCTTTACATTTGGTATTACAGGTCGGATAACAAATGTAAAGAAATAGGGTGTGCCGAGACGAGAAATTCGAAAGAAAAAAATTCACAATAATCACAGATCAATCACAGAAGACACACAGATCTATAGAGGTTCACCCCAATTCGGGCTACGTCCCCTCTCCCCTTCCTCTTCACGTTGTTCTAATCACCAAATCGGATTACAGCTTACAAGGTTACAAGGATCAAGAAAACCGATCCTACCTCACTCAACCCTCTTCAGACAAGAACAGAGGAACCGCCTTCAAGGACAACCGCTCAAAAACACTGTTGCACTCTCTTATGCTTAACCCTAAACCAGGATTACGCACCCTTTAAATAGGGTGCCAAACCGGGCTCAGAACAACATCCGCTGAGACGGTTCAACAACATCCGCTGAGACAGCATGTATACCCGCTGAGACGAGGATCGGAACCTCGCTTTGATACCAAATGTAAAGAAATAGGGTGTGCCGAGATGAGAAATTCGAAAGAAAAAAAATTCACAAGAATCACAGATCAATCACAGAAGACACACAGATCTACAAACGTAGCCCGGATTGGGGTGAACCTCTGTAGATCTGTGTGTCTTCTGTGATTGATCTGTGTATGGACTAAAACAATCTCTGAGGATGTGGTACCAGAAATTCGACACCTACATACTGGAGTTAGGTTTTGAAAGATCGAATTCGGACCACTGTGTGTACATCCAGAGAAAGGGAGAGCAGTTCATCTTCCTGACACTTTATGTAGATGATATGCTACTGGTGGGCAATAGTGTCAGGATGATCCAACAAGTGAAGAAGCTGCTCTCAGCCAAATTCGAGATGAAAGATTTGGGGACAGCAAGTGTCATCTTGGGAATGCAGATTTCCAGGGATCGAAGCAAGAAGAAGCTTTGGTTGGGGCAGCAGAGGTACGTCGAGGAGATGTTGAAGAAGTTCAATATGACGGACTGCAAGCTAGTGGGAGCACCAATGCCAATTGGGTGCAAGTTATCTGCAGAGTTGAGCCCGAAGACACATGATGAGGTCGAGGACATGGCGAAGGTCCCTTGTGCTAGTGCTGTGGGAAGGTTGATGTACGCCATGGTCTGCACTCGCCCTGACATTGCTCAAGCAGTGGGAGTGTTGAGCTGGTATATGGCTACACCAGGAAAAGAACACTGGAACGATGTGAAGCGTGTGTTCAGGTATCTCCGATGAACTTCGAATTACTCCCTATGTTTTGAAGGGGCTGGTGAAGGAGGAGTCCTGGACGTGGTTGGGCACGTGGACTCAGATTGGGGAGGTGATCTGGATAGCAGGAGATCCACCAGTGGGTACGTGTTCACACTGTTTGGAGGTGCAATCAGTTGGATGAGTCGGAGGCAATGCGTGGTGGCACTCTCGTCGACGGAGGTGGAGTACATGGCTCTTACTCATGCAAGCAAGGAGGCCATATGGCTGAGGAGGCTAAGTTTAGAGCTCGGATTTGAGCAGGGGCTAGTGAAGCTGTGGTGTGACAACCGAGGGGCTATTCAGCTAGCCAAGAATCCAGCCTTCCACGCACAAACCAAACACATTGACATCCAGTATCATTTCATCCGGGAGAGGGTGGAGAAGAAGGTAGTTCGACTGGAGAAGGTGGACACGATTGAGAACAACTCTGATTTTCTTACCAAGGCGGTTCCTGTTGCCAAATTTCAGTGGTGTGCAATGGTCGTAGGGTTGAAGAGGAAGGTTGGAGGAGCAGCTCTCGTCGGAGGAAGATGTTCACCAAGTGGGAGAATGTTGGAGTTGGGGAACACATCTGGTCAGGGTTCGTCGAACGGCGTTCGACGAACGGAGAAGGGTTCGTCGAACTCCGCCTGCGTTCGTCGAATGGGTCCTTAAGTAATGCCGTCTCAGCAGATGTTGCTGAACTGTCTCAGCGGATATACATTCCGTCTCAGCGGATGTTGCTGAACTGTCTCAACGGATATACATGCCGTCTCAGCGGATGTTGCTGAATCGTCTCAGCGGGTATACATGCCGTCTCAGCAGATGTTGTTGAACCGTCTCAGCGGATATTGTTTTGAGCCCGGTTTGGCGCCCTATTTAAAGGGTGCGTAATCCTGGTTTAGGGTTAAGCGTAAGAGAGTGCAACAGTGTTTTTGAGCGGTTTTCCTTGACGGCGGTTCCTCTGTTCAGGTCTAAAGAAGGTTGAGTGAGGTAGGATCGGTTTTCTTTACAGTTCTCCGTGACAATAAAGATCTTGTCGATGAACTCGAGGTGAGGATCTTTACAATCCTTTGTGCAGTCTTATAAATTTTAGACCGTTCTGACCTGGCTTACTTTCTTGTAGAAAGCGAAGAAAGAGATGTATAATAATGACAATCCAGCTTATCAAAGGATTATGTTGGAAGAGGTAAAGGGGGATGTCAAATTTGCGATCATTCAGATGTGAGACCGCGGGATTACCATTCCAGAAGACATTAATTTTACCAACTTGTTTCCTGACGCTGTCTCTCTAGTAGAGGAAGAAGAGGCGAAAGAAAGAGATGAAGAAAGGGGAGAAGAAGAAGAAGAAGAAGGAGAAGAGGAAGTTGCGGTCCCCCAGATCGGTGAGGTCGAGGTAGAAGAGAGTGATAGTGAGACTGTTCAGGCCAGTGGCAGTCAGTATCAGCCCTGTGTTGACTTGAGTTCGGCGGCAGACTCGAGTGTTAGTTCCAAGGAGTCATCTGATAGTTTGTATGAAACCTCAGTTGACACCAGGTCTTCAGAAGAGCCTTCACCCAAGAAACACCGACAATCTAAATAGATTTTCATTTTGTTGAATTTGTATTTTGATTTTTTCAAAACTCGCAGTCACAATATTTTGCAGACAGCGCGATCTGTAATCCTGGCTTTGATATGAATAGAGATGACCCAGATTTTTATATACCTTTTTACTGTTCAATGTTGGTCTAACTTCTTTTATGTACATTCTTTACTGTTTTCTGATCTGATCGATCTTCTTATATCTGGTCTAATGATGATATCCTCTGAATAAGTGATCGTTTGATCGAACGGTCTCGAATTTTGAGTTCGATATTCTCTTTTCTGGAGAATAATTCTTTTATTTTAGCATAGTTCTTCTTCATGTTTTGAGAGGCCAAAAAGAATGATAATTTTTCCAATGGATTTGGAACACCAATGAGATAACAGTGATCTTAACATAATGAATACCAGGGATGTGATACTTATGGTCTTGAAAACCTTCAGAACGCATACTATTAATACTTAGAAATGTTTTGTAGAATAAATAAGCTTCCATAGATCTGAGATATCCAGAGCGAAATACATGCGATCTAAATACATCTAGATCGTTTACATTTGATTCAAATGATTTTAGAATCTTCCTCTGACAGTCTAATTATTCTCAGATTATTCCACTACTAGAATGTAGTGAGCAGAAATTTCATTAAGATCATCCCGAGTAATGATCTAAGAAAACTGAGATCGCCATTACCTAGAGACACATGAAATAATCATTTCAGGAAGAATTACGCAGGCGGCGGTTTTAAGTTTATCAAGTATGACTAGAGCAATACCGCGCGATCCGGAGAAGTAGAAAGAGAATTCACAAGCTAAGATGACCAATTGGGAAGGTGCATACTGAAATGCGACCACATTGCTTTCCTCAGAGAGGTCATCTTAGTTGTGTCATTGCTAATGAAAACAACCTCATCGGTCGTGAGAGAGGGAGAGAGAGAGGAAGTGACCTAGGTGGTCACAGGGGGAGAAATAGAAGAAGTGGCCTCGGAGGTCAAGAGGTTAGAAAGAGATGAGGTGACCATTTTGGTCAGGGGAGGAGAGGCGATCTTGGCGGTCTTAAAACTTTCGAGACTGCTTCTTAAAGAAAACTTGGCCAAGAAGACTAAGTCAAGGAGTATTCGAGTGTAACAGGTTATGATGACTAGTTGGGCAGGTGTGTACTAAGAAGCGACCACATCCTTTTCCTCAGAAGGGCCATCAATGATGTTGGACACTATCCGTAGGCACGACAGAGGTGACATTCACCTAGACCTCCCTTGATGCAGAGGTGTGTTCACGTGTCATCCAGGATCCGGGATCCTAAAGATCTGCCATACTAGATTGGCGAGCTACTAATACACGGAGGAGAAATCTCCCCGCAATCCGTGGTCAATGTAGATGTTACAACTCTAGCTTCAATTCGTGGGAGTTCCAGTACGATTCAACGATATCTCACTCAACGTTCCTATCATGGCATTCTCCACAAAAACATAAGAAGTGGTGTCGGTGCTTATGTTGATAGTAAAAGGCGACATAAAAAAGATACTAAACTTCGAGAGAGGAAAAGAGGATATCAGGAGTAAAAATGTTTTAAATCATCACCACTCTAGGTGTTGGAGATCTCTCTTCCATCATATGTTTGAGGCGATAGGTGTTGGACATGTGTGTCACATCCCTTGTTTGAGAATAACAAATCCCAAATTGTATTTGATCTTGTATTTTGTGTGTTTATAGTGTGCAGGAACTATAGGTGCAATACTCCACAGGTAGAAAGCAGCAGAATTAAAAAATCTGGAATAATGCACTACCGCCGGCGCTAGCGCTACCGCCAGGCGCTAGCCGTCCGATGAAAAGTTAGGTCTACGAAAATTTCGTTCGATGAAATTTCGTTCGACGAATTTGGCTCCGTTCGACGAAATTTTCGTTCGACGAACTTGAAGCTCCGATCGACGAAAGTTCGTTCTGCCACGACACCGACAGTATTCGCTACCGCCTGACGCTATCTCAAATTCGTGCACAGCGCCACGCCGCCGACGGTTTCGCAACCGCTCCACACGAACGCTACCGCAGGCGCTAGGAGCTACCGCAGGCGCTATCCCCAAGTTGTATAAAATGATGGGCTCTCTCTCGTTCCAGTTAGTGCTTCTAGAGAGATTACCTGTGCCATATTTCCAGAGCTACTACTCTGCCGAAAGTTCATCTCCCACTCAAATTCAAAGAGGATTTCTGGAGAAGGAAGCCACCACGCTACATCCGAAGGACGATCGCTTCAACCTCGCTTATGCTACAGTGATCCTTCATCCTCAACTTCAGAGATCTCATATAGGGAGTTTCATTATTATTAATTTTATTTTCATTCCATATTCTTTTGTAATCGTTTAGTTAATTCGCATTGGGTTGGCGACTAGGTCTGGGTAGGACTTAGGGGGAAATTCGCCTTGTGTTGGCGACTAGTTCTAGGTGATTAGATCTAGGGGGCTCGAGGCCATATCCGGGGAAGGATTGGCTAGAGCGGCTTGAGGCCTTATCCGGGGAAGGATAGGCTAAAGTCAACCGGTTGGTGGGGATACAAGTCGGTATAGAAAAGGAAAAATTGTATTACTTTATTCGCCTCCAATTTCAAGCGCTATTGAAATCAATTTTTGTAAACACTTTTTTTCATATAATATATTCATGTCTCTTTATGTGTTTACTTGATTTCTATCATTTGGCATAATTTATAATATTGCAAATTACAATTGTTTCCTACCTTAAGTTAAATTGATTATTTCATTCTAATTATCTCTAAACAAATTTAGTAAAAATTATCAAAGATTTTTATTCCCTTATTCACCTCCCCCCCCCCCCCCCCCCCCCCTCTAAGGGCGCCGTAAGATCCAACAATAGGCTCCATTTTTCAATACCTCCTTTACAACATAAGGCCCTGTTTTGGAGACTCGACGCAACCAACTCTACCAAAAGCCCGGACTGTTGGTGAAGGCGCAATCTATCCTTAATAGAGTCGGTCACCCGAGCAGGATCCACGGGGCAGCCGGTTAGGCCCACGGGGGACACACCCTTCCGCTTCGACTAGCGCCGCAACGCCGGGGGCAATTCTGGCAGCACCAACAATCCCCCCCACCAGAAACGACCCCAGGGTTTCGAACCTGCGACCCCCTCTGATACCACTTGTTGGGGACTCGACGCAACCAACTCTACCAAAAGCCCGGACTGTTGGTGAAGGCGCAATCTATCCTTAATAGAGTCGGTCACCCGAGCAGGATCCACGGGGCAGCCGGTTAGGCTCACAGGGGACACACCCTTCCGCTTCGACTAGCGCCGCAACGCCGGGGGCAATTCTGGCAGCACCACCACCCTGCCCAATTCAGATTCAGCTTACCCACTGAGCTGGACCTGGCAGCTGCATCTACCTTTTTCATTACCATATCTCCAACAACGAACTCCTTGATTCTGATGTTTTTATCGAAGTGCTTTGCCATTCTTCTCTTCATTTCTTCCTGCCTTATAATAGCTTCATCTCTCAACTCCTCAATGAGCTCGAGACTGCATTTCAAGTTCTCATTGTTCTCCTCTATCAAGCTGCCTTCATTCTGCTTAGCGAATATGACTCTTGGACTTTTAACCTCGAATTCAACTGGAATGAGGGCTTCTGAGCCATGGGACAGCTTGATGGGGGTCTCTCCAGTAGCTCTTGTGGGGGTCGTTCTTAGGGTCCAGAGTACTGATGGAAGCTGCTCTGCCTAGTTACCTTTGATGTTCTCGATCTTTTTCTTAAGGAGTTTCATGATAAATTTGTTAGCTGCTTCTAATTGAACATTACTTCTGGGATGATGTACCGAAGCAAAGCGTAGATCAATTCCTGTCTCATCACAAAAGTTAATCAGCTCTGAGTTGTTGAATTGAGGCCCATTATCGACGATGATCATAGGAATCCCGTGCCTACAAATGATCTCGCCCCAAATAAAGTTTTTTACTATCTGGGTGGTAGTTCTAGCTAAAGCTTTCTCCTCGATCCATTTGTTGAAATAGTCAATCATAACTAGAATAAAACGACGCTGCCCACTTGCCATAGGAAAAGGTCCGATAAGATCCATTCCCCAAACTGCAAACGGCCAATGAGTCATTATCGACCTCAACTTCTGAGCAGGCTGATGCTGAAGGGGAGCAAACTTTTGACACTGGACACACTTCCTAGCATAGTCGCTGGTATCCTTACTCATGCTAGGCCAGAAGTACCCTTGCCTTAGAATTCTCTTTTCTAAGGTTCTGGCACCGGAATGACTTCCACATTCACTAGAATGAACCTCTCTAAGAACTACTGGGACTTCTTCTTCCGAGATACATCTGGCTAGAGGAGCTAAGATTGTTTTTCGATACAAAATTCCTGCAATCAAATAATAATATACTACTTTCAACTTGAACCATGTTTATCTTTGATAGTTGTATGGAATTCCTTTGTTGAAAGATAAAGAATAAAAGGGTCCATCCAAGATGGCCTCTGATCTGTCATCATGACGGTCTCTTCTTTCACTGCAGGATGAAATAAGTCCGAGGTAATCCCTCTTGATAGGAACCCAAATTTTGTGAGCTGATCAGCCTCATGATTATCTGCTCTGGGAATATGTCGAATCGTGAAACTTTTGAACCTCCCATTTTCATTTTTTACCAGCTCTAGATACTTCTTTAAGATAGGTTCTCAAGTCTCGTGCGTACTATTTACTTGCGATGTTATGATTAGAGAGTATGTTTTTACTTCAACATTCTCAATACCTAGTTCCCTGGCAAAGCGTAGACCTGCTAGAAGAGCCTCATATTGAGCTTGATTGTTAGTAACTGAAAAATGAAACTTTAGAGCTTGATTTAGTCTTACACCATTCAGGTTGACAAATACTACCCCTTCTCCTGAGGAGTTTTTACCTGAAGATCCGTCGACGAAAATGGTCCAAGGAATAGGTCTACTAACCTCAATTTCAGGAGAAAATTTTCTGTATGTTAGGTGTACAATAGAACTATCCTTAAATAAATTGAGAGGGGCCCGCTAAATTTTTCTCTCCCTTTCCCGCTTATTCGCTCACTTTGGCGTTTCGCTCCCCCCTAAAACTAGCCGGCCGCTGGAGTAGCTTCATCTCCGGAAAACCAATCAACGACCGGCAGGTAGGTTCCTTATTGTCTGATGGTTGTATCTTCCTACCTCTTTCGGTCTCATTAGTCATCTCCTACACTACCAGGTGAAGCATTCTTTGGGTTAGCGAGAGTCGCCGTTGTTCTAACGCCGACAACTTTGAAACAGATTCCTACCATGTCCGCCCTTGCTCACACTGTAAATCTTCTATTCCTCATGGCTTCAGAATCAACTGTAAGTATTTTTATCCTGCTTTATTTATTTTGGAATTGTAAATTTTCTATTTGATTCTATAACTTTTTTTTGGAACTGTAATTATAAAGTATTTTTGAACTGTAAATCTTTATCAAACCTATTATGTAATTTGTATTTTGGAACTGTAACTTGTAAAGTTTGATAACTTTAAGTCCAACCGTAATTATAAATGCTTTTTGAACCTTAAGTCCCACTTTAATTCTATAACTTTTTTGGAATTGTATATTTTTGAACTGGTATTTTAAGTTTGAACTGTAACCTGTAAAGAAAGTTACATATTTTAGTAAAATTGTTAACTGATGATTTGAATTTCATGTTGTGCTGAAAACCAACTGTAAGTCCAACTGTAATTTTAATTAGTTATTGGAACTGTATGTTGAACTGTAATTATAATTCTTTTAAGAAATTTAAAATTTAACCGTAATCACGAGTGTTTTTGGAACTGTAATTTTAAGTTTGAACTGTAACTTGTAAAGTTAGATATTTTAGTTAAATTGTTCACTGATGATTTGTATTTCATGTTGGGTTATAAGACCAACTAAAATTATAATTCGTATTTTAACTGTAAGTCCAACTGTAATTATAATTATTCTTTGAACTGTAAATTGAAACTGTAATTGCGATTGTTTTTGGAACTGTAAGTCCAACTGTAATTATAATTCGTATTTTAACAGTAAGTTCAACTGTAATTATAATTATTCTTTGAACTGTAAATTATAACTGTAATTGCGATTGTTTTTGGAACTGTAAGTCCAACTGTAATTATAATTCGTATTTTAACTGTAAGCCAACTGTAACTATGATTATTGCTGTAACTGTAATTTTAATTGTAGTTGAAATTTAATTTGTTGTATTTCTTTAAAAGGATCTCGTTGTGTTCACCGTCGTGCAAATATTGTCTTCAACGTAATTGTAAGCATATACAAATGAGCAAACACAAACATTTACAATCCATGAGATACAAATGACAACATTACCAAACATTGAACCATAAGAAACATAAAAGTTACAACTGGAACATTGAATTGGAATGTAAAAAAATACCAGCTAAAATTTTGTTTCACACTAACAGCTAACATCAAGTTCGAACATCAAATATGGTGTTTAAACATCACTTTAAGCATATAAAAATGACCTGTAACAAACATTTACAATCCATGAGATACAAATGACAACATTACCAAACAATGAACCATAGAAAACATAAAAGTTACAACTGGAACATTGAATTGGAATGTTAAAAAAAAACTACGACTGGAGAACTTAGAACTGGAATCATGACAAAAAATTGAGAAGATGACCCAAACTATAATAAAATCATAGCCTAACTATAAGCATATGCCAGAATTATAACCTTCTTATACTCATGGAGATGAATGCTTTAGAAGCTAGGTAAGCGTAAGAAATATTTACATAAGAGGTTCGAGCACCCGGAAGAGATGATTAGGCCGGCCGAAGAAACACGCTTGAGTTCCGCACAAAGTTCGAGCTGCAAGAAGTAGTGTAGGAGATGATTAATGACGCCAGAAGAGGTGGGAGCCTACCGCCATTAGAAAATATAGAAGCTACCCGTCGCCCATCGGTTTGTTTACCGGCGATGAATCTACTCCAGTGGCCAGCTAGGTTTACGGGTGGAGGAGCGAAACGCCAAAGTCTTTGCAAAAAATGAAACACCACAGTTTGATAAAAAGTTTAGCGGCCCCCTCGATTTACTTAAGGACAGTTCTATTGTACGCCTAACGTACAAAATTTTTTCTCCAATTTCAGAGCCACTATCTGTTGTATCAACCATAAAGTCTGCTACCACCTGGGCTTTGATTGCCATTCGAGGCACATAAGAAATATTGAACTCACTTAGCTCTATTGCCCACTTGGCTAATCTACCTGAATGCTCTGGCTTTTCTAATACACTCTTCAAAGGTAGGTTTGTGATTGCCTGAATAGAACGAACCTAAAAATACGGTCTGAGTCTCCTTGCTGAAATGATTAGAACCAGTGCCAGCTTCTCTAGGATTGGGTATCTAATTTATGCATTTTCAGGATCCTGCTAACATAGTAGACCGGGAACTGCTTTCTTTTTTCTTCTCTTACCAGCACCGAGCTAACTGCATCAGCTCCAACACCTAGATACAAGAAGAGGTCCTCACCCTCTCTAGGGCTTTGAAGAAGAGGAGTTGAAGTTAATTGATTTTTTAATTAATCAAAGGCCACATCACATTCCTTGGTACACTCAAACTTGGAGGCTTTCTGAAGAGTCCTGAAGAAAGGAGCACTTTTATCTCCTGAACGAGATATAAACCTGCTCAGTCCTACCATTCTGTCTTCTAGCTGCTGCACTTCCTTTGGAGACTTCGGAGATGCCATTTCAAGAATTGCTTTTACTTTATCAGGATTGGGTTCAAGTCCTTCAGGGGTCAAGAGATGACCGAAGAATTTACCCTTACTAGCTCCGAAAATAGAATTCAAAGATTCAGCCTCATGCTGAAGGTTCAGAGGGTTGAGAACGTCTCTTTAAGGTCCCTTAAATGAGCTGAGAACACTTTACTTTTGATGAGGAGATCATCAATATACACCTCAAGATTTCGACTGTTTTGCTTTTGAAATACATAATCCATCATCCTTTGATAGGTTGCACCAGCATTTTTAAGCTCGAAAGGCATTACGCGATAACAAAAACACTCGTCATTCGTAATGAATGATGTGTGAGGTATGTCGGGTTTATGCACTCTAATTTGATGATATCCTGAGTGTACAACCCTCATATTTTCCGAGTCGGTGTGACCCGACGTGGATGAGGTCATGGTAGAAGGGGTGACCATGACGAAGCGGACCAAACCATTGGAGATCGTCAAGGACCGAAAAAAGAAAGTCAGGGGGGGAAGCTCTCTTAGGCGAATGGACCTTGGGTCCACTCACCCAGGCCACGGGCGAGTGGACCATCGGTCCACTCGCTCAGGCAAGGGGGCGAGTGGACCTCGGGTCCACTCGCCCAAGGTGGGGAGCGAGTGGACTCAAGGTCCACTCCTCCCAGGCCAGCAGGCGAGTGGACCTGTGGTCCACTCGCCCGGGCAGCTGGGCGAGTGGCCCTATGGTCCACTCGCCCAACACAGGTGGTGGACCCTGATCCATCCATCTGACCCCTGGCAAGGGGGGAGTGGTTGTCTCAAGATCCACTCACCCCCCTCCTGTTTTGGTCGTTCGGGTTGGTTGTTGGGCTGCAGATAGTAGATTTTGGCTATCCACAGCCCAATTTTTGGGAAGTCTATAAATAGACTCCCATGGGCACCTTGGGAAGGGATGTGGATACCCCCCTCCCCCCTCCCTCGCGTGTGTGTTGTGAGCAAGCACTACCCATCCCCTCCCCTGTCATTGAAGGTGGACGGTGAGGTGATCCTTAGTGCCCTTCAAGGTGCCCAGGCTCACCATTGGCTTGGGAGGGGAAGTTCCTTGTGAGCTTCTGGGTATGTGGTGGGACCTCCACGCTGCAGCTTAAGGGGTCTGTTTCTAGACTCAAGTGTTCTTCAAGGGAAGGTATTTCGGTTCTTAGCAACTGGTCAAGGGTTCTAGCTCGGGTCAAGTAAGGGTTAGCTGCATCCACCTTGCGAATGTCGAAACCAGTTCTCTGGTTTCAACATTATGGTGCGGTGAGCGTGGAAGCAGCTAGTTCTGAAAGCTCTGGGCAAGTCTCATGGCTGGAAGCGATGAGCTGGGGGACTCACCCCTGCCGGCGAGTGCGTGAAGAAATGCGACTTCGAGGAGTTCAGGAAGTCAATCCAGGAAGTCTTGCGGGTCGCACTCCCCCCTCAGGGCGATTGCTCGGCATTTCCAACACCTGTGCTCGCCTCGCCGTCTTTGATGGAGATAGAGCAAGCATGTCGGCAAGGGAAGGGTCTAGCCTCGGAGGAAGGCTTGAGCCTCCAAGCGCAAGCGCTCTTCAACAGCTCTCCTAGGGCTAGCTGCCCTGAGTGAGGGGGTAGGGAAGATGCCTCCGTCTCACCAGGAAGGGGGCGGAGTCCCTGTTCCTGATTCAACAAAAGCACGGGGAGACGCAGGGAAGCTACGCAGATCAGTTCCAGGGGCAAGTCTTCCACCTCTAGGTTGACCAGGGAAGCAGGAAGGACCAGGAGAAAGAGAAGGAATGAGAAGGCAGAGAAAGTGGAGGAGGTGATAAAAGAGATGGCCGAGATGCATGTGGCCGAGTAGGCACAAGAAGGCGCATTGTAATAGATATGTAACATCCCCATGTTGAATGAAAAGTAGGTAGAGATAGAACCTTAGGTAAAGCCTTGGGAAGGTGTTGAGTTCCTCTGCCTCCAGGTGAATGTAACCACCTAGGACGTGGATGGGTACTCCGCCTCCAGTTGGTAAAATCCCCGACTAGAGACCATTCTCCGGGCTCAGTCATGCCGGCAGATGGGAGACTCATCGGGTCTTCTCGCTGCTTGAGTAAGTGGCTTGGGAAGGTGTTGAGTTCCTCTGCCTCCAGGTGAAGGTAATCACCTAGGACGTAGATGGGTACTCCGCCCCCAGATGGTAAGATCCCCGACTAAAGACTATTCTCCGTGCTCAGTCATGCCGGCAGATGGGAGACACATCGGGTCGACTCGCTGCTTGAGTAAGTGGCTTGGGAAGGTGTTGAGTTCCTCTGCCTTTGGGTGAAGGTAAGCACCTAGGACGTGGATGGGTTCTCCGCCTCCAGTTGGTAAAATCCTCGACTAGAGACCATTCTCTGGGCTCAGTCATACCGGCAGATGGGAGACTCATCGGGTCGACTCGCTGCTTGACTAAGTGACTTGGAAAGATGATGAGCTCCTCCGCCTCCAGGCAAGCTAGGCCCCTAGGACGTAGATGGGTATTCCACCCCAGTTGGTTTGAAAAAGTGTTGAGTTCCTCTACCTCCAGGTAAGCTAGGCCCTTACGACGTGGACGGGTACTCCGCCTCCAATTAGTTTGGGAAGGTGCTGGATTCCTCTGCCTCCAGGCAAGCTAAGCCCCTAGGACGTGGATGGGTACTCCGCCACCAATTGGTTTGGAAAGGTGTTGAATTCCTCTGCCTCCAGGTAAGCTAAGCACCTAGGACGTGGATGGGTTCTCCTCCCCCAGTTGGTTTGGTAAGATGGTTGAATCCCTCCGTCCCTCGGTGAGGGTAAGCACCTAGGACGTGGATTGGTTTTCCTCCCCCAGTTGGTTTGGAAAGATGGCTGAATCCCTCCGTCCCTCGGTGAGGGTAAGCACCTGGGATGGACTGGTTTTCCGCCCCCGGATAGTTCGGGAAATTGTTGATTCCCTCCCCCTCCAGGAGAGCTCGGCTCCCTAGTAGGTGTGGAGTTTCCTCCCCCTCCAGGTGAGATCGGCTCCCTGGTAGGTGTGGAGTCCCCTCCCCCTCTAGGTGAGCTCGGCTCCCTGGTAGGTGTGGAGTTCCCGCCTTCCTCCTCAGGTCGAGTTCAACTCGACCAAAGGTGCTGAGTTTTCTTCCACCTCAGGTCAAGTTTAGTTCGACCTAAGGTGTTGAGCTTTCTCCACCTCCAGTTGAGCTCGGCTCATAGGAGGGTTGTTAAGTGGAGAAAGGTTTGCCTTCCACCTCAGGTCGAGTTCGGCTCGACTAGAGGTGTTGAGTTGCCTTCCACCTCAGGTCGAGTTCGGCTCGACTAGAGGTGTTGAGTTTTCTTCCACCTCAGATCAAGTTTGGTTTGGCCTAAGGTGTTGAGCTTTCTCCACCTCCAGTTAAGCTCGGCTCACAGGAGGGTTGTTGAGTGGAGAAAGGTTTGCCTTCCACCTCAGGTCGAGTTCGGCTCGACTAGAGGTGTTGAGTTGACTTCCACCTCAGGTCGAGTTCGGCTCGACTAGAGGTGGTGAGTTTTCTTCCACCTCAGGTCAAGTTTAGTTCGACCTAAGGTGTTGAGCATTCTCCACCTCTAGTTGAGCTCGGCTCACAGGAGGGTTGTTAAGTAGAGAAAGGTTTGCCTTCCACCTCAGGCCGAGTTCGGCTCGACTAGAGGTGTTGAGTTGCCTTCCACCTCAGGTCGAGTTCGGCTCGACTGGAGGTGTTGAGTTTTCTTCCACCTCAGGTCAAGTTTAGTTTGACCTAAGGTGTTCAGCTTTCTCCACCTCCAGTTGAGCTCGGCTCACAGGAGGGTTGTTAAGTGGAGAAAGGTTTGCCCTCCACCTCGGGCCGAGCTCGGCTCGACTAGAGGTGTTGAGTTTTCTTCCACCTCAGGTCAAGTTTAGTTTGACCTAAGGTGTTGAGCTTTCTCCACCTCCAGTTGAGCTCGACTCACAGGAGGGTTGTTAAGTGGAGAAAGGTTTGCCTTCCACCTCAGGTCGAGCTCGGCTCGACTAAGGGTGTTGAGTTTTTCTCCACCTCAGGTCAAGTTCAATTCGACCTAAGGTGTTGAGCTTTCTCCACCTCCAGTTGAGCTCGGCTCATAGGAGGGTTGTTAAGTAGAGAAAGGTTTGCCTTCCACCTCAGGTCGAGCTTGGCTCGACTAAGGGTGTTGAGTTTTTCTCCACCTCAGGTCAAGTTCAATTCGACCTAAGGTGTTGATCTTTCTCCACCTCCAGTTGAGCTCGGCTCATAGGAGGGTTTTTAAGTGGAGAAAGGTTTGCCTTCCACCTCAGGTCGAGCTCGGCTCGACTAAGGGTGTTGAGTTTTTCTCCACCTCAGGTCATGTTTAATTTGACCTAAGGTGTTGAGCTTTCTCCACCTCCAGTTGAGCTCGGCTCACAGGAGGGTTGTTAAGTGGAGAAAGGTTTGCCTTCCACCTTAGGTCGAGCTCGGCTCGACTAAGGATGTTGAGTTTTTCTCCACCTCAGGTCAAGTTCAATTCGACCTAAGGTGTTGAGCTTTCTCCGCCTCCAGTTGAGCTCGGCTCACAAGAGGATTGTTAAGTGGAGAAAGGTTTGCCTTCCACCTCAGGTCGAGCTCGGCTCGACTAAGGGTGTTGCGTTTCTCTCCACCTCAGGTCAAGTTCAATTCGACCTAAGGTGTTGAGCTTTCTCCACCTCCAGTTGAGCTCGGGTCATAGGAGGGTTGTTAAGTGGAGAAAGGTTTGCCTTCCACCTCAGGCCGAGCTCGGCTCGACTAAGGGTGTTGAGTTTTTCTCCACCTCAGGTCAAGTTCAATTCGACCTAAGGTGTTGAGCTTTCTCCACCTCCAGTTGAGCTCGGCTCACGGGAGGGTTGTTAAGTGGAGAACGGTTCGCCTTCCGCCTCAAGTCAGTTTCAGCTGAAAAACTCGGCAGGAGTATCCCGTTGGTAGGGCCCTTCGTGGATTCCCCTAAGGTCCCACCTACTCGTCAAATAGGTGGGTTGGACTTTCTTTCCGAGCTTAAGGCAAGCTCGAAAAGAGCGGGGATTGTGTACAACCCTCATATTTTTGAGTCGGTGTGACCCAATGCGGATGAGGTCGTGGTAGAAGGGGTGACCGTGACGAAGCGGACCAAACCATCGGAGATCGTCAAGGACCGAAAAAAGAAAGCCTGGGGGGGCAAGCTCTCTTGGGCGAATGGACCTTGGGTCCACTCGCCCAAGGCGGGGAGCGAGTGGACTCAAGGTCCACTCGCCCCCAGGCCAGCAGGAAAGTGGACCTGTGGTCCACTCGCCCGGGCAGCTGGGCGAGTGGCCCTATGGTCCACTCGCCCAACATATGTGGTGGACCCTGATCCATCCATCTGACCCCCGGCGAGGGGGAGTGGACGTCTCGAGCTCCACTCATCCCCCTCCTATTTCGGTCGTTCGGGTTGGTTGTTGGGCTGCGGATAGTAGATTTTTGGCTATCCGCAGCCCAATTTTTGGGAAATCTATAAATAGGCCCCCCATGGGCACCTTGGGAAGGGATGTGGATACCCCCCCCCCCCCCTTCCCTCACGTGTGTGTTGTGAGAAAGCACTACCCATCCCCTCCCCTGTCATTGAAGGTGGATGGTGAGGTGATCCTTAGTGCCCTCCAAGGTGCCCAGGCTCAGCATTGGCTTGGGAGGGGAAGTTCCTTGTGATCTTCCGGGTATATGGTAGGACCTCCACACTGTAGCTTAAGCGGTCTATTTCTAGACTCAAGTGTTCTTCAAGGGAAGGTCTTTCGGTTCTTAGCAACTGGTCAAGGGTTCTAGCTCGGGTCAAGTAAGGGTTAGCTGCATCCTCCTGCGAACATCGAGACCAGTTCTCTGGTTTCAACACTGAGAATGCATCTAAGAAACTCATAACAGGGTACCCAACCGCGGAATCTGGTAAAGCGTCTATCCGAGGCAAACAGATAACAATCTTTCGGGAAAGATTTTTTAAGACGGGTGAGATCTACACACATACGCCATTTACCCCCTAGATTTTTCACCATTACAATGTTTGAAACCCAATCAGGGTATTGAACTTCCTGGATGAAACCAGCCTGAAGATGGTTCAGCACCTCCTCTCTGACTGGTCCAGCGAGCGTCTCATCAATGGCACACTTCTTCTGCTTCATGGGCCTGAAGGCTGGATCTATATTTAGATGATGGCAAGCTACATCGGGATTTACTCCTGGCATGTCATTCGCTGACCAAGCGAATACATCCAAGTTCTTCTGGAGGCAGGAGATCAATTTTCTTTTTTTCATCTTCAACGAGCTCTCCATTTATGGAGAGTTCCTTTTCTCCTCCTCCAACTTCAACAGGCACCTTCTAGACTACCTGGGCAGGTTCCAGGTGAGCCCCTTCAGCCTTCATCTCTGCTGCTAACTCCTCTGGCAAGTCTTGATCCGGTTCCTCCAGAGCTTCTTCAGTAGGGACCTCATAGACCATTTCTTCAGCTTTTAGAACTTCTTCTACCATTGATGCCTCGGGGAAAGATACCTCCACAACGTTAACCATTTTGATATAACATTCTCGGGCAAGTTTTGGATCACTTCGGACCCTGAACTGCTTCTTTTTAGCAGTAAACTTCAGGGCTAGATTAAAGGTGGACACGATGGCCCCATACTCACTAAGTATAGGTCTCCCAAAGATGCAGTAATAGCTACTGGATGCATCTACTACTACAAACTTCGCCTGCTTGATCACGCCCCCATCACCACAGTGAGTGTCACTTTTCCCTCCACTTCTTTCCTCTCCCCCAAGAATCCATAGAGAGATCCCTCGGTAGCAAGAAGAGGCTTCCCCGACTTAAGGCCTTCAAATGATGATTTGAACAAGAGGTTCACCGAACTTCCAGTATCAATCAGGATTCTATCTACGGTGAAGTTTTCTATAACTGCCTTAATCACCACTGCATCATTAAAAGGATTGCCAGGAGGAGGCAAATCTTCCTTACAAAACACAACCATTTCTAGTTTAGGAGCTAAGGTTGAGGCTACTGCACCTCTGACCTGAAGACCCTCGAAACACTGGATTTCTTTAAAAACTCCAACCCTGCTCCACCATGGATACAAAAAAATGACCGAACTCCCCTTCGTCATCAGCATCCACACACTCACTTCCGAAATGAAGATTACCGAAGAGACCGACATCCTCCACTTCTTCACAGTCCCAACTTACTTCAGCCACAGTGTTCACCTTCTTTTCCTGCTCTTCAACCTTTTTTGCTATCAGATCCAGGAGCTTCCACTCCTTCAGCAATTTCTTGATTAAGAACTTAAGAGCTCTGCAATTTTCAGTCTGATGATCCCTTTCTTTATGATACTCACAATATAAAGTCGGGTTTCTGGACAGGATATCAGACTTATTTGGTGCTGCTTTTTGAAACAGGGTTGTTTTTGAATAATTTCTAGCACCTCACTGATTGGGAGAGCAAGATTCGTGAAAGTGTCTTGAGAGTCATCAAATTGTTGTTTAAGTTGAGCAACTGGAGGGAGAGGGAGAAGAGCTGGAAGCTGAGCTGGAGCATATTGATTCCACTGATTAGATTGCTGATGATTGATAGGTGGACGATGGTGGCGAAAATTCCTTCCTCGGGGGGGGGGGGGGGGCAGAAAACTGATAATCCTGACGACCTTGGCTTCTGAAAACGTTGAGAAGTTGAGAAAGAATTGTTTGCTCCTTGATTAGCTAGGTTGGAGAGATTGGAGACATATTATGGGTTGTAGATTTCTCCTTCGATGAACTTATTAGCGACTGCAATCAAATCCTGATAGGAATTTGGCTCTCTGGTTGTCACCTCGAACTTCAACGGACCCTCCCGGAGGGCATTAATAAATGCTACTTGATGCAGAATTGGACCGACATCCCTAATACTCAGAATTTCATCTTGGAAACACGCTATAAAGTGAGATAAGGTCTCGCTTTCACCTTGTCTGATCTTGAAGAGGGCAGTGGGGCCACTCTATCTCTTCTTCGAGGTAGCAAACCTCAAAAGAAGCTCTCTCCGCAGGTCTGCAAAACAGGAAATAGACCTGGAAGGAAGGTTAAAAAACCATTCCCTAGCCTCACCTCCCAAGGAAGTTGAAAACAACTTGCAACGGAGGCCTTCAGACAGAGTCTTCATCGATACTGCAGCTTCAAAGGCCTGCAGGTGAGAGACTGGATCATCTTTACCAGTGAAGACTGGGAGTCGAGGCTCTCTGAACCCCATGGGAACTGGCTCCCACCTCTCTTGGTAGACAAAAGGAGATGGATACTCCCAACGATTAGCTGGGGGATGTGCAACGTCCTCCTGGAAGTTCAAAAATTAGGATGGACTTCCTTGGGCAGCTGTCTGGAAAAAGTCACTCCGAGCGATGAATTCTTCTCCCTGAGGCCGCAAAGGAGCGGTGGGCTAAGGGACCGATCGGTCTGGAACATGACTGCTGACGGGCAGATTGATTACAGGTGTGGCGATCTCAGCGGTCTGATGGATGAAATGCTGAGAGATCATCACTAAGGCATGGCTCATGGTCTCTATTTGCTGAGCGGGCTCTTGCTGGGCTTTTGTGAACTCTTATCGAGTTCGCTCTAAAGCCTGCTCAAAGCGAGACTCAAGGTCTTCCGAGGTTATGCGACCTAGACCTGAGGGACCACCCAGAAACTGACTCTGCAAATCTCGGCCTGACATCCTAAGACCGCTGGGTTCGTCGACGCGTCCAAATCTGAAGGTCGCGTGTTCGTTCTGTTGGTACAAAAATTGTACCCCAACAACTTACACTTAAAGAGAAGAGAGAAACTATGGATGACCGGCTACTAAGCTCTTAGGATAACTGAGCTAGATTTGGTTGGGAAAAACCCTTGATTTAACTTAACAAATTATATGAAAGTGATTTTAGCTACTAGGATTGAGGTACCCATTGTATAGTGAGGGTATTCTGGTCATTAGATGTCTTATGATATCACACTCAACATAGGGTGTCAGGACTAGATCAAGGGATGCAAAATTGGGCTAAGTTAACATTTGCGTGTCGAATAGAATTCGACGCAAAATCGAGTCCATATCGGTGCTGCTCTGACTAGAAGTCCAAGTGGTTCAACCCTTCTGTTGAAGTAATTCCAGTCGACATTACATCGAATAGATATTGACGCAGAAGACAAGGACTTGTCGAAGTAACTAGAGAAGTCGACTAAACTTCTACTTCAACTCGACGCAGAGGAGGTTATCTGTCGAAGTCATCTAAAGTTGACGCAACGTCGACTTCATCTCGACGCAGAAGATGAAGTTCAGAGCCAGGCAGATCAACTCGACGGACACGTCAATAAGATTTCGACGCAACGTCGACTCATAGAGTTCAATCAGAGCAGAAATGAAATCAAATCTGCTTCAATAAGAACTCGAAGTTACGTCGATAAGAGAAGAAATGAATTCGACGCTACGTCGAATACAGTCTGTTAAAGTATATCTTTTAATAAGTCTCTTTGATCCTTCTTTCATGGCCCACATCCTTCAAGATCGTTCCCCAACGGCTTAATAACTGCGTGAAATAGAAAGGAGCATTAAAGAAGGAGACAAAAAGGTTTCTTGGAACCATATTCCTTGTAGATGGACGGGCCGAGAATTAAAGAGGAAAGAAAGAAAATGTCATTGGCAGATTACCTTTTCAGGGCATACCAGAAAGGCAAAGAAATTTGAAATTGAATAGAGAGAATAAAAAGAGTAGAGAAGACAGAAACACATACAACATTAATCACAATCAACCGTCTTCCTTCTTGCTAGGTCTTCCTCTACTTCTCCCACTCTCAGGAACCCTAACACAGAATAGAGAAAAGAAAAGAAAGCTCTGTTGTTCTTCATCTAATAGAACAGAGGATCTGAAAGCTGCTCTTCATCATAATCTCTTAGTAGCCAGATCTCAATCAGCGGAAGTAGAAAGGATCTGACATACAAAGCACCTGTAATTCATCACTATCTAAAGCAGGGGTTAATCAAGAGCAGATCCCGTGGAACATTTAATAGGTTGTTCTTCATACAGTCTTCTCAAGAATTCTGAGAACAGAATTCCTACAATTTTCTTCCTTCTCATTCTCTCTCATTCTGTAAAAGAGTTTTATTAATCCCTCTTCAAAGGATTCTGTGGTTCAAGATCTCCTTATCAAAAGATCTGGTGGTTCAAGATCTCCTTATCAAAAGATCTGGTGGTTCATGATCTCCTTGTTAAAAGATCAGTGGTTCTAAGAGTCTCCTTACCAAAAGACTCAGGCACAGTGGTGCATCCCTACCAGGTGGTAGAAGAGGGGAGTACCCACATTTTGGGGAACCTCTATAACAATTATGTGTGTCTTCTGGTTGATAATTTTCTGTGATGTCCATCATAGCTTAGATTTCATTTACTGCTTTTTCTTTCATCACTTAACTGAAGTTACTTATTCTAGAATTTATCTTGGTGAAGCATAATACATAGATTTTATTGTACTTGCACAAATAGAATATAAATAAATTTAAATCTCTATTCACCCTCCCCTCTAGAGGATTCTCAGAGGGACACTGTGCACTTTCAATTGGTATCAGAGGGAGGTTCATCAATAATGGCTAACACCTTGATCAAAAAGACCTCCTATTCTCTTTTCCATTATTTCAAATACATTTCAAAGGGAAAACTTGTTCTAAGGATTATGCTTCTACAAGACCTCCAGCGTGTAATCTGAATAAGTTTACACTCTGGAAAGCCATAATAAAATTATATATGAACTCTTTTGATGAGGAAATTTTTAATGTCAGCCTCACAGGTCCTCCAACCCCAATAAGGAAAGACTCCACTGGGAAGGTCATACAAACCTCAGTTCCCAGAGCTGAATGGACTGAGGATGAGAAGAAGGTCAATGCATGTGATGTCAAGGCCATGAACATACTGGTCTCAACCATGTCTGATGACATATTCCAGAAACTTGCTAATTGCAACTCTGCAAAAGAGATCCGGGAATCTCTCTCCAGACTGGTTGAAGGAAGCTCTGATGAGAGGAAAGACAAATGGCTCTTCTCATATCTCAATATGAGAACTTCAAGAAAAAGGCTGATGAAAGCATTACAGAAATATATGACAGATTCAGCCTCATCATAAATGAGCTGAGAAGGCTTGACAAGGAAATCTCTCTGACAGTGATTAATGACAAGCTCCTCATGTGCTTCCCTAGCATATGGGACTCTAGAATCTGGGCTATCAAATATTCTAGATACCTTAGGGGATATCAACTGATGCTATCCTAGGAAAGCTCAAATCCTATGAGCTCCTACTGAAAAGCAGGGCTGAGTCAGAAGCCCAAGAAAGGACACCTACTTCCAAAGAAAGGACTCTTGCATTAAAAAGTGCAGAAGCAAAGTCCTCCACTACTGAAGAAGAAATGTTTAATCTCTTGGCTAAGAGATTCAAGAAGTGGGCCAGGACAGAATATTCCAGAAGGAGAGAAAGGAGCTCAAGCAAGCCAATGTATGACAAAAATCCTAAACAGGAGATAATCTATTTTACTTGCAGAAAACCGGGACATATCTCTACTGAATGTCCTGAGGAAGACAAGAACAAGAAAAACAAGCAGATGAAGGAGCACAGGAAGAAATCCTTCAAGAGAAAGGAGAAGAAAGGAGAGAGAGGTCTCTTAGCTGATACCTTGAGTGACTCAGACTCTGAATCAAGCACCCCCTCATCTGATGATGAAGAAGAAGGTGGACCAGAAGAAGCCTGCCTGATGGCCTTTGAAAATTCCACTGATGATGCTGAGGTAAGCATCTTTAAAGACTTTGACTTCTCTTCAAAAGATTTCAATGAATGTTTTCAGGAATTTTGCAAAGATTTTATTAACAAACAAAAGGAACTTGAAACAATTAAATTAGAACTAGAAGAACTTAAAAAGGATCACCTATACTCAGTTAACTACAATCTGAGAGGTCAGTTGTTCAGAAAAGAAAAAGAAGAATATTGTTAGATATCAGTAATTCAAACTTAGAGAAAGAAATCACAAAGGCAAAAGCCTTGGTGGACTCTTTAAATGGAAGGAGTCAAGAAATTAAAAATATGTCACATAATCTTTCCAAGAGATTTGATCATCTTGATCAAGGATCACAACAATCCACCAGCACACTAATCCCTAACAAACATGCTTAGGAAAACCATGTGGAATCATTTAGGTCTGAATCCTGTGAAGTTCTAGGTAATAATAATCCTGACAAACTCACCTTATTTAATAGGGGAAACATTAATAATCAACCAAGGATATTAGGAAAACACCCTCTAGAAAAATCAAACTTGAACAATACAATTCTTAATAAAAAGATAAATGCGTCGAATAGAACTTGACGCAATTTTATAGATACGTCGACTACAATTCGACGGAGATCAACTTATGCGTCAACATCCGTTCGAAGCAGATATGAGGATGCGTCGAATTATACTCGACGCAACCAATGTTCTGTATCGAATAGTTATCGACGGAACTATGCAGACAAGTCGAATTACATTCAACGCATCTCTAAGACTGCATCGAATTCTTCTCGACGCATGTCCTCTGCATTAAATTTTCAATTATCTAAACCTTCTTCTTTATCTATTCCTAGAGGTTTTTGTTGTGCTAAATTAGGACATATTGCAAGATATTGCTGGCATAATGATGCATCACTTCTTCACCTAAGGGGGTATAGTGGAAGACCATCTCACTCTTTCATAACCTCATATAATGATAGAAGAAAGAGACCCCAGCATGAGAGGGTCTGTACTAATGTTTAATCTAATGTGCAGAAGGAAGACTGTTCTACCACAAACCAGCAGTGGTATCTGGACAGTGGGTGCTCCATGCACATGACTAGAGCAAAAGATCTGCTAGAAAATTTCAAAGCCAAGGAAGGGCCCAAGGTAATTTTTGGGAATTCCCACTCTAATCAAACCAAAGGATATGGTTTGCTCAGGATTGGTGAAATCTCTTTTTCTAAAGTAGCTTATGTTGAAGGACTTCAACATAATCTAATTAGCATTAGTCAGCTGTGTGATGGTGAATACAAAGTTCTATTCACTAAGTCCTTGTGTCATATTGTTAGCTCTAAGACTGATCAAACAATTTTGACTTGTCTCAGAAAGGGTAAAGTATATATTGTAGACTTTGAGTACACAAAGTCTGAGATCTGCTTGTTTAACTCTCAACTAGAAAATAGTGAGTTGTGGCATAGGAGACTTAGTCACCTTAACTTTAAGACCATAGCTAAATTTTCCAAACTCAACCTAGTCAGGGGTTTGCCAAATGGTAAATTCAATAAAGACCATCCCTGTAGAGCCTGCCAACTAGGAAAGCAAATCAAAGATTCATTCAAACCAATTGGTAAGAATGATTCTCCTAGAATCCTTTTTCTGTTGCATATGGACCTGTTTGGTCCTATCTCCACTCAAAGCTTAGCTGGAAAGTCCTACACCTTAGTCATTGTTGATGACTTTTCCAGGTTCAGCTGGGTGTTCTTTCTAAAAGCTAAGTCTGACACCTTCAAGATTCTCTCAAGATTCATTAGACAGATTCAATCTGAACTCAATACACAGGTTGCTGTGATCAGAAGTGATCATGGCACTGAGTTTGAGAATCAGTTAATGTGTAGATTCTATGAGGATGAAGGTATCAGACAAAGATTTTCAGCTCCTAGAAACCCCCCATCAAAATGGGGTGGCTGAAAGGAAAAATAGAACCCATAGTCACCTACTTTAGAATCTTTGGGTGTTCTTGCTTTATCCTTAACAATGGGAAAAAACATCTTGCCAAATTTGATAAGAAGGTTGATGATGGAATATTCTTAGGATATTCTTCATCAAGCAAGGCTTATAGGTGTTTCAATAAAAGCTCTCTCAAAATTGAGGAGTCAATGCATGTAGTTTTTGATGAAACTAACATGGTATACAAGGGGAAGGAAACTTCCACCAGTCCCATTCTACAGGAAGAAGATCAGCTTGCTGAGCAGGTTGAAAGGATAAGCATAGTAGATCATCCATCAGTATGTCAGAAAAGGAACATCAAGAGATTGACACTGACTCTGATGAGGATTCTGCAGCAGATAAAGAGGAAATAACATCACCCGGAGTACCAGTCACAGAGACTGTCCCAGTACATGAGGCTGAAATCCCAGCTGTCACTGAGCAAGTGACAGCACAGGAAGAAGAGCATATCCTAGATCACTCAACTAGATCCAGGATGACCCAAAAAGACCATCCTTCAACTCAAGTGATAGGAAACTTGACAGCAGGAGTCAAGACAAGGAACCAACTCACAAGTGAGACTATGTTGCAGTGTTTTCTATCACAATATGAACCCAAGAAGTTTGAAGAAGTAGACAGTGACCCTCACTGGATATCTTCTATGCAAGAGGAACTGACCCAATTTGAGAGGAACAATGTGTGGACTCTGGTAGAAATACTAAAGAACTACCCAGTAATTGGCACCAAGTGGGTGTTCAAGAATAAAATGGATTCAACAGGTCTCATTATCAGAAACAAGGCTAGGCTTGTGGCACAAGGGTATAGACAAGAGGAAGGCATTGACTTCAATCAGACATTTTCCCCTGTAGCAAGGCTGGAGGCAATCAGAATGTTCCTGGCTATGTTGCCCACATGAAGATAAAAGTCTACCAGATGGATGTTAAGAGTGCATTCCTCAGTGGAAAACTACAAGAAGAGGTGTATGTGGAACAGCCACCAGGTTTTATCAATCCAACTTTTCCCTCTTCTGTATTTAGACTAGATAAAGCACTATATGGTCTCTAGCAAGCTCCAAGAGCTTGGTATGAGACCTTATCAACTTTTCTTCTGGAACACAAATTTGTAAGGGGGAAAGTGCATAAAATCCTTTTCACAAGAGCACACAAGAAACAGCTATTTCTTGTACAAATATATGTGGATGATATTATATTTGGGTCCACAGATCAATCTTTATGCAAAAGGTTTGCTTACCTAATACAGTCAAGATTTGAAATGAGTAGCATGGGGGAGTTATCCTATTTCCTTGGACTTCAGGTTAAACAAAGACCAGATGGCATTTTCATATCTCAATACAAATATACCAGAGAACTCATTAATAGGTTTGGGATGGAGAATGCCTCTGTTATGAAAACCCCCATGGCTACTAATGATGTCTTAGATAGAGATGAACAAGGCAAGTCTTTTGATCAGAAGACTTACAGAGCAGCCATTGGCTCACTTCTCTATCTAACAGCTAGCAGACCTGATATAATATTTGCTACCTGTATCTATGCAAGATTTCAGGTTGACCCAAAGGAATCCCACATGAGTTCTGTCAAAAGAATTCTTAGATATCTAAAGGGTACTCCTGAGCTTGGATTATGGTATCCAGCTGAATCTGGTTTTGAATTGATTGGATATTCAGATGCAGACTATGCTGGATGCAGGCTGGATAGAAAAAGCAACTCAGGGACATGTCAGTTTCTGGGTGCTAGACTGATCTCATGGTTTAGCAAGAAGCAAACCACAGTCTCCACTTTTACAACTGAAGCTGAGTACATAGTTGCAGGAAGCTGCTGCTCACAAATTTTGTGTATGCAAAATCAATTGTTGGACTACAACTTTACACTTGCAAATTCCACAATCTATTGTGATAGCTCCAGTGCTATTTCAATTGCTTCCAATCTTGTTCTCCACAGCAGAACTAAGAACATAGAGATAAGGCACCACTTTCTTAGAGATAATGTAGAGAAGGGTAAGATCAACCTTCAATACATATCTACTAACACTCAAAGGGCTGACATCTTCACTAAGCCTCTTGATGAAAGTAAGCACAAGTTCTTCATCAATTCCTTGGGGATGCTTGATGGAGCTTTGTAGGTCCCATTTATTATGTATAAAGATCAATTTTCTGTAGAAAATTATTGCTGGGAAAAACAGCAAAAATTTTAAATAAAATCATAAATGTTTAATCAAAGCTGCGTCAAATTCAAATCTACGTACCGTCGACATCTCCTTGACGTCAGCTTCGAGAGCTCTATGGGGAGGATCCTTCGAATAGTACTCGACGTAACGTCAAATACTTATCGACGCTTACGTCAACATCATTATTAATGACTATATCTCAAAGCCACGTCGACATCAACTCGACACTCCGTCGACTTGGCAGATCGCGCGCTTTGACATATTTTGGCACACTGAATTCTGCTCCTCTCTAGATGTTGCTTCGAATAAAACCCGAAGTTGCGACGATTCATCTACTCAAAGCAACTTTTGCGTTTAATTCTATTGTGCTATTCGATTTCTCTCCTTCCTGCTCTCTTCCTTCTTCCCTCTCTTGGTATATTTTCCTTGTTTCGATGAACGCTTGCTTATAAGAAGTATGGAGATGACTCCTTGGATGTTGAATGTCTCATGCTCGTGACCATGAACTCTGAGCTTCAGAAGCAACATGAGAACATGAGCTGTTACGAGATGGTGGAGCACCTGAGGAAAATGTTTCAAGGGCAAGCTCGCCAAGAGAGGTTTGACATATCCAGGGCGTTGTTTCAGTGTAAAATGGGAGCTCGGGACCCAGTAGGAACTCACGTACTCAAGATGATTGGGTATATAGAGAACCTTGAAAGACTGTGGTTTCCGTTGGGCCAAGAGTTGGCCACTGATCTGATCCTGCAATCGTTGTCGGACAGTTATGAGCAGTTCGTCTTAAATTACAATATGAATGAAATTGACAAGACACTGCCCGAGCTCCTAGGTATGTTGAGAACTGCCGAGATCAATATGAAGAAGGTCAAGCCTGCTAGCCCCATATTGATGGTGCATAAAAGCAAGGGCAAGACTAAGGGATTCAAGAAGACTAAGGTGGGACCTAAGTCATATCTTGATCCCAAGTCTCCAGCACTAAAGAACAAGGGCTTGGCCAAGGAAGGGAAGTGCCACCATTGTGGTAAGGCAGGGCATTGGAGGAGGAACTGTCCCCTCTATCTTGAAGATCTGCAAAAGAAGAAGGGAAGTATGACTTCCACTTCAGGTATTTTTGTTATAGAAATAAACCTTTCTGCTCCTTCATCTTGGGTATTGGATACCGGATGTGGTTCTCACATTTGTACGAATGTGCAGGAACTGACAAGGAGAAGAATGCTGGGTAGAGGAGAGATAGACCTGCGCGTTGGAAATGGAGCAAGAGTTGATGTCGTTGCCGTTGGTGTTTATCGTCTTTCTTTGCCCACTGGGCTTGTAATAGAACTTGATAATTGTTATTTTGTTCCTGTTATAACTAGAAACATCATTTCTATTTCATGTTTGGACATGATTGGTTTCTCTTTTATTATAAAGAACAATTGTTGTTCTATTTATAAGAATGATGTTTGTTATGGCGTTGTCTAATTGTTTAATGGTTTATATGTTTTGAACTTAAACCATCCGATCTATAACATAGAAAATACTAAAAGATTAAAAACAAATAACTTGAATCCTATGTATCTCTGGCATTGTCGTTTGGGCCATATAAATGAGAAACGCGTATCTAAGCTCCATAAAGATGGATTATTGGACTCATTTGATTATAATCATTTGAGAGATGCGAGTCATGCTTATTAGGCAAAATGACTAAAGTCCCTTTCACTAGTCATACTGAGAGGGTTGATGATCTTTTGGGTGTAATACATAGTCATGTATGCGGACCCATGAGTTCTATGGCTAGAGGTGGGTACTACTACTTCGTTACATTTACTGATGATTTCAGTAGATACGGATACGTGTTTCATATGAAGTACAAATCGAAACCTTTGAAAAGTTCAAAGAGTTTAAAAATGAAGTAGAGAACCAACTGGGAAAAAGGATAAAAGCACTCGGATCTGATCAAGGTGGCGAATATCTAAGTCATGAGTTTCATGATCATCTGAGAGAGTGTGGTATTGTATCACAGCTCACTCCGCCCGAAACACCACAACATAATGGTGTGTCTGATAGGAGGAATCATACTTTGTTAGACATGGTACGGTCGATGATGAATCATGCAGATTTGCCCGTTTCCTTTTGGGGAATTGCTTTAGAGACTGCAGCTTTCACATTAAATCGTGCTCCAACAAAAATGGTTCTAAAGACACCATATGAGATATGGACTGGAAACGTCCTAGTATGTCTTTCATTAAGATTTGGGGTTGTGAGTCATACGTGCGACGTCAAATGCCTGACAAGCTGGAACCCAAGTCGGATAAGTGTTATATTGTGGGATATCCTAAGGAAACTAAAGGGTATTACTTCTACATACCGTCCGAGCGCAAAGTGTTTGTCGCAAGGACTGGCGTCTTTTTGGAGAAAGAGTTCTTATCCAGAAAGACTACAAAGGTGGAACTTGAAGAAGTTCAAGAACCACAAACAATAGCTGAACCGATTTTAGAACCTGAGCAAGGACTACAAGTTGTTATAGCTAGAGAGCCTGCTCAAGAAACACAAGTCCTGCGTAGATCTGATAGACCAAGATTTGAGCCTGAGAGATATGGATTTCTCGTGTCTCAAATAGGTAACGTGTTGCTTATGGATCATGATGATGAGCCTGCAGCCTATCAAGAGGCTATGTGTGGACCTGACTCCGAGAAGTGGCTTGAGGCCATGAAATCTGAAATGGACTCCATGTATGCAAACCAAGTTTGGACCTTGGTGGAACCACCTGAAGGGGTACGACACATAGGGTGCAAGTGGGTCTTCAAGAAGAAGACTGACATGGATGGGAATGTACAGGCATTCAAAGGCCGGCTGGTGGCTAAAGGTTTCAGGAAAATTCATGGTGTTGACTATGATGAGACCTTTTCCCCTGTAGCCATGGTCAAGTCCATCAGAATTCTACTTGCTATTGCTGCGCATTATGACTACGAGATCTGGCAAATGGATGTCAAAAAGGATTTCCTTAATGGAAACCTCCTTGAGGAAGTGTACATGACACAACCCGAGGGTTTTGAATCTCCAAAAGAAGCCACTAAAATATGCAAGTTGAATCGATCCATTTATGGATTGAAACAAGCTTCTCAAAGTTGGAATCTTCGTTTTGATGAGAAAATCAAAGAGTTTGGTTTTATCAAGAACGAGGATGAACCTTGTGTTTACAAGAGGATTACTGGGAGCATTGTCGTTTTCCTGATTTTGTATGTGGATGACATACTATTAATCGGAAATGACATTCCGACCCTGCAAGATGTTAAGAATAGGCTAGGGGACTGCTTTTCTATGAAGGAATTGGGTGAAGCAACTTATATACTTGGTATTAAGATCTATAGAGATAGATCGAAGAAGTTGCTGGGTTTGACCCAAAATACATACATTGAGAAGGTGTTGAAACGGTTCAACATGCTTGAGTCCATAAAAGGATTCTTACCCATGTCACATGGTGTGAGTCTCTCTAAGGACCAATGTCCAAAATCTTTGGAAGATAAGGACCGCATGAAGTTGATTTCATATGCTTCGGCAATTGGATCAATCATGTACGCAATGTTATGTACTCGACCCGATGTCTCTTATGCTTTGAGCATGACTAGCAGATATCAGTCTGATCCTGGTGAGAGTCACTGGATTGCAGTCAAGAATATCTTAAAGTACTTGAGAAGGACTAAAGATGTATTCTTGGTGTATGGTGGAGAGGAAGAGCTCGTCATAAAGGGTTACACAGACGCTAGCTTCCAGACTGATAGGGATGACTCAAAGTCCCAATCAGGTTTTGTATTTTGCGTTAATGGAGGAGCTGTAAGTTGGAAGAGTTCCAAGCAAGAGACAGTTGCTGATTCTACAACTGAGGCCGAGTATATCGTTGCAGCAAATGCGGCGAAGGAGGTTGTATGGATTAGGAAATTCATCGGCGAGCTAGATGTTGTTCCTAGCATTGTTGATCCCATAGTTCTCTACTGTGACAACAACGGTGATATTGCACAAGCTAAGGAACCTAGATCTCATCAGCGCTCCAAGCACATACTTCGGCGGTTCCATCTTATTCGAGAGATCATCGATCGAGGAGATGTGAGCATATGCAGAGTACCGACTGAAGAAAATATTGCGGATCCACTGATGAAGCCTCTTGCACAGAGAAATCATGATGGTCATACTAGATCAATGGGTATTAGATACCTGAATGATCGTCTCTAGTGGGAGTCTTGTGGATTGTATTTGTCGGTTTTTGATTATTCATGTGATGAATAGAGTACTTTATATTTCATTTTTCATTTATGGCAAGTTCTTTTATTATGTTACATATTTCTACTGATAGATTAATTAGCATAATAAATGCCCTTAGAATGTTTGCTTCCATAGGAATTCAAGTATGTGACTTGAATGTGAGGGCCTATGTTTTTATGAAGCTTCATTCTTAAATGGTCCCTGGTTGTTGTATCATCTTAGAAGTTCAGGGCGATGATGATACATAAAGACTAGCATGTGCGTTGACTGATGACCGGTTCTCACAGGTCATGATATTGTGATATCAAGTCATCACATGGGTACTTGTTAGTGAACAAGTTGTACTGGACAGACCGACCTTGAGACTACTTTGTGGATTGTTATATGAACGTGTCACAAGTAGGTCTCAACTGACAATGGTGTTTGTGGTTCTTCGACCTGAAGTCACAACATTCATCAAGTGAGGAAGAGCGTACTTTGATGCCATCTAAAGTCTTCCTTGAGAAAGTTTGATGATAAGGGTGGTTATTGGGTATGTTAAGATTCATTTGGGTGTTTGTGTGTGGGCAGATATAGGATTTGTCCTCCTATATGACAGGAGTTACATCCATGGGCCCCTTGATGGAATGAGACTGAGAAATGCATGGTCATGCTTGGTTGAGTCAATATGTGAAATTGAGCTCACCATTTTCAGACAGTCTATTCTAGATCAAGGAATTAGGATTGAACATTTATGAGGGTGGCACGGTCCATGCCTCTAGTTCTATCCGGATGTAAGGTATAAAGGGAAATGACAACACTGATACATTGGTCAAGACAGGCTTGTTGAGTTATAAACTCCTATTGCTTGGGTAGCAATGATGCATTGCTAAATGCCGCTCATTGTTTGTGAAACTTTTATTTGATACGTTCAAGATCAAGTGGGAGACTGTTGGTGTTTCCATGGTGATCTGGATGTGGTCAAATATCTAGTCTCACTGCCAACACGATATGAGCCTATGGGGTCGCACACAAGAGTGTCTAGAGAAGTTGGAGGAAGAATTGTGTTGGCTTGGGATTTCTTGAGAACTAATATTTCCTGGCTTGAGATTTCTCGAGAAATCATATTCCTGGTTTGGGATTTCTCGAGAAGTCCTTTGAGATTTCTCGAGAAATTATATCCTTGGGATTTCTCGAGGTCTGCATCTCCGGCTTTGGAATTTCTCGAGAAATCAGACCAATCCTATGACTTAGTGGAATGCAAAGTTCAGTTCGTCGAACTGATGGCATTCATCGAACGCAGTGTTCAGTTCGTCGAACTGAAAGCATTCGTCGAATGCAGTGTTCAGTTTGTCGAACTGAAGGTGTTAGCCGACCGCTGAGGCTGGTGTTAGTCGACCGCTGAGACTGGCGTTCGACGAACGGCAAGCATGTTCCTCGAACGGCCAGCGCATTCGACGAACGGCCAGCGCGTTCGGCGAATGGCCAGCGCATTCGACGAATGGCCAGCGCGTTCTACGAATGGCCGACGCGTTCGACGAATGGCCAGCGCATTCAACGAACGGCCAGCACGTTCGACGAATGCTAGCCAGTTCGTCGAACGCAGTTCGACGAATTCTGTTTTCTTCACTTAAAGTCGTGGTTGCGCGGATAGCTCCTTTTAGCGCGTGGGTATAAAAGAATGTTGAAAGTTGAGTTTTAGTTCTCATTCTTATTATTAAAAGTCTTATTTAACTTTGTTTCAAATTAAGTGATATATATAAATATATATGAGTGCTGATTGAGAAAGTAAAACATAAATAAACAAGCACATAACCAGATGACACAAGATATATAGTAGTTCCCCAAAACCTGGGTACATCTACTCTTCTACCCACTGGTAGGAATCCACTAGGAGGTTGTTGATAAGGTGCCCTCTCACCAAGGTGATTTTGATAAGGTGTCCACACACCAAGGTGATTTTGATAAGGTGTCCACACACCAATGGGAGTTTTAATCAGGTGCCCAATTCACCTATAAGCTTTTGATAAGGTGCTTATAAACCAAGCTGCAGGTTTTTGCTAAAGTGCCCTGTCACCGGGAGTAAACTTTTGAAGGGAGTTTTAACCCTTTACAAGATGGGAAGGAGAAAGGGAAAAGATATATTGTTCTTCTCTTTTAGCTGATAAGACACTTGAAAATCCTGATTGGATGTTGAGTTGGATCTTGATGAAGATGGTGAAGAGAGCTCCCCCTGTCTGATTTAGTTGTGGAGACTCCTTGGTTCTGAATCCTCTATTTCAAATGTATGGAGTGGATCACCTCTCATTGTTCTCTGTCGACCTTCTCCTTATTTATAGCTCTGTGTATTAAGATAACACTATAGGAGAGAAATCAATTGAGCCTTTTTATCTTTCTTTTCATCAGCACTTCCTTCCACCATCTTTGTGAGAGCATCCCAAATTTCTTTGGATGATTCACAGTCAACAACCTTTTGAAAAATGTCATCTGAGAGAGTTGAGACAAGTATGTTCATGGCCTTTAGATCATATGTTCTTGCCTTCTTTTCATCTTCTGTCCACTCAGATCTTGGAACAAGTGTTTGTGTGACATTGCCATTTGCATCCTTTCTATAAGGCTTTGGGGGACCTGTCATAGTAATATTAAACAAGTCAGCATCAATGGAATTCATATAAATTCTAATTCTTGTTTTCCAAACTGCAAACTTTTCAAGATTGCACATTGGAGGTCTGGTGGAAGCATAATCTTTGATTTGTGCCATATGATAAGATAGTTTTGAAAAATATATATATATATGAGAGGTAGGATCTTTTTGATCAAGGAGTTATCCTTTTTAGATCAACCTGGCTCTGATACCAATTGAAAGTGCACAATTAACCTCACTAGAATTCTCTAGAGGGGGGTGAATAGAGATTTAAAAATTATTTTGTGCAAAGTTAATATATATATGTATGATCACAGATTAGAGCTTCCCACACACCAACAAGAATTAAGCAAGAAAATAAAGTAAATGCAAGAAAATAAATCACAGCACAACACAAGAAAATATAGTGGTTCCCCAAACTTTGGGTAGTCCACTCTTCTACCCCCTTGGTAGGAATTCACTATCTTGCACTGAGTCTTTTGATAAGAAGACTCTTAGAACCACCCTGAGTCTTTTGACAAGGAGACTCTTAGAACCAACTGAGTCTTTTGACAAGGAGACTCTTAGAACCAGTACACTGAATTTTTTTGGAGAGAGATTCTAAAAACTCTTTTACAATGTTTAAGTGAGAAAGAAAGAAAGGAGAAGAAATAAAAAACAAAAAAGAATCTTCTTCCTAGCAAGAAGATTGGAAGCACAAGAAGTGAATTGAATCTTTCTTCTATAGAGAGAAGAAGATTTGCAGCCTTTCTCTCTTTGTGAGAGCTATCAGATTTTGCAGCAGTATGACTTCAGAAGCAGAAGAAGAAGAAGAAATGCTTGAATGTTGCTGCAGAGCTTTATCTCAATTTCTCTCTTTTCTCTTGGAAGCTTTTCCTCTATTTCAAATGTGTGTGGTAGATCACTCTACTTTATTTTCTGCCGACCTCCTCTTTATTTATAGCTCTGTTAATTCAACATAATACTATAGGAGGATAATCAATTAGCAGTTAGAGAGAATAGAAAGAAAAAATGTTTCCATAATGTTTATTTCTGTAGAAGGAAAGAATGAATTCTGATTTCAAATAATATCCAAAATAGAGTTAATCAGATTAGCCAAGAATCAAATAGAAGGAAAGAATGATTCAGAACGGCTATAAAATATTAACATTATTCCATACAAATCAGATTTACTGAAAGAAGGAAAGAGATCTGGCGCATATTTAAGTCTGTCAAATAAATCGACGTGCGTCGATTGCCATTCGACGCAAGCGTCGAGTACATCCTGTCTGGACGTCGAGAGGTGAATAAGGAAGGTGCGTCGACTAAGGTGCGTCGACTTCACTAGTTGCGTCGACTAGAAATCAGAGTAACGTCGACAACACATACGTCGAAATCTTCCTAGAGTTACTTCGACTTAATCTGAAAGAGACGTCGACTACATTTCGACGTTGCGTCCAACACTATTCGACGCATATTTACTTAGCCTTGTTTTTCATTCTTGGAATTCATATTTGACTCATTTTCAGGGGTTAAGAGAAATCATTTTCCCAACAAATGTGATTCTCTTTGACCTAACTGATGCAATTCATTTTGCGAAAGAAAGAGAGAGCGGCGGAAGTGTTCCACCTGTAGCCCCGGAAGGAAGTGTTCCGATCGGTCGATCCCGTCGCCGCTGTCGCCTTTTCCTGTATTCGGACCTAGCAGTCCGTGGATGACGTAGAGGACAGTTCTTCTACGACCTGGCTCTTGTGTGACAAGAGGCTAGGGTTCTCTAGTGCTCGTGTGGAATACTATAGAGGCGCAGATCTATTTCTATACAAGGAACTCAGCCGCACAATCTTGAATCTGCCATTGGAGCATCTCGGTTGAGTATCGACTCAACCCCCTTCAGGTATAATTTCTGCAATGTGTTGTTGGAAGTTTTATTTCTTGAATTAGTAAAATCGCAAGTTCCTTAACTCTTTGGGTTGTTTTAGTTATTTATTCCGCTGCGCATATGTGATATGATGTATTATCATTTATGAAATGGTATTAAGAAAACCCAACATCATCCTCACCAAAAATCCTGCCCTCAATACAGGGGGAGTCTTCAATACAGGGGGAGAGTCCTGTATGCTCAAATGATCAAATCCATGTCATGCACACTCAGGGATACACTGCTAATACTGAGATATCCATTCCTGATCCCCTCCAATTCAGGGCGTCTTCTGGTGACTCTACCACAACACCTGCTTCTGCCAAGGTTTCTGATCAAGAATATAATTCCATTGAACTTGCCTCGAATCATCCTGTCACAGATCAGCTGTCAATACCAGTTCAACCTCCTTTTCCATCACCTGTCCCAAGACAAAGAACTGAACCTATCCTTCCTACACCTGTCTACAGAGGAAGACCTCCTTATCAAGGCAAAGGAAGAAGGGGAAGGGGAAGAATACCCATCTGGGAAATGTACACAAATGAGCAAAGAAAAGATTACAGAAGGGACAAGTCTTATTACAAGAAGTATGAAAATGTTGAAGTTCCAGAAAACACAATGAAGACCTATAATGATCCAGAAATGGATAAAACATTAGAAGACATTGGTTAAAGAGAGAGATATGAATATGAGGCAGCTCAAAAGGACCTTGAAGAAAAGAAAAACAGATTCATGGATATTCTGAAAAGAGGAAAAGAAGTTGTTGAAAAGGAAGAACTGGGCAAGGTAATTCCAATCAAATCCACTTTATTTGATCATATAATGTATACTATAAAGAACCCTCAAGCAAAAATACTAGAAGGAGTAGGTCAACTCCACAGAGGAGGGATTGGGTGCCCGCCATTTCAGCTCCAGTCCCCACTTTTCGTCGCTCCACCACCGTTCGACCTAGGAGAAGCTCCGGCCACCGCTTTCTTGCAAATCTTCCGCCAAAGCTTCCTCCTCGACCTCCTCCATCCACGAGCTCAAGAACGCCATCGAGGAAAGATTTCTGCTGCATTCAAGGGGTCTCCAACAAGATCTAGCTTGAGCTGAACCACAAAGAAGACGGGTAACGTGGAGGAAGGTGAAAGCTCCTCTGAATCCCGGATGGTAACTGAAGACCGAGCTCGGACGAGGCTTGACAACCCTACGATTCCGCCCGAGAACCTTCAGCGAGTCTTCGAGCTTGGGTTTTCTCTTTCCCCTTGTGTATTGCTTCAGATTTTTCCTTATGGATGTGTGTTTTTTGGATGATGTGCATAAACCCTTGTTTAAGTTAATGTAATTTCATGTTTATGAGATTTAATGTGGTTTCTGTGAGTTGAGGAGCGGCCCATTTAACCATCCACTCCATCGCTACGTTGTGTGCTGCACTAGCAATTGCTAGTTGCGTGTTTCGTGACGAGGTGCTTACGACCCTCACTCCACCGATTACGAATCGTCCATCCGCAAGCCTTCTCGTCCACCCGCTTACCGAAGCACGACATTGTGGCCTGCACTTCATCCCGCAAAGTGAAGCGGTGCTCTCGGCCTGCATTTTTCTTTTTTTTGTTAAATTAGGAAACCCAAATCAAACCGCCCTTTTTTATTATTAACATAGAAATCTTTATAATCAATTTCCCTGACGTGAAATCATACACCCCAACTTACAATCCTCTGAGAACGATATTCGGGGAGTCTCTCCCAACTTTTATTACTTGTATGACCGGTGATAATGCATTATTTATAGTTATTTTTATATAATATTTTATTAAAAATTAATTTATTTTAATTTAGTTTTAGTTAATTTATCACTAATTCACCTTCTTTTTGTATTGTTAGGTAATTTTGGGCTGCCAATAACAATTTCAAGCTCATAAGAATAATCAGGAGAATATTTGGAGTACTTCTGCCAAAATCGCAAAGTACACGCCCTAGGTCACGGGCGTGACCAAGGGCGTGACACCATGTCACAGCCGTGAACCAGCCCCACCATATTTCAGTTGAAGAAGTCAGCCGCCACGTCAGATTAAAATTACACGCCCTCCGTCACCGGCGTGACAGAGGGCGTGACCTCAAGGTTACGGGCGTGACTCGCCCGGAATACGTTCAATGCAGCTAGCAATCAATTCCCGTCGTTTCTATCCTACACGCCCTCGGTCACGGGCGTGACCGAGGCCGTGACTCTTCTGCAACCGCCAGATTAACTCCAGATCGCGGCGTTTCCCGCCGTTTTTAGACCCGGACAAGACACGCCCTAGGTCACGGGCGTGACCAAGGCCGTGACCCGCCATGCAATTGATTCCTGGCGGTTTTTCTTCCTCAACATTCCGGGCTTTCAAGACATCAATTACGCAGTTTACACACCCTAGGTCACGGGCGTGACCAAGGGTGTGACTCCCCATTTTTCAACTATAAAAGGCAGCAATCTCCAGAAGTCAAAGAGTTCGATTTTGGAGATTAATTTCAGCTTTAGTTTACTGTTTTTGATGTTCTAGCTAGTTTTTCCTAAAGTTGTAAGTTTTTAAATTATTGCAATTTTAATTCAAGTATTGTTGTTTTCTTAATCATGTCTTCTTCCTCTTCTACTTGTATTCCCATCACTATGATGAGTAGCTAAATTTCCTTTAGCACTTGGTCATGATGAACTTTGGAATAAAGTAAAATATGTTTTGAATTTTTCTAATTAGCAAACTCTCGTATTGTTTATCTTCGATTTATCTTTGAATTATTTTGTTTTGATTTCATATGTCCGGAATATGACTTTCAATCTATGATTCCTTTGCTAGTGATCGAGAGATCCATGCAAACGAGGAGATCACTCAAAGATAAAAAAGAGTTGTATGCATTCCTCGAGAGAGGGTGACACAAATCTTTCGGATTGGAGTCAAATCCAATAGTGGGGTTCACCGCTTAAAGCAAGCTTAGGGGGTTTCGACTGGCCGAGGGGTCTTAATCGATCAACCTAAGATTAGGTGGTAGTTCTCTCGAGAGAGGCTCTACCATATTTTGGGAACCTCCACGGTCGAAGATATTTCAATAAGAGTTTGCGGTTCCATCTTTTATAAAATTATATTTTATTCCAAAGGAATTCAAGACCAAGTGCTAATCCTTTAAATCATAAATTTTCTTCGTAGTTAATTTTCTCCAAATCGTTTTTCCAAAACAAACCCAACTTCCGATCGATAAAATAATAGCTCTTCTTTGTGAGTAGAAGTACTCAACAAGCCCGGAAAAAAAATACGACACTTGATTTTCTAAATCCTATACTATAAAGCGATAGGTACACTTGCCTTATCGAATTATACGTGGATAATATTCTAATTTTACGCAGCGCGAATTTATTCCATCAAGTTTTTGGCGTCGTTGTCGAGGAAACCTATTGTTGATATTTTGAAAGCTTAGTTCTATTAATTTTATCTTTTTTTTTCTTCTCTCTTTTCTACGTTTTTCTTTTTGGTGTATGACCCGAAGGAATCCGTCCGATCTTCTTGAATTGGATCCGGAAATCGAGCAAACCATTCGGCGATGCTTAAGATTTCAAGGACCAAATTCTCAAGATCTGATTGAGGAGTCTGTAGGTGACACTTCTCCTTCTTCTTCTTCTTCTACATCTTCCTCCTCTTCTACTTCTTCTAATATGGGTGATCCAAATCCGGATGAGGTCGCGCAACGGACTATGTCCTATTATGCCCGGCCTAATCTGGAGGATACCACTTCTAGTATTGTTCGACCTCCTATAGTGAACAATAATTTTGAATTAAAGCTGAGCATCATTCAAATGGTACAACAATATGTACAATTTGATGGGCTTCAAGATGAGGATCCCAACGCGCATATTTTTAGTTTTCTAGAAATATGCGATACTTTCAAAATTAACGGGGTATCCGATGATGCAATTAGGCTTCGGCTTTTTCCTTTCTCCTTGCGCAATAAAGATAAGCAGTGGCTCAGTTCTCTTCCAAGAGGATTTATCACCACATGAGCCCAAATGACGGAACAATTTTTCACGAAATATTTTCCGCCCGCTAAATCAGCTCAATTGCGTAAAGGTATCATTTCTTTCTCCCTAGTTGAATCGGAAATGCTTTATGATACATGGGAGCGGTTTAAGGAATATTTGCGTCGATGGCCCCATCATGCAATCCCCGATTGGTTGCAAATTCAGACATTCTATAACGGCCTAAATTCCCAAACGCGTCAAATGATTGACGCCGCCGTCGGTGGTACCTTGAATAACAAAACATCGGCAGGCGCGCAAGAGCTTTTAGAGAGTATGGCCATGAATACGTATCAATGAAGTACACCTCGGTCGGGCTCAAATAAACCGGCCGGGCTGTATGAAATTGATTCATTTACTAATTTATCTCTACAGGTTGAGCTACTTAGCAAGAAACTAGAAGAGATGACTGCTCCCTCTTCTACACCTACCTGGGAGCCTAATCAAAATGCGGCGGAGCATGTGGATTACATGGGTAATCCGAACCGGCCGCCCTTCAATCTGGGCAACAATCAATACGGCAACACATACCACCCAGGTTGGAGGAACCACCCCAATTTATCATGGGGTAATCAAGGTAACACGGGTAATGCTCCTCTTGCTTCTCCAAATTCATCTCTTCCACCGCACGCCCCTAAACCGCCTTCTCTCGAGGAGGTGGTTAATAAATATATTTCTAAAAATGATGTGGATGTCCACAATTTACAAGGGTCGTTGCGAAATTTGGAGAATCAAGTGGGGCAACTTTTAAAAATGGTCACCGATCAGCCGAAAAGAACACCGCCGACAACTTCAAATGTCTTGGCGGTGACCTTTGCGGATGATTCGGACACCGATCTTGAAGAGGAAATTTCACCTACCCCATCATCTCTTCCTCTTCCAGAATTTCAACCCCGTCTTCCTTACCCCACTCGTTTGATCGAGCTGGCTAATAATATTAATTCTAATTTTAATATTCCATGCACTATAGGATCTACTCATTTTTCAACCGCTTTCGCCGATCTGGGCGCTAGTGTTAATATTATTCCCTTTAGTTTATCCCAAAAATTACAGTTAGGAGAACCTACCCCCACCGACATCAAATTACAATTGGATGATCGCTCCGTGAAGACACCCTTAGGGGTGATTCATGATGTTCCAGTGGAGGTTGGCGAGTCTACTTTACCGGTAGACTTTGTTATCCTTGATATGGAAGAAGACGCCGGGATACCTCTAATCCTTGGTCGTCCATTCTTGGCAACTACACGAGCAATATTTGATGTTTGTGAGGGCACTCTTCTCCTCCGAATGGGGTATGAGAATATTTTAATTCATGCAACAGATTCACCCACATTGCATCGCTCAAAGCCGTTATCATCATTTGATGATAAATTTAGAACGAGGTAAAGACCGGCACGCCACTATGGTCGAGCTCAACGATCGTAACCAAAGCGCTCTTGGGAGGCAACCCATGTTTTTATTTTTTCGCTCTCTTAAAAAATGTGCCTAAAAAAGAGAAAGTATTTTATTTTAATATTTTTGTTTATGTTCTTTTTTTTTTTTAAATTAAATTCACAAAAACATATAAAAATATAAAAACGACTCACAAAAATATATATATATATATTTATATGAAAAAAAAAACCCAAAAAAAGTGTTATTGTTTTTCGTATTTTTTTTATCAACAAAAATTTTTAGTTGTTTTCAAAATATATATATAAAAAAAAAATTGTTTTGTTTTTCTTATTAAAAGAAAAAAAACCAAAAAAAAAATCATGTTATTATTTTTTTTTTGTTACTAACAATTTTGCAGGTTTGGAGGAGATTTGCGAGATAACGGTCACTCGCACTTACGCATGAAACCCCGCTCTTCAAGTCGGTACTTTATTTTTAGTATTTTTCTTTTTATTTTATTACCTTGATTTTGTTTTTATTTTGTTTTCTTTTCAAAAAGATAAAAAAATTACAAAACCAAACCAAAAAAACAAAAAAAATGTTTCTGAAAAAAAAATGTCTTAGTCACGGCCTCAGTCACAGCCGTGACCAGGGCGTGGCGCGTTACGATTCGTTTTCCTGACGAATCTCTCAACGAGTTGCACTCCATTCCGTCTTCCGTAATAGTCACGGGCGTGACCAACCTTGGTCACGGGCATGACATTAACGGAAGACCATTTTCGCCCAACCCGGCACTCACGGGCTCAACTTGACATGTCACGCCCGTGACATTTGAAGGTCACGGCCGTGACTCATCCAGCTGGCATAACACCTCCACCGCGCCCGGTCAAAGATGCCATTTGACTGTCACGCCCGTGACAGTCAAGTCACACACATGGTCACGGGCGTGACCCTGGGCGGTGACATCTCGGGAACCGTTTATTTTTACCAGCGCACATTGGATTCCCTGCCTTCTTTGATTTCGCCAGTTACACGCCCTTGGTCACGGGCGTGACCGAGGGCGTGACCTGACAAAATTCCGATTTTTGACCGGTCAAGCCACGGATTCCTCCCTCACGCCAGCTTTTTCCTGTCGCCCCTTACACGCCCTCGGTCACGGGCGTGACCGAGGGCGTGACACATGAATTTTCACCTATTTAAGTGCCACTTCCCCCCTCTCTTTTCTCCACTCCTTGTCCCACATCTCTCCCATCTTTTCTCTCTTCTTAGGCCGAATTTTTCATCTCTTCTTTCCAAATGGCCGCCCGCCGCTGCAATCACGCAATTGGCGAGTCCTCCTCTTCACTCCCCGATGACACTTTTGATGCGGAGGATATGCTTCATTTTTCCCATCCCACTCATCAAGAACGGAGTAACCGCCTCCGTGGGAAAGAATTTGGAGTTTTCCGCGTCATCGATTGGAACGTTCTCACCACCCTCGGGCAGGCTAACGCGGTGCGAGATTTACTCACTACTCCGGGGTGGGCTCCTTTCTTCTCCATTTCGGAGTCGGCGTACTACGAGCTGACGGTGGAGTTTTTCTCTTCGTTTGATTTCCACTGGGCCGGGGCCGACAACGTGCTTGAATTCTGAATGGGCGGACTTTCGCGAACCCTTCCTTTGCGGCAGTTCAACGTTCTCATGGGCTTCTGCGACGAGGCTTTCACCCTTACGGAGGCCTACACCGCTCTCGCCCTCGATTTCCCTCGCGATTATAACCTCCACGGATTTTGGGCAGAAATCAGTAACGACCCCAATCCATATTCGCCAAAAAAATCCAAGGTAATCATCTCCTCTCCCCCGCCTTACGCTATCTCCACTACCTCCTTACTTTCACACTTTCCGCTCGCGGCGATAGCCATGGAGTGGTGACCCGCGCGGACCTGTTGTATTTATATAGCCTGCACGAACGGGTCCCCATCAATCTTGGTTAGGTGCTAGCGATGTTTTTTCGGCATCAGGCCGAAAATCGGAGGCTTAGTGCACTACATGGAGGTTCATTTGTACTTATTTGGCCAAGCGTTTGGCCCTCTGGGATGCACTTCCTCCCACTGCTCCACTCCAAACGCCGGCGCCTATCACGTTCCAAAACCTCCGGGCCCTTGGTTTGATGCATCGGCGTGGCCGCGAGTACGAGGTCGTTCCTGGCGAAGTGGGTGGCGACCCGATCGATCTTGATTTTGAAGCTGATTCCGGTGGCGTTGCTCCAGCTCCGCAGTTTCCACAGCCGCCACAGCAACATTTTCCCCCTGCGCCCGACTCATCCACTTATTTCGATCAGCAGTTTGGGCGGATCCACACTCATTTGGATCAGATTCAGACCGAGCAATTGTCCATGCGCGCTCATTTTGACACACATTTTGATACCCTCGAGCAGCGCCATGCTTCCTCTATGGAGCATCTGCAGCGGGAATTTGCTGATCTGCGTGCTTATTATCAGCAGGAGGATGACGACGATGACGCTTAGAGATTTTTGGTCGTCTGTATCTTTTATTTTATGTACCGCACTTCTGTATTTGTTTTTATTTCTCTTTTATTAATGCAAAAAATATATATAATATAATGTTTTGCTTTTACTCTATGTTTTTTTTTCAGGATGGCTCGGGTATTGCTTTGTTATTCATCAGGGAAGTTTTCTCTCCTTTACTCGTACTTATTTCTAAAACATTGGGGACACTGTTTTCTTTTAAGTATGGGGGGAGGGTATTTCACACCAAGTTTACTGCTGACAAAACAGGAGCTATGGGTAGAAACGCTTCTAGTCGTCTCCACTCCAAGTGTTGCCGAACGACTCCCCGTCAGAGTTTTGCATACAGTATCCTCCTCTCTTCAATGCCTCCAAGATCACAAAAGGGCCCTCCCAACTTGGGTGAATTAAAACGAGTTTGTCGCTTGGTGGAATACCTCCTCCCCTGGCATGCGTGTTGTTGTCCTCTTGTCGGCCCCAACTCCTGCCTGTTGGTCAGGCCATGGAACCTCCTCTTCTGCATTGGCTGCTCTCTACTTTCGGTAGGCCTTCTCTCTTCTTGCCTCCTTAGTTCCTCCCTCTTCTTGGACTCTGGTTTTCTGGTGGCATTCACCGTCTCCTCTTCTCTTGCAATCTTTGCCAACTTCACCACGAAACTGTGATTGGTATCCTCGCTCTCGATGTGCCGACCCGCGCGGTCAATGTGTCTTTAAAAGACATTCGCGGGATGCGAGCCAGCTCCATCTTGAAGAGGCCCTCCTGCAATCCCAACGTGAGAGCTAGCTGAAGAGTGTGTCCTGGAACTTCTTCGACGGTGAGAACTTCTTCCTGGAAGCGATCGATATAACTCCCCACCGACTCCTGGGTTCCATGCTTGACGAGGAACATAGTTTTTGCCCCTTTTTTCCTCTTCTTTGGGGTTGCAAAATGTAGTAAGAAACCCCTTTAGAGATATTTGAAGTTGTAGATAGAGATTTGAGCCAACTGGTGAAACCAATCTCTCGCCTTTCCCTTGAAGGAAATATCGAACAGCCTGCACTTAAAAGCATCCGTCAATTGACGGATCGAGACAACATCCTCGAACCATTGACGGTGTTGGACTGGATCGTCTTTCTCGGAGTAGTAAATCATTGCCGTCTCTCTGAATCCATGAGGCACTGGCGCTGAAAGGATTAGCTCACAAAATGGGATCATCGGGAAGACCTAGAAAGCAGTGCGAGCTTCCAAGTAGCAAGTTGCTGGAGTACTCGCGAAGAGGACTCTTGGATGCAGCGTTTGATTCTCTTCTTCCAGGGAGACTTCCTTGTCGGGACGCCGTCTTTAACCCACTTTGTCGGGCGAGACGATGATGGGTGGCGGAGGCTCCGCTGCCTCGCCGCGTAGTGCGAGTAGTGCTTGCAACATTTCCTCCATCGATGTCCTAAACTCCATGAAATCGCTTCGCATGATGAACTCGCTTGACGGGTGTGAGCTCTCTTGGTCATACGTGCTCTCCATGTCAAGTCATTGCTTCGTCGGGTGTGTGTTTTTCACAAGCTACCAGTCCACGCTCACTGAACCAAAAATGTTAAAACCCTGAAACTGGTTCAACATAGTTCAAACTAAGAGGGGCCAACTTGAGTTAATTGACTCGCCATCGTGCACTTCAGATTTAGATATTTTGAGCGTAGAGATGACCCTCACCGACGAAGAGTGGATTGCCTACACACAGACCCGCGAGATACAGCGAGGAAGTCCTTCCACACACCCTGAAGTTCTTTTCTCAACCTCCCCTCCTAAATCCAAAACTGAGCTCAGCACCACGGATGATACAGAGTAAAATCTCAAAGGGGCGAGCTCTAGGAGGTTGGGTCTGCCTTCTCCGAGGTGTTTTGTGTCGTATTTATTGGCAAAATGTCTCGAGGGTAAAAAGGTCCTAAAAGGTATGTGGATAGCATCCCCAGCCTTCAAAAAAGTACTATTTGCAGACCAAGATAGTATGCGGACAGTGGCCTCCGACTTTTTGAGAATACTATTTCCAAACCCTGGTGGCCTGCAGATAGTTACAACACCTAAAAGCTACCATCTATCAGCCTGACGAGTACTAGAGTTGAATTGTCTACATGTACTCGCCTCACCGTTCTGATGGTAAGTGGCGCTCTGCTAAAAAGGTCAAAAGCCCTTGGCTTCCTCACCTACTAGATGGCGAGTATGCCCTACCGCCCAGCCTCGCCCTCTAGCCCGCGGGTTGAACCCGCTTCTGGTCTGACGCGAGTCAGATTCATCTTCTGGTCACACCCATTGCATCAGGGGCTGAACCCGCTTGTTTGGGTCCGCCCCAAAATCATCTTTTTCCTGCTCACTAAATACGGGTTGTACACACCCCCTCTAGAGTACCTCAAGAGATTATCTTCTTTTTCAAATACCACGGCTCTGGATCAGTGTTGACCAAGTTTCAATATTCTTTGGAGTATTACAAGTAGCAGTTTCTCGGGGGTGATATGACACCACTCGTTAAAATGAGATTTCAATGAATGTCGAAGTTGTCGGGGCAGAACGCATAGAAGCGTGCTCTAAAGCCGACGAGAAGATGAACGTAACAACTGGAGTTCTGGGCTCGGAGCTTGAAACCGAGTGCGATGTTTGAGTCAGTTACGAAGGGGGTCTTCGAAGGTGAAGGAGATCTTCGAATCTATCTTCAAGGTTCGAAGGAGATTTTCAAGCTGTTTTGAAGGGCCGGAGGAAATTTTTGAGTTCTTAATGAGATCTTTAAGGCCATCTTCAATGGTTGAAGGAAATCTTCGAGTTTTGAATGAGATCTTCAAGGCCATCTTCAATGGTCGAAGGAGATCTTCGAGCTATCTTCAAGGGCCAAAGGAGATCTTCGAGTTCTGAAGGAAACCTTCAATGGGATAATTAAAGGTCGAAGGAGAACTTCGAGCACCGAAAGAGAACTCTGAACAATCTTTGAAAGAGCTCTCTACGGTGAAAAATTATGTCCCCCTCAAATGAGGTTCCTAGTCCGTTTTATGGCCTCTAAGGGGAAATCTTGGTAATTGCACCACTAGAAAGTTACGATTATCCGCACCCCCATGATAGAAGATTTTATTATCCGCACACCCATGATGGGAATTTTGCTATTTGCACCCTCATGTTGGAAGATTTTACTATTCGCACACCCCATGATGGAGATTTTACTATTCGCACACCCATTGTGGGGGGTTTTACAAATCGCATCCACATGATGTGTGGTTTTACTATTCACACCCCCATGACGGGGATTTCACTATTCGCACCCCATTATAGGGGGGTTACTATTCGCAACTCCATGATAGGATTTTACTACTTGCATCCCCATAATAGGGGATTTTCACTATTCATACCCTAATTATGGGGGATTTTACAATTCGTACACCCATGGTAGAGGATTTTACTATTAGTGCCTCCATGATGGGGGGATTTTACAATTCACACCCCGTGATAGAGGATTAACTATTGGCACCCCAATGGTGAGGAATTTTAATATTCACATCCCCTATGGTGGGGAATTTTACAATTCGCACCACCGTGGTGGGGGATTTTACTATTCACACACCCATGGTGGAGATTTTACTATATTCCCCCTTATGGTTGGGGATTTTACTATTCGCACCCCATGGTGGAGGATTTTACTATTTGAACCCCCATGATCGGGAGGCGGCGGTGCATGTCAGGAAAGCATGAAGGGCATCAGGATGTGATGAGCGTAGTGGAGTACAATGAGCACGCTAGCGGGCGATGACCGCAGAAACCAATGATGAGTGCGGAGAAGAGCGATGAACGCTGAGGCAAGTGGCAAGTACGGTTAGCGGTGACGCAGCCCATATGGACATCACACGGATCCCATATGTATGGCCCTATGTGGAATCCGATCGCGCGGAGACAACGCTCGTATGGACTTCGGTTGTGCGGCCATCACGCAGTAGAGATCACATGCTTGAGCGGCTTGCACGGCCTCCGGTCGTGCAAAAGTCGCGCCTAAGTGGCTTGCGTCCCTCTGGTCGCACAGAGGTCATTCTTGTGCGTCCCTTGCACGACAGATGCCACACTAGCCCTGTGCGACAGGTGTTATGCGTCCTGTAAGGCAGGTGTCGCACTGCTGTTGCGATAGAGCTCATGCAGGATCTGCGTGCATGTGTTGCATGGCCGATGCGATAGAGGTCGTGTGGGCTCTGCGCGTCGCAGCCGGCCTTGTGGAGGTCGCACACCAGCACGGCCTCTGGCCACGCGGAGGACTTGGATCATCCTCCTTCCCTGTTTATGGGGTGTGGTAACCCTCACCCTCAAGATGGGGGTGCTCTTACCTGCACTCCCATAATAGGGGATGCAGTTAACCGCTCCCCCGTGATTAGGTTTGTTTGAATTATTTGGGGAACAATATCAAATGCCCCTCAATTTTTGGAGGTCGTTTTTCACATAAATCAAGCTCGGAAATTTTTTGTCGACGGTCATATATTTTTGGTGGTGTCAGTTAGTTCGTTCGATCTATGCGTTAAAATCATTCTTTCATGCATGTCGCTTTGCAAGTTTTTTGGGTGATCTGCCCAGCTTTTTGCGATCGTAGGCTCGTCACTTTGCATAGAACTCGAAAGTTATTGCTCGTTTCTTTGTATAAGCTTCGGAGGCCTTTCTTTGGCGTTAGTATTGAACACCATCACAGGCTTATTGCTTTGCATTAGCGACGGAGACTGTAGTGAGCTTGTCGCTTGGAGTTAGCATTGGAGATCGACATGGGGTTGCCTCTTGGGATTAGCATCGGAGTTCGTCGCTTGGCGTTAATGCCAGAAGTTGACGCTAGGTTCTAGCATATGAGTACCTTTGTCTGCCCTTACCGGGAGTTGTTGAGTTTGTTGCTTCGGATATCAGTTTTTGACAAAAGCGGAATCGGAGAGGAAGCCTCGGGCAGGGCGCGAGTGGGAGCCTTAGGCAGCGGGCAGCATGTGAGCATGACGTTGAGGAAGTGCCCGAGCGTAAGCTGAGGCAATGCGCGAGCGAGATGCTCAGACAGTGCGGGAGGGAGCTGCTCAAGGAGTGGGGGAGCGAGGTTCTCAAGCAGCGTTGGAGTGAGATACTCAGGCAGCGCGGGTGTGAGATTCTCAGGCAGTGCGGGTGCAAGAGATACTCAGGTAGTGTAGGATGGAGACGCTTAGATAGCGTGGGAGCGAGATGCTCAGGCAGCGCGGGAGCGAGATGCTCAGGTAGCTTGGGAGCTAGATTCTCAGATAGCGTGGGAGCAAGATGCTCAGGTAGTGCTGGTGCGAGATGCTGAGGCAACACTGGTGCGAGATGCTCAGGCAATGTGATGAGTCCCAATTTTATAGGGTTTTTCGGACTCATCTAGGCTTATTTTCTCACTCGTGCACTGCCCTTTTAGCGTTAAGCTCATATTTTCTTTAGTCATCCCTTTACACATAGTGCACACTTTTCGCCTATCGGGGTGTGCGATTGCACATTCTGTGTTGTGGGTGCCTTTGGGGTCTCTCCATGCATGTCTTGTTGTTATTATGGATGTTAGTCTTATTTCCTGTGTGGTTAGAGATGTGGTTTTGAGTGTGTGCAGGTGGATTGTGCCCTTGAGCTGAGCATTGCAGTCTGGGTAAATCGCACGACCGTGCGATTATTTTTGACGCCCGATCGAGGCGATCATGCGATTTACTCAGATTTGCTTGTGATGATGATCATCGTGCATTTTCCTTAACGCACGATTGAATCCAATCGTGCGTGAAGAAAATCGCATGACCTACCTGGAAGCTGGCAAAATCTGCGGCCTGTCCCACCCCGTGCATTTTTGGTCGCGCACGAGCATTCCGCTTGTGCGTGAACAAAAATGCACGGCCTTCCTGTAGATCCAGGTGTTGTTTATCTCTGTCAATCGCACGTCACAAAATGCACGGTCGTGCATTTTGATCGTGCGTTACTTAAAATTAACGCCTCTATTTAAGCGCGCAGGATCGCCCGACCTAAGGACGGTTCTTTGGGGGAGTTTCATTGGCAAGCCGTCGGGAGGAGCGGGAGAGCTCCATATTCGCCCTCAACTAAGCTCTACATTGGGAGAGAAGCTTTGACCACTATTTCTTTGTGGAACTCTCGCGAGACCTTCGTCTCCGGCCACCGCCATTGTTGCCAGCTCTCAAGTTCCATTTCCGACCCTTTCTTGCTGCGTTTTGGGAAGTTTCCGGCAAGATTACTACCAGCAAAGACCAGCTAAGGAGACGGGCTCAATAGAAGGAATTTACCACTCCTCTCCATACCCCGGACGTCAACCGTGGACCGAGCTCGGACAAGGACTGACAACCCTTGAGTCCGGTCGCGAATCCCGGCAAGCCTTTGTATGCTCGTTTTTATTTCTTCCCCCTTATCTTTATTGTAGTATTGAAAATGTGTTTTGATATGTTGTCATGATGTATAAAAACCCTAACTTTGCTCTAGATGATAATCATGTTTGTGTGATTATGTTGGTGGTTTTTATATAAGCGGTGTGCATTGTTCTTCGATCTTGTGTTGCAGCGTGCTGTGATAGTGTCGTTCTAGCAATAGCTAAGAGTGTCCTTGGCAAAGAGGTGATTGTGACCCTCGTTTTACTTCTTATTGATAACCTAGGAAACAAAATCAAAACCCCTGTTTAGCTTGAAATCACACTTGCAGTTATTTTTCTTTTTAGGAAATGCACACACTCCCGAGAGATGGCGATTTCACTGCTCGATGTCAATACCGATGGTCGTGACCTTAACCTTCGGATCCTTGCTTCAGGTGAACTGAATCACTAATGGAGCCAGAAAGTAGTTGTAAAATTTTTAAAAGTAAAATGGATACATGCATGCAAGTACAGTCTTGTGGCTTTGAAATTGAGGTTAGATCTTAAATTAACTCTAGAGGGGGGTGAATAGAGTATTAAAACTTTTTCCCTTAGTTTTATTGCGGAATTAAAAATACTGATATAAGTATATGTGTATAGAGTGTTTTATAAAAACTAAAATAAAAGAATAATGAAAACAGCACATAGCACAAGCAACTCAGAAATTCACAGCCACAAAGACACAAGGATTTTTATAGTAGTTCCCCAATAACCTGGGTACGTCTACTCTTCTACCACACTTGGTAGGATCCACTAGGAGGTTGTTGATCAGGTGCCCTCACACCAAGGGTTTTTTGTTTAGGTGTCCACACACCACAGAGCTTTTGATCAGGTGCTCAAAACCAACAGGATTTTTTGATCAGGTGTCTTGCCACCAAGGAGTAAACTTTTGAAGGGAGTTTGAACCATGTACAAGATGGGATAGAGAGGGGTTTAGATGTTCTTCTCTGTCAAGATGCTGAGAGAAGACTCTAGTGGATGTATGTTGAAAGACTCCTCTGTCTGATATGAAATGTTTGATAGTTGATTGGCTAGAGCTTTCTCTTGAAGAAATAATCTTCCTGTAGCAGATAAATCTGAGAGACAAGAATGCTTCTCAAATTGTTGTTGCTCTTTTGAAGATCTGAAAACTTGCAGCAAATGACTGAGAGAAGAATGTTGAAGATGTTCTCAGTATGTAAGAGTTGTTGGAGGAGGAAGATGAAGATCTGTGTAGCTGTTGTTCTTCTTGTTCTCCCTGTCTCCTTTTCTTTCTTTCTTTTTCTCTGTGTTTTCTGTACAGCAAAACTGTAAATGTATTCTATATATTTCTTGTCGTGTAAAACTGAAGGTAATGATCTGTTGTATATTAATCTGCTATATCTTCTTCCTTTTTCTCTTTTGAAATCACTGATAGGCAATAAATGCAAATCCCTTATATTAAAGAATATAATGCGCTGAAGAGATATTCTGGGAACAGTACATCTGCTGCGTCGTTTGCCTTTTCCTTTTCCAACAAAATGTCCTTTTCCGAGGAATGTCAACGGCTATAATCTTGGAATAATAAAGGAAATATATTTTTCTTACTTGATTGATATAATTGATCCGTTGTTGTTAGTCGATCTGAGATCAGAGAATGGAATAATATAATCCTTCTGAAATAAATCTGCTATATAGAGAATTTTCGTCGATCTCAAGAATTTTCGTCGAACGCAATGTTTAGTTCGTCGACCTCAAATGATTCTTGCTGGAAGAATTAATTTTGTTGAGCTGAGAAGATATTTTCGTCGATCTGAACGTGTTCGTCGAACGCAGACTGGAGTTCATCGAACGGAAAGATTCGTCGACCGCTGAGCCTGAACAAAATCGTCGACCGCTGAGCCGGGGTCTGTTCATCGACCGCTGAACCAATCTGTTCGTCGAACGCGGAACGCAAGCCGTTTGTTGAATGCATAGAGCTTGACGTTCGTCGAACGCAGAGAGCATGCCGTCGTCAAACGCAGAGAGCAGTTCGTCGAACGCAGTATGGAGTTCGTCGAATGCAGAATCTGAATGAAATCTTGAATTCTAACAGCCTAAACTCTTGACACATAAACTATACATTGGGGTCAACTTTGTCCTTAGTCAACATATAGTGATCCAAGCCTAAATCAGAAATAGGGTTGTTCCAATAGGCTTTCTGTTCTAAAGCAAAAAGTGAGAAAACAAAGAAATAGAAATTGCTGATTGATCAGGCGCGGGTTGTGCGCCCTCCACAAGGGGAGATCTCCCCCAACCGAGACCTTTGGATCATCTACATTGGGGTACGACATTTTCCTCTACAATATCGTCAGTCTATGGTGCATGCTAGTTCAGGACTTGTTTCTGTAGAAACCTTATGAGGAGACATTGCCAGACAAGGATCTCAAAATCTACTCCTTTAACCGGTTGAAGCCTTCAGTATTGTGACCATGCCCACGATGGAGTCGCAATATTGTGACTTATCTTCCCGGTTAGGTGCGAGAGGCTCAGGCCTGCGAAGTGCATTGTTATCACAAGATGGTTAGAAGAATGTTGGTTTGGGTGGTGCTCAGGAGAATGTAGTCCTTTTGTTGATAATGTCCTCAGTCTCGGTGGGAGTTGTCGTGACGCTCGTCATTTATCATGGGAATCGGAGACGATGATGGCTCCTACCCTCTCTTCTTCTTCAAGCTTCCCTCGAACCATTGGTGGTGTTCCTCAAATTTGGACCTCGACCCGGTGAAAGAGATCATGACAGCTGGGCACAGTCTCCCACATTAGTGCAGAGTAGAAACCACTAGGCAGATCTCTCCAAGAAAAACTCCCCGCAGAAGCTCGGGGTCCACCCCTGGGATCTGTTGCACCTTGGCAATAAAGCGGCGGAAGATATCCTTGAGGGTCTCTCCCTCATTTTGGAAGATCCTTAAAAGGTGGGAGGGGTCTCTGACGATTCTGTGGTTGGCGATGAACTGGTCGGTGAACTGTTGAGTAAGCTCCACAAAACTGTTGATGGATCCTTCTCTCAGGAAATGGAACCATGTGCGAGCCTGCCCTTTGATTTGTTGGAAATACTTGGCACAGTAGTTGGTTAGAGGCGTTGTAGATCCTCATGATAGTCGTGAAGTGATTGACATGCTCCAGCGGATCGCTAACTTCGTCGAATGTCTCGATGTTAGTTAGCATGAAACCAAACAGTATCACCGACAGTAGTGAGCAGGCGCAGAGAGGGCGGTGCGCGATCGTGGCTTATCGTCCAACTTGCCCATACTCTTACATGATCACATTGCGGATTTATTCGTGAGTGAGACTTCCAATAGCATGCCCGAAGAATGCAGCTCCCAGACGGGGATGATGATGATGGGCCTCGGGTTCTCTAGTCAGAGTGAATGGGTGTGATGAGTTGGATGTGTCATAGAACTCTCCTTCAGTGGAGTGATTCTTGCGAGCAGCGTGCTCAGTTAGAGCACGATTCAGAGGTGGAGGTGGTAGGCTACCGGTTCGAGGGCTGTATTGGGAGCTCGAGGAGCTCCTATGTTTCTCAGAAGGGTGAGTATCTCAGCCTGACGCTCTTCCATTTGGTGTGTGCACCCTTCTAGTACCGTTATGGGTGTGATCATAACCTCTTCCGTGAGATGTACGTTGATAAGCGACTGAGGGGGAGTTGGATCAGCGTGTCCCCCAGGGATTGACCCCTCAGTTGTACGGGTATCCTTGTCATTGATGTTAGTCATGAGTACTCTCGTAAGGCGAGTCCTGTATTCAAAGGATCTTTTGTGGGTCGTTCCACGCTCTAACTGTTCAGTTGAAATGAACTGTCTCAACTCGAGAGCGAATCGTGCACGCAAATAGACACAGATAGAACCAACAGATGACGACAATGCTTTGATGTGGAAAAACCTAGAGAAAGAAAAAAATCACGGGGTCGGATCAGTGTCGACCAAGTTTCACTATTCTTTGAAGTATTACAAGTAGCGTTTGTTGGATCGTATGACGCCCTTAGAGGGGGGGTGAATAAGGGTGTGTCTAAAAATTAATTTTTACTTAGTAATTTTTTTTTTAAGAGATTTTACTTTATTAAAAAATTACTTATAAATACTTTCAACACAATGCAACTTTAGTATTAAACCAAAACACAAATTTCTAAGATAAAGATTATGCCACCAAATATGTAATTAAAGAAAAAGACATAATTATATTAATCATGAAATTTGAGTACAATAAAAATGATCTTAACAATGCTTAAGATCAAGGCACAATTATGTTAATAAAAAATTCTACAATTTTGGTTTACCAATCCTTCTCCCAAGGATCGGAAGGCTATCGCTTGTCTTTCCCAAGACCAAGCCTAAGCCTATCCTCTATGTACAACCCTCATTCTCCGAGGGTGGACCCCCCCAAGGCCACGTAGGCAGAAGTCAAAGTCAAAGAGGTCAACACAGAGCCCGGCAGTTCAAGGCAGAGAAGAGAAGACCTCGGCGAGTATGCAGGCAATACTCGCCAGGTTGGCGAGTATGGAATAGAAGACCTGGCGACTATTGGCCCGGCGTGTGCGAGCAGCACCCAATACTCGCCAGATGGGCGACTATGGCATGATACTCGCCGAGTAACCCATAGTCGTCGGGTTGGGGGCTGGGCTATAACCCCCCCCCCCCCCTACCCCTTGGTTTTCCTATAAATAGGACCCCAGGGGTACTTGGATTGGCACCTGGACTTGAGCTTTCGAAACCCTGCTCTTGCATTCTGGAACCTGTCGCACTTGGCCGCTACTTCCCGGTACTAGCCAAGTCGGTGCCTTCCTCGTACCGTGCTCGGTCGTTCTTTGGTCTTGGAGGGGAAGTCTCTTCGGAGCTTCTGGGTACGTGGTGGGACCTCCCTGCCGCAGCACCTGGGGTCCTGTGTGTTGCTCTTCTAGCTCTTCAGTAGTCGCCAGCTTAGTCGTCTCGTTGGACTGCTAGGCGAGTAGCCTCCGGCTGCATCAGTCCGAATCTTGAGGTCAGGATTTTCCTGGCGTCAACACTCTAGATCTTCCCAAGATCTAGACGTAGCACACAAGGCCACGATTTCCCACCAAGCCACGCAAGGACTTGGACGCTCCGCACAAGAAAGCGATTTTCCCCTAAGCCGCGCAAGGACTTAGACGCCGCACGCAAGACGACGATTTCTCTACCAATACAAAATGAAAAGTATGTGAATGAAAATACAATATGAAAAGAACAACTCCCTAGAAGATCAGATCTCTGAACAGATTGTTGAAGCCTCGAGATGATCGATGATGTAGAAGCGCGCCCGATCTCGTCTTCAATCTTCAATCCTTCTTTGCACAAATGGGAGTTGAAGAGGTTCTGGAGCTCTCTGGTTCGTATGCACTCAGGAAGGGACTTGGAATTCTCAAAGCTTCAAATGCATGAACACAAGGAGGCAATTTATAGAAAATCGCTGTCGCCTGGGCGACAGTGACTGTCGGAATTTTCCGACAGCGTTAAACTGCCGCTGGAGTGGCGTCGTGCGGGCAGTTGCTGTAACCGTCGAGCTGTCGCCTGGGCGACATCGATGTCGGATTTCCGATAGTGAAAAACTGCCGATCGTGGGTGGTGTCGTGGGCAGTTGTTGTAACCTCCGAGCTGTCGCCTGGGCGACATCGCTGTCGGAATTCCGACAGCTCAAAACTGCATTTCGTCGATCTGCGGCTGTCAGAATTTTCCGACAGTGAAATTTCCCACATTCAAATTTAGCTCCAGCTGAAATGTGAACATCTCATACCTGTTATCTGCACACCATTAATAAAAAAATAGAATCAAATACAAACGGGACTTTGTTATTATCAAACCGGAGGAGTGCGAAATGCATGCTCCAACAATCTCCCCCTTTTGATAATAACAAATCCGTATACAAAAGAAATCATGTCTATTTAGATTGTTGATTTTAACATTTGGTGTGTGCACAAAAATAACATGATATATTTCTCTTAAAATAAATAATCTCCCTTTAGATGAAGGCTCCCCCTAAATGAATGCTCCCCCTAAATATATGCTCCCCCTAAATATATGCTCCCCCTAGATATATGATGTATTGTGTAGGTGGAATATTTAGGTGTAATAGATTTTTTGATTTTTCTTTTTATACGTGTTAATTCTCCCCCTTTTGGTATTAGCAAAAGTTAATATTAGATAAAAGAGTAGTTCTTAAGGGAAAGTATATAAGATATAGAAATGAAGAGTAAGCGGAAGCACTTTGTTGGAAATGATTGAAGTTCATGAAATAATAGGAATATGCCATAGTATGAATAAACCCATGAAGTGACGGTATAGCCATATGAAGTAATGAAAGAAAATAACTTAAACATGAGTAAGGTCATTTGAAAGTATCATAGAAAGACACAATAGTGTATAGAATTATGGAATATTTTCGGTCCAATTCTCATGAGATGTATGTTTATATAACATAATGATGTGTACATGTGATACTTAGATCAAACATATGAAGTTATTTAATTTTCATGATCATTGAAATGTAGAACATAATAAAAGCATTTAAAGTCAACTTTGACTTTGAAGATATAGCACAAGAGGAATAGAAAACTATTTTTCTTTTGCACAAGACACTTTATAATTCTTTCCAAGGTGCTTAACCTCACAATGCTCATTAAGACTTATCAGGAGGGTAAGTAGTGCTTGGTGGAGTATCCTTGTCTTTATTATAAATTTGTTTTTTGTTTATCACAGATGTTGTGATATCTTAATTTTGATATATTGATATTTTTTTTGTAATTGACCAAGGATCTCCGAATTCACTTGAATCGCAAAAGATGGTGTATATTTTGTTGTGCTAACAAATCAAGGTTGAAAGTTGTATTTAAGAAGTGCTATTTTATTATGTTAAAGCAAATATGATCCATGTATATATTAAATAAAAAGACATACGTATTGATCAAAAGAAGTGAACGTGATAGTTCATTATGATAGATAAACGATTTCTCATACTTAGAGGCATGCGAAAACAATTTCCAATGGTCTAAACAACTAAGTAGGAGTGTCAATACGATGATAGCTTGGAAATGAAAGCATATAATCATGTAAGAGTCATGTTTTTTTAAAAAATAGAAAGCACATGGTTTGTCATCAAGTCATGAGATGAAGCAGTAATAATGACATATAACTATTGTAAATCATGAAAGGTACCCAAAAATTGAAGTTTTGTCAAAACAGGAGCTGTCGGAAATTTCCGACAGTCACTGTCGCCTGAGCGACAGCCAAAATTATAAATAGGGCTTTGGACCGAGTCAAACCCTATTGTGCTTCATTTTTCTGGACTGTAGAGCGAGAGAGGGTTGTCGGAAGTCGGCGACAACTCAAGATCTAAGGTATGGATTTTTTATTTTTATGTTTTTGACTCAAATTTTTTTAGGTATTTGTGATTTTCAAAGTAGAGAAGAAAGAAAATGTAGTTTTCATTTTGATTTTTGATGAATGGTGTAGGTTTTTGAAGTTTTGTGTTATTATTATTTTTTTTTTTAAAAATGTAGATCTAGTTTAAAGCAAGTGGATCTTGTTGGATCTTTGTTAAAATTTTTGATTTTGTGATTCTTGTGATGAAGGTTTCCATTTGTTCATTCTCTAATTTTTAAAATGGAAAAATTTTGCCTTTTGAAGGAATGTTGAAGATGATGAATAGTAAAGGATTTGGAGAAGATTTTGATTTGAAAAACAAAATTTTTTCTTAAAATTGTTGTTGAAATAACCTTGATTTGAGTAGATCTGGAAGGGTATGTAAAAAAATTCGAGAGAAGTTCACTGGAGAGCTGTCGGAAATTTCCGACAGTCACTATCGCCTGGGCGACAGTGTTCCAGTGCACAGCACATGTTTAATCAAAATTTTTTATGTTATTTGCAGAATGGCTTCCAGTTCCAAAGCTCGAAGGAGTACTTCGGAAGATGCACATAGTTCATATCAAGTTTTTCCTGGGGTGGAGAAAGCTATTGTTGGAGTTGCGAAGTATGTGGAATTTGATTCGCCGAAGCACGATCATATCTATGATCGGCTTGCGAATGCAGGTATTCTCTCAATAATCACCCCAGAGCCGTTCTCTTCCTTTTTGATTCGCGAGTTCTATAATCATTTGGAAGATCCAAATTGCACTGATTTGGATGGAGGAGTAAGATCAAGAATTCAGGGTCAACATGTGGAAATAACACATGTTGATCTAAGAGAGGAATTCGGATTAGTGATTAGTGAAAATGTGACGGATATAGTGGAGAGTTATAGAAAAGATAGAGATTGGACCCTTGTAAACATGAGTTTACATGGGAATCAAAAAAAGACTCTAACCATTGAAGTTACGTCACTCAATCCGGATGCTTTCTTAGTTCAAGATATCTTAAGGAATTCAGTCATGTTGAAGAGTGGAGATACAAGAAGTATTACGGCTCAGTTGACCCTCATTACTTACTACATTATGGAGGATGAGCTTTTTGATGTGGCGGACTTCATACTCTCCCAGATTCGGTATACGTATAGATTAAAGCATCCAAGATGGGTGAAGGTTCATACGCTGCCAATGGGGGCGATAATTCAGCGTATACTTTATAAGAAATACGGATGGATAGCGCAAGGTTATTATTTGGATGATTGTTATCTGGAGATTTATTATACGGGTTCGATGAAAGTGAAGAAGACGCCGAAAAAGGCTCATCCGGGAATTGAGATTCGAGAGCCGCCATTGCCTAGGGCAGGATCACTACGAGAGTCCATTGATGATTTACGTGAGTCATTAGAGGATCACAAGAAGGAAGTGAAGAAGGACCGTAGTCGAATGCAGAAGTTTATGAAGTTTCTCGTCAAAGGTCTGAAGTTGAAGCCAACGCCAGAGGAAGAGGCCGAATGGCAAGTTCCGGACGAAGAACCGCCACGCCAATCGGTGAGGCGGACTCGCCGTGGTAAAGCCGTGAGACGAGGACCTCCAGAAGATTGTCCAGAGAGCAGCGGGGCTGGATTTGAAGAGTCTGATTAGTTTCATCAGGCTGCTGCTGCTGGTTGATGTCGGAAATTTCCGACATCCACTGTCGCCTGGGCGACAGTGAATTTCTTCAGATTTCTATTTCTTGTTTAATGAACTTGATCCTTATGATTTTTCTACTGTTTTATTGGAACAATATTGATGTAATATTGATGATGTTTGAATTTTTGTTAAGTCTTTTAAAATTCTATGGTTTGATTTTAAAATTTAGGCTTTTTCTTTTTAAATTGTTTAGGTTTTGTGATAATAAAAATTTTTTTAAAAAATATTTAATAGGCTTTAAATAGTGATATATTCATTGTGAAATGTCTAGAATTCCCAATTCTAGCCTAAGCATAGAAAAACGGGAATCCGGTAATGGCTTAGTGAATATATCTGCTAGTTGATTTTCCGTGCCTATAAAGTTGATTTTATATTACCCTTCTTAATATGATCCTTTATAAAATGATGTCGGACATCTATATGCTTAGATCTAGAATGTAATACGGGATTGTTAGTTAAGTCTATAGCACTTTTATTATCACACTTTAATTCTACACTACTTTGTTGCATGCCAAAATCTTCTAATGTTTGTGACATCCAAAGAGCTTGGGCACAACAACTACCTAGTGCAATATATTCGGCCTCGGTAGTAGAGAGGGCAACAGAATTCTGTTTGCTACTCGACCATGAAATAAGTGAAGGGCCGATAAAGTGACAAGTGTCACTAGTGCTTTTCCTATCTAAAGAACATCCCGCATAATCAGAATCTGAAAAACCATGTAAAATAAAAGAATCATTATGAGGATACCATAAACCTAATTTTGATGTTCCTATGAGATATCTAAAGATACGTTTCACCGCTTTTAAATGTGACTCTTTAGGATTAGCTTGAAATCTAGCACATAAACAAACGGCAAACATAATATCAGGTCTAGATGCGGTTAAATACAATAAAGACCCTATCATACTTCTATAAAGGGTTTGTTCAATTGAAACACCACTTTCATCTTTTCCTAATTTTAGTGAAGTACTCATAGGAGTGTTTGCATGCTTAAGGTTTTCAAATCCAAATCTTTTTAACATATCATGAATATATTTGGTTTGACATATAAAAATTCCATCATGTTTTTGTGTAATTTGAAAACCTAGAAAATATGAAAGTTCTCCAACCATACTCATTTCAAATTCATTTTTCATAATTTGAACTACTTCATTACACAACTCTTCATTAGTGGCTTCAAAAATAATATCATCAACATAAATTTGTAAAATAACTAAATCATGATCAATTTGCTTAATGAAGAGTGTAGAATCAGCACTTCCTATTTTATAATCGTGCTTTAACAAATATTGAGTTAATCGATCATACCAAGCACGAGGCGCTTGTTTTAATCCATAAAGCGCTTTATCTAATTTATAAACATAATTTGGATATTTCTCATTTATAAAGCCAGGGGGTTGTTCTACATAAACCTCTTCTTTTATATACCCGTTTAAAAATGCGGTTTTGACATCCATTTGATATAATTTAAATCTTTTAAAACAAGCAAATGCAAGAAATATCCTAACCGCTTCTAATCTTGCTACGGGTGCAAAAGTTTCATCAAAATCTACCCCTTCAATTTGTGCATAACCTTTTGCAACTAATCTGGCTTTATTTCTAATAATTCTAGATTCATTATCCATTTTATTTTTAAAAATCCACTTAACACCAACTACAGGACGATTTTTGGGTCGTTCTACAAGATTCCAAACCTTATTACGTTCAAATTGATTAAGTTCTTCATTCATAGCTAAAAACCAAAATTCATCATTTAAAGCGGTGGAAACATCTTTTGGTTCTATTTCAGAGACAAAACAAAGGTTTGAAAATAAAACATGTAGCGATGAGCGAGTACTAACCCCTTTTTGCGGATCTCCAATGATAAGCTCCTTTGGATGATCCTTTGAAAATCTCAATTCACTTGGAGGCACATATTCTTCTCTTTCTTCTTCTCTTTCTTCTTCTCTTTCTTCTTCTCTTTCTTCTTCTCTTTCTCCTTCTCTTTCTTCTTCATTTTCTCCAAGTTCTTCATCATCATTCTCCACCGAAGGAAGGGGATCATCTTCTTTTCCTGTTATTTTCTTTTCTACACATGAAGCAAACTCATCAAACCTAACATGAATGGATTCTTCAACTATTTTTGTTCTTTTATTAAAAATCTGATACGCTTTACTAGTTGAAGAATAGCCAATAAAAATACCTTCATCACATTTTTCATCAAATTTTCCTAAGGAATCTTTAGAATTCAAAATAAAACATTTACAACCAAAAACTTTGAAATAAGAAACATTTGGTTGTTTATTAAAAATTAATTCATAAGGAGTTAATTTTAAAATAGGGCGAAGCATTACTCTATTTATTACATAACATGTCGTGCTAACCGCTTCAGCCCAAAAAGATTTTGGTAATTTGAATTCAGATAACATTGTACGGGCTAACTCTTGAAGAGTTCTATTTTTCCTCTCCACTACACCATTTTGTTGTGGTGTGCGTGGAGCGGAAAATTCATGTTTAATTCCTAACTCCGTACAAAAAGAAATAAACTTTTCATTTTCAAATTCTCCTCCATGATCCGATCGTATGCGTTTAATTTTTAACTCAAATTCATTTTGAATATGCAAACATAATTTTGAAAATTCTGAAAATGCTTCGGATTTGGAGGTTAGAAATAAAGTCCAACAAAAACGAGAATAATCATCAATCAAAACAAATGTGTATTTTCTACCTCCTAAGCTAGAAATTCCAATTGGCCCAAATAAGTCCATATGTATTAATTGAAGTGGCCTAGTGGTAGAAATAATGTTTTTACTTTTGAAAGATGATTTTGAAAATTTTCCTTTTTGGCAAGGCTCACATAGTGAAGAAGATAAATTTTCATTTAGCAAAGGTAAACCTTAAATTAATTTTTCTTTTGAAAGTTTTGAAATTAACTTGGCACTAGCATGTCCAAGTCGCCTATGCCATAAATCTAATTCATCATTTTTTGATAAAAAACATTTTAAGGTAGAATTTGAAAAATCAAGAAATTTAATCATATATACATTATGACATCTAGGTGCGGTAAAAACAATTTCATTTGTTTTGGAATTAATAATTTTGCATAAATTTGTAGAAGATTCAAATAAAACATTTAAACCCTTATCACATAATTGACTAATAGAAATCAAATTATGCTTTAATCCTTCTACAAATAAAACATTTGAAATTGAAAAATTTTCGTTACCCACAACTCCGATGCCGATGATTTTTTCTTTTCCATTGTCTCCGAATGTAACAACTCCTCCTTTCTTCATCTCTAGGCTAAGGAACTTTTCTTTATTGCCCGTCATGTGCTTTGAACAACCCGAGTTCAAGTACCACACGTCTTCTTTGTCCTTAGCCTGCCAACATACCTAGAAAGAAGAGGTGAGTAAAGATCTGGTTACCCAAGTGGTTCCACCCATAGTATAGGTAGAAGTCTTAGGCACCCAGATTTGTTTGATTTTATTTTTTCCTTCTTTCCAGCAAGAGTCCGTAGTGTGACCAAATCTATTACATTTGGCACATGTAATGTATTTAGAGGAGTATAACTTTTCTGGACTTTTACTGGATGAGGATGCAGTATTTAACAATTCATTAATTTTAGAATTTTTAAAAGTGAATTTTCTGGACTTTTCACTGTCGCCGGCGATAGTGGTTGTCGTCGGGCGACAGCTTCCAGATGTGTATCCGAGCCCAAACCTTCCAGATCCATGGCGTTGGTATCCTAAGATCATATTCAGTGATCTTCGGCCCATTCCAAATTTTTTCATGGCTAGTATTATGTCATGAATCTGGTTTTTCATTTGTGTATTCTCGGATACTAGATTTACGCATCTACATTCAAAAGATTTCTTTCCCTCATGGACTTTGGAGATTGAAGATTTCAGATCTCTCTCTAAAATCTCATTCTTGTTAGTAAGAATTTTTATTGTAGAATGAGATTTGGAAAGAGATTCTTCAAGTTCATTAATTCTTCCCAAAAAGTGATCACACTCTTGGCAAGAGATATCTCTTTTTCCAATAGTCTTAATTTCCCTTAACAATTTTTTTGTTTTCTTTAAGTAAAATGTCATTTTCAGATTTAAGAAGATCATTGTCTTTTAAGCTTTTTTCAAAAAATTTGCAAGTCTTTAAAAATTCAGAAAACAATTCATCATAGGTTGGAGGAGTTACCTCAGTGTCGCTTTGGACACTGCATTCGTCATCAGATATGACGCTCTTTCCCATTAAGCATATGTTGGCCTCCTCTTCTTTACTTGAGTCGGAACTGCTTGCATCCTCAGAAGTAGTATCATCCCAGGTTTCCGCCTTCAACACCTTCTTCGAACCTTTGTGCTTCTTTTCTTTAAGTTCTTTCAAGTACTTTGGACACTTGCTTCGAATGTGTCCTAACTTCTTGCAGTGATAGCACTCCGGTGGTGGTCTCTCTTCCTCCTCATCGCCTTCCTTTCCTTTTTTCTTCCTAAAGGTCTCCTTCTTAAAATACTTCTTAAACGAATTCCTTCTCTCCGGATTTTTCATAAATTTTCTAAATTTTTTAACAAATAAACTTTCCTCATCTTCTTCATCCTCCTCAGAATCACTAGTTTCTTCCTTCTTTGATCTTAGAGCAAATCCCTTCTTCCTTGGCTCCATATACTCTTGTTGTTGAATTTTCAATTCAACTTCATGAGTTTTCAAGTTCCCAATGAGGCTCTCCAATTGTAAGGTCTTAAGATCATGTGACTCGAAAATTGCAGTCACTTTAGGATTGAACTTCGGGGGAAGTGATCTTAAGATTTTCCTTACCAAATCTCCATTTGAGAACACCTTTCCTAGCACCTTTGAGTCGTTCACGATTTTTGTAAATCGTGTGTACATCGTATCAATCTCTTCATCTACCTCCATTTTGAACCTTTCAAATTCAGATTCCAGTTGAAATAGCTTTGAATCCTTTACCTGCGAAGTACCTTCATGAGTGATTTCTAATAAATTCCAAATTTCAAATGCAGTATTACAAGCACAAACTCTATTAAATTCAGTGCGGTCTAGTGCGCAAAATAAAGCATTCATGGCTTTTGCATTGTTCTTACATTTTAATTTATCGTTGTCATCCCACTTGTCTTTGGGCTTATCCATGGTTACATCTCCTACAACAAATGTTGGAGAAGTGTAACTAGATTCTACCATATTCCAGACTTCTATATCTAGCGCAATTAGAAAACAACGCATACGTGTTTTCCAATAATTATAGTATGTGCCCGTAAAAAGTGGTGGCCTACTAATTCTTTGCCCCTCAACGAACGCGTGATCGTTGTGCGCCATTACTCCCGGTGGTAAAACTGTTTTGGAGTAACCTGCCTCTGATACCACTTGTTGGATCGTATGACGCCCTTAGAGGGGGGGTGAATAAGGGTGTGTCTAAAAATTAATTTTTACTTAGTAATTTTTTTTTAAGAGATTTTACTTTACTAAAAAATTACTTATAAATACTTTCAACACAATGCAACTTTAGTATTAAACCAAAACACAAATTTCTAAGATAAAGATTATGCCACCAAATATGTAATTAAAGAAAAAGACATAATTATATTAATCATGAAATTTGAGTACAATAAAAATGATCTTAACAATGCTTAAGATCAAGGCACAATTATGTTAATAAAAAATTCTACAATTTTGGTTTACCAATCCTTCTCCCAAGGATCGGAAGGCTATCGCTTGTCTTTCCCAAGACCAAGCCTAAGCCTATCCTCTAGATCTTCCCAAGATCTAGACATAGCACACAAGGCCACGATTTCCCACCAAGTCACGCAAGGACTTGGACGCTCCGCACAAGGAAGCGATTTTCCCCTAAGCCGCGCAAGGACTTAGACGTCGCACGCAAGACGACGATTTCTCTACCAATACAAAATGAAAAGTATGTGAATGAAAATACAATATGAAAAGAACAACTCCCTAAAAGATCAGATCTCTGAACGGATTGTTGAAGCCTCGAGATGATCGATGATGTAGAAGCGCGCCCGATCTCGTCTTCAATCTTCAATCCTTCTTTGCACAAATGGGAGTTGAAGAGGTTCTGGAGCTCTCTGGTTCGTATGCACTCAGGAAGGGACTTGGAATTCTCAAAGCTTCAAATGCACGAACACAAGGAGGCAATTTATAGAAAATCGCTGTCGCCTGGGCGACAGTGACTGTCGGAATTTTTCGACAGCGTTAAACTGCCGCTGGAGTGGCGTCGTGCGGGCAGTTGCTGTAACCGTCGAGCTATCGCCTGGGCGACATCGATGTCGGATTTCCGACAGTGAAAAACTGCCGATCGTGGGTGGTGTCGTGGGCAGTTGTTGTAACCTCCAAGCTGTCGCCTGGGCGACATCGCTGTCGGAATTCCGACAGCTCAAAACTGCATTTCGTCGATCTGCCGTGGAGGGAAGTAGTTGTAACTTCTCTGCTGTCGCCTGGGAGACAGCGGCTGTCGGAATTTTCCGACAGTGAAATTTCCCACATTCAAATTTAGCTCCAGCTGAAATGTGAACATCTCATACCTGTTATCTGCACACCATTAATAAAAAATAGAATCAAATACAAACGGGACTTTGTTATTATCAAACCGGAGGAGTGCGAAACGCATGCTCCAACAGCGTTTCTTAAGCGTGATATGTCATATCTCATTACAATGAGATTGCAAAGAATGGTGAAATTGTTGGGGGCATAACGCGGAGAAGCGCGCTCTGAAGCCGTTCAGATGATGAATGCAACAACTAGAATTATGGGCTCAGAGCTTGAATTCTAGTGAGATGTTCGAGTCGCATTCGAAGGGGATCTTCAAAGGTAAAGGAGATCTCCGAAGCGATCTTCAAGGGCCGAAAGAGATCTTCGAGTTGCCTTCGAGGGCCGAAGGAAATCTTCGAGTTCTAAATGAGAACTTCAAGACGAACTTCAAAGATCGAAGGAGATCTTCGAACTATCTTCAAGGGCCAAAGGAGATCTTCCAGTTCTAAAGGAGATCTTCAATGGTCGAAGGGGAACTCTAAGCAATCTTCGAATGAGCTCTCTCCGGTGTAGAATTCTGTCCCCCTAAGTTGAGAGTCCTAGGCCCCTTTTATAGCCTCTGAGGGGGGGCATCTTGGTAATAATGCCACTGGAAAGGTGCAGTTATCTACACCCCCGGATAGAAGATTTTACAATCTGCACCCTCCATGAAGGGGGATTTTACTATTCGCACCCTCATGATGGGAGATTTTACTATTCACACCCTCATAATGAGGGATTTGACTATTCGCACCCCCGTAATGGGGTTTTTTACTTTTCGCATCACCATGATGGTGGATTTCACTATTCGCACCCCATGATAGGGATTTCACTATTTACACACCATGGTCGGTGGGTGTAACTATTCGCACCCACATGATGGGGGATTTTACTATTCGGGTCCCATGACGGGGGTTTTACTTTTCGCATCCCCATGATGTGGGATTTTAGTACTCGCGTTGAGTGCGGAGGGAAGCGGCGAGCACAGAGGCAAGCAGCGGGCGTGGGGGCAAGCGAAGGGTGTGGGGAGCGGCGAGCGGTGATGTGGGCCATGGGGAGAACACGTGGATCCCGGCCGCGAGTCCCGCCGCGTCCATGCACGGCTTCCAGCCACGCGGAGGCCACGCCCGGGTAAGTACGACAAGTTTCGCGCGGCCTGTGCGACAGGTGTCGTGCGGCCGATGCAGCAGAGCGCACGGGCTCTGCGCGGCAGGTGTCGCGCGACCTGTGCGGGAGGTGATGTGCGGCCAGTCAGGTAGAGGCCAAGCGGGCTCTGCACAGCGGGTGCCGCGCGACCTACTCTTCGGATATCGCGCGCCTGCACGGCTTCGGACCACGCACATGCGTGGCTTCTGACCGCGCGGAGGCTTTGGTTCTGCCACCGTCCCCATTTATGGGGTGGAGTTACCCGCACCCCCATGATGGGGGTATGGTTACCCGCTCCCCCAAGATTGGGAGAGGGTGGCCTACGTGCATATGCGCTCGTGCGTTCCGGGGTCTGTTTGGGAGATCAAACAGACTCGGATTGTATCAGCGAGTCCGCTAGAATTGTATCGGCGAGTCGGTCGAGGTCGCTGCAAAAAATTCCCGATTCGTTTAAATTATTTTTGGGGAACCCCATCAACAATCAAGTTTCTCTCTAATCAATAAATTACGAGGAATATACTAATTAATTTGTATATTAAAATTTCATATTATTGAATATTCATATTTGTTGTGATATTATAAAATTCATCAATGTATATGATTTTCTTACGCTATCTTTATTTTAAAATAAAATAAAAATAAAGCTAAAAATATAAATATTTGGTAAATAATATATACAATATTTTAATTGAATACTCAAATTTTAATGATGACACCCGTCATAATAGCCGTGATCCAATGGATTGAGCCTATCATTATTATGTGATTTTAAACAAATAAATATACAATCAAAATAAATAAATTAAATGAAAGAAACATGCATAATTTAATGTCAAATACGATACATATTCTTTCAATATTTTGGTACACCATTAAAAACTTCAATTTATAATCATATGAATTATTTTAATATTTTGATATATTAAATTATAAATTCCACTATATGAGTTTTATCGGTGTAATTAACTTTCATTATAATTGTTTTGGGTCACTCGACGACTACGTGCTTGTAGGCCGGTCGAAACGAACCGTCTTAGGTCGAGAGCGGACGAGTGCTCAAACAATCACAGAAAATTCGAACAGCTGACAAGGAAACTTTTTTTAACGTGGAAACTTGTAAAAGGTAGGGCAGGCATCGCACGGTAGCTACCGCGCGGCGGTAGGTCTTGTGCGAAGGTTGTCGCACCAAGGAAGTGCGGCAAGCACCACACGTTAGCTACCCTGAGGTGTCACGCACCGCTCGACAGTAGGAGTCATGTCGCGCCAAGGTGGTGCGGCAGGCACCGCGTGCCGGTTTCCCGGCGGTCTTCGTGTCTTGTGGAGGTTTATGGCAATTTCCTCTACTATTGGCGCTAAGTGGCCCCACTTCCTCTATTATGAGCACCCCTCATAATGGAAGGGGTTTTGCTATCCACAGCCCTATTTTGACAGGAGATACTATATCCGTAGCACATTTCTAATAAATAAAGGGGATACCCATCAATTCCCCCCCCCCCCCCCCCCAAATCCTCAATTCCCCCCCCCCCCCCCCCGAAATCCTCGAAGTTTGCGTTCGGTGCTAGAGAAGTGCGAGTATTTTTCATAAATTTCTGCTTCTTGCGGCTTAAGTGGAAGTAGCGGAGGCGAGGTGGAGAGGCTTTCTCTTTCAAACCAATAGCGCGGTCTAAGACCTACTATTCTGGCTAAGAGCTCTTTTGTTCGAACCGATGGAGACCGTGAAGGGCGCAACCCTGGCGGTGGCACAGGACTACTATGTCAGTTAAGAGATTTCTCGTTTGAATCGATGGCGAATGTAAGGGGTAGGCTCGGGCAGCGCACGAGAGGGATGCTTTAACAGTGCGAGAGCAAAACGCTTAGGTGGCGCGAAAGCGAGGTTCTCTAGCAGCACGCAAGAGGGACACTTAAACAGTACAAGAGCAAAACACCTAGGTGGCGCCTAAGCGAGGTTCTCTAGCAGCGAGGTTCCCAAGTAGAGTGGTGGCGAGGTGCCCAATGAGCGTGGTGGCGAGGTGCCTAAGAAGCACGATGGTGAGGTGCCCAAGAAGCGATGTGGAGAGGTACCCAAGCAGCACGGTGACGAGGAACCCAAGCAGTGTGGTGGGGAGGTGCCCAAGCAGTGTGGTGGTGAGGTGCCCAAGCAGCGAGGTGGCGAGGTGCCCAAGCAGTACAGTGGCGACGTGCCCAAGGAGCGTGATGGAGCAGGAAAATAGTTGCAGTAATCTTAAAAATGCAATGGATACATGCGCGCAGACACAATCTTGTGGGTTACTGTTTAAAAGCAGAAACTAGAAGAAGCAAACAATGGAAATTGCTGATAGATGAGGCGCATGACATATATACTGCATTAGGGTGACATTTCCCTTGCATGGTACCACTAGCTTATCCATGTCGGGGTTTATCACTGCCCTCTGTTGGATTGTCAGCCTATGCCGCGTGCTGGTTCAGGACCTGGTTTAGTAAGAATCATCCGAGAAGACCTTGTTGAACGAGGCACTCGATCTCCATTTTCAATCAATTGCATCATTCTGTAATATGGTTGTGTCCGCGATGGAAGTCGCAATATTGCGACTGATTTTCCCTGTTTGGTGCGAGCGGCTCGGGCTTGTGAAGGGCTTTGTTATCGTAGATGGCAAGGAGCATGTTGGTTCAAGTGGTGTTCAGGGGAGTGCAATCCTGATTTTGATGTGGGCCTCTGTCTCTGCGAGGGTTGTCATGACGCACGTTGTTCTTCTTGCTAATCGGTGGCGGCAATGACTCCTACAACCGCTACCTATTCGATCTCCTCTCAAACTGTTGGCAGTGCGCTTCAATTGCCTCATCAGCTGCAATATGGGCCTCGAACAGGTTAACAAGATCAGGATAGCTAGGCACAGTCTCCCGCATTAGTGTGGAGTGAAAGCCAACGGGGCGGAGCCCTCCAATAAAAACACCCACTACAAGAAAATTGACATTTAGTGACGAAAATTTTGGTTACTAAATATTACGGTTTGATCACTAAAGACATTTAGTAACCAAATTTAAGCCGTCACAATGTGGTTGCAAAAGGGCCGTCACAAAATGTATTTAGTGACCAAATAACTTTTGGTCACTAAATATGTATTTCTAGCGACAACTCATTTTCGTCACTAAATGTATCTTTTTTATAACCATTGTTGTTCGTCATTAAATATACATTTTTAGTGACTCCTGATTTCGTCACTAAATGTATATTATTAGTGACAACTATTATTCGTCACTAATTGTAAATTTTCAGTGATAATTTTTTTCGTCACTAATTACATTTAGTGACCAAATTTATTTAGTCAACGGTTGTGCAATGCAATAATAATGATTTTTTGTTACTAAAATTATTTATTTCATCATTAAATACAATAATAAATAAAATATTTATTTGCTTACAAATTCTCTTGAATGAAAAGAGAATATTTTTTAATTTATTAATAGAAAAAAGGTGGGAGATAGCCCAACCCCTTCAGTAAACACAAATAGAGCGTTTAACTCCATTAAACTCGATACATAAAAAAATCTATAATATACAAACATTACATCATGTTTTCTTTACATATAACACAAAATAAAGATACTGTGATAACCAAATATATTGTGATTTGTACATCCTCTCCACGCTCCCCGTCTTCAAGCTCCTCATAGACACCATTTCTACGGGATCTATCTTGATCTTGTTTATGCCACCTGTGCCAGTTTTCACTGTCGGAATCAGTACCATATCCATGTTGCAAAAGTATGAGGATAAGAAATTTGATTAATTTGTGCTTTTAGTTGTTCCTCAGTATTGTATGACATGACACATAATTTTGATGCCACTGTCGAGCAGTCTGGATAAGCTTTTTTCGCTTTATGCAAAGTATCTTCCATTGCCTTCATTTTCTACAAAGCACTGGAAAAAAAATTCAAACATACAAACCATCAAATATTAGCAAACATATTGCATTATACCAGACAGAATTGGCCAAAAGTACCAACAGCCCAATTAATACCAAACAGAATTGGCTAAAAGTAAAGCTTACATAGTACTTGATGGGCAGTCTGCCGATCCCGAGGTCGAGAGCAAAGCATATTTCTGATAAGATCCTTAGCACTATCAGATATCAAGGGCCATGGTTCAGAATCAAAATCAATATGGCCCTTGAAAACAGTATCAAATATCCCTTGTTGTGTTTCTATGAAAAGATAATACATAAATGTTTCAGTTTCATATAGTAGAATCATTTACAAGGCAAAAGATAGGGGGAGGGATGCTTCAGTCATACCAGCCCAGAAAGGTGGGGCGCTAGTGAACTTGGAGGTACAGTAGTGGGGAGATTGCACGGCCGATAACTCTGTAAATTTCGTACACCGCCCGCCCCACGCCCGATCCCGTTCCCGCCATGAAAGGTTAAGGAAGACATCAATCTGTCATCAGCGGATCACCACGGCTAGATCAGACGCATTAATTATTAGGCCGAGTCATTGGACTTCTCACTTGAGAGAGAATTATCTTAATCAGGACATTAATTATTAAAGGCATCGTACTTTGGCTTATATATACTTCATCAGGACACAACTACCTGAATTAACATAAAAAATATAAAAAAAAATTATAGGACAATTTCAAGATTTCAAATTATCATTCAAATACAGCCCCTCATGATGTAAAAAATAATGACTTAGCTGGTATAAACCCTGATTGCCAGAAATAGTAAAGGAATAATATATCAAAACTGAAAATACTTGCTAATTCCCATTTGTTCGAGGACTTTGAGCCTAATTGGAAACATATTTCTAACACTTTGTTGGGGAAATGATTTATCTTAACCCCTAGAGTTAAGAAGAATATAAATTCTAAGTATGAAAAATTAGGCTAAGTAAATATGCGTCGAATAGTATTCGACGCAACGTCGAAATATAGTCGACGTTTCTCTCAGAATGAGTCGAAGTAACTCTTAGAAGAACTCGACGTAATCATAGTGGACGTACCTCTGACTTCTAGTCGACGCATTTGATAAAGTCGACGCACCTTTGTCGACGCACCTTCTTTATTCTCCTCTCGACGTCCAGCCAGGATGAATTCGACGCTTACGTCGAATAGTAATCGACGCACGTCGATATCTATAAGAAATTCAAAAACACGCAAGATCTCTTTCCTCTTTCTGTAGATCTGATTTTTATGGAATGATATTATTCTTTTATAGCCGTTCTGAATCAGCCTTTCCATCTATTTGATTCTTGGCTTATTTGATTAAGATTATTATGGATATTATTTGAAATCAGAATGAATTTTTTTCCTTCTACAGAAATGTTGATTATGGAAACTCTAAATCTCTTCCCAATTCTTTGTCTGCTAATTGATTATTCTCTTTTAGCAATATCTTTTCAGCAGAGCTATAAATAAGAAGGAGGTCGGCAGAGAATGACAAGAAGTGATTCACCGTATTCATTTTGAAAAAGAGGAAGAGCTCTCAAGTGAAAAGAGAGACAATTGAGAAATAGTGCTGCAGCAAAGATCAAGCTTTCTTCTCCTCATTCTGAAGTCATACTGCTGCAAACTCTGATAGCTCTCACTAAAAGAGAGAAAATGCCTACAATCTCCTTCTCACTATAGAAGAGAGATTTCATTCACTACTTATTGTGCTTCTTGTAACATCCCCAATCCTTCTAGACCCCTAGTTGGTATTAGGTCAGGGGTGGTGTGCTGAGTGGCCACCAAGGCCCTTGGACCAAGTGGAGTGTGCTAAGCGCACACCAAGGGCACAAAATCAACATAGCCCAATACCACTCCCTTAGGCCAATTGACCATCAATTCACCAAATTGACCTCCACCATACCACCCTAACCACTGAGGAAGACTATTACCTTGAGAATTGCACTTGGGTGGGACCCAATTGCATGAAATTGACCAAAGTCAACAATAGGTCAACATTAACCAAACTAAGTCAATTAGGGTTCAACTGACCCAACATGTTCAAATTGACCTTACCACCACACTCTAAACACTTTAAGGAACTCATTGGACCCCAAAGCCCCATCACTTGGTCAACCAATTGACCAATTTGACCAAAGTCAACTGTAGCTTAAATTAGGTCAAAATCACACCTTAAGGCTAAATTGGCCCAATTGGGGCCCCACCATGGACCAACCAATGTTGGGTGAGGTTAAGGGTCCCATGACCACCAAGTGGGGTCAACCCACTCACCATGGTTGACCAAAGTCAACCATGGTCAACATAGCCCATTAAAGGTGAATTCTAGGCCCAAATTGAATGGAACCCAACCCCCATCATCTAGCCAATTATACATGGACCTAAGGCATGCCCATCAGCCCTATACTGAACCCTAACATGGAGCTTGATTAATCAAATGGAAGGGGGACCAAAAGTTGATCAAAAAGCATAAAGTATAAAGCAAAAGGAAAAGCAATCACCCCCTCCTCCACACTCCTCCTCCAATCAGCCTTGGGCCCTCCCCTGATTGTTGTGGGTCTGTGCTTGACCCAGGTGGAAGCAAGGAGCCAGCTGGTGCAGGATGGTGGCAGCCATGAGACAACCGAGGTGGCTCCAATTCAAAACCACCTTTGGAGGCCTCTTCATCCCAATCCAACCACACCACAAGCTTCAGGAGGTCGAGAGCAGACGGGAACACCCCTTGGAGCAGAGCTTTATCTGAGGAAACGAGATCGGGAGTGGGGTCGCCGGAGCTAAGCTTTTCCATGGTAAACCGCCGCCGGAGCCGCCGCCGCGCGCCGATAGTGGTTCGTTTCTCCTCCCCTCCCCCCATGCTAGCTTCCCATCAATAAACGAGGAAGGATCGGGCTCAATTGAGCCCGGATCTACCTCTGAAATCCAAGGATTTCGCCGCAAAACGAGACCCCTGGGATCGCCGGAAACCGCCACCACCGGCCACCAGTCGCCGGTGGATGATAGCCCCGACCACCAAGAAGGTGTCGGTGGTGTTGGCCGGTAGTGGTGGTGGCTGGATCGCCGGTAATCCCCCTCGCAATATCTCCCAGCGCAGTTGAATCGCAGCCGTTGGCTGGAGGAGGAAGATGATGTCGCTGCCACCAGATCTGCTGTAAGATTCGTGCGGCCATCATTTTCCTTTAATTTATTAATTCAATGTATATGAATTTCTGGCTCTAATATTTAGTCAACTTTAAATAGAAATTAAGTCCACTTAATGGCTGATTTAGAAAAAGTGCCCAACATGAAAGTTGTAGGCCTTGGTCTTAAATTTCATTTGGACTTGAGTTTGGGTCATTTGGTGACCTACAGCTCCCTAGGGAGCTGTTTTACTAGGACTGGTCCTACACTAGGTTAGTCCATTAGAAAAATTACCTAGGTCAAACCCTTCAAGATTTGGAGCTGTGCTTTTAACCATGGGTTGGTATACCCTAGGGGCACCCCCTGACAAAGGGACAGCCCTTGGTGGGCACTTTTACCTAGGGTTTTTGTGGTAGTTAGAATATTTAAATTAAGTTGATTTTTGGAGCATATGATGTCCAAATGGCACCAAACTTTGGTGGCATACTCATTTGTACATGAGTAGAGCCTACCTAAAATTTCACTCCATTTGGAGATGATTTGATATGGAAAATTGGAAACCCTAATGAGGGCCTTTAAGGGTCAAATTATGGTTTAGGTCATTTTGAGGAGTAGAGTGTATTAGCCTCCTCCCATCATGATGGTATGTAGGTATGGATATACAAATGCTTGTGTCACACCCTAATGGTCCATTAGGAGCCCTTAGGGTGGTGTGACCTAAAACCCTACGGGTAAACCCTTAAGGGTGCAAAAGTTGAGATTTGTGAAGGACATAGGACCAAATGTTCAAGTCTTGGCTCAGAACTTTGTAGATATGTTTGTAGGAGCATAAAATGACTTAGTTAATTTAATGAGAATTTTTAGAGGTATTTAAATATTTTTCTTCCTAATAAATGAAATTGCCATCCTTTCCTTATTAAAATGAAATGCATGGTCATAGGACCTTGTATGGTGTTGAAACTCTATCAGTGGCTGATTAGGGATGAAAATGAGCTATAGTAATTTTGTTATGATTTATTGAGGTAATATTCCTTGTGTAGGAACTTTTAAGTGCTTGCTAGCTTAAGGGGATTTAATTTTGGAAAATGTCAAATCAGGGGGCAATGTTGTGATACTTGGAAATCTGTCATTTTATGTTATTATAAGCCCATGATAATTATTTGGAAGCTTGTAGAATTGTATTTCTTGTACCTCATGTAGGAATTGGAATTTACACCACTTGAGTTTTAAATCTTTTTAAAATATCAAATCATGGGGCAATGTTGTGATACTTGGAAATCTGTCATTTTATGCTATTATAAGCCCATGATAATTATTTGGAAGTTTGTAGAATTGTATTTCTTGTACCTCATATAGGAATTGGAATTTACACCACTTGAGTTTTAAATCTTTTTAAAATATCAAATCATGGGGCAATGTTGTGATACTTGGAAATCTGTCATTTTATGTTATTATAAGCCCATGATAATTATTTGGAAGCTTGTAGAATTGTATTTCTTGTACCTCATGTAGGAATTGAAATTTACACCACTTTAGTATTAAATCTTTTTAAAATGTCAAATCATATGTTAATGACAACCCTTGGGCAGAGGACTTTAGATCCCCATCTGGACACTTGGTATTTTTTGTAGAAGTTTCAGATGTGAAATACTATTTTCCTAATTATAGTGGCAATTTGGTAATTATACAACAATGATGATTTAGTAGGCCAAATCACACCCTAGGGTCATGGGACTCAGTGAACCACCTTATTATGGGATATTACCTTACTGATAATTTTCATGTAGCATGAGGAATCATTTTGAGGGTAGTTCATGTGTAATATGACTTAAAGCCTTAACTACTTTAAATTATATTAAATACCAATTTAATATGGAAAATTATGAAAATTGGAACATACCTTGTTACGGTCAGTGGGAGCCTAGGATAATTATTATAGACCTTGGTGATGAGTTTTTAGAAGGATTCCCTTATGGGGTTGATGGATAGATCAACTTTGTGGTCTGCGTTTAGTAAAACAGAATTTTGAGTTTTAGACAATTCAGACCCCTAAGTAGTGTTTAGGAGTTATATCCAATCAGTAAATGAGTTATAGTACACCATGATTCAAGGAGGGTCAATCCTAGGGTTAGTTGTGAGGTTGTGCTAGAGTTAATGTAGGAGGAATGGAGGTACGTCCAACCCAATTGGGTCAGACGGGTGTTGAGCTAAGTCATTCTAAGTATATGAAATGATGAGGGTGAACCAAACGTTAAACACCAACTAAAGTAATTGTCTTGAGGAGGATAGTGGGGTTGAGCCCATTGATCTGTAGTACCGTTAGGGACCCCTTACGGAGTACACCGCGGGAAGTCCAAGATTAACCCTAAATATATCACTAACTAAATTGTAGGCAAGAGTAGCCTAATTAGATCAGCAACTAGTATGGATCTCCTTAGGGAAGGAGATGGGTTGGTTCAACTTGTGTGTTAGTCCCTCAGCCGGAAGATCGGGTGGGCTTGTTAACATTGGTTTCTTATGCAAATAGTGGCGAGTCTTCGGTACTAGGCCAGTCGTGTCACCGACGGTAGTACGTTGACTCAGGTGAGGGTGAGGTTTAGAGGGCCGGTAAGTTTGAGTACCGCGGTCTGGAGGACAATCCCTAATAACCCACCCCGACCTTAAAGTCTGGTGGATTCCAGCAAGAGTATGCAGGAGCTCCGCTGTTGTGTTCTTAGCGTTGAGGCGTACATGAGGTCTTGGCTTGGTAGTGACCATACCCGCCTAGGATGTGGAGTGCCCGATCCACTGCCACCGTGAGCCACGACGGTCGGTACCCGAAAGGTTGGCTTCCTTTCAAACAAATTGGGAACTATAAAGGTCTGTGCGCATAGAGTCGTGTGGGTGAGTTGCATTGCATAGCTGCATAATACACATCATTAACATAGCATAACATAACGCACATCTGCATACCCCATCATATAAATTAGTATGGGCTCTTTTATATGATGGGTTACCTGGATATCTTAACTTATATGTCGTATGGGCGTTCATATAAGTTAAGGTACGAATCTGTGATGGTAGTTTAATTTTACTTACTGCACCGCCTTTACTTACTTATTGTTCACTATATTGCCTCTACTTGTTTACTATTTACCGCACTTACTTACATGCTCTTTACCTTTACCTTGTTACTGTAGCTCTACTGATTACATTTATGTACTGCTAGTTAGTGCCACGTCACTCTCCTTGTTTACCCCTTGTTTGTCCTCCGCTTCTTCCTCTCACTCGGTGCCTAGGAGTCGTGGGGGGAGGCGAGGATAAAACGGCTTAGTCTTTATGACTAACGGTCGGTGTAACCGCAGGAGTCCGAGAAGACGGAGTTGTCCCGCGCGCAGCAGGACGAGATGGCAGGACCTGAGCAGCGGATGCAGCGTACTACCACGATGCCACAGGTTGATGACTAGATAGTTAGACTTTCGCATTTTGAGAGTTTTGTTGTAGTTTCCGCATGTTGTAGAGAGAGAGAGAGAGTACATTACTTTGGATATGTATCGGGCTTAAGCCCTTTTTGCTTGTACTTCTTTTATGGACTTTTTGTTTTCATTATATGTATATATGATGCTGTGATATTGTGGACGTGCCTTTATTCTACACTTACTTTTTATGGCATATTTTACTTATGATCGTATAGCCGGCAGAGTTGGTGCTGAGCGGTGTTAGCCAACCCGAGTGTTGGTGACACCGCAAGGCAGCGATTCTGGGCGAAGATCCACCTCAACCGTGTGATACGGGAGAGGTTCGAGTTTTCAAGTACCCGAACTGGTTTTGGAAAAAGTGATCGTACACTTCTAATCTTCTTGCTAGGAAGAAGATTCTTTCTTGTTTCAAATACTTCTTCTTCTCTTTCTAATTTCATTCTCAAATATTGTAAAAGAGTTTTTAGAATCTCTCTTCAAAAAATTCAGTTGTACTGGTTCTAAGAGTCTCCTTTTCAAAAGACTCAGGCTGGTTCTAAGAGTCTCCTTATCAAAAGACTCAGGCTGGTTCTAAGAGTCTCCTTGTCAAAAGACTCAGTGCAAGTTAGTGAATTCCTACCAAAGGGGGTAGAAGAATGGACTACCCAAAGTTTGGGGAACCACTATATTTCCTTGTGTTGTGCTGTGATTTTCTACATTGTTATTTTTCTTCTTTACTTGCTTAATTCTTGTTGGTGTGTGGGAAGTTCAAATCTGTGATTATTACATATATATATATATAATTGCACAAAGTATTTTAAATCTCTATTCACCCCCCTCTAGAGAATTCTAGTAAGGTTAACTGTGCACTTTCAATTGGTATCAAAGCGAGGTTGATCTAAAAAGGTTAACTCCTTGATCAAAAAGATCCTACTTCTTATATATATATATATTTCTAAGAATTATTTTTCACATGGCACAAATCAAAGATTATGCTTCCACCAGACCACCAATTTGCAACCTTGAAAAGTTTGCACTTTGGAAAACAAGAATTAAATTTTATCTGAACTCTATTGATGGAGAATTGTTTGATGTGATTATGACAGGTTCTCCCAAGCCATACAAGAAGGATTCAAGTGGAAAGGTCACACAAACACTTGCTCCAAAGGCTGAATGGACAGATGAAGAAAAGAAAGCTCAAGCATGTGATGCCAAGGCTATGAATATCTTAGTCTCAACCCTCTCAGATGAAATCTTCCAAAAGATTGCTGAATGTGAGTCAGCTAAGGAAGTATGGGAAGCTCTCACCAAAATGGTAGAGGGAAGTGCTGATGAAAAAAAGGATAGAAAGGCACTACTCATCTCTCAATATGAAAACTTCCAGAAGAAAGAAAGTGAAAGTGTTGCTGACATGTATGCCAGATTCAGCCTCATAGTAAATGAGTTGAGAACACTTGAGAAGGAGATATCTCTCACTGAGATAAATGACAAATTGCTAACTTGCTTCCCTAGCTCTTGGGATTCAAGAATCTGGCCAATTAGAGACTCCAGAAGTCAAAGAGAAATCTCAACAGATGTCCTGTTGGGTAAACTAAAATCTTATGAACAACTGTTGAAAACAAGAGCTGAGAAAGAAGAGGGAGAAAAGGCTCCTTCACTCTCAAAAGAAAAGAGTATTGCATTGAAGGCTGTTGAAGGTGAACCCTCTACAAGTGATGAGGAGCTGATCAGTCTACTGGCCAGAAGGTTCAAGAAGTGGATCAAAACAGAAGGATCCAGAGGAAGAGACTCAAAAACCAGGTATAATAAAACACCTACTAAAGAGATTATATGTTACTCTTGCAGGAAACCTGGACACATTGCACCTGAGTGTCCTAAAGAGATCAGCAAAAAGAAAGATCTGAAAAGAACAGATCTAAAGAAGAAGAAGAAGAAGAAAGAGAAAGATTTCATTGCTCAATCATGGAGTGATTCAGAAACTAAAGAAAGTATCTCATCTGACAATGATCAGGAAGAGGCCAAGCCAGAGGAAACCTGTTTGATGGCCACTGAGAAGTCTGAGGATACATCTATGGTAAATATATTTGATGATATAGATTTTTCTTCCACTGATTTCAAAAACAATTTCAAAGAATTCTGTTTAGATCTAATCAAATCTGAAAAAGAAATAAAAGAACTAAGAAATGAATTAAACAATCTCAAACAAATGAATACACAATATAAAAACTATGAGCTCAGTCTGGGACTCTCAGAGGAGGAACTAGATAAAATCTACACAGAAAATCTAACACTAAGAAATGAGCAAGCAAAGGCAAAAGCCTTTGAAGACTCTCTAAATGGGAGAAGTCAGAAGCTCGAGAATATTTCTGAGAATCTCACTAACAGATTTAGACAACTAAAGTTTAACACTAATGAAGAACTCAAACCTCAATCATCCAGTAAATCTGTCTGGAAACATCCTATTCACTTCACTAGGGAGAATCATCCAACAGGAGAGAGGTCACATGAAAATCCAGAGACAACCACTGTCTTTAATAAAAATAATCTCATTACATATGAAGGAATCCTAGGTAAATATCCTCAGAAAAGAAATAAACATGCGTCGAATTCTTATCAACGTGCGTCGATTTCTAATCGACGCTTACACCAAAGTACGTCGACATCAAATCGACGCAACTTCTTCCATGCGTCAATACCAGATCAACGCAATCTGGAGAAAGCGCCGAATATAAATCAACGTAACTATCAACATACGTCGAATAGATATCGACGCATAAAAACTCAGAGCAACTTAAATGCCTATCCTCCAAAAAGCATCCATCTTAACCCCAATTCAGGACTCTTTTATCCTGATCAAAATTTTCATCCTAATCAAAATTTTTATCCTGATCAAAACTTCTATTCTAATCAAAAATCTTTTCATAATCAAAATTACTATCGTGATCAAAATTTTTATCCTAATCACCATCTCTATTCCTCCCTAAACTCAAATTTCCTTAGTCAAAAGAAAATTAGGTGTTATATTTGCAATAAAATTGGCCACACTGCCAAACAGTGTTGGCATAATCAATCAAATTGCTCATAAAATTAGTCCTAGGATAACTTAGAAAACTTTAGGAAGAAAGAATCCCTCAGGAAAACCCAGAATCTGTCAAATAAAGTCACGTCGACTACGAATCAACGCACCGTCGATAACTCAGTTCAATAAATAAAATCGACGCATGCATCGACTCCAATCGACGCATACGTCGATAGGAAACCCTATCATCCCAAACCAGACTATATTGACACTCACGTTGAATTCCACTCGACGTAACGTCGACTTCATGAAAACGAGCGACAATACTAAAATATTTTCGGTCACATCCACTGTTGTACCGAATAAGCCTCGAATTGTGCCTCTTTTCGACGTTTCACCTGACTTAAATAGACTCTTCAGTTAGAAACCTTCACGACCTCTGCATCTTTCATCCTTCTTGCTCCTCAGTCCAACCATTTCTTCCTCTCTCTCACTGACCTAAAATGGCTCCTAAGACCAACTCAGGCTTCGACATTGACCTCGAATCTTTCCAAGCCGCCGCCGAAAACTACAAGAGCATCATAGCTCTGTTTACTGAAGCTGGATTAGACAAGCTCATCTCCACAAGATGCAAGCTCCTGGAGACAGAACTCACAGATCTCATGACTCATGTTCAGATATCTGAACAAGGAGAAATCCAAGGAACAATCCATGAGACACCTGTCTCAATCTCTGCTGAACACATTAGGAACACCTTTGATCTTCCATCAGGTACATTCCAATGTTTTGTTCAACTCAAATAGCGAAAGAAAATCAGTTTCTAAAGAGTAACTAAATAAGTCTCCTTCACCATTCCCTTATCAGGTGATGAACCTGTGGAACTCACACCTGATGAAATCAAGAATCTGCTAATCACCATGAAGTTTTCAAAAGATAAACCAATCCACCTGAAGAAAATTGACTTTTCTGATGAATATAGATTACTGGCAGATATAGTAGGAAAAATTCTACTATGCAAAATCTCTGCTCATGATGCAGTACCCAAACAACAATTGAACATCATGAGGACCCTTGTGCTGAAGAAGAAGATAGACTGGGCCAGCCTCCTGCTCAAAATGATAGGCTACAAATACTCTCACAAAGAGAATGCATATATGAGAATCATGAATCAAGTACTCTTCCACTCTTTCCCTGACCTATGTAGGTCAAAAGGAATCCCTATCCCTCCAGGAAAAAGGATGTCAATAGCCCTCTTCTCTAAATGGACCAGGCAAATTCCCAAGCCTGGTTCCATTCCTGAAAGGACTCCATCTCCTCATATCTCTCCTGCTCATCCATCTTCACCTCTCCCTCCTCCTACTCATACAGACATCTCTTCTGTACCATCATCATCCACACCTTCACAAATACCAACTCAGTCATCTGCTCAACCCTCCTTTATTCCTCCTCCTCCTCCATCAAATATATCTCATCACAATGATACAGTCCCCTCTCCACCTTCATCACATTCACCTCCTCCATTATCTCCTCCTCCACCACCACATTTTGAACCATCCCCATCCACTGAAAACCTCATCACTCAGTGCATCCAATCCACAGCCCAAAGATTCCAAGCAATGCTGGATGGGCACTACTCCAAGATTCATTCCTCCATCTTACACATGCAGACCCAAATAGATGGGGTCAGTGCCTCTGTGCAAAGCCTGAAGACCTCTATCTCTTCCTCTAAAGTCACCAGATCTTTCTTAACCTCCTTTGCTAAGAAGGTCAAGAAGGGGGAGAAGCTAGATGAAGAGCAGCTCTGCAGCCACAAAACTCCCTCTCACAAAACCCATCATTCTTCAAAATCTGACAGTTTAGCTCTACTCAAGACCATTGGGAATGAAGTAGTACCAGAGCTACATACTGAAGAGCAGATATCAAATGTACTGATTATAGCAAGAGAAGCTGCACAACAAGTGGATCTATTGCAAGGGGAGGCTAGTAGAGCAGAGAATGAAGCTGAAGAGGAAGCTGAAGCTCAGGGGGAGCCAGATGCTGTTATACCTGAAAATGGAGATAAGAAAGAAACTGAAAAAGAAGTAGAAGGCTCAAAAGAAGTTCCATCCCAGGGGGAGCAACCTGCTGTAACTCAGGGGGAGTTGAGTGAACTACCTGCTACTGAAAAAGGGCAACCCACCTCTCCAAAAATAGTAGTATTCACTAGGAAAAGAAAAACTCCTCCTACCCCTCCTGAATGATGTGTTGAACAATATTTTTTTCATGCTTAAATTATGAAGACTGTTTATATGATTTCTCCCTTCTCCTGATTACTTAGCATATTTCTTTTCTATATAAATGCTTTGCTTTGTTGATTAAAAGCTGATACAATTTCTCTCTATAAAGGGTTAAGACAAATAGGGGAGATTGTTGGGAAAATGATTTATCTTAACCCCTAGAGTTAAGAAGAATATAAATTCTAAGTATGAAAAATTAGGCTAAGTAAATATGCGTCGAATAGTATTCGACGCAACGTCGAAATATAGTCGACGTTTCTCTCAGAATGAGTCGAAGTAACTCTTAGAAGAACTCGACGTAATCATAGTCGACGTACCTCTGACTTCTAGTCGACGCATTTGATAAAGTCGACGCACCTTTGTCGACGCACATTCCTTATTCTCCTCTCGACGTCCAGCCAGGATGAATTCGACGCTTACGTCGAATAGTAATCGACGCACGTCGATATCTATAAGAAATTCAAAAACACGTCAGATCTCTTTCCTCTTTCTGTAGATCTGATTTTTATGGAATGATATTATTCTTTTATAGCCGTTCTGAATCAGTCTTTCCTTCTATTTAATTATTGGCTTATTTGATTAAGATTATTATGGATATTATTTGAAATCAGAATGAATTCTTTTCCTTCTACAGAAATGTTGATTATGGAAACTCTAAATCTCTTCCCAATTCTTTGTCTGCTAATTGATTATTCTCCTTTAGCAATATCTTTTCAGCAGAGCTATAAATAAGAAGGAGGTCGGCAGAGAATGACAAGAAGTGATTCACCATATTCATTTTGAAAAAGAGGAAGAGCTCCCAAGTGAAAAGAGAGACAATTGAGAAATAGTGCTACAGCAAAGATCAAGCTTTCTTCTCCTCATTCTGAAGCCATACTGCTGCAAACTCTGATAGCTCTCACTAAAAAGAGAAAAGGCCTACAATCTCCTTCTCACTATAGAAGAGAGATTTCATTCACTACTTCTTGTGCTTCTAAACTTCTTGCTAGGAAGAAGATTCTTTCTTGTTTCAAATACTTCTTCTTCTCTTTCTAATTTCATTCTCAAATATTGTAAAAGAGTTTTTAGAATCTCTCTTCAAAAAATTCAGTTGTACTGGTTCTAAGAGTCTCCTTTTCAAAAGACTCAGGCTGGTTCTAAGAGTCTCCTTATCAAAAGACTCAGGCTGGTTCTAAGAGTCTCCTTGTCAAAAGACTCAGTGCAAGTTAGTGAATTCCTACCAAAGGGGGTAGAAGAGTGGACTACCCAAAGTTTGGGGAACCACTATATTTCCTTGTGTTGTGCTGTGATTTTCTACTTGTTATTTTTCTTCTTTACTTGCTTAATTCTTGTTGGTGTGTGGGAAGTTCAAATCTGTGATTATTACATATATATATATATATATAATTGCACAAAGTATTTTAAATCTCTATTCACCCCCCCCCCCCCCCCAATCTATAGAATTCTAATGAGGTTAACTGTGCACTTTCACACTTACTGCAGCAATCTCCAAACATATTCTTGTAGCACAGCTGTGAAAGCCTTGACTTAAACATCTCCAAACTATTCCCTTCATTTTCCCAGCACAACACCTACATGTTAAGGAATAACACTCACATCACAATTGGAAATAGATTTCTAACACTTACTGCAGCTGCCATAAAGACCTGTGCAGATTTCAACATTGTAATGTGCACAAAAATAGGCAAAATATAAAATGTGGGGCAGATCAGTTGGGCAAAAACATCCATGCATCGAGCATATTATGCATACTCAATTCCAATCACTTCTTTGAGGCACAAGTTTCAGTGAAAACCAATAGAATAAGTCGAAGAAAACTTTAAAAAGATAGAATGATTATAGTCTTTCATCATACCTGACACGAAGCTATCAATGTGCACTATCGGCCAGGGATGTCACCAGACAATTCCTCTAGTTTACAGGAAAAAGAAAAAAGCAAGAGCAAGAGGAAGGGCATTACATGAACAAATTGGAGATTACCCTCTGCTGTGTGCACTTGCTCCATCTTTTCAGTGAATTTATCTTGTATGATTCACATTTCTACCGGCATTGGCCAATGATTTTGTTCATCACTGCTTAAAATCTTGAGGGTATGCCTTATCAAGCTGTAATGAAAGCCAACAAATTTCAAATCAGAAATAATAAAGAACAAAAAGTTCCAGAGTATATACACACTACAAGAAAAACTTGCATTCGCGACGTTTTTATGAAGCTTTAGCGACATTTTTCAAACATGTCCAATATTTTGGCAACGTTTTTATAAACGCTGCTAAGGCGTCGCCGAACTAATAGTCGCCAATAACATCCGCGACGTTTCGAAAAAAAAGCGTGGCCAACATTTGCCACATTTTTATAATAAAGGTGGCCAAAATTTGCCACGTTTCCATGAAAACCGTGGCCAGCATTAGACACGCTTTTTTTTGGAAAACGTGGCCATTGTTGGCAAACATTGGCCACGTTTTAATATAAACCGCTGCCAATAGTTTTTTAAATAAATAAAAAAAACTTTTATTTTGTGCAGCCTCCAACTGAACATTTTATCTTCTATTTTGATTTTAGTTTGTAGGCATATGCAGCAACTACAACACCTAAACTAATAAAAGATTAATTCATAGTTATAGCACCAAAATGAAAAAAAAAAACACATTTTGAGAGCAAAAAGATTATGATTTAATTTCAACTATATCAAGAGATTACAAAGCTTTGAAGCTAAAGTAATTGCAACCAAATGTTTAATTGATAAAATTACAAGTTTTTCTCATCTTATAGCAATATGAACAGATACAAACATATAGAACTATCGCATGCAACATAAAACTTCCAACAAACAATCAATGCAAAGGAAATTAAAATCTAAATTAGAACTTACACAAATAAAGGAAATCAAATAAAAAAATCTGCTGCAGTTTTGGACTTCGGACCGCACTTTTGTGATGAATCAGTGGCTAGATTCAAGGATTTCTGCACCGATTTGGACTCCAGGAAATAGTGGATGCTGAAAGTGGATTGCCGGAAGGAGTAACATCGCAGGAAGACCTCTGACAAAGTCTTGGAGGGCTGGAAATAAAGGTCCAAGTCTAACAATATAAATGATATTTTAGAAATCTTCATAAATAATTAAACACTTATGATAAACCTGTATAAGCCTAACAATATAATGTTTAATAATTTATCATCTGCAAGAAATCCACGATGAATCCTGCTTCTAGGAATTAATTTATCTAGAACTTGTTCTTAATAGTTGTAATGTGCACTAGATTTTTATTCTAAAATTTGCTGAATATCAGAGCTAATTTGAATAATCCACTGTTCTCTTTCATCCAATGTCAAAGTTGATAATGGACTAAGGCACCCATGGCAATAGTTCTTTTAGAAATCTTCATGTGTTAAGTTAAAAAAACAACATTAATGGTGGTCTAGCAAAAATGCAGTTTGTAATCACCAGATTAAGAAAATCTAAGTAACAATTCTACAAATTTATAGGAAAAATAGCATTCAAAGAGGTAACAAACTGCTTCTTTTAGTGCATCCCCGGATCCGGAAGGCATTCACAAATCACAATAAAAGAAATTCTATCTTGCATAGGTCAAATATCCACCAAAACATGGAAATTCTGGAAACAGAGGCAGTTTTAATGTTTAAATCGAAAGAAGAAACAGGAAAAAGAAATTGACCTACGCTAAGATTTCCTTTCCTTAGTTGCAAATTGAATCCCAATGGTGAATCGCCGGGCAATGAAGCTTCGGATTCCTTGGTCTCAGGACTCAGAGTCGCAATTGAATTGCTTCACAGTTCACATTCACAGATCCAAATGCTAGACAGATCGGAGTTATGCCTGAAAATACAAAAATTCTCATGTTCCAGCCTCCTTCCAAAAAATAATGATAGTTGCAAGTTTTCACGCCTCCTTTTATAAATATTCTAAATTTGGAGTATTCAGGAGTGCCTTGCATAAACCTTGCTATGTGTTATGTATTTATCAAATAGCTGAAATTATGCAGGGTGAATCTGGTGATGATTTTGTTTATGGATTCATTCAAGCTGTTGATCAAGAAAAAGATCCACGGTGCTTGGTCCTTACATTCCATTTAATCCAGAGTTTTGTCAAATTGTTTGTGTTAGAATTTGGTTCTAATTTAATGAAACTTCTATCAAGCACATCAGCATTCGCAAACCTAACAAAATAGACCCACAGTTGAGCTAGACAAGGCATGAAATTGCATACTTGAGAGAGAAATCCCGAAATCCGAGAAGGGGGGACTAGACAAGGCATCAGCATATTTCTAAAATGGATCTTGATAATTTCTTACCTGAAATCCCGAAATCCTGAAGAGAACTCCGAAAAGGGGGAAGCCGGAAGAAGATTTCATGGTCCAGGCGGAAGCAGATTTCACGGTCCAGGTGGAAGCAGATTTCACGATCATCGGGGTTTAGCGGTTTAGGGAAGCCCGAAGAGGAGAGGCGGAAGCAGATTTCACGATTGTGAGGGTTTGTGGAGAAGCGGAAGATGAGAGGCGGAAGAGGAGAGGCGGAGAGCAGAGGCTCGAAACCTAATCTGTGTAACCTTCCGACTAGAGCCAGACGACGAGAGGCGGAACTCCTTGTTCGTTCTCTCAGAACCGCTCGAGGAAACCTAATATCGCGTAATTTTTCAAGTGTGGGTGCCCGCACTCACACTCGCCCAATATTTCTAAGCCGCAGCCACTATACATTGCCTCTCTGATCGCGCCAAATTATCATGTTAACTTTTTTTGTTGTTCGTTCTCTCATAGTACCCCACCCCATCCGTCGGCTCCCTCAATATTGACGAAGCTATGAAAATATTGCGGCGGCGGCGACGTGGATCGTATTACCTCCAAAGATGTTTTGGTAAGAAATAAGAATTTTGATAGACACATGAAGCGCATTCTCATTAGGAGAGAATAAATGAATTTTTTTATGAAAGAAACTCCAAAATTGTGATAACTAGTGACTAATTTTTTTGGTTACTAAATAAATAATTTAGCGACTAAATTATTTTTGGTCACTAAATACTTTAGAAAAATTAACTATAGTGACTGAACTTATGTTTAGTCACTAAAGATATGTCTTTAGTGGCCAAATATTTATTTCATCACTAAAGACACATCTTTAGTGACGAACTATATTTCCTCACTAAAGAGGTGTTTTTAGTGACGGAATATATTTCGTCACAAAGTTTTCGTCACTAAATGTCATTTTTCTTGTGGTGACCTCGTAGAATCTCGGGGTTCACCCCTAGACTCTGTCGCGCCTCTGTAGTGAAGCGACAAAGGAAATCCTTGAGGGTATCTCTCTCATTCTGACATATTCCTGAAAGGTGGGAGGGGACCCAGGCGATTCTGTTGTTGGCGATGAATTGATTTTTGAATTATTGAGTCAGTTCTGCATAGCTGTCAATGGCTCCTTCTCTAAGAGAGTGAAACCAGGTTCGTGCTTTCTCATTCAGAGTTGTCGGGAACACTTGATACAATAGTTAATCTGGGGCATTATAATCCTCATGATGGTGATGAAATGGTTGATGTGCTTCAGCGGGTCATTCGTTTCGTCAAACATCTCGATGTTAGAGAGCTTGAAGTCGTGCGGGATCTGATGTGCCAGACCTCAGGAGCTAATGACAAGTCGTGATGGAGAGGCGGAGGGCAAAAGCGGCGCGTCTTCTGAGTTGTCTATGTTCTTCGGCAATCACGTCGCAAATTTCTTTGCGAATGAGCCTTCCAATTGCATGCCCGAAGCCAGCTGCTTCTTGGTCGTGGTGAGGATGATGAGCTTCGGGTTCTCTAGCGAACCAGATTGGGTGTGTGGAGGTGGCCGCGTTGGATAACTTTTCTTCAGGTATGTGGTGCTCGCGAGTGACGTTCTCGGCCGAAGCGCAATCTAGGGTTGACGGAGGCGGATTGACTTGCTCGGGGGCAGGATTAGGACCTCGTGGCGCTCCCATGTTCCTTAGGAGCGTGAGCATCTCAAGTTGGTGCTCTTCTATCTGGCGCATGCGTTCCTCCAATGATTCTATGTGAGCATTCACGACCTCATCTGCGAGAGTTCCATTGATAACCGAGTGATAGGTGGCCGAATCAATGTGCCCCCCCCCCCCCCCCCCCCCCAAGGATTGACCCTTTAGTAGTGTGTGTCCCTCTTATTATCATTGTTATTTGTCGCAAGTATTGCTTCAAAGCTAATAATGTCTTCAGAGGACTTTTGCAAAGTTTGGGAACTCCTTTCCCACATAAGGCGTCAACCTGTTGCGGGTCACACGACGTGCTTTTAGACCGATCAAAACGAACCGTCTTAGCTCAAGAGTAATAAAGCACGCAAACAGTCGCAAAAAATTCGAACGACTGTCAAGGAGACTTTTTTAACGTAGAAAACCAAGAATGGGTGAAAAACCCACGTGACCGATTTGGTGCCGACCAAAATCCACTAATTTTTTGAGTGTTACAAGTTGGTTAGTTCTCAAGGGTGACAGGCCTTCGCTCATTGCAATGGAATTTAATGGAATGTGAAGGTGAAATCTTCAAGTCGCCTTTAAAGGAGGTCTTCGAAGGGGATCGAATGAGATCATCAAGGGACGAGGGAGATCTTCAAGTCACATTGGAAGGAGATCTTCAAAGGGGAGGGAGATCTTCAAAAGACATAGGAGATCTTCAAGGGGAACTTCGAACGGAGAGGAAGAACTCTAAATAATCTTCGAAGTAGCTCTCTCGGGTGCTGAATGCAAGTTGTCCTCAAATGGGGGCTCAGAGCTCCTTTTATAGTTTTTTGAAGAGGAGACTTCGCAATTGTGTCATTGTAACCATCATAACTACCAGACGGACGAATCACGTTCCTTGATCTGGAGCACACAGATTGTCAATTTATTGTGGATAGGATGATTTACCATCACAGTTTGGGCAGGACCGGCTGTGATGGTGATGGAAAACGAACTGTGAACTACGAACTGCCAACTATGAATTGCAAACTGCGAACTGCGAGCTGTGAACTACGAATTGCAAACTGCGAACATCCCTGGTGTTCTTGCAAAATAAGGTACATTGCAACGCGCGTCCGGAAGGGATTCCATGCACTCGTGTGTGCGCGTAAGGATTTGTAAGTGCGTCGTGAGCGTGTGAGTGGTAATGCGGCAAGCGTCGCATGATAGCTACCGTGCGGTGGTATGTACTGCATGGAGGTTGCCACACTAAGGAGGTGTGGAAGGTGCCTCACAGTTCGGAAAGCGCCGCACGGAGGCTACCGCGTAGTGGTAGATGTTGCGCTGAGGTTATTGCACTAAGGAGGTGCGGTAGGCCCGCACGACTGCTACCACGCGGAGGTAGGTCCTGGGTGGAGGTTACCGCAACAATGAAATGTGGCAGGCACCCCACAGTAGCTACCGTGAGGCAGTAGGTACCACTCGGCGGTAGGTGTGGCAGGCGCTGGGTGGGGGTTTCCCAGCGGTGGTCGTGTCATGTGGCGGTTTTTGGCGATTTCCTCCACTATTGGCGGTAATTGGTCTCACTTCCTCTATTATGAGTACCCCTCATAATGGAAGGGGTTTCTCTATCTGCAACCCTATTTTGGCGGGGAATACGCTATCTGCTGCACATCTCCAATAAATAAAGGAGATACCCATCAATAATCATTCAAATTCAGTGAATCCTTTCAATATTTTTATATAAATTGTCATAAATTTCAATATAACATTATTAAGCATGTCAATAATTTTCATAAAAAAAAATATTACGAACATAATTGACCAATAAGATTTGCAATAAATTTCTAAATTCAAATTATTTGAATAGCATGAAAATAAATTGTAATCGTAAAGAAAAAATGGATCATGATATTACACATTGATGATAAATAATTATGAATGCATAAAAGTATAATATTTACACATTGATGATAAATATGTTTTATTTGATGTTATGATTCTATAAAGGTAGTGCACCCTCTATGTTCTCCTAACAATCCTGGGAAAACTCACTCTCCCCCCTCTCACATTACCCACATACTCGCTACACTTTATGGTGTAAGAACTAAGAATCCCACTTAAAATATAGAGGTGTCATTTTCCAATATGACGTCTTCCTTATCCTCCATTTATTCATGGTCTAACCTTCCTCTCGACTTATTAATATCCATAAATGAGCTAATACATGAGCACTCTGACCTGCTCTCCTTCCGCTCTGTATGCTCTCAATGGAGATCATCCATGCCTATCCCCAAACATTTACAATTATATGTTGTAAAGTGTGATGAAAATGAGATCATCTTTGAAAATGACTGTGCTCATTTCTCCATTCTCAGTCCCTTTCCCTCCTCTTACAAACTATCCTTCATATGCGCATCCAATGGTTGGCTTCTCTTCGAAAATCAAAATGAATCTTACCATCTATTTGATCCCATCTCACATCAGAAGCACTTGCTTCCCCGTATAACCAGAAAAAAAATCAGAGGAAAATTCAAGCGTGACACTGGATCTGTAATCAAGCTCTTTAATGTGGCTGTCTCATTGAGACAGGATGGGTTAGTTATTGTGGCAGGAGTAGCCTATGTGTGCAATAGAAGGGGAGCCTTCATTTACGAAAAATTTGTTTCCTACAGAATTGGGAAGGACAAAGGTTGGAACTTATCAAAGAAAACTAGCGATAGAGTACGAAAAATAGTTGGAGGACGAGACGGCAAACGATTTTACGCCATTGATGAAGAGTTTTGTCTCTACGTGTTGGAGGTTGGGCCACTAATGCGATCGAAGAGGTTCAATTTATTTTTGCCAGAGCACGTTTTATGCAATGATCAAGCGGATATATCGAAGGGTGAAAAGAAACGATTTGCTGTACACTGCATGGGCATCAGGGAGAAGAGTGGCGAATATCTGAAGATTTATGGCATTTGCCATCAAAATAATTTTTTTGGAGGTGAACGCTGGCTAGTTTTGAAGTTGAAGGCGTTAGAGCTATGCATAGATAGCACAAATGTGAATGCATATAACCCTATTCATAAATGGAAGGAAAAGTGCAGAGATGAAGATGAACTTTTTTATCCTCATGGTGCCATTTTTAGGCCAAAGTTGTGATCATCAACTATAGGCAAAACTTCAAGCATGATAATCATTAGTAATTTTTATTTTTTGTGCAATTTTTCATGTATGTTAACTATTTACTATTATATACTTTTTTACATTATGTTATGATCAGCACTTGTCCATAGTTGATGATCTGTTAATGTACTGTATTATATTTGGAAAGGAGAGAAAAAGTTGACATTGTTGATGTACAACCTCGTGTTTGTCGAGTGAATTCATCAAGTCATCAGGCGATCAGGAGCGAAACTGGGCTTCGGAAAGTCAGTTGGGCAAGTTGCGGGCCTCAGCTCGCACTCGCCCCTAGCTTGCACTCGCCCCTAGCTTGCACTCGCCCCTAGCCTGCACTCGCCCATAGCCTGGCGAGGGCATCGAGTCCCAGCCCTGCCGAGCACTCTCCACTATAGCGAGCCGACTTAGAATAGCATGGACTCGCATGTTTGGTTGGTGGTCTGTCTTTCCCAAGGAAGTCCATTTTGGCTTGCAGTTAGCCATTCCAAACAGCGAGATTCCACTGTTGGCAGACCAATTTGGGCTGCTTTTAGTAAAACCAAGAGGCGGGATTCAGCTATCCGCAGACCGTTTTGGGAAAACTATAAATTGACCCCCAAGGGAACCTTTGGAGAGCAACACTCACTTGTTTCTCTCTCATCTGGATAGCTTTGGTCAGTTAGAGAGCTCTAGCTCACTGCTCACCGTGGTTTCCGGGTATGTGGATGGAGAGCCTCTAGCATTCTCCAAGGTGCCCAGCTCAGCATTTGGATTGGGAGGGGAAGTTCTCCCAGATCTTCCGGGTTAGTGGAGGAATCTCCTCGCTGCAGCTTGCAGGGTGAGAGGACCCAGCGCAACCAACTGCACCAAAAGCCATGACTGTTGGTGAAGGCGCAACTTGATCTTTATATCAACGGAAGGGCGCTACGGGTCAAGTGAAGGAACGCTGGACCCAACAATCCCCCCCCCCCCAGCGTCCAGCACGACCCGCAAGCTCAGAGGTGCTCCACATGGCCCACAAGCTTAGAGGTGGCTTGACACATGGCTCCGGCCGCCTGACCCGCCAGGACCCACACAGGTAGAGAGAATTTCAGGAATTATCAGCGCCCCCCCGGTCTCGAACCCGCAACCTGCTTTGATACCAATTGAGAGGACCCAGTGCAACCAACTGCACCAAAAGTCTTGACTGTTGGTGAAGGCGCAACTTGATCTTTATATCAACGGAAGGGCGCCACGGGTCAAGTGAAGGAATGCTGGACCCAACACAGGGTCTGTTCCTAGTTTTCCACCTTTTGTGTGTGAGTTTCTTTGCACTGAGTGGCCGTCCTAGTGACTGAACTCAGAAGAAGTAAAAGCAAGCAACACCGGTTTGAAATCCTCTTAAACCGTGGTTTTGGGGATCAAAGGTTGAACCGTGGTTTCGGGGTTCAACATTTTTGGTGCGGTGAGAGTGGATCGTAGCTTGTTCAGAAAATTCTGAGTAAAATCCCATGGTCGGAAGCGATGGACAAGGAGGCGACCTTGGGAGCTCGCCCCTCTCAGGCGAGTTCGTTTGAAAGAGCGACTTTGATGAGTTCAGGAAGTTGATTCAGGAGACTCTGCGCATCGCCCTCACGTCGGGCGAGTGTTCAACTCCTATGGTCCCAGTGCTCGCCTCGCAGTCCTTAGGCGAGGAAGAACCAGGGACGCGACCCGAAAAATAGGTGTAGGCGGGGAGTAAGAGAGAATCCTCCAAGCGCGGGTGTTGTTTCCCAACCCGTCGAGTGCTCGCTACCCGGGCGAGGAGACCGGGCGAGTACCCCCAGCTCGTCAAGTAGGGTCACGGAGCCCGTCGTGCCCTACTACACATGCAAAGATGATCCCCTTTAGTATCTCCAGTGGTTTGAGGACGTCATCTCCATCAAGCAGATGATAGACGCCTTCAAGTGCAAGTTGTTTGCCATTTCTTTTAAGGGAAAGGCGAGAGACTGGATCCATCAGCTCCCTTCCGGGACTATCTATAGTTTTGAAGATCTACGACGGAGTTTCCTACTGCGGTTTGCCATGTCAAAGAAGAGGAAGGAGGGGGCCGAGGCTCTTTTTCTAATCCAGCAGAAGGCCGAAGAATTGTTGGGGAGTTACATGGACCGATTCCAGGAGGAGGTTCTCTTGGTCCATGAGGTGCCAGGGCAGACCTTGCAACTTGCCTTCACCCTAGGATTGCAGCAAGGGCCGTCCAAGATGGGACTTGCCCGAGATCCCCCTATGTCATATGAGGAATTGATCGTGCGGGCGGGGCAAAAGATCGAGGGGGAGGCCACCAATATCGCGTTTGTGGTAAAGTTGGCCAAGTGGGTCGGAGGAGAATTAAAGGGGTGTAGGAGGACCCCAGCAGTAGTAGGTGAGAAGAAGGGAGGATCCGAGGAGGCAGGGGTTCCAAGGACCCCCTGGGGGACAGGAGCCAGGAGGAAGGTACCAACCACCCGTCAATCGGCCAGAAAGGAGGCCACCAGAAGGATATCGTCAAGGTCACGGAAGAGGATTCGCCAGGGCGGGGAACCATTCCAAGGAGGAAGGGGCACTTTCAAGGAGTGCAGGGATGGTTAAACTCTCCGGGGTGGCGACCAGGTCCGAGACCCTTCCAACCCCCACCTCAGCATGTCATGGTGATTGGCCGAGGAGGAAGAAAAGGAAGAAAGAACGCATATGAGGGGCAGAAAGGGTGTAAGACCCTTTTTTTTTGCAAAAACCACCGGGTCTTAGGCCCAGAATCGCCGTTTTGCGGTGACACCTTCGCTCGGGGAGGTCGCCACTGCAAAACGCCGATCCTGCCGGCCAATTCGATCACAAGAAAAGTAAGCTTAACTGAATAAACAACCAAGTCCACATCACATTTAATTAAACTATCAAAAGTTGTCCACACAATATAACTGAAAGAAAGAGAACAAGATAACAAGGGCTCCTGCCCGATACATCAAAAGCCTCTCTACATAGATCACTCGCGGAAGCAAATCAACTAAATCAAACACTCACGGATCCTGTCATCTGAGCTCCTGAGCTAGACTGCCCCGCCTCCATTTGCATCGGCCTCTGGTGCTTCCCCGTCGCCGCGGTCTCCTAAAATGATAAGGTCCACCGACCGTCAGTCAACATGACTCAGCCAATTCCCCACCCCTCCCCCCAAGGCTCCTAGGCACCGTATGGGGAGGAGGAAGCGGAGGACAAACAAGGGGGTAATACAAAAGCAGGTGACAAGGTGAGTTCTACTCTACACAGGTGTTATATATACATAAATGAAACATGAAACAAAAACAGCAGGGTAAAGTGCATAAATAACAGTAAGCAGTAAGAATAGAGACAAGTAAGCATTATAAAAGTAACCATTGATTTATAGGAATGCCCATACAGACCTATAGACCAAGGGGTCGTTTAGCAAGGCCTATCGTATAAAAAGTCCCATACCAATTTATACGATAGGTGTCAGGGGTTGAATGTTATGTTTATGCTACGTCATGCAAGGTATGTTGTTATGCTATGTACTTGCAAGTGCAACTCACACACTACGACTCTATGCGCATAGACCTTTAGTTCCCCCTTTTTGGAGCAAGCTAGACTCCCAGGATACTCCCGTAGTGGCAAACGGAAGCGGTGGGTTGGGCCTCGCCCACCTCTAGGTTGGTATTTGCACTACCTAACCTAGACCTATCGTACGCCTCCACAAAACCCGCGGAACGCCTGCGTACTCTTACTGACTGGACCGCCAGACTTTTATGGCTAAGTGTAAATACTACACTTGCCGAGCCCAAGTGTTAACGTCGGTGCAACGATCGCCAACACGAAGGACCCACCACCTTATGCACATGCAACATATCTTCCAATAACACCGAGCTGCAAGCTCCCCGGGCTAACTCGCCCGTCACCAATAACCACCTCAGAAACAAAGATCACCGGATTAAACCGGCCAGAAATCTATAAGAAAACCCCATAATAACTTACTTATCTCAAACCTAGGTGCTCTAGGACGCTAACAGGAAAAGACGATCTTTCGTCAATCCGGGACGACTTATTCCAAGGGTGGCACCCCACCACTGCAGGGCTCACCAGACCCTAACTACACCAGGAATCCTCTCATAACTACAAGATTACCACTCAACCCTCACAACTCTAAATCAAGACCACCAGTTAGACCCTTAATCCTAAATCTGCTAAAGTTGCTAAACGCAGACCACCCTTAACGATTTGATGCTCATGAAGGGAGGTACCTCAAATAATCAGTTCTGTGACTCAATGGATTTATTGGGGGTCCATACTACATATTTAAGATCAAATCCAGAGTTTCATAATTTCTCCGACAATATTAATAATTAAAACAATTTTTCCAAAGGGCAAAATCCTAAGGTTTGAACTACAAGGTTACTTTTATGACTTCCAATGCCTTCCCTAATTTTTACATAAATCAAGGGTACCCAATAATCATTGGTTATAAATTTTTTAGGAAAAACCAGCAAGATTTACTATTTTTAAAAATTCCAAAACTCATTCATTTCCTATAAATTCCAAAGGAGGTACCCTCATTTGATCTCTAAACCTTATGAAAATTGATACAGAGGTGCTTCATAATGGAATATTCAGTCCTACAAAGTTTGACCATGCTCCACAGAGGGTACATTTGTAATTTCCACAGAGGATATATTTGTAATTAATTCCAAATTGAACTAGAGGTACCAAAAATATTAGTCTATAAATTATGAGAAAAATACAGTGGGTACGAGTTGGTATAGAAAGGCTTTCAGCAAAGTTCCATTCCATTACAGAAATTTAGCACCCTAAAATTAATCATCCCAAAAATTGCCAACAATATGAAATATTACAATTTGGACCTCCAAAAGTTTTCTCATGGTCTAACAGAACCTTCCAGGGATTAATAACATTAAAACTAAGTTTGTGACAGAAGATGGTTAAACATTAAGTGTTATTTCATCCTAAAATCCAAAACCCTAATTATTTGCAAATCTACCCAAGGGTTTATTACCTAGGATTGACAACTCTAATTCCCTCCAAATTCTCACAGTAGTATTCTCTGGTTACTAAGGCCATTTCCCCAAAATTTCAAGTCAAACCACTGAGGTTTGACCCATCTTCCTTCAATAGCCTCTAATTGCACCCCATTAGGGTTTAACCTAGGGTTAGGGTCTAAACTTCTCCAAATCCACCCAAACCTCTTGTGAGGGTATTATAACACTCTTAGAACTCAGAGAGGGCTATTTCACTTCTCTCTATGGGCATACACTCTTATGTCCTTCACAACCCCAAATTCCACTCCATAGGGATCAACCCTATGGCCTTGAGCAAAACAACTACAATGCTCACCAATCTTCCTCATGGGGCCTCAAATTAATCTCACTGACCTTCCCAAGAAGACTCAAGCCCCTATGGATTCATTTGGCCAATGGATCTCTACTTGGCTAAATGCACCCCAAAGTGCTCCATCTCCATGCCCTAGGACATCCCAACTCCCCATGACCCCATAACTCTCTTAGAGGTGATTTGGGTGACTTTAGGGTAGTGGCCAAAATCCCACTCCAATTGGAGGTGGTTTGACCATGAAAAAAAATCCAAATAGCCCTTATTCACAAATTTCCCTTAAATGGACAAATATTAGGCCTAATGATTACCTAACCAAAAGAACTCCAAATGAGTTGAGATTTTAACCAGGGGCTTATCATGAACCTAATCACACCCCACCAAAATTTGGTGAAGATTGGAGGTCACTTGACCCTCCAACTAATTTATGTAAGGATTATTAAATTTCTACTAAAACTTTAGGAAAATTAACTCCTAAAAATCTGATACTCAAACCTAATCTAGGTATAGAGCACATGCATGCATAGCCAAAATATCAACTTCATCAGATTTGCCATTTAAGAGTTATACTAATTTAAAGGTCCGGTTTGAGTTTTGACCAGCCTCACTAGAATGAGTGATGTGGGTCCCATACTTAACTAAATAGCCTGATTCCACTCCCATTAGAAAGTAGACATCAAGGCCTACAAATGTTATCTCTGGGCATTTTTCGAATTATGGCATCTAAGGGCCTTGAAATCGGGTCACAAAATCTGTCAATAAGTGTGACAAAAAATCAAATAATGTGATTTAAATCATTTGTGGCTGCGTATAGCAATTGGCGGCCAATCGGACGGCTCACAGCCATCGTCCCCGATTAACCTGTGGCTGAGATCTACCGCGCCTGGGCTGCCTTGAGTGATGATTTCCTGGCCACCTGAGCGCCGCCCCGGCCACCTGAGCGCCGCCCCGGCCGACCAACGCCACCACCACCTCCGTTGAGGTGGGGGCCGGCGATGAGCGGTGTTTGATCGGCCGGAGGTGGCCGGAATCGTGATCTGGGAGGAGAAGCCCAACCCGATCAACGGGAGGCTTGGCTGGCTCGATTCGCGGCCGATTGGCCACGATTCGAGCCGCCGACGATTGGGATCTATTCCTTAGGGTTCAGGGAGGAGAATAGGACCTGCTGATGAGCTTGCCGGCGAATTGTCCTCGAGTACACCATGGGAGCTTGGGTTGGTCGCGATGCCATGCCGATTCCCACCTACAGCACACGAAATCCTCAGGGAACTTGGGGGTTTCTCTCCTCTCTGGCTTCTGAAGGTGATGGGGGGTTCGAATGAGGGTGATGGTGGCTTTAACCCCCATTGCCATTAATGGCCTCTTCGAATTCCTCCAATGCCGGCCCCCATTCATCTCCCCTGCTATAATCCTTCTTGGAAACTACTGGAAACTCATTGAAATCATCAGAGGAGATGAAAGGGTGAGTCAATTAGGGAGGCCAAGGGGTGGAACTCCTTAATGGCCATGAATGGCCTCCTTCTCTCTCTTCAAAAATGGGGAAACCCCCATTTTCTCACTCCTAATCACCATGGCCGGTTTCTACACTCTCTCCTGAGTTTAATGATGGTCTACATGGGCTGGTTGACCATCCAATTGAGTTAGCCCAAAGGGATTGGGTTAGGTTTGAGAGATTTGACCTAAATTGGGTAATTTTGACTTTTGATCAAATTGGCCAATTGGGTGACCCTAGGATGGGGCTTTTGGGTCCAATGGGTTCCAAATTAAGTTTAGAAACTATTGGTGGGGTCAATTTGGTCGTATGGGTCTTGGTTGACCCAATCTAAGCTGATTTGACCAAAACAGGCTAAATTGACTTTTGTCAAATTGAGCCCTAGGGTTGACTTGGTCAAGGGGCTTTTTGGTCCACTGGGTCCCCTATGATATGATAACCCTATGGGTAAGGTCAATTTAATATGGTGATGGTCAATTAGGGTACTTTGTGAAGAAATGTCATTTTGACCTAAAAAGGGCATTTTGGTCAAATTGCACCCCTGGGGGTCCCATGATGGGGCTTTTAGGTCTACTAGGTCTCTTATAGCATTCTAGACCTAGGTGAGTGATCAATTTGGCAAGGTGAAGGTTAATTGGCTCTAAATAGGCTACTTTGACCAATTTGGAGTTTTAGGTTGACTTTGGTCAAATTGATCTCTTAGGTTGACCTCAATGGGCCCTTGGTGCCCTAAGGGAGCCTCTAAAGGGTTAGGGATACTAAGATGGGGTCAGTTGATCAAGTTGAGGCCCTAAAGTCTGACCCTAAGCTTGGTAAATGGAAATTGCTAATTGCAGACCAAGGTGGTTTCCTCCTCCTTTCCTAAGCTCTCAAGGTCAAATGGCTCTTCCTATGGTTTTGTCATGACCTAGTCATGACAAAACCAACTTAGGGGTCTAGCAGTTTGGGGGATGTTACAAATCCCAATACATAAAAATAAAAATTTCGTCCTCGAAATTCAGACAAGCCTGTGGGGTTTCTACTAGAGGAAAAATTGTAACATCCCAGAAAAAGTAAATTGTACCTGTCGTAAAAAGCTGCGGATATTTTTGCTGCATCAAGTCCAGTGGCTCCCAAGTGTGTTCTTCCTGTCCATGATTCCTCCACAGGACCTTGACCAGCGGAACCTTCTTGCGCCGCAAGACTCGTAGCTCTGTGTCGTCTATCCGAACCGGCTCCAAGTGAATCGATCGGTCTGTAGCTACTGGCCCCTCCGAAGTAGACACCTGCTGCTCATGCCGAAGTAAAGCCTTCCTAAGTGAAGAGACGTGGAATACGTCATGCAGTCCCTCCAAATCCGGCGGTAGCTCCAGTCTGTAAGCCAAGGGGCCGATCCGCTCCAGGATCCTATAGGGCCCCATAAACCTTGGACTGAGCTTCTTCCGCCCGCGAACCCTCGAGACTCCGTGCATCGGACGTATCTTCAAGAAAACTCGGTCTCCCACCTGGAACTCCACCATACGATGACGCGCATCGTAATACTTGGCCTGCCTGCTCTGGGCCTCTAGCATCCTATCCCGAATCAACCTTACCTGGGCCTCCGTGTCCTCCACGGACTCTGAGCCAAGAGCCTTGGGATCCTCATCCTGAATCCAAGACAATGGTGTCCTGCACCTCCGTCCATATAATGCCTCGTAAGGCGCTCTGCCTATACTAGCCTGGTGACTGTTGTTATACGAGAACTCGACCAACGGCAACAGTCTCTCCCATGGCTCCCCGCGGTCTAGAATGCAAAGGCGCAAAAGATCCTCCAAGGTCCGATTAGTGCGCCCCGTTTGCCCGTCTGTCTGGGGATGAAATGTTGTACTGAAAGTCAACCGGGTGCCTAGGTAAGCCTGCACCGCTCTCCACTCCCTCGAAGTAAAACGCCCATCTCAGTCAGACACGATCGTCCTTGGCACACCATGATATCGAACGAACTGCTCCACGAACTTCCGTACCAACACTCCGACCGAATCATCTTTCCTGATCAGAATGAACCTGGCCACCTTCGTCAACCTATCGACGATCACCCAAATCGAGTCATTCCCCGCACGAGATCGGGGAAGACCATGAACAAAATCCATCGCTATATCGTCGAACTTCCATTCCGGCACCGGGAGTGGCTGTAGCAATCCTGCGGGGTTCCGGCACTCCGCCTTCACAAGCTGGCAAGTCTCACAGTGGGTCACAAAATATACGATGTCTTTCTTCATGCCCGACCAGTACATGGTCTTCTTCAAGTCAGCCGTCATCTTGGTAATACCCGGGTGCACTGAATACTTACTGCAGTGAGCCTCTGCCATAATATCCTCCCGAATCTGACCTCCCGCCGGTATATATACTCGACCTTTAAAACTCAACAGGTCGTCCTTCAGCGAATAGTCTCCGGCTGAGCCTGCCTCCAAGGCTCTGAATATCGGCTCCAGCTTGGCATCCTGCCTATGCCCTTCCCTGATGCGGTCTCGAATGTCATAAGTGGCACCGGTCGCCGCTAGGTACTCCTCGTACAGCTCCGGATCATCTTCAGATACTAGGGAGATCTGCATATCTTCGAACATCTGTACTAACTCCATGGCCATCAGCTTAGGCTCCACTCCTGACGTGGTAGCTCTCCTGCTCAACGCGTCTGCTACCACGTTCGCCTTCCCTGGGTGGTAATGCATCGTATACTGGTAGTCTGATAAGAACTCCACCCATCGCCTCTGCCGGATATTCAACTCCTTCTGCGTATCTACATACTTCAGATTTTTGTGATCTGAGAATATGTCGCAGTGGACACCATAGAGGTAGTGTCGCCAGATCTTAAGAGCGAATATGACTGCTCCCATCTCCAAATCATGCACTGGGTAATTCCGCTCGTGGTCCTTCAACTGGCGGGAGGCATAAGCTATCACGTGCCCGTTCTGCATCAGAACGGCACCCATCCCCTGATAAGACGCATCCGTATACACTTGAAATCCTTCTTTCCCCGACGGGAGGGCAAGGATGGGGGCTGAAGTAAGCCGACACTTCAGCTCCTGGAAAGCTGTCTCACACTGCGGCGTCCAAGTAAAAACAGCATCCTTTCTTGTCAGAGAGGTAAGCGGGAGGGCTATCTGAGAAAACCCCTGAACGAACTTCCGGTAGTAGCCAGCAAGTCCCAAGAAACTCCTTACGTCGGTGGCCGTTTTCAGCGGCGGCCAGTCCCGTACTGCCTGAACCTTTGCTGGATCTACTGCTAAACCTGCTCCACTGATGATGTGGCCTAGGAAGGCCACCTCCTTCAACCAGAACTGACATTTGATGAACTTTGCATACAACCGATGCTCCCGAAGCTTCCCCAAGGTTAGTGCCAAATGTCGCGCATGCTCCTCCTCCATCCTCGAGTAGATGAGGATGTCGTCGATGAACACAATGACAAAGATGTCAAGGTAAGGTTCAAACACCCGGTTCATCAAGCTCATAAATGCTGAAGGTGCATTTGTGAGCCCGAACGGCATCACAGTGAACTCATACAATCCGTACCGGCTGCTGAAAGCCGTCTTCGGGATGTCCTCCTCTTGGATCCTCAGCTGATAATAACCTAATCTCAAATCCAGCTTCGAGAAGCAGTGGGCTCCCTCTAGCTGGTCAAAGAGCTCGTCTATCCTTGGCAGAGGATACATGTTCCGCACCGTCAGCCTATTCAGTGCTCTGTAGTCTATGCACAGTCTGAGCGTCCCATCCTTCTTCTTTACGAATAACACCGGAGCTCCCCAAGGTGAGGAACTCGGCCTAACGAACCCTGCTTCCACCAGCTCCTACAGCTGGCTTCGAAACTCTACCAACTCCTTCGGGGCCATCCGATAAGGAGCTTTGGACACCGGCTTTGCCCCTGGCACCAGCTGAATCTTAAAATCCTTCTCGCGGTGCGGTGGCAGCCCAGGAAGCTTCTCCGGAAATACATCAGCAAAGTCCCGTACTACCGGGATATTTGGCACTGAGTCCTTGACTTCAGTTGCCTCAAAAAGCACCTGATAAACCTCGTCTCCCTGCAAGTGGGCCTTGACGGCCTGAATAGACGATAAAAAGAGACGGGAGGTGGGTTGAGTACCTTCGAATGTCACATCGCCGTCTCTGTGCTTTAGCACGATCCACCTTGCCGGGCAGTCAATCTTTGCCTGGTTCTCATACAACCAACTCATGCCCAGGATCAGGTCATAATCCCTCATCTTTAGCACAGTTGCCGGGGCCTCGAACAGTCTTCCTCCAATCTCCAGACTCAATATGCACGTTAAATTTGTTAAGACCTCCGATCCGTCCGGAAATCGCACCCTCCTATAGTCGCTTTTGAAGTGCTTGACTTGGTCTAGGTCTTTGATAAACTTAGCCGAGACGAACGAGTGCGAGGCACCCGTATCGAACAAGGTAAAAGCAGGTTTGCCAAAAATGGCAACTAAACCTGAAGGTTTTGATGATAGGTTCAATGCTAAGGTAAAGCTAAAACTTATAAGGCATTAACAATTTGAAAGAAAACACGACAAGTACCTGCGATGACCCTTGCTGGGTCCCGGGGTCTGGCCAAATCTAGGGCATAAGCCTGCTCCCTGTACTGTCTCCGATCGTCACCCTGAAATCCACGGCCTCTACCACGTCCTCGGCCCCCGAGATGCTGACCCCGAGGTGCTGGTGGAGCATTCCTCTGGGGGCAGTTCCTCTTGAAGTGGCCGACCTGATGGCAGTGAAAGCACTCCGGAGGTGGCCCACCTCCTCCAATCCTTGGCATCTCCCTCATCTGCAGAGGCTGAGGAGCCAATACTACCGGCTCCCTTTGTTCCTGCCTCTCCCCCTGACGAGGTCGGACCTCCGTCCTTCCTTCTCCAGCGTCTCGACCTCTCGGCTGATCTCTTCTGCCACTTCTTCCCTGATCCTCCATGGGTCTCTTCCTCCCACGAACAACTTGTTGGTCTCCCTCCAGCTTCTTCGCCATCTCCAGAATCTTTGTCATGCTACCGTCGGAGGCGAAAAGGAGGGCCTGCCTCATCTCATCATGGAGGCCCTTATAGAACCTCTTTGCATATCCCGCATCATCCAGCTGGTAAGATACCGCAAACCGGGACAGGTGGGTGAACTCCTGGTGATACTCCAACACTGACCTACTCCCCTGCCTTAACTATAGAAACCTATCCTCCAGATCATCTCTAGCCGACTGCGGCACAAAATGCTCCAGCAGCGCCGCCTTGAAATCATCCCAAGCAACATCTGCTGCCTCCAATCCCGGATAAGCTGTAGCCAGGAACCTCTTCCACCACCTCTTAGCATGGGATTCCAGGCATGAAACCACCAGTGGTACCTCCATCTCCACCGGGCACTGGATTCCCGTCAGCATCTCTTGCATAATATCTACCCACTCTTCAGTTCTCACGGCCGTCTCCGTCTCGATGTAAGCTGGTGGGGAGAGACCCCGAAAGATGCTCAGCCAGTTGGCCCCGGGGTTCTGCTGAGGAGCCGGAGCCTGCTGTGCCCTGAACGTCTCCAAAATGGCAGTCAGAGTCTGCCCCAACTCCGTCTGCTGGAACGGGGTAGGAGCCGGTGGTGGTGGAACGACGTTCGGAGCCGGCGGGACTCCATGCTGCGGTGAAGGTTCCGTTGTCGGCTACACAAGAAAGATTGCACTTTTTAGGGACTTAGCTAAGGGAAGAAAAAGTTCAGTTATAAGTGGACGTTTACATGTGATTTCCCTTATGGGCACACCATTGCTTCCGCTGCTAGTTTGTCCGCAAACTAAGCTCGCGCGGGGTGGCCCAGGGTTTGTGGACTTCTTTTCTTTGGATCGAGGTTTCCTTTGATACCACTTGTAAGACCCTTTTTTTTTTGCAAAAACCACCGGGTCTTAGGCCCAGAACCGCCGTTTTGCGGTGACACCTTCGCTCGGGGAGATCGCCACTGCAAAACGCCGATCCTGCCGGCCAATTCGATCACAAGAAAAGTAAGCTTAACTGAATAAACAACCAAGTCCACATCACATTTAATTAAACTATCAAAAGTTGTCCACACAATATAACTGAAAGAAAGAGAACAAGATAACAAGGGCTCCTGCCCGATACATCAAAAGCCTCTCTACATAGATCACTCGCGGAAGCAAATCAACTAAATCAAACACTCACGGATCCTGTCATCTGAGCTCCTGAGCTAGACTGCCCCGCCTCCATTTGCACCGGCCTCTGGTGCTGCCCCGTCGCCGCGGTCTCCTAAAATGATAAGGTCCACCGACCGTCAGTCAACATGACTCAGCCAATTCCCCACCCCTCCCCCCAAGGCTCCTAGGCACCGTATGGGGAGGAGGAAGCGGAGGACAAACAAGGGGGTAATACAAAAGCAGGTGACAAGGTGAGTTCTACTCTACACAGGTGTTATATATACATAAATGAAACATGAAACAGAAACAGCAGGGTAAAGTGCATAAATAACAGTAAGCAGTAAGAATAGAGACAAGTAAGCATTATAAAAGTAACCATTGATTTATAGGAATGCCCATACAGACCTATAGACCAAGGTGTCGTTTAGCAAGGCCTATCGTATAAAAAGTCCCATACCAATTTATACGATAGGTGTCAGGGGTTGAATGCTATGTTTATGCTACGTCATGCAAGGTATGTTGTTATGCTATGTACTTGCAAGTGCAACTCACACACTACGACTCTATGCGCATAGACCTTTAGTTCCCCCTTTTTGGAGCGAGCTAGACTCCCAGGATACTCCCGTAGTGGCAAACGGAAGCGGTGGGTTGGGCCTCGCCCACCTCTAGGTTGGTATTTGCACTACCTAACCTAGACCTATCGTACGCCTCCACAAAACCCGCGGAGCGCCTGCGTACTCTTACTGACTGGACCGCCAGACTTTTATGGCTAAGTGTAAATACTACACTTGCCGAGCCCAAGTGTTAACGTCGGTGCAACGATCGCCAACACGAAGGACCCACCACCTTATGCACATGCAACATATCTTCCAATAACACCGAGCTGCAAGCTCCCCGGGCTAACTCGCCCGTCACCAATAACCACCTCAGAAACAAAGATCACCAGATTAAACCGGCCAGAAATCTATAAGAAAACCCCATAATAACTTACTTATCTCAAACCTAGGTGCTCTAGGACGCTAACAGGAAAAGACGATCTTTCGTCAATCCGGGACGACTTATTCCAAGGGTGGCACCCCACCACTGCAGGGCTCACCAGACCCTAACTACACCAGGAATCCTCTCATAACTACAAGATTACCACTCAACCCTCACAACTCTAAATCAAGACCACCAGTTAGACCCTTAATCCTAAATCTGCTAAAGTTGCTAAACGCAGACCACCCTTAACGATTTGATGCTCATGAAGGGAGGTACCTCAAATAATCAGTTCTGTGACTCAATGGATTTATTGGGGGTCCATACTACATATTTAAGATCAAATCCAGAGTTTCGTAATTTCTCCGACAATATTAATAATTAAAACAATTTTTCCAAAGGGCAAAATCCTAAGGTTTGAACTACAAGGTTACTTTTCTGACTTCCAATGCCTTCCCTAATTTTTACATAAATCAAGGGTACCCAATAATCATTGGTTATAAGTTTTTTAGGAAAAACCAGCAAGATTTACTATTTTTAAAAATTCCAAAACTCATTCATTTCCTATAAATTCCAAAGGAGGTACCCTCATTTGATCTCTAAATCTTATGCAAATTGATACAGAGGTTCTTTATAATGGAATATTCAGTCCTACAAAGTTTGACCATGCTCCACAGAGGGTACATTTGTAATTTCCACAGAGGATATATTTGTAATTAATTCCAAATTGAACTAGAGGTACCAAAAATATTAGTCTATAAATTATGAGAAAAATACAGTGGGTACAAGTTGGTATAGAAAGGCTTCCAGCAAAGTTCCATGCCATTACAGAAATTTAGCACCCTAAAATTAATCATCCCAAAAATTGCCAACAATATGAAATATTACAATTTGGACCTCCAAAAGTTTTCTCATGGTCTAACAGAACCTTCCAGGGATTAATAACATTAAAACTAAGTTTGTGACAGAAGATGGTTAAACATTAAGTGTTATTTCATCCTAAAATCCAAAACCCTAATTATTTGCAAATCTACCCAAGGGTTTATTACCTAGGATTGACAACTCCAATTCCCTCCAAATTCTCACAGTAGTATTCTCTGGTTACTAAGGCCATCTCCCCAAAATTTCAAGTCAAACCACTGAGGTTTGACCCCTCTTCCTTCAATAGCCTCTAATTGCACCCCATTAGGGTTTAACCTAGGGTTAGGGTCTAAACTTCTCCAAATCCATCCAAACCTCTTGTGAGGGTATTATAACACTCTTAGAACTCAGAGAGGGCTATTGCACTTCTCTCCATGGGCATACACTCATATGTCCTTCACAACCCCAAATTCCACTCCATAGGGATCAACCCTATGGCCTTGAGCAAAACAACTACAATGCTCACCAATCTTCCTCATGGGGCCTCAAATTAATCCCACTGGCCTTCCCAAGAAGACTCAAGCCCCTATGGATTCATTTGGCCAATGGATCTCTACTTGGCTAAATGCACCCCAAAGTGCTCCATCTCCATGCCCTAGGGCATCCCAACTCCCCATGACCCCATAACTCTCTTAGAGGTGATTTGGTGACTTTAGGGTAGTGGCCAAAATCCCACTCCAATTGGAGGTGGTTTGACCATGAAAAAAAATCCAAATAGCCCTTATTCACAAATTTCCCTTAAATGGACAAATATTAGGCCTAATGATTACCTAACCAAAAGAACTCCAAATGAGTTGAGATTTAAACCAGGGGCTTATCATGAACCTAATCACACCCCACCAAAATTTGGTGAAGATTGGAGGTCACTTGACCCTCCAACTAATTTATGTAAGGATTATTAAATTTCTACTAAAACTTTAGGAAAATTAACTCCTAAAAATCTGATACTCAAACCTAATCTAGGTATAGAGCACATGCATGCATAGCCAAAATATCAACTTCATCAGATTTGCCATTTAAGAGTTATACTAATTTAAAGGTCTGGTTTGAGTTTTGACCAGCCTCACTAGAATGAGTGTTGTGGGTCCCATACTTAACCAAATAGCCTGATTCCACTCCCATTAGAAAGTAGACATTAAGGCCTACAAATGTTATCTCTGGGCATTTTTCGAATTATGGCATCTAAGGGCCTTGAAATCGGGTTACAAAATCTGTCAATAAGTGTGACAAATAATCAAATAATGTGATTTAAATCATTTGTGGCTGCGTATAGCAATTGGCGGCCAATCGGACGGCTCACAGCCATCGTCCCCGATTAACCTGTGGATGAGATCTACCGCGCCTGGGCCGCCTTGAGTGATGATTTCCCAGCCACCTGAGCGCCGCCCCGGCCGACCAACGCCACCACCACCTCCGTTGAGGTGGGGGCCGGCGATGAGCGGTGTTTGATCGGCCGGAGGTGGCCGGAATCGTGATCTGGGAGGAGAAGCCCAACCCGATCAACGGGAGGCTTGGCTGGCTCGATTCGCGGCCGATTGGCCACGATTCGAGCCGCCGGCGATTGGGATCTATTCCTTAGGGTTCAGGGAGGAGAATAGGACCTGCTGATGAGCTTGCCGGCGAGTTGTCCTCGAGTACACCATGGGAGCTTGGGTTGGTCGCGATGCCATGCCGATTCCCACCTACAGCACACGAAATCCTCAGGGAACTTGGGGGTTTCTCTCCTCTCTGGCTTCTGAAGGTGATGGGGGGTTCGAATGAGGGTGATGGTGGCTTTATCCCCCATTGCCATTAATGGCCTCTTCGAATTCCTCCAATGCCGGCCCCCATTCATCTCCCCTGCTATAATCCTTCTTGGAAACTACTGGAAACGCATTGAAATCGTCAGAGGAGATGAAAGGGTGAGTCAATTAGGGAGGCCAAGGGGTGGAACTCCTTAATGGCCATGAATGGCCTCCTTCTCTCTCTTCAAAAATGGGGAAACCCCCATTTTCTCACTCCTAATCACCATGGCCGGTTTCTACACTCTCTCCTGAGTTTAATGATGGTCTACATGGGCTGGTTGACCATCCAATTGAGTTAGCCCAAAGGGATTGGGTTAGGTTTGAGAGATTTGACCTAAATTGGGTAATTTTGACTTTTGATCAAATTGGCCAATTGGGTGACCCTAGGATGGGGCTTTTGGGTCCAATGGGTTCCAAATTAAGTTTAGAAACTATTGGTGGGGTCAATTTGGTCATATGGGTCTTGGTTGACCCAATCTAAGCTGATTTGACCAAAACAGGCTAAATTGACTTTGGTCAAATTGAGCCCTAGGGTTGACTTGGTGATGATTAAAATTCCGCTTGCACGAAATAAAATCCGAACTAGCAATCCGAGAAGGCAAGTATACCTATCGAACTGTAGTATAGGAACACAAGTGTCGTATTAAAATCCGAGAACCGTTGATTACTTATACTCAAACAAATTACTATTATTTTATCTTAATAATTTTTTGGATGGTTTTGTCTGCTAAGTTGAAATAAAAGCTGGATAAAAGTACGGCTAAACGATGATTAAGAAATAACACTCGATCTTGACTTACTTCGGCCTAAGTTGATCAAAATTCAAAAGCAAACTTAAAACTTAATAAAGTAAGGGCAGCTTGACCGTGGGGGTTCCTATAGTTTGAACATGCTTCTCTCGAAGATATGCCCAACTGAGTTTAGGAAAATCCGACCGAACTCTCGTCCCGTATTCGAATACCTAAAACTCGCTTTAAGTGGTGAACCCCGCTATTGGGTTTGAATCCAATCCAGGAGATTTACGTCATTCTCTCTCGAGAAATGTGTGTAACTCTCTTTACTCTTAAGTGCTCACTTCAGACTATCGGCCTCTCGGCTAGCCAAGAATGAAAGCAAAGGTGGGGATTATATATCGATAATATAGCTCCACTAAATTTTAATTAAGAGTAAATCTAATGCCCAACACTTTAGAAAGTGAAAGAAGACTAAAGGATCATAACTTGATCAACTCATCCTCAGATCATCAAGATCGAGTACTATGAGGATTTAGTTACTCATGGTGGAGGGGTAGGAGAGAGAAATGATGAAGATTTTAAGAGAACAAAAACATACCATTTTTATTAAACAAAAGTTCAACTGAGATTACAATTGCATGGAAAGGCTACTAAGCATTAGTAATACACTATAAAAGGAAATTACAAAGGCATTACAACATTCATATGAAAACTAGAAAAGGAAATGCATTGAAATAAGAGAGAGAGAGAGAGAGAGAGAGAGAGAAAGAGAATAAAATGACATGAAAAACACTGAAAATAGAGTAGTAGCACTAGTTCTCTCTCCAAAAACTGAATGGGGAAAGCTTGGAGGACATTTCAATTTATAGAAATTTTTCTGCCTCGGTCACGCCCTCAGTCACGCCCGTGACTAGGGGCGTGACATTGTTTAATCAATTCTGCGGCTTGGATCAGGTTCGGCGCACGATTCTGACGCGATTTGATGGGTCACGCCCTAGGTCACGCCCGTGACTGAGGGCGTGACCATTTCGGTGGTTAGTCGGGTCATGGGCGCTGGCGGCGATCATGGGCGCTGGCGGCTGGCTGACGTGGCAGTCACGGGCGTGACTGGAAGCACGCCCGTGTAACAGTGGCGTGACCAATTTGGTGGTCAGCTGGTCGAATCTGAGCTGTTCACGGGCTGGTCACGGGCGTGGCTTGCGTGTCACGGGCGTGACTTGTGTGTCACGGGCGTGACTTGTGTGTCACGGCCGTGTACTTTGGGCGTGTCTGACCAGATCTTCTGAATTATGTTGGCAGCAGCTTAACTGGAAACAGCAACTTACACGCCCTAGGTCACGGGCGTGACCTAGGGCGTGACTTAGGAAATTTTGCATTTTTTACCTGAAAATTCAGAAAACTTAAGTTAGCACTAAAAATAGGAAAATGAACCAAAATTGCATTTAGGTAAACAACAATAAGCAAAAAGTAAGAGTAAATATCCTAAAAATAACCTAATTAAACTAACTAGATTTAGCATTATCAAATTCCCCCAAGCTTACACTTTGCTTGTCCCCAAGCAAAGAAATATGCTTTAGCTAATAAAATAAAATGACTAATCAAAAAGATTTAATTATGCTAAACACGAGTACCTTGCGAAATTCCAAGTAGGGAGAATAGTGAAAAGGAAACCTAAAATAAGTACTTTATTTAAGCTTAATTTTTATACCCTTTACTAACAAAAATTAATCATCCAAAATTTTAACTAAAAAGTTTTTAAAATAAAATTGAGCAAAGTAACAAGTGAGATAGTGCATTGAATTGTTACTAAACCCTAAGAGACAAATTATAATTATATCATTCTAAGAACAAGGATCTAAATTCATACCCAAGACTTAACTATTCTACTTTTCTTCTTTACTTTGCTAAAGCAAATTTAGGAGCATGAATCAAGAGGACTTTATTAGGACCGAAATGTTTGGTTTAGGCATATGATTTGGAATGGGAATCGAAGATAAAAGTGATTGCTATAATCACACTAAACCATAAACATGAGTTTTATAAAATTTCCGATATGAATGATAAGAGACAATCCTTCATTATAAACATATAGCATATTTTCTTTCTTTCTCTTTCATAGCCATTTTTTTTTCTTTTGAAATTTTGGCAAAGATAACTAATACAAATATGCTTAAAATATCTCCTTTTTGAGCAAATTCTTTTCTTTGAAGCTCTCCATGCAATAAACCAATCACACTCTTTTAGAAATTTAAATAAAACTCAAAGTGTTAGTGTGATTCAAATAGGTTTGGAAATTTTGGCTTTGGTGAAAAAATTGATAAGTGGAGGTGACAATAAAACATGGGAAAAGGCTCAAAAGAGGCTAACAAAGGGTTTCTTTTTAAGGGTTGGCACGAAGGCTCAAACTTAAAACAAAAATGGCCTAAATCATTTTCATTGCTCTCTAAATTTAGTTAAAGCATGAGTTTTGAAGGATTTCAAAAAGTAAGCCCTAGATATTAAATAAAGACTAATGAACTTATCCTGAAAATAAGAATAATAAGCGTCTAGGATTATTCACATTTACTACACAAATCAAAAGTTAACCCTGCAAAATATATCTAAAAATGAAGAGGAAAATAGTGGAGGAAGAATTTTTTACGAAAGTAAAGAAGATAAAAGAGAAAACGATAAGGAAAGTACAAGATTTTAGAAAAAACTTTTCAGATTAACATGCTACCTAGAATTAAAACACTACATGAGTCAACAATTTACTTGTGAAACATAATTAAAAGTAGGATTAGAAATTTTGAAATTAACTAAGGCTATATAAAATATTTTGGGAAAAACAAAACATAAAGCAAGGGGTACTATTGATTTTACCAAAATCGAATTTAGACTACTAAAAGAAAAGAAGACATTCTCCCCCAAGCTTACGATAGACATTGTCCTCAATGGAAAAGGAGAGTGAAGGAAGGGGTAATTAAGAAAAGAAATTAAAACTGAAAAACTGAAACAGGCACTTCCCTGGATTTATGGGCTTGAAAGGATGTGTGATGCCGCTCCCCTTGCTGGCGCTTTGAATCTTCATGAAATATCATCTTGAATTTTTCTTGAAACCAGCAATGTTGAAGCAGGCGATCGCCGAAGTTGAGAGTATCAGAGCCATCCAAGGCCAAAGAAAAATTAAAACAACAAATTTTAAAAACCTTGGGTTGCCTCCCAAGAGCGCCCTCTGTTTAATGTCGTTTGAGCTCGACTAAAAGAATATAGTTCAAAAGTTAATCCAAATTATTACAGTCCAGACAAAAGAAGTTTTTCACTGTCCATGTCAACATTGTCACCAGAAAAATAAAGTTTTAGACGATGCCCATTAACCTTGAAATCACCCTTATCTGGGTGTGATATCAAAATAGTTCCATACGGATAAGCTTCCTTTACATTAAAAGGACCTGACCATCTAGATTTTAATTTTCCAGGAAATAAACGTAGACGAGAATTATAAAGTAATACTTGGTCGCCTGGTTTAAATGTTTTCGGGTGCCTTAAATTTTTATCGTGAAAGCATTTCGTTCGTTCCTTATATAATTTATTATTTTCATACGCATTGGAGCGCCACTCATCGAGTTCGTTGAGTTGGAATTTTCGAAGATCGGCGGTGGAGTGGGGATCAAAATTTAAAAATTTAAGGGCCCAGAAAGCACGATGTTCTAATTCGACCAGTAAATGACACGATTTCCCATATACTAACCGATACGGTGTACAACCGATGGCGGTCTTGTACGCTGTTCGGTAAGCCCATAGAGCATCGTCTAATTTATGTGACCAGTCCTTACGTGAGGTGGAAACAGTTTTTTCTAAAATACGTTTGATTTCTCTATTCACTACCTCGACCTGGCCGTTAGTTTGGGGGTGGTAAGCAGTTGAAAGCTTATGTGTAACGCCATATTTTAAAAGTGTTTTTGCAAATTGTGCGTTACAAAAGTACGAACCCCTGTCGCTAACGATGGCCCTAGGAGTACCGAATCGAGAAAATAATTTTTTTAAGAAAATAATAACGACTCGGGAGTCATTAGTAGGAAGAGCTTGGGCCTCTGCCCATCGAGACACGTAGTCTACCGCAACTAAAATGTATTTATTACCATGGCTAGAAGGAAGAGGACCTACAAAATCAATTCCCCAAAGGTCGAAAACTTCGCACTCGAGGAAATAATTTTGCAACATTTCATTTTTATTTGAGATATTTCCGGTCCGTTGGCAGCTATCGCACCGTCTCACAAACGATTGGGCATCTTTAAAAAGGCTAGGCCAATAAAAGCCTGCACTAAGTACTTTGTGAGCGGTCCGATTGGCTTGATAGTGCCCACCAGTCGGTCCTTCGTGTAAGTGTTTGAAAATATTTTGTCCTTCTTCGAAAGAAACACATCTCCTTACTACTTGGTCTGCACAAACTCGAAACAGATACGGGTCCTCCTAAAAATAATTCTTCAGGTCAGAGAAGAATTTCTTCTTTTGCTGATAGGAAAATTCTTTTGGGAGGACTCGAGCTACTAAGTAGTTGGCGAAGTTTGCAAACCAAGGAGAAGGAGTAGTGTTGATTGATAATAACTTCTCGTCGGGAAAATAATCATTAAAAGTTTGTTCATTTAAATCTTCAATAAATGGGTTATCTAATCGTGAAAGATGGTCCGCGGCCAAATTCTCAGCCCCCTTTTTATCTCGGATTTCCAAGTCGAACTCCTGGAGGAGTAAGACCCAGCGAAGTAAGCGTGGTTTGACATCCGGTTTAGAAAGTAAATATTTGAGGGCCGAGTGGTCCGTAAAAACAATAATTTTTGAAAGCGTAATATAAGGTCGAAATTTGTCGAATGCAAAAATAACTGCTAATAATTCTTTCTCCGTTGTGGTATAGTTCGCTTGCGCGGATGTAAGTGTTTTACTTGCGTAGAAAATAGGGTGGAAGTTTTTAGATATACGTTGTCCTAAAACGGCTCCCACCGCAAAGCTACTTGCATCGCACATGATTTCGAATGGAAGGTCCCAGATTGGAGCTATCATAATTGGCGCATTTATTAGCTTATTTTTGATTAATTGAAAAGCAGATAAGCATGTATCATCAAAAATAAATGGAGTGTCTTTTTCTAAAAGATGAGTGAGTGGTTTGGTAATTTTTGAAAAATCTTTTATAAACCGCCGGTAAAAACCGGCATGTCCTAGAAAGCTTCTTATGGCCTTAACGTTGGTTGGCGGTGGCAGTTTTTCGATCACTTCTATTTTTGCTTCATCGACCTCAATTCCTCTTGCTGATATCTTATGACCTAAAACCAATCCCTCCCGTACCATGAAATGACATTTTTCCCAGTTCAGGGCGAGATTGGTCTCCTCACACCGTTCTAACACTTTTTCTAAATTTTCTAAACAAAAATCGAAGGAATCACCAAACACGGAAAAGTCGTCCATAAATACCTCCATAATACTTTCTACGTACTTGTCGAAAATGGCCAACATACACCGTTGAAATGTTGCTGGCGCATTACATAAGCCAAACGGCATTCTTCGATAGGCGAAGGTGCCGAAAGGACAAGTAAACGTCGTTTTCTCCTGGTCCTTGGGCGAGATGGGAATTTGGAAGTAGCCCGAGAGACTATCGAGAAAACAATAAAAGCTATGGCCGGATAATCGTTCTAAGATTTGATCGATGAATGGCAAGGGGAAATGGTCCTTGCGGGTGGCGTCGTTCAATTTACGATAATCAATACACATACGCCACCTTGTCACCGTCCGTGTTGGGATTAAGTCATTATTATCATTTAACACTACCTTTGATACCTCCCTTTTTAGGAACTACTTGAACGGGGCTTACCCATTTGCTATCTGAAATTGGATAGATAATTCCTGCGTCTAATAATTTCACGACCTCACCCTTTACTACTTCTTTCATGTTTGAGTTTAATCGGCGTTGAGGTTGAATAGAATTTTGTGAATTATCTTCCATTAGAATTTTGTGCATGCAGAAAGATGGACTTATGCCCTTAATATCAGAAATCTGCCAAGCAATTGCTTGGCGGTGTTTTTGTAAAACTTTTAGCAATTTGGCATTTTCAGATCCACTTAAATGGGCCGACACTATTACTGGTAACTTAGAGTCTTTTTCTAAAAATTCATATTTTAAATGATTGGGTAGTTCTTTAAGTTCTAAAGTGGGAGGTTCCTCGTATGAAGATTTGAAAGACTTTTCTTTTTCAAAAGTAATTTCTTCAAAAATTTTTGATTTAATTTGAAAATTTGAGGGGGCGGGAGCAATGACCATTTTCATTTCTTGTAATATTTCAGTGGAGGTGTTTGAAGATGAACAAAAAGAAGAAGAACCATTTTCAGAAATACAAAAAGAAGGGTCTTCACTTAACACATCTAAGAAAAAACACGAATCGTCATTTTCTAGGGTATTTTTCATAGAGGGTGTTATGGAGAAGGTTACTTCATCATCTCCAACTCGGAGGAATAGCTTACCATTACTCACATCAATGATAGCACGGGAGGTGGCAAGGAAGGGGTGGCCAAGGATTAGGGGAACCTCGACATCCTCTTCAATGTCCAAAATGACAAAATCCACCGGGAAGATGAATTTGTCTACTTTTACGAGCACGTCCTCCACAATTCCCAGCGGATATTTTATCGTCCTATCTGCTAGTTGTATACTCATACGTGTGGGGCTAAGGGTGCCCACTCCTAACTTTTTAAACAAGGAGAATGGCATTAAGTTGATGCTTGCTCCTAAGTCGGCCAACACGTTCTTTACAAATAGATCACCAAAGAGGCACGGGATAGAAAAACTACCCGGATCGTTAGCCTTTTTCTGTAATTTATTTGTTAGGAAGGCGGAACACTCAGCATTTAAAGTTACGTGCGATAGATTTTCTAGCTTTTTCTTATTAGTTAGAAGATCCTTCAGGTACTTAGCGTACTTGGGCATTTGTGATATCGCTTAAACATTTCCAGGAAGCGATGATATTGATCATCTAATTTTTCCTTGTTGAGTTGAGATGGATAAGGCGGGGCGGGGTTGTTTTTGAAAATATGAGGTGGAGTGATAAAATCTGTTTGAGTGAGTGGTGTTTTTAAAATAGGGGCGGGTCTTGCCTCGGGCTCTTCGCTAACCGGACCGGATACTTGCTTTCCACTCCGAAGAGTTACAGCTTTCGCTTGCTCTTTTGGGTTGGGCTCGGTGTTAGCGGGAAGAGTCCCGGGCGGTCGCTCGGATATTATTTTGGCGAGCTGCCCGATTTGGTTTTCTAGATTTTTAACGGATCCGGCTAAGTTCCGGACGGTTGCTTCGTTCGTACTTATATATTTTGAAAACATCTCCTCCAAAGATGGAGGTTTTTGAAAGTTAACAGGGGGTGGAGGTGGTGTAAATTCATTTTGTAGAGGCGGGCGAGTTGTGTTTGCAGGATTACTCCAAGAAAAGTTCGTGTGATTACGCAGCGCAGGATTATAATTATTCGGTAACTGAAAACCAGGTGCATGAAAATTAGAAGCAGAATAATTATTATAAGCATTTCTATTGCCTACGAAATCAGCTTGTTCGGAGGTGGCTTTTGCGAATTCCCAAACCTGAGGTGCGGAAGGAGCATTCATTTCAGATATCTTTTTGCTAAGCATTTCCACTTGTAGTGCCAGCTGGGAGACGTTTTCCACTTCGTACATACCTGCAGGTTTGTTTGGGCGGGATCTTGGCACATTCCACTGATAGGTGTTCATGGCCATATCCTCAAATAGTTCAAGAGCGGCTTCCGGGGTTTTGTTATTTAAGGTACCACCGGAAGCGGCGTTTATCATTTGCTTAGTATGTTGATTTAGCCCGTTATAAAACGTCTGCACTTGTAACCATACAGGCAGAGCGTGATGAGGGCAACGTCTTAAGAATTCTTTATACCTTTCCCAGGTATCATATAGCGTTTCAGAATCTATTTGTCAAAAAGAAGAAATATCATTTCTAAGCTTAGCAGTTTTCGCAGGTGGAAAATACTTAGTTAGAAATTTTTCAGTTAACTGGGCCCAAGTGGTGATAGAACCTCTAGGTAGAGTTGACAACCACTGCTTAGCCTTTGTTCTTAAAGAAAATGGGAAGAGTCTTAGCCTAATTGCATCAACCGTAACACCATTTATTTTGAAGGTGTCACAGATTTCAAGGAAGCTAGCAATATGTGCATTCGGATCTTCATCTTGTAATCCGTCGAACTGCACGTATTGCTGCACCATGTGAATTATGCTTGGCTTTAGTTCGAAATTATTATTATTTATGGCAGGGCGGACTATACTAGTTTCCGTCCCTTCCAGGTTAGGCCTTGCATAATGGGACATAGTCCATTCAGGGGCCGCAACCATGTTGGGGACTTCATTTTGGTTAGGTTCGCCCATATTAACAACCGACTCCGAATCCTCAGCCAGTTCTTGGAATGTAGGATCTTGAACTTGCGATTTTCTCCGAAGAGTACGCTCAAGTTCTTGGTCCAAGTCTACAAGTTCTGACGGATTCGCTCGGGTCATAAACTAGAAAGAGAGAAGGAAAAATAAGATTGAGAAATTTGAAAAAGGTCTCTCTTTTTTTTTTGAATTAATTTTGTTTTTCAAGAAAGAGGAGAGAAAAAAGAGGTGATAAAAGTAATAGATTCGTTCTTTCAAAATATCAACAAAATGCGAGTCCCCGGCAACGGCGCCAAAAACTTGTTGATTAAAATTCCGCTTGCACGAAATAAAATCCGAACTAGCAATCCGAGAAGGCAAGTATACCTATCGAACTGTAGTATAGGAACACAAGTGTCGTATTAAAATCCGAGAACCGTTGATTACTTATACTCAAACGAATTACTATTATTTTATCTTAATAATTTTTTGGATGGTTTTGTCTGCTAAGTTGAAATAAAAGCTGGATAAAAGTACGGCTAAACGATGATTAAGAAATAGCACTCGATCTTGACTTACTTCGGCCTAAGTTGATCAAAATTCAAAAGCAAACTTAAAACTTAATAAAGTAAGGGCAGCTTGACCGTGGGGGTTCCTATAGTTTGAACATGCTTCTCTCGAAGATATGCCCAACTGAGTTTAGGAAAATCCGACCGAACTCTCGTCCCGTATTCGAATACCTAAAACTCGCTTTAAGAGGTGAACCCCGCTATTGGGTTTGACTCCAATCCAGGAGATTTACGTCATTCTCTCTCGAGAAATGTGTGTAACTCTCTTTACTCTTAAGTGCTCACTTCAGACTATCGGCCTCTCGGCTAGCCAAGAATGAAAGCAAAGGTGGGGATTATATATCGATAATATAGCTCCACTAAATTTTAATTAAGAGTAAATCTAAGGCCCAACACTTTAGAAAGTGAAAGAAGACTAAAGGATCATAACTTGATCAACTCATCCTCAGATCATCAAGATCGAGTACTATGAGGATTTAGTTACTCATGGTGGAGGGGTAGGAGAGAGAAATGATGAAGATTTTAAGAGAACAAAAACATACCATTTTTATTAAACAAAAGTTCAACTAAGATTACAATTGCATGGAAAGGCTACTAAGCATTAGTAATACACTATAAAAGGAAATTACAAAGGCATTACAACATTCATATGAAAACTAGAAAAGGAAATGCATTGAAATAAGAGAGAGAGAGAGAAAGAGAATAAAATGACATGAAAAACACTGAAAATAGAGTAGTAGCACTAGTTCTCTCTCCAAAAACTGAATGGGGAAAGCTTGGAGGCCATTCAATTTATAGAAATTTTTCTGCCTCGGTCACGCCCTCAGTCACGCCCGTGACTAGGGGCGTGACATTGTTTAATCAATTCTGCGACTTGGATCAGGTTCGGCGCACGATTCTGACGCGATTTGATGGGTCACGCCCTAGGTCACGCCCGTGACTGAGGGCGTGACCATTTCGGTGGTTAGTCGGGTCATGGGCGCTGACGGCGATCATGGGCGCTGACGGCTGGCTGACGTGGCAGTCACGGGCGTGACTGGAAGCACGCCCGTGTAACAGTGGCGTGACCAATTCGGTGGTCAGCTGGTCGAATCTGAGCTGTTCACGGGCTGGTCACGGGCGTGGCTTGCGTGTCACGGGCGTGACTTGTGTGTCACGACCGTGTACTTTGGGCGTGTCTGACCAGATCTTCTGAATTATGTTGGCAGCAGCTTAACTGGAAACAGCAACTTACACGCCCTAGGTCACGGGCGTGACCTAGGGCGTGACTTAGGAAATTTTGCATTTTTGACCTGAAAATTCAGAAAACTTAAGTTAGCACTAAAAAAAGGAAAATGAACCAAAATTGCATTTAGGTAAACAGCAATAAGCAAAAAGTAAGAGTAAATATCCTAAAAATAACCTAATTAAACTAACTAGATTTAGCATTATCACTTGGTCAAGGGGCTTTTTGGTCCACTGGGTCCCCTATGATATGATAACCCTATGGGTAAGGTCAATTTAATATGGTGATGGTCAATTAGGGTACTTTGTGAAGAAATGCCATTTTGACCTAAAAAGGGCATTTTGGTCAAATTGCACCCCTGGGGGTCCCATGATGGGGCTTTTAGGTCTACTAGGTCTCTTATAGCATTCTAGACCTAGGTGAGTGATCAATTTGGCAAGGTGAAGGTTAATTGGCTCTAAATAGGCTACTTTGACCAATTTGGAGTTTTAGGTTGACTTTGGTCAAATTGATCTCTTAGGTTGACCCCAATGGGACCTTGGTGCCCTAAGGGAGCCTCTAAAGGGTTAGGGATACTAAGATGGGGTCAGTTGATCAAGTTGAGGCCCTAAAGTCTGACCCTAAGCTTGGTAAATGGAAATTGCTAATTGCAGACCAAGGTGGTTTCCTCCTCCTTTCCTAAGCTCTCAAGGTCAAATGGCTCTTCCTATGGTTTTGTCATGACCTAGTCATGACAAAACCAACTTAGGGGTCTAGCAGTTTGGGGGATGTTACAAAGGGGTAGGTTGACGTTGTCATACTGTGACTTCCACCGGGAGGAAGTTCATGCAATGGCTAACTGTCCCGAGTTCTTAGAAATAAAAGGAGGGAGGAGAGCCCCAGCAGGGCAGCAACAACTTCAGGATGTCGGAAGAGGAGGAGAATGAGTGGAGGTAGAGGACACGGATGAGGATCAGGTCGACGTGGGAACCCAAGGAGGGATCGGGGTAATCCATGGGGGAGTGGGAATTGAGGCCACCCAAAAGGGCAGTCTCCATGCCATCTACCACATGAGTGTCGCTTCGACCTTCAAGACCCCAACACCTATGGAGAAGATCACCTTCACCACCAAGGATATGCCCGAGCATGAAGATCCATTATGTGATGCGATGGTGATCCAAACAGCGATCGAGAACTTCATGGTTTCCATAATCCTTGTGGACAATGGGAATTCTGTTTATGTGATCTTTAAGAAGGCCTTCGATGAGATGAAGGTGGAGGCAAAGAGGGTACTTTCCTCCGATGGTCCTCTCTTCGGATTCTCCGAAGAGAGGAAGGAAGTGGAAGGAAAGTCAACCTCCTTGTGACTCTGGGGGGAACGTCCAAGAACTGTCAGTTCGTCAATTGTGGATGCTCTGAGTAGTTACAACGCCATCTTAGGACGACCACTCATCAACGCATTTCGATGCATACCCTCCTCCTACCACCAATGCTTAAAGTACATTATAGAAGGAGTCTAGATCTGAGTCAGGGGAGACCCTCATGTGGCTAGGCAGTGCTACGTCACGGCTGTCAACACCATCACCTGGAAAGAGGAGGCGGAGTAGGTTGACAGGGAATGGAGGGGGATGCCAGGCTAGAGGCAGCTGAGAAAATTGGGATGAAGAAATTCCTCACCCAGGATGGGAGGCCGGAGAAGGTGCAGGTCAGTAGGCAGCTGAGCAAGGAGGACAAGGGGAAGGTCCGAGAATGCATCCAGCAGAACATTGACGTCTTCGCATGGAGCATTGCGGTCATGCCAATGATCAATGCGGATGTGGCTGCCATTTGTAAAATCCCCCAAACAACTAGACCCCTAGAGTGGTTTTGTCATGACTAGGTCATGACAAAACCCTAGGAAGCTTGAAGAGACCACTTGGCCTTAGCCAGGAAGAAGGAAACCACAGTGGTCTACAAATAGCAATTTCCAGTTAACAAGCATAGGGTTGGACTTAAGGGCCTAAAATTGACCCTTTGACCCCACCATAGCACACCTAACCCTTTGGAGGGTCCCTTAGAGCATTTAGGACTCATTGGGGTCAACCAAAGAGGCCAAATTGACCAAAGTCAACCCTAACCTTAAATTGGTCAAAGTAGCCTAATTAGGGTCAATTGACCTCCACCATGCCCAATTGACCTTTCCCCTACCCTTATAAGGTTAGTAGGGACCCAATGGACTAAGAACCCCCATCATGGGACCACCAATTTGGCCAATTTGACCTAAGTCAACTCTAGCCCTGTTTTGGTCAAATTGCCCTAATGTGGGTCAATTGACCTCCACTTTGACAAATTGACCCTACCTAGACCTTCCTAACCCTTAGGGGAGGCCAATGGGTCACTAGACATCCATTGGGGTCAACCCAAATGGTCAAATTGACCAAAGTCAACTCCACCCTAAACTTAGGTCAAAATGACATGTTTTGACCTAATCAAGCCAAATCCACTTGGGCTAGACTCAATTGAGGTGGTCCACCACCTAATGGGGTTGGGTGCTACTGAAATTGCCATTCAATTTCAAGAAATTCGGCCAGGAGAGATAAAATCCCATTTTCCCCAAAAATGGTGGAGAGAGAAAGAGAGAAGTAATGGCATTCATGGCCAAGAGGAGGCCAAAGGCCTCCCCAATTGATGGGATTCACTCCCTCTATCAGTTATGAGAAGTTTAGGAGGTTTTCCAACCCACATGGGGGCTGATTTTGGCGGTTTTAACCATGGCCGAAATTCTCCTTTGATGGCCATTAATGGCATTCAAGGTATAACCCCGCCTCTTCCTCGATTAAGCTCTCTATCATCTTCAAAAGACTGAGAGGAGTGAAACACCCAACATTCCAGAGGAAATCATGCAGTGGAGGCTCAGATCGGCAAGGCGCACAATTTGAAGGGGGCGGCCATGGCAAATCCCGGAAGCAACCACCATCAAGCCCGATTGAAGGTCTGGTTCTTCTACTCTCTCCCTTTGGGTAGATCTACATATATTGGCCGCAAGGTTTGAGGCCAAATGGCCTTGGATCGGGTTTGGCCGGAGCTTGTATTTTCAAGCTTTCAATCCCACCCTACACCCTCCGTTCCGGCCACCTCCGACCGGTCAACCACCCCCCATCGCCGGCCACCACCTCAATGGAGGTGGTGGTGGCATTGGCCGGCCGGGGAGGCGCTTGGGTGGCCGGGAAAACACCTCCAAACATCACCCAGGTCGGGGCAATCTCAGCCATTGGCTGGAGGAAGAATACAAGCTGATTCCGTCCGTCCCTGCTTCAAGATTCGTGTAGCACATTTCATTTTTTTATATTTGTTATTCCCTTTTTCTGTCTCTTTACTGGCAGCTGTTAGAAATAAATATTAAAAATACTTAGGCCCCTCTACAGAAAACGTGGTCAACACCAAAGTTGTAGCCCTTGGAGTCTACTTTATTTTAAAATTAATTTCACCCCAAAAAGAGATCTGTAGCCCCCTGTAGGTCCATTTTGGTGGGACTGGTCTCTAGTGTAGGACAACCACCATTTCTTGAATAACTTTTGATTGGGTCATGGGATTGACTTGAAAATTGAAACCTAGGCTACTTATATCAACCCCCTTATCATATCAAAAGATGAGAATTTTAGGAGAAAAGTTTTCTAAGGTCTTTGTAATAATTTCATAAATCAAATATTAATTAACCATTGGGTCAAATGACCTCCAATGCCCTCCAAATTTTGGTGGGTACTTCTTAGGGTTATCTCATGACCCTGGTAAAAATCTCAGTCCAATTGGGACTGATTTAGTTTGGAAATTGGTTAACCTAAGTTGGGTCTAATTAGGTCAAAATTATGGCATGGTGTTTATCTTGAGGAATTGTGGTCAAATCTCCTCACCATGAGTTGAAACCTTGGCCACTGGTTTAGTATCCCCTAAAACACCTTCATGAGTAATATGGGGTGGTGTAGAGGTGAATATGCCTTAAAACCCTAGTTTTACCCCTTGGGGTGCATTAGAGCTTTGTGAAGGATATGTAGTCAAAAGCTATAAAATGGCCATAGAACCTAGGATATGTGTTTATGGGATGTAATTATGCCCTAGGAAATTTTGAGAGAATTTTAGGAGAATTTCTTGCCCCTAAATTAGGTCATAACCCCTTTAGAGAAATTTCTTATAAGAGACATTTACATGTTCAAATGGTCTTGTATGGTGATGAAACCTTGGTAGTACCTTTAAATTTATGTGATGGACCTCTGGTAATTTTTGTGAAACTAATTAGGTGATTTAACCAGAACTTCATTTACAAGGCATTTATATTACCTTAATCTTAAGAAATATAATTGAGGGTCCAATACTCTCTGGAAAAATGTGCAACTTGGTGATAGGACATTTAAGAGCACTGGGAAGCTCTGTGAATTTTTATGGAATTTTTGGAAGTATTTATCAGTAGGCTACTTCACAACATGAGCAAATTTGGAATTACTTTGATTAATTATTTAAGTAAGGAAATGATTCCCATAAATTGTGAAACTCTGTAATTAAGCTTTTCTGGACATAATAGAGATTTGGTAATTTTTCTATAATTTTGATATAAGTATTCTTGGTAGTTCCTTCATAAATCATCAAGTTTGGATAGAAGTTAAATATTAAAAATAGAGGAAATTTCCTTACTGTAAAGTTGTGCTATTCATTATTTACTGTTATTTTGGCATGATAGATTTATCTGAATTTTATGAGGATCATGTATTGAGAATACCTTACACTTCATGTTCATATTCATACTTGGCAAATATTGGAGAAATTTAAATAAATGTTAAAATGTTGAGGAAAAATATGATTCTCTGAATTTAGTTTTTAAACATCATGATAGACCTCCAGTAAATATCTTGAGTCAGATGGATGAATATTTGGAGTACCTTTACTTATAAGCTTCATATAGTTAGTTGGTCTGCGTATAGTAAAAATGTGAAATTTGGATATTTAAGGGTCTACCGAGTGGAAGTGGCATGTAGTTGGTGTACATGGTCAGGTTGAAGAGATTGAAGGTCACCAAAAGGAGTTTCGGTGATGAGGGTGTGCTGGCGAGCTAAGAGTTAGGGTCGTGCTTGGGGTTGACGAAAGATCGTCTTTCCCCTAGCGTGTCATAAACCGCCTAGGGTTAATCCAAGTGCAATAACAAGGAGGGTGTTCTTATGGGTAGATACCAACAACACTAAGTGTCTTGAGAAAGGGAACTTTGGGGTGTCATCCCATTACAGTTCCTAGTACCGTAGCGAGCCCCTTACAGGGTAATCCTCGGGAAGTCCAAGATTAACCATAAATTATAGGGATAAGTTGATGTACAAGATTAACTTAGTAATACGCACACCCACACCCCGTAGTTACGGGAGGTTAGTTGGTTTGGTTGTACGAGCGGTAGGCTCGGTGGTTGAAGCAGCGGACTAGTCAGTCTGGTGAGCTTGTGACTCAGTAATGCTTGTTGGTACGGACGGGTTGGTCCGGCGAGCTGGTGGCTCGGAAGGTTATAGTGACGGGTGGGTTAGCCCGCTGAGTTTATGGCTCAAGATATAGTAGAACATGTTTGCATGTGCATGAAGGTGGTGGATCTTCGGTATTGGACGGTCGTTCACACCGACGTCAATACGTTGACTCGGCAAGTGTGGAATTTGCACTTAGCCATGAAAGTCTGGTGGTCCAGCCAGTAAGAGTACGCAGATGCTCCGCGGTTTTGCGTTGAGGCGTACGATAGGTCTAGGTTAGGTAGTATGAATACCAACCTAGAGGTGGGCGAGGCCCAACCCACCGCTTCTGTTTGCCACTACGGGGGTATCCTCGGTGTCTTGCTAGCTCCAAAAAGGGGGAACTAAAGGTCTGTGCGCATAGAGTCGAAGTGTGTGAGTTGCACTTGTATGAACATATCATAAACTGCATACCTTACATGTCATGGCATAAACATTGCATTTCAACCCCTACCCATATCGTATAAATTGTTATGGGACTCTTTATACGATAAACCTTGCTAAACGACCCCTTGGTCTATAGGTTTATATGGGCATTCCTATAAATCAATGGTTACTTTTGTAAGACCCTTTTTTTTTGCAAAAACCACCGGGTCTTAGGCCCAGAACCGCCACTTTGCGGTGACACCTTCGCTCGGGAAGATCGTCACCACAAAACGCCGATCCTGCCAGCCAATTCGGTCACGAAGAAAAGTACATTAAAGAGAAGACAAGTCCACAGAATCACATGAATTATAAATGTCCACATATATTAACTGAATAGGAGATAACAAGGGTTACAATAAAAAGGGCTCTTGCCCTGTACATCATTTCCTCACTACAAGATCACTCGCGGAAGCTAACTCCTAGGTAAAACTAAGGCTAATCATCATCGACACTGAAACCGGAGTACTCAGACTAGTCTGACCCATCCCTGCAGACTTTGCACTCCACTGGTGCTGCAACACTGGATGCTTCTTCTCTTTTGGCCTGCGGTCGCTGCCTCGCAATCCACGTCTACGTCTTCGCCTTCGGCCTCCTGGTCGCTGTGCTGGAGGGGTCCCACCTCTCATGGGGCATCTGACCCGAGTGTGTCCCGGGTGGTGACAATGGTAGCATGGCCGTGGGGTCCACCATGTCGGATCCTGCTGTACCTGTTTCTCGGAGGTTGCTGCGTCTCCTCGAACTCCTAAAATGATAAGGTCCACCGACCGTCAGTCAAAATGACTCAGCCAATTCCCCACCCCTCCCCCCAATGGCTCCTAGGTACCGTATGGGGAGGAGGAAGCGGAGGACATTCAAGGGGTAAAAACAAAAGCAGGTGGCGGCGAATCTACAACTACACAGGTGTATATATATATGAAGCAATAAGTAAGCATAGTATACATAATGGCAAGTAAAGTAATATAAAAGTAACCATTGATTTATAGGAATGCTCATACAAACCTATAGACCAAGGGGTCGTTTAGCAGGGCCTACCGTATAAGAAGTCCCATAACCGACTTATACGTTAGGGGTAGGTTGAATGCAATGTTTATGCTATGACATGCAAAGTATGCTGTTATGCTATGTTCATACAAGTGCAACTCACCCACTTCGACTCTATGCGCATAGACCTTTAGTTCCCCCTTTTTGGAGCGAGCTAGACTCCCAGGATACTCCCGTAGTGGCAAACGGAAGCGGTGGGTTGGGCCTCGCCCACCTCTAGGTTGGTATTCACACTACCCAACCTAGACCTCTCGTACGCCTCCATAAAACCCGCGGAGCGTCTGCGTACTCTTGCTGACTGGACCGCCAGACTATCAAGGCTAAGTGTAAAACCACACTTGCCGAGTCAACGTATTGACGTCGGTGTGAACGACCGTCCAATACCGAAGACCCACCACCTTCATTGCACATGCAACATGTTCCACTTCCTACTTCCGAGCCCTAAGCTCCCCGGGCTAACCTGCCCGCCATCAATAACCTTCCGAGCCATCGGCTCGCCGAACCAACCCGTCCGTACCACAAAACACCACTGAGTCACAAGCTCTCCTGACTCAGCAATCCGCACCTTTAACCACCGAGCCTACCGCTCGTAAGACCAAACCAACTAACTTCTCATAACCACGGGTTGAGGGATGTTATTAGTTAATTTTGAACAACATCTTACTCCTATACTTTTAGGGTTAATCTTGGTCTTCCCGAGGGTTACCCTGTAAGGGGCTCGCTACGGTACTAGGGACTACAATGGGATGACACCCCAAAGTTCCCTTTCCCAAGACACTTAGTATTATTGGTTACTACCCATAACTAACCCTCTTAATGCTTTACCTGGTTCAAACCTAAGTGCTTTAAGACACTAAAGGGAAGTGACGATCTTTCGTCAATCCCAAGATGACCTACCCCAAGGGTGGCACCCCACCATCCTAGGCCTCACCAAACCCTAAATAACTCCAGGGATTCTCTCATAGTCAAATGATCACCATTAAACTCTCACATCTCCAATCAATATAATCCAATTTGGCCTATAACCCAAAAATTGCCAATTTGCTAAACGCAGACCATCCTCAACGCTTTGATGCTCATGAAGGGGAGTACACTAAATACTCAATCCTATGATTCAACAATTTTATTGGAGGTCCATACTACATTTTTAAGACCAAATCCAGAGTTTCATAATTTTCCAAATAATAATATTTAAATCATTTTTCCCAAAATACCACTTCCTAAGGTTTGAACTGCAAGTATGCTTTCCTGACATCCAATGCCTGCCTAAATTTTTACATAAATCAAGGGTACCTAATAATCAGTGGGTATGAATTTGTAGGAAAAACTAGCAAGATTTACTATTTTTAAAAATTCCAAAACTCACTTATTACCAATAAATTCCAAAGGAGGTACCCTCATATGATCTCCAAACCTTATGCAAATTAGTACAAAGGTGATTCATACTAAACTATTCAGTCCTACAAAGTTTGACCATGTTCCACAGAGGGTACATTTGTAATTTCCACAGTGGATATAGTTGCAATTAATTCCAAATTGAACTAGAGGTACCAAAAATATTAATCCAAAAATTATGAGAAAAATACAGTGGGTACATATTGGTATGAAATGGCATCCAGCAAAGTTTCATGCAAATAAAGTAATCTAACACCCTACAATCCATCATCCCAAAAATTGCCAACAATACGAATAATTACAATTTGGACCTCCAAATGTTTTCTAATGGTCCTAACAGAATCTTCCAAGGATTAATAACATTTATACTAAGTTGGTGACAGAAGATGGTTAATCATAAATTATTATTTCTTCCTAAAACCCAAAACCCTAATTATTTACAAATCTACCCAAGGGTTTATTACCTAGGATTGGCAACTCCAAACCCCACCAATTTCTCACAGTAGCATTCTCTGGTCATCAAAATCATCTCCCCAAAATTTCAAGTCAAACCATTAAGGTTTGACCCCTCTTCCTTCTTTGGCCTCTAATTGTACCCCTTTAGGGTTTAACCTAGGGTTAGGGTCAAAACCTCTCAAAATCCACCCAAACCTCATGTGAGGGTGTCACAACATTTATAGAACTCAGAGGAGTCCAACACACCCCTCTCCAAGGACAAACTCTCCTATGTCCTTCACAACCCCAAATTCCACTCCATAGGGATCAACCCTATGACCTTGAGCAAATCAACTCTACTGCTCACAAATCTTCCTCATGGGGTCTCAAATTGACTTCACTGACCTTCCCAAGAAGACTCAAGTCTCTAAGGACCCATTTGGCCAATGGATCACTATTTGGCTAAATGCACCCCAAAGTGCTACAACTCCATGACCTAGGGCAAACCAACTCCCCATTATTAGTTAGCTTCCGCGAGTGATCTTGTAGTGAGGACATGATGTACAGGGCATGAGCCCTTTATTATTGTAACCCTTGTTATTTCAGTTATACCATGTGGACATTTAATATATATAGCATGTGATTGTGGACTTGAACTTCATTTTGTTCGTTTATTCTTTTCTTCTTCTGTAATCGATATGGACGACAGGATCAACGTTTTGTAGTGACGACTTTCCTGAGTGAAGGTGTCACCGCAAAGCGGCGGTTCTGAGCATAAGACCAAGCCCCTAATTTTGAAGCAATCCGGGCTCTTTTGAGCACAAATCAAGCCCCTAATTTTGAAGAGATCTAGCACTAGGGGAGGAGAAGATGATCGGACCTGAGTGCGGGCTTGGTGACGTGAATTCCGGCGAGTTGCCATTGACGACGCTGGAGCTTTTGGTGCCATGCCGATCCTTGCTCCTGGTGCTCGATTTCTTCGGGGAAGAGGGGGGTTTCACTCCTTTCCAACCTCTGAAGATGTTAAAAGGGTCGATTGAGGCTAAGGGTGGGGAGTTACTCGGATTGCCATTAAAGGCCATAAGTGGAGATTTCGGTTACACTTAGGGGGGATGAACTGGCCATCAATTAGGCCGGGAAGAAGCTTAAAACTTCTCCTCTCCCCAAGGGGAGATGAATGGAGCCATTAATTGTTCAGATTGAGGGGTTTCTCCTTATCCTCCATTAACTCCCCCTTCTTTCTCTCTCTTCCAAAATGGGCTTTCTCTCTCCTGGCCGACTCTCTCCAAATTGAATGGCCACCTCAGCAACATTCAATCCTCATTAGGTGGTGGACCACCTTAATTAGGTCTAGCCCAAGTGGATTGGGTCCAATTTGGGCAAATTAGATCATTTTGACCTAAATTAGGGCAAGGGTAAATTGGTTAATTTGCAAGTCCCATGATGGGGCTTTTTGGTCCATTAGGCTCCTAGTACCCATATAAGGGTAGGGGCAGGGTCAATTTGGCATGGTGGGGGCCAATTGACCTTAATTGAGTTTGTTTGACCAATTTTAGAATTAAGGTTGACTTTGGTCTAATTGGCATCTTAGGTTGACCCCAATGGGTCACTGGTGCTTCAAGGAGACCTCTAATGGGTTAGGGATGATATTGTGGGGTCATGGTTCAAGGTGGGGTCCTAAAGTCCAACCCTAGGCTTGGTATCTGAAAATTGCTATTTGTGGACCACTTGGGTTTTCTCCTTCTCACCTATGTTCACAAGGTCTTGAGCTCTTCCTATGGTTTTGTCATGACCTAGTCATGACAAAACCAACTTAGGGGTCTAGCTGTTTGGGGGATGTTACATGCCAGGCCCAGGCTTTCTACGCCCAGTCCTAGGCCTGACAATAGCCAAGCCCAGACCCAGGCTTAGGCCCCCTGTATAAATGAGGACTAGCTGGGCCTTTTCGGCCAGTCCGAGGCAGGCCTAACCAGGCCCAGGCAGACCTATTCAAGGCTGATATTTAAATTACAACAAGAAAAACCTTATTTAGCAAGAGAATTTAGAAAGGAAAGATAACTACTTGCTAATTAGCATCAAGTTTAGCTAGGTAAATATTTTTCTACTTTAGCTATAAAATTAGCAAAAAAAATTTTGTTGCAAAATTAGCAACGAATTTTTTTGTTGCAAATTTTTTTTTGAAAAAATAGCAACGAATTATTTTATTGCAAAAATAGCAACAAATTTTTTTGTTGTAAAATATTGATGGAGATATTTACATCCTAAAGTATTTGCTCTCTTTCTTAAAAAACATAACTTTTTTTATTTCTTTCAATCCCTCTCGTAAAACCCTAGTTAAATTAGAAATTAAACGATTATATATATACACACACTTTAGATAATTTTAAAAATTATTTATATATTTATATATGCTAATAAATTAGCATAGTTTATTAGTATAAAACAAAATAATTATTATATATATTTAATTTTTTATATGATTTTATAAATAATTTCAACATCTATATATATTATAAATTAGCATAGATTATTTGTATTTAATGAAATAATTAATAATATATTTAGTTCTTTGTATATATTTATTAATTATCATTGATTATTAGTATTCAACAAAATAATTAATAATATATTTTATTCTTTATATAATTTTATAAATATTTAAATACTTATATATATTTATAAATTAGCATAAATTATTAGTGTAAACCGAAATAATAATATAAAATGTTATATTTTATTTCATATTAAAAAATATTACAACACACACAAACGGGTCGGCCACCAACCCCGAGAAAAACTACCCGAACTTACAAAACGCACAAAACCTCACAACTCTCAACCTACCCACCCACAATAAGTAAGGTGTCAAAGCACCGTATGACGGCCTTCAAAAAAAATACATCACCAATACTCAATCTACATCGACCAAGTTTAACGAACTCAGTTCTTCTTCGACTGACGAGGAGCTGTTTTCGATGGAAGCAGTATGTTGCTCTCTATTCGCCGTGTCCAAATAATCTTTATAGCAAATACAAATCTCCAACGACTCTTCGTTAAGTCGACTCCGTCGTTCATTCAAAACCCTGCCACTTAAAGAAAAAACAGACTTCGAAGCTATCGTACGAGCTTGGACAGTTAATATATCGCGTGCCATTAAAGTCAAAATAGGATACGTGTTCGTTTTATTTTTCCACCACTCTAATATATTAAAATTTTCAATTTCTGTTTTAGTCATATACTCTCTAAATTGTATTTTAGTGTATAATCCTAATTCATTTAATGTACTAGTAGTTCGTGATTTCTTTCTAGACGCAATCTCATAACTTTCATTTTAAAAATCATCTGTCATTTGTATTGTGTTGAATCATCTCGCTGTCGCGACCCATATAAATAATAATAATAATAATTATAGAAATCTGTAAGAACTGTATTAAATTTTGAAATTATTGAATCTTCGTATTCCAAATTATTTAAATCTAAGTGTAAGTTTTTATTTATTTCTTCTAAAAGATTTTCAACACCTAAAACATCTAATAAAAGATTTAAATCGCTTCACATGAAAACATAGGTGATATTTCCTTATAGTATTTTAAAATTTTTGTTTCCATTATTTCAATTACGGGTTGCCAAAACCTATATTGTTTATAATAATTTAAAGTTTTCGTAATAATTAAAAAAAAATCGATATCTCGGGAGCTAGTGGGATAATAAACGCCGGATAATTGAATCGTCGCTCTATAAAAGCCTTCTAATAAGCGCATATAAATCATAATTGTTTCCCAATCATTTGCACTTCGCATTATAATCATTGCCGATACGCACTTTGTCGAGGTGCTCCCAGATTGGAGCACTATGTTTGTGCTCGACAATTTTGGGAACGGTACTAGATGAATATGCCATCGATCGAAACTCCGGAGTAAGAAATTGAGAGGATGAAATAAATGAGAGCTTAAACTTAAGAGTGTAATTAAAAAAAGTTAGAAAATTGTTTCATCTATTTATAGAAAAAAAATCATATTTTAATTAATTATAAAAAAAATTAAATTAATTTTAACCACTTGGCAATTGCCAAGTGGGCTGCCACATGTCCCCAATACGTCTTCTGATCTATCCTGGATTAGTGTCCTAAATACTCAAAACTAATTTTGATTGGGATAAGCAAGGTGGGGTCTAAATAAATGAAGTTTGTGCTCAGGACGTTCTCATCTTCTTCCCCGTTCGACACTGCGCCTCTATTACCAACGCCCGCCAACAGCGTAGAGCTACACGCATCTATCGAGATGGCGGCAGTCACCACCACGGACACCGCGCAGAGCCTTCGCCGGCCCGTCTTTCTCGGCGTCGACGTGGGAACTGGCAGCGCTCGAGCAGGTGCGCTGCCTGCCCTTGTTTTAATCGCCGGTTAATTATGATATAGATTCTCTTGAGGCATTGATTTGATTTTCCATATTTGAAAGAGTAACGCCTCTCGCATGATGTGTGTAAGAAGTCGTTCAATTGGCTGAACCAAACAATGATAATTTATGACAAAAGCTACCATTTAATCATGCTTTCGCAGAGCTTGATATCTCATTATCTTGAACTTCCCTTCCATTTTTGATGTTTCCTGTTGAGTTTTACTGGCTTGATATTGTTGGTGCCAAAAATGGTACCAACTCCACGATCGCTCAAACTGAAGGATGGGGGGTAAGACTGTTGAATGGCTGGTTACTTTGAGCTGAAGGAAAAGCTATTTTATTGATATAAAGCTTGAGTTACAGCTGAGGTTACAATAGAAAAGTATGAAAGAAAGGTATAAGATTTGAAGAAAAGAGCTAGCAAGGAGGTCTCCTGAAGTGAGACCGGAAGGTCCCCGCGGTCTCAAAAACTGAGATCGCTCAAGCCACTGGCAGGAACTGGAACTCTCAAAAAGATCCTCCAACTGGTACCCCTACCCCTCTATTTATAGACGCAGGGGCCTGCCCGAACGGGCAGATCTGGAAGTAACGGGCTGCCCGGAACTGCTGAGATCGCCTGAGACCGCTACTGAGATTGCTGAGATCGTCTGAGACCGCCGAGATCGTCTGGACCTGCTGAGATCGTCAGCTGAGACCGCTGAGATCGTCTGAGACCGCTGAGATCGTCTGAGACCGCCGAGATCGTCTGGACCTGCTGAGATCGTCAGCTGAGACCGCTGAGATCGTCTGAGACCGCTGAGATCGTCTGAGACCGCTGAGATCGTCTGAGACCGCTGAGATCGTCTGGACCTGCATCACCTAAACAGCACAACAGAATCAGCCTAAGGGCGACCTCACGAGGCGAGATCGCCCAAGGGGCGATCTCCTCTCTTTACGATCTTCCCACGGGGGAGGTCGCCAAGGGGCGACCCTCGAGCTGAGATCGGCCAGGTCTGGGCGATCTCCCCTCGGGGGAGGTCGCCAAGGGGCGACCTTCGGGCTGAGATCGCCCAGGGCTGGGCGATCTCCCCTCGGGGGAGGTCGCCAAGGGGCGACCTCCGGGCTGAGATCGCCCAGGGCTGGGCGATCTCCCCTCGGGGGAGGTCGCCAAGGGGCGACCTCCGGGCTGAGATCGCCCAGGGCTGGGCGATCTCCCCTCGGGGGAGGTCGCCAAGGGGCGACCTCCGGGCTGAGATCGCCCAGGGTTGGGCGATCTCCCCTCGGGGGAGGTCGCCAACGGGCGACCTCCGGGCGAGGACAAGGACGCCCAAAAAGAAGGGCGGCGGTGACCTCCCGGGGGAGGAGTCACGCGAGGCACGAAAGTAAGACCGCCCAGGTGATAGAAGACCACCAGGGCTCGGACAGCTAATTTGAGATGATCGCTGATTTCTGGGTAAACATAATCCCCGCATTTTTTTAAGTTTTGAAAAAACTTCGAAAAAATAAAACTTACCCACGAGAATCGCGATCCACCTTTCCTGTCATAGTAGACCATATATGATAGAAAAATGCAAGTACCTGTGCGAACTTACTACCTCCAAGCATGCTTGAAAAAACTCTCTATAAGAGAACTTGCGGCCATTTGATGTTATGTGAGTACCTGAAAGGAACTAGTGTGCACCTGCCTACCTCTGTAAAAGATCGGTTAGAGCAGGTATAAAAGAAACATATGTTACATGAGTACCTGGAGAGAAGATGCGAACACCTCCTTTTTTTGTGCAAAAGATATGTTGAGCAGGTACCTGAAAAAGTGAAGATTCGTCAGGTATCTGAAACAACTTGTTGATACTTATCTTGCCCATATTTGAAGTACAATTGATAATTAAGTGGTGATCTTGTGGTTGTCAAAACATCTTTTGAGGAGATATTAACTTTGGCCATTTGCAGCTGCTATGTTCTGGAATAACTCTGATGTCAAATGGCGATCTTTAATATTCGAGATTTTTTTTGTAGAAGAATCAGATCATGATAATCCAATAAATGATTCTTCTGAACGCTGTTATGAATTTTGATAATTGAAGGTGTCAAATAATCCAAACCGCTCCTTCTGTGAATGAAAAAACATTTGTCTTTTGAGATAGAATATTGTCGGACTCAGCTTTTCCGACTGCTTCTTTGTTGAATAATAGAAGAAAAGACATGAATACTTTCATGTGCTTTAGACTGCTTGATAAAGAGATGAGCACTCAAGTAGTGATCTTAATTTCTCCAGACCGCCCAAAAATAAGTTGTTTTAAGATGACGATCACAGATGTCCCAAAACACCTGTCAAAAAAGCTTCTTTGAAGAGAACCAGTTAACAATCTTCAATACTTCAGATTGCCAGAAAGTCCTCAAAAAACTCTGAAAATCCCACAAGCAATCTCTAACATCCAAGTCCTGGAGGAAAATAAGGCGGCGGTCTAAAAACCTTCTAAGATTGCTGAAGAAACCTGAAAAACCAAATAAAATCTGGAAATCCCACCGGCAATCTCTAACTTCCAAATCTTGGAGAAAATTAAGCCGGCGGTCTCAAAACTCTCTTTGTTGAAGAAATTTGAAAGATCAAATATACTCTGAATATTCCCCCAGTAATCTCTTATACTCGAGTCTATTCACCTTTAGTGAAATAATCACTTACTGCTCACAGAACCCACTGATTAACAAAAATACGGGAATGAAGTAATCTGGAGCAATTCGACATAACTTTTTCCTGGTAACCTTTCATGTGAAATCAACCCAGCCCCAGCCCTACCGCCTAATAAAAGTCGGTAGCGGGAGCTCACAAATCAATGAACATAACCTTTCTTTTAATCTCAATCAGATATCTCAACAATTGATGATAATCATCATATAAGAAGAGATTGAGGGAGAGAAAGGTTGGGAGAAAGGGGGTTGGGCTACCCACTACGCATCTGCGAGTGATTCGAGCGTGATGCGATCATCGTGGGTTTTACGACCCAGAGAAGAAGAGAGAATTGGAGATGTTACTTCCATACTTCCTATCAAACAATAGGGATGGTATTTTTACCTTTCATATCCATGTCTACGTATTTCACGAGGTATTAACGTAAACAAGAAAAAGTAAAGTGATGACAAAGCTTTACCCGTTTCGGTTGATCCGGCCAATTTCTACTTTTCATATCAACGTATTTGTAGAAATATGAATGTAGACAGGAAAAAGTAAGGAAAAGTAAAGTAATGAAAGAGTATTAAACGTACTTGGCTGAATGTTCGCAGTGAATATGGGTATGAAGATTGATATAGCTGACCGCTGGAGAACATCCTCGCGATGATTGTTGGTGGTTGGATACAGATAACTGCTACTCTTATTACAAGCAAACTTAAAAAATGAAAGATGCAGAAACTCCAAACAAGTGGGAGACATGCAAAACTAAATTGACATTGTATCTCATCTATATTTCATGCATTTCTTTTATTGAATGAAAGGAAATTTGCTTTGTGAAGTTGTCTTTGCTGGAAAATAAGATCTTCATGTTATTAAGCAACATAATCCTGTAGTTTTCCTGCCTTCAATAGTTTGTCTACCAATTTTCGGAGAGCACGACAATCTTCTGTATCATGACCAGCAGCTAAATGATATAGGCAGTAGAGTTCTTGATTGCGTTTTGCAACATTAGACCTCATAGGACGGGGTCTTTCGTACTCTGGCATATCCCGAATAATTGGAAAAACCTCTTCCAAAGGGATATTCAACTGACCAGATCCTTCTGAGTAAGTTTCATATTTAAATGTTGTAGGATCATAAGACATGATGGGAGAGATTTCCAAGAATGGAGATGACATATCTTGTTGAGATGGAGTAGACATATCCGGAGGAGGTGAACAAGACTCAAACTGCTCATCTTGCGGAGGGATTTGTGATGAAGATGAATGATGATGATATCTACTCACCCGATGCCGCTGAGTGCGCCGGTTCCGAGAATTCATATAATTAGGATTCATTGCCTCACCTTGAATAAACCGGTTTGCTATTTCGATGAGGTGCCTATAAGACTTGGGCTCATTTGCGGTAACTTTGAATTTGAGAGGGCCTTCTTGGAGTCCGTTGATTAAAGCGACTTGATACAGTTCTTGATCTGTACTAACAATTTGAAGAATTTCTCTCTGGAATCTATCGACATAGTGGGCGAGAGTTTCGTTAACTCCTTGCTTGATTTGGAAGAGGGCCGCGACACCTCTTTTCCGTTTTTTGTTGGTAGAAAACCTTAAGAGAAACATTCTCCGCAAATCCAAAAGGCAAGCAATTGATCCAGATGGCAGGCTATAGAACCATTCTCTAGCATGACTGTCAAGGGTCATAACAAAGAGCTTGCACTTGACGCCATCCATTAATGTTCTTAAAGAAATGGCTGACTCAAAGGCTTGGAGATGGGAGAAGGGATCTTCTTTTCCAGTGAAGGTTGGCAGACGAGGCTCTCTAAAACTGTCAGGAGCAGTCACCCAACGAACTCTATCTGTGAAGGGAGAAAGATCTTCCTCTTCAACAAAATCTGGAGGAGATGAAGGATAATACGCACCAGCTGGGGCTGGAAAATTAGTATAGTCTTCCTGAGGGTTAGGCATTTCTACGGGACCTCCCTGGGCAACTGGCCTGAAAAATTCAGGTCGAGTGGCCGCGAACTCCTCAGCTTGGGGTGGCAAAGGAACAAATGGATCCACAAATCGAGGAGGAGCTTTCTTAACAGGAGCTTGAACCCCTGACATCTCCATTGCTACTAAAAAATAGGAATTGCCGAAAAGGAAAAAGATGCAATAACTTCCAAACGGAGTCGAATTTTTGGATAGTTCAGGCCGAGACGGTCGCAACAGGCTTTGAATTTCTGAATTTCGACACCCGGATCAAAAGTTATGACTGTTTGAAGTTTTGGTGTATTTCAGGTCGAATTCCTCGCACCCGCTGTTTCACCAACTACTCAAGATCTGAAGGTCGCGTGTTTTCTGTTGGTGCCAAAAATGGTACCAACTCCACGATCGCTCAAACTGAAGGATGGGGGGTAAGACTGTTGAATGGCTGGTTACTTTGAGCTGAAGGAAAGGCTATTTTATTGATATAAAGCTTGAGTTACAGCTGAGGTTACAATAGAAAAGTATGAAAGAAAGGTATAAGATTTGAAGAAAAGAGCTAGCAAGGAGGTCTCCTGAAGTGAGACCGGAAGGTCCCCGCGGTCTCAAAAACTGAGATCGCTCAAGCCACTGGCAGGAACTGGAACTCTCAAAAAGATCCTCCAACTGGTACCCCTACCCCTCTATTTATAGACGCAGGGGCCTGCCCGAACGGGCAGATCTGGAAGTAACGGGCTGCCCGGAACTGCTGAGATCGCCTGAGACCGCTACTGAGATCGCTGAGATCGTCTGAGACCGCCGAGATCGTCTGGACCTGCTGAGATCGTCAGCTGAGACCGCTGAGATCGTCTGAGACCGCTGAGATCGTCTGAGACCGCCGAGATCGTCTGGACCTGCTGAGATCGTCAGCTGAGACCGCTGAGATCGTCTGAGACCGCTGAGATCGTCTGGACCTGCATCACCTAAACAGCACAACAGAATCAGCCTAAGGGCGACCTCACGAGGCGAGATCGCCCAAGGGGCGATCTCCTCTCTTTACGATCTTCCCACGGGGGAGGTCGCCAAGGGGCGACCCTCGAGCTGAGATCGGCCAGGGCTGGGCGATCTCCCCTCGGGGGACGTCGCCAAGGGGCGACCCTCGAGCTGAGATCGGCCAGGGCTGGGCGATCTCCCCTCGGGGGAGGTCGCCAAGGGGCGACCTCCGGGCTGAGATCGCCCAGGGCTGGGCGATCTCCCCTCGGGGGAGGTCGCCAAGGGGCGACCTCCGGGCTGAGATCGCCTAGGGCTGGGCGATCTCCCCTCGGGGGAGGTCGCCAAGGGGCGACCTCCGGGCTGAGATCGCCCAGGGCTGGGCGATCTTCCCTCGGGGGAGGTCGCCAAGGGGCGACCTCCGGGCTGAGATCGCCCAGGGCTGGGCGATCTCCCCTCGGGGGAGGTCGCCAAGGGGCGACCTCCGGGCTGAGATCGCCCAGGGCTGGGCGATCTCCCCTCGGGGGAGGTCGCCAAGGGGCGACCTCCGGGCTGAGATCGCCCAGGGCTGGGCGATCTCCCCTCGGGGGAGGTCGCCAAGGGGCGACCTCCGGGCTGAGATCGCCCAGGGCTGGGCGATCTCCCCTCGGGGGAGGTCGCCAACGGGCGACCTCCGGGCTGAGATCGCCCAGGGCTGGGCGATCTCCCCTCGGGGGAGGTCGCCAAGGGGCGACCTCCGGGCTGAGATCGCCCAGGGCTGGGCGATCTCCCCTCGGGGGAGGTCGCCAACGGGCGACCTCCGGGCGAGGACAAGGACGCCCAAAAAGAAGGGCGGCGGTGACCTCCCGGGGGAGGAGTCACGCGAGGCACGAAAGTAAGACCGCCCAGGTGATAGAAGACCACCAGGGCTCGGGCAGCTAATTTGAGATGATCGCCGATTTCTGGGTAAACAGATAATTATCTATCTCTTTAGAATTGATTCTGCGACTATTTTTTTTATCCTTCCAATAGAGGTTAATGCCTTGTTTTGGGTTGATCTACTATGCCTCCGTCTTAGCTCAACTTTGTCTTCTCTGTAATTTAGGTCCAGCCTTTATGAATGCTTCTTTAGGTTTTCTATATATGTATCATCCTCATGGTACAACCCCCATATTTGCTGAGTTAGTGTGACTCGACGCAGATAAAGTCGCAATAGTGAAGGTGATAGTGACAAGCGAATTGATCGCTCAGAGGCGACTGAAACCAACCAAGGCAGAAGGAGGGCCCGAGGGAGGGAAGAAGGGAGTAGCGGGGCAAGTGGGGGGAGCACCCCCCACTCGCCCCCCTTTTTTGCGGGCGAGTGGGGGAAGCCCCCCACTCGCCCCGCTTTGCGGGCGAGTGGGGGAAGCCCCCCACCCCCCCACTCGCCCCGCTTTGCGGGCGAGTGGGGGAAGCCCCCCCACTCGCTCCCTCTTGCGAGCGAGTTGTGGCCCCCACTCGCCCCCCTCTTGCGGGCGAGTGGGGGGAGCACCCCCACTCACCCCCTCTCTGGTTTTGGGGGAAGCACCCCCACTCGCCCCCTTACGGGCAAGTGGGGGAAGACCCCTCTCGCCTCCCACTCGCCCTTCCTAGCGGGCAAGTGGCACTCAACCTCCCTCTCCCTCTTCCTAGTGGGCTATTCGGGGGGTGCGAGTAGTAATTTCAAGTGGTTATCCGCAATCCATTTTCAAGAAGTCTATAAATAGACCCCCATGGGCATCTTGGGAGAGACACCTCTTGATCTCTCCCTCGCGTGTTTTAGCTCAGGGCAAGTAAGGATCAGATGCATACCCGTTGCGAACGTCGAATCCAGTTCTCTGGTTTCAACATTTTGGTGCGGTGATCGTGGAAGCAGATAGTTCGGAAAGTTCTGAGCAAGTCTCATGACTGGAAGCGATGAGCCAGTGAACTCGGACCCTCCCGACGAGTACATGAAGAAGAGTGACTCCGAAGAGTTCAGGAAGTCGATCCTGGAGGTTTTGCGGGTCGCACTCCCCTCTCAGAGCGAGTGCTCAACACCACCGGCACCCGTGCTCGCCTCGCCGTCTATGGAGGAGACAGAGCAAGCATGTCGACTAGGGAAGGGGCTAGCCTCGGAGGAAGGCTTGAGCCTCCAAGCGCGAGTGCTCTTCAACAGCTCGCCCAGGATCAACTACCCTGATGAGGAGGTGGGGAGAATGCTTTTGTTGGGAAAAATACCCTTGATTTATCTGAACAAATTATATACAAGTGATTTCATGTATTAGGAAATGTTACTCATATTGTATAGTAAGGGTAAATTGGTCATTATATGTCTTAGGATGTCACACTCACCTTAGAGTGTCAAGACCAGGTCAGGGCAAGCACAATTTGAGTTGAATTAATACTTGCGTCAAATACAAGTCGACGCAACTTCGAATTGATGTCGACGCAACTCAGACTAGAAGTCTAAGCAACTCAACCTCTCTGTCGAAGTATATCAAGTCGACGCTACGTCGAAAAGAAATCGATGTAGATGAAGGAGCATGTCGAAGTTAACTTAGAAGTCGACGCAACTTCGTCTTCTACTCAACGCAGAAGGAAGAGTCTGTCGAAGCCATCTGAAGTCGACGCAACTTCGACTACAATTCGACGCAGACGATGAAGTTCAAGGAAACCTTTTCAGCTGTCATTTTAGAACTCTCTCTCAAGGCCCACAGTACTGAAGACCGTTCTACAACAGCTCGTTTATTGCCTCAAATGGAAAGGAGCATTCAACAAGACAGGGAAATCATTCTTGGAAAGAAATCAAACAGCTGGTAGACGGGTCGTGAACAAAAGAGGAGAGGAAGATAAATTGTCCAAGTCTATGCCTTTTCAGGACAACCCAGAAGAGGAAAGAAATTCAAAATCAATCATGGACAATAAATAGAAAGAGAGAAGAGAGAAAAGTAGAGCATTCATTACCATCTTCTACAGCTTGTCGATTAGGGCTTCCAACTTTTTCTTCTTCCTCCTGGAACCCTAAAAAGACAGTGACAAAAAAAAGAACTGCTCTCTCAGAACAGAAAAACTGAAGGCTGCTCTTCATCAACATCTCATAGTTTTGGAGGCTGCTCTTCATCAACATCAAGATTTGCAGGTGCGTTTTTACGTACGGTCGGTTTTGACCGTGCGTGAGTAAAATCGCACAAGCGCTTCTGCTTCGTCTTCTTGGGCAACCTGTATGTTAATATCGCACGGTCCACGCACGGTCCACGCACGGTCGTGCGTTCGACCGTGGGTGACCAATTTCTGACAGTTTTTCTATAAAAGCCGCAGATTTCGACCTAATATGGAATCGATCAATCCATACCATCTTCTTCCGCCATTTCCGCCGCAGGAGGATCTCCAGCTCCGTTTTCCTTCCACCTCCCATGAGGGCTTTGCCCTAGGCCGCTTCCATCATCCAAGTGCTTCAAGGAGAGGATTCCACCCTCATCTTCATCGCCAAGCAAAGAGTTCTTCGCATTGAACATGACCGGATTGTAATATACTGGAGAAGACGGGTCCATTGGGAGGAAGTGACAACCCTCCTCTACCCCGGACGATAGTTGGGACCGAGCTAGGACGCAGATTGACGACCCGACGACTCCTACCGTGAATCAACAACAAGCCTCCGGATTCGGTTGTATCCTTTGCCTTTTTCTCTACTTGTATGGATGTATATGAATATGATCTTCATTTTATTGATGATGTATGCCATTATAGACTCTTGATTTATAGTTCTATTTTCATAGTTGTGAAAATGCTTATTTGTGTAGAATGTGCTTGAAGTGTGCCGATTCCGCCCCCGCTCCATTCCACTCCGCAAACCCTTCATTCCATTACGCAAGCCTACTCTTCCACTACGTGAGCCTACTCTTCCATTCCGCAAGCCTACTCTTCCATTCCTCTTGACTACTCGTCCATTACGCTTGCCTACTCTTCCACTCGCCAAGCGAAGCGGTGCTAACGGCCCGTATAATTCACTTCACTTTCGCCGGTGCGAACCCTTCATCCGCTTGCCTTATCGGCCATCCGCCTAGTGAAGCAGTGCATAACGGTCTGCATAGTCTCCATTCACCTTGCGAAGCAGTGCATAGCGGCCTGCATAGTAATTTAGTATTTAGTTTTATTTTGCTTTCCACAATCCAATCCAAACCTCCTGCAATCCATCCGACCTAAAGGACTTCAATCTCATGTCCTTCCTCAAAAGTAAACTCCACCCTACTGTGTTCCTTCGATATCGATACTTGGGGATCACTCCCATTTTATATTACTTGAACGATTGGTACACTGCCGCGTCGTGCCGCAGTCTTGCTCCCGCCTATAGCGGTGTGCAAGATTCGCGCATCACTTCTCCAAGTGACAAGATTTCCACCAACGAACATGCAGAATCCTGAGGTGGATTTATGATCTTCTTTGTCATCTGCATAGCTGACATCAAAATAAACTTCTACAACTGGTCTTCAACAAGGGCAAGATCAAATTTCAAGGGTGGGATATTGATACGTAGACACCAGTGGAACTGCCCGCAGCAGCAATTGAAGGAAAAGAAGCCGCTATCTCGATACAATAAAGTCCACTGCATTTAAGAGTTTTATGTACTTTGTTTCTAAAATAATTGATAATAATTAATTAGTGGTTATTAATAATTAACATTAAGCAATATTAATAATATAAATTAAATATTAGTTATCTTGTTAGGCGTAGACCAAAAAAGACTTGGAATGAAACTATTAGGAAAGATATGATGTACGTGAGGCTATGATTAAAGATAGGGTGCAATGGAGACAAAGGATCCATATAGCCGACCCCACTATGGTGGGATAAAGGCTTGAGCGTTGTTGTTGTTGTTGTATCTTGTTAGCGTGCCATCTCTATCTATATAAGAATCTCTTAGGAGAGTGTTAAGTACATTTTTGGTGTCTTTAACGTTCTCTCATTTTGGAGACGGACTCTTTGAGGGAACCAGCCCTCAAAGTTCGATGGGTGCTTGTCTCTCAAATTTTATATCGCAGTTATGCGATTCTTGATTTTTCATTACTCTTACCCCGCAATAGTGGAAATGTCTCTGTTGGTAAGAATGTGTGACAATGAGTTCACTCATCCTAATCATTTTCAATGCCTTCCCAATATCTAGTGCCAGAATTTGTGATTGAAACTATTTTCTTAAAATTTTGTTGCTCCAAATATGAGCCACAACCATTTTTACAGTTATTTCACTATGTTTTTTTTGATAAAATTAACCTGGATGGGCAGAATTTGTAATACTCTCCTCTAAAATATGCACTTTTAATCACTGATATACTTGTGTATTTCCAAGAGGATCAAAATATAATACTACATTTCTTTATAAGTCTCAAAATATTTGAGTCATAAAAAATGTTAACATTCATGTAATCTTCAATTAAGGGTCTGTTTGGCACGCCGTTTTTGCTTTGGTGAGTTTGGATAAAAACTCCACCGGCATACAATATGTTTGACATTGTTGAAGTTATTAGTAAGAGACTTTATGTGTGTTTGGGATTTAGTCGCACACTGTAGTTTTTAAGTTTAATAGTTCGTTGTACTCCTATAAATTATCCCTTTGTGGATGAATATATTGCACCAACTATTTTTTTCCTTCTATTTTAAAATGGTATCAGAGCAGGAATTGACTCCTCCCTGATTTTTTTCGTCGCCCTAATTTATTGGTGACCTAAATTTCTTGGTGACTTCCTCTCTGGATTCTGCCTCTTCCTCTCGTTCTCGTCGACAGGTCCAGCCACCGCTCCCGTCGAGCAGTTCGGCTTCTTCTCCCGTCAACGAAATCAATTTTTGATTCCGTCAACGGGAGCGACCTTTGGTCCCTACGACGTCTGCGCCGGAGGGAACTCCCGTCTTCGCTATCATCGACGGTCTTGTTGATCGTGGCTCTCGCCTCTGCCATCTCCCTACTTCTTCGAGAGATCGAGCAACCGCTTCCTTCTTCAGCTGGCACTGTCTTCTCCTGCAGCTTCCTTATCTCGACGATGCTTCCTGAAGCTGATCCCGTCGTTCTTATCGACGACTTTTACGATCCCGCCCACTGCTCTCTTCCCGTCGTTTCTGTTACGCTCTTATCTTAGATGAGCTCACCAGACATATCCAACAAGCAACACCTTGGTATTTATTATTTCCGGATGATATTGTTTTGGTCGACGAGACGGGCGAGGGTGTAAACGCAAAACTTTAATCTTGGCGACACACTTTAGAAAAGCAGGGTTTTAGGTTGAGTAGGACAAAGACGGAGTATATGAAGCTTAATTTTAGCAGTGCAAGAATGACAGATGACTTCATTATTAAGTTGGGTGATAAAGATATTTTCCGCAGCGAGTGCTTTAAATATCTTGGTTCGATAGTTCAAAAAGATGGAGGTTTAGATAAAAATGTGATACATAAAATCCAAGCAGGTTGGTTGAAGTCGAGAGGCGCGTCAGAGATCTTATGTGATTGTAAAGTACCATTAAAATTAAAGGCAAGCTTTACCGCCCTGCAATTAGACCAGCGATGCTCTATGGTTCCGAGTGTTGGGTAATGAATTATGCACATGAGCAAAAAATGGGAGTTGCGTAGATGAGAATGCTTAGGTGGATGCGTGGACACACGAGTCTGGATAAAATTAGGAATGAATGTATCAGGGATAAGACAGGAGTGACACCAATTACAAAGAAGATGCGAGAAGCTCGACTAAGATGGTTCAGACACTTACAAAGGAGACCATTAGAGGCACCTGTTAGGCGTTGTGAGAGTTTAGTCACTAGGCATGTAGAAACGGGGGAGGGGTAGACCAATAAAGACTTGGAATGAAACTATAAGGAAAGACTTGTTGTACTTAGACATTAGTGATATTATGACTAAAGATAGGACACAATGGCGACAAAGGATCCTTATAGCCGATCCCACTATAGTGGGATAAAGGTTTGAGTGTTGTTGTTGTAGTTTTTTTTGTATTTGCTTGGTAGTTAATGTTTTTTTTGTCTCATCTTCTTGATTTCATGCACGTATTTCACGTGAGGGGGAGTGTTTGTTACGAAGACGACTCATAACATTTTCCCGACTCTCTCCTTAGTCACACACGGCCTCCAGGCTTATTTCGTGTGTTGTTGTCTCCCCAATTTTTCTTCGTTGTTGGGTAGGTGGTATGGTCTTTGTTGGTTGACCTTATCCAACGCGTTGGATCGTGTCGGAGTATCCCCGATCACCCATCTGTTGATTCTTATCCAGTGAGTTCATGGTCGGTGGACCGTGATGTCTGGAACCGTGTCGTGTGGGACCGCACTTTGTGCAGATTATCCCTGACAGATTATCCCCGATGGATTCTCCCCGGTGGCTCGTCTGTTGATTTGTCCCACTTAGCCTACCACCATTACCTTTCTTTTTATGATGTTTTCAAGCTGGATATTTCACTTCCATCTTGAGGGGGAGTGTTGAAGTTATTAGTAAGAGGCTTTATGTGTGTTTGAGATTTAGTCCCATACGTAGTTTTAAGTTTAATAGTTCGTTGTACTCCTATAAATTATCCCTTTGTGAATGAATATATTGAACCAAATATTTCTTTTCCTCTATTTCTACAGACATGATAAAGGTTATGACCATAAAAGGTGATGGGATTACTTAGGTGAGGTCTGACGTTCACGAATGACAGTTCATAACCACAATGTTCACGATTGCCTCCGCCGTGCCAAATAGACCTTAAGCATGCATACCGTTTTGTTGATGGATACTTATCCAAGTGCGGAACCATCTACGGAGCACTACAAAAAATATAGGATTTTTGTGGTTTATCCTCCAAATAGGTCCTGTCTGGGTGAGAGAAGAGAGAATCCTTTCCACTAAAAAAACGAAGACACAAATAATATACAGTAGGTGACACTCCCAAATTTTCCCTTAACCTGAATACACCAGCCTCACATACAAAAAAAGGAATCAGTAAAGGAATCTGTATCCACGACGTCTCCATACTGTGCAGTTTATACCTCACCTATGCTCAAGACAAAACGAAACGATGATCACTGAATACCAACTTCGTACCTGATTCCCACCGAGATTTGTCAGATTTGTTGCAATGCGGATATCTTTTTATTACATATGATTTCAATCATATGCATGGATTTGTTATCCTTATATCTCTCGCTGTTAACATAAGTTGATGGCTACATTTTATCTCATAATTGGATTTAAACATTTTTAAACTTCACCATGGAGAAATACTTTAATATCAATAGCTTTCGCTCTACTTGCATATTTTCTTGCATTTCTTTCTACATCGCATGTTGATATGCATGAAGAACCCTGGGCACTGAAATTCCATCAATGTGGCTCTTAGATATTTTAGTACTCAGCTGTTATTTTTTCTGTATCTTTTGCATAAATATGTTTTATTTTATAGAAGAAGTGTGTAAATGTTTGCCCGGAAGTCCACGACCTCTCCTTTTCGGTCAGAATGGTCAGTTTCAGCGGTCTCCATTTTGGGAGACCGCCCAGATCGCCTGCTCCTCTCCAACCATTTTTTTCCCAAGGCATAGGCGGTCAGGCCCCCGGGAGATCGCCAGACCGCGCGGTCTGGATGTTTTCTTCTTTTTTGTTATTGGCACCCCTTTCTCTGCCCCGGTTCTCCTATACCCAGGGCAACCCGTAATTTTTGGATCTGCCCGTTTGGGCAGCCTCCGCGTCTATAAATAGAGGGGTAGGGGTACCAGAAAAATGTCTTTTGCTTCGAGCCTCCAGCTTGCAACCTGTGCAAGCGGTCTCGATTTTTGTGACCTTTTCCACCTCTCACCAATACCTATTTTAGACTCCCTCCTGTAACCTCCTTTGAGATCAATCGAAGCAGCTTCTTCTCTCAGTGATCTCTTGTCTGACATCCTCCGTCCCAAGTAACCTGCACCCCGCAGTTTCCCCCCATCTCCTCTAAGTGTGAGTTTTGGAGGTACAATTTTTGTGCCAACAGAACGAACACTCGACCTTCAGATCAGAGTGTCCAGACGAAGTCAGCGGACAGTCAAAGTGTCAGATCGCGATATTCAGCCCGGTCAGTTCGTCTGCGGTCTCCCTTCTTCAGGTAGTGCGACCTCCTTAGAAGCCCTTGAGCTTCGCGTAGAACTCCACCTCGCGCAAGCTCGCCGAGAGGCCACTCAAGCTCGCCAGGAGACCGCTCAACAGTTTGAGTCCATGAACCAGATGCTGTCCGCGCTCTCCCAGAGATTGATGCCTCAGGCCGATCAGGTCGCGACCCCTGATCGTCTGGCCGGCTGTCACCCTTCAGACCGTGCGACCCCTCAGCCCACTGCTCCTTTGCGGTCTCAGGGGGAAGAGTTCGTTACTCCTCAAGCCTTCTTTAGGGAGCAACCCAGGGATCTCCAGCTCGAGCCCTGAATTTCCAAGAGGATTATGTTTATCCTCCAACTCCTGCTGCTGTCCCTCCTGCTCCTCCCGGTGTTTTTGAAGCGGAGGAGCCCTCCCATTTTTCTGATAGAATCCGTTGGGAGCCAACTCTCCACGGCTTTAGAGAGCCAAGGTTACCGATGTTCACTGGAAAGAGTGACCCCAACTCTCATCTTCAGGCTTTCGAATCTGCAGTCGCTTTGAGGACTCTCTCAGATGCGATGAGGTGTAAGTTGTTAATCACCTCTTTAGATGGACAGGCAAGGGAGTGGTTTTATAAACTACCTCCTCAGTCCATCTCCTGCTTCACCGTCCTGAGGCAAGAACTCCTTTTGAGGTTTGACACCTCAAAAAAGAGGAATAGTGGTCCTGCAGCCCTCTTCAAGATTAAGCAAAATGAAGGCGAGACTATGACTCGCTTTATCGACCGCTTCCAGAGGGAGATTTTGGGAATAGGGGATGTAGATCCCTCGCAGTATATGGTAGCCCTGATGAATGGCCTGCAAGTGGGATCTCTCAAGTTTGAAGTCACCACCAGAGAGTCAAGCTCTTATCAAGAGCTGATCAGCATCACAAATAGCTTGATAGAAGGGGAGATCAACAACTCCAACTATGTTTCCAATCTGACGTGCAGAACCGGTCAGAAAGGTTCTGCTGGTTTCTTCCCAGCTCCACCATCAGCAAAGCCTCTGCGACAAGAGTTCCAGCCTCCGACTCAGAGAAGAAGGAACTTCCGCCATCACCGTCCCTACCAGGGGCATCAGCAGTTTCAGCCGAAAGTGCCTCTGCTGCCAGCCCCAGTCTGTAACAACCCTTGCTTTTGGTGATGAGATTAATAGGAAATAGGTCAAAAACAAGATATTAATAAACTCCCTATTCATCTAACCGCACCCCACCCGGTTTAAAGCCCGCGCCAGCTAGGTTTCCCGTCTCCCGCTCCTGTGCATTTCTACCGCTCGCGATTTCGTCGCTCCCGTGCCGATCTCCCGCTCCCGCTCCCGCGCCGATCTGCCGCCGGCTGCGCCTCCTTCTTCCCCTCTCCAGGTCGACGACAGCAGCAAGGCTGCCTCCTTCCTCCCCTCTCCAGGTCGACGGCAGCAGCAAGGCCGCCTCCTTCTTCCCCTCTCCTGGACGCCGACAGCAGTAGAGAGCCGCCTGCCTCTCCTCCTCCGGCCGGCATCAGCCATCTCCTCCTCCGGCCGGCAGCAGGGTCTCCTCCTCCCTCTCCTCCAGGTGTAAGCAGCCCCTAATCTCTCTCCCGCTGCATTTTGGACGGTGGATTGCAAGAGGATCGTCTAGGGTTTTGCTTGAAACCTCCTCTACTCAGATTTTTGAGCCCAGATTTGGTCTCCTTGGGTAAGAAACTCCTCCAATCTCGTTGTTTCAGATTTGCCCTAGATTATTATGTTAATTTTTGTGCCCCAAATTAATGTGATTACGAGGATCCATTTCGTGTTCGTCGTATAATCTCATAATCCCGTATTTGTTTGTGTTTCTGGTGTCGCTCATCAGATCTAGTGGTGGATTCGCTCCGAACCCTCTCCGATTTAGGGTTTTTGTCACCCAAGCGCCCCCAAGCCCCCGATCCTTGTGGTAACTTCTTCTCCCCTCAACTTGAGGGAGGTAAATTGCTAATCCGCTTCTGATTGTGTTTTCGCGAATTAAACTGCCTGTGTTAGCATATGGTTTGTTGCTTGTCAAATATCAAATATCGTCTGCGATTACCCCTGAACAGGTTCAATAGAGCCTTGTCCTTGCTTGCGCCGCATAGTTGTTGCTGGTAGTTGCGGCTTCACCTTAAGGCAAGTGGAGAAATTCCCTCTCGCTTGCAAACAAGAATTTAATTTCTTTTACTGTTTTTCTAAATTAATATCAATATCTGATGGCATAAGCACTATCACTCGCGAACATGTCGCGTTGCGATAGGAATCTCCTCGGAAAAACATGAAACCCTTAGGTCTTGAGTGTCATAAGCGAATCGTGGAAACTAGGTTTTAGGTGGTGCAACGTCTTGCTTGCATGGTCACGGTGAGCATGGAATACCCTTATTCTGGTAAGCCTTACACTTGGACTTGAGTGTGAACCATGTGTGCCCACCATAAACACCTACGCATTTCATAGATAACAGCTTATGTCGATGCAAAATACTTGTTTAGGCTATACTCCAGAGTAGGCTAATATTTCTAGGTAGTCTCAGCTTGTATCAGTTACCTGCCTGTGTCACTGACCTGTTTCAAGAGTTATTTGGTACTTTAGATTTATTTCTTCATGTACTTAAAATTACAGCTTGTTTTCTATTATTTTCTTGTTCTGAGGCATTTTCCTTCTGTTTGGATTTGCCTTAGGGTTCGTGACCGCGCCGTCTGCTCCCTGAGTTTTCTTCGTTCAGCTGCAGTTTTGCTTGGAGGTTCTATTTTGATTACTGTGTCAGCAGGTTCTATGTATTTTGTTTCAGTACTGTTGGATCTACTTTTCTTGTATTAGTTATTGTCAGCCATTTTCTCTGGTATTGTGGACAACTCTTAGGGTGTTTTTGCTTGTATCAGATCATTTTACTTATATCATTTTACTATTGTAACTCATTTCATGTTCATCATTTCAGTATAATGTATGACATCTGATTTTAATGAAAATGCATAGTTTAACCATTCATTGTGGCTTCCGCATACTTATAAGATATACTAAATTCTTTTCAAAGTAATGAAATCAAAACTATTGTAGTATATCTGTTTCCGCCTTAGCAGGCATGGGTTCCTGTTCGCTCATGCCTGTGGCATCACGGCCCGCCCGAAGTGCGCTCTGACTCTTGTCGAGACGGGTCGTGACAGTTGGTATCAGAGGGAGGTTTAGCATCTAAAGATAAAATATTTTAAATTTTTATATATTTTGAAATCTATTATGTAAATATACGTGCATACATCATTTCCTCACTCACTTTGTCGTTGTCTGTTGTTCGAAGCTGAAACACGCACACACTCACTCATAAGCATGAGTAGTATGCGTACAAATGTTAAGGGAGTATGGGCAAACTTAACATTTATATGCATATGAATTTCCACTAGGATATACACCGCTTGCGAATATTAAATTGTATGGGCGGTTTAATATTTTCAAGTGCGCTGGCATTAGAATCATCATGCGCGTGACATGTTAAGTGATATGAGCGCTTAACATGGCATGCGTATCCATTCATGAACATTCTTAAGGATGCATTGTAGGCATAAATACATTGCATGCATGACATAACTCATTGCACGAGTGTTAAGCTGAGAGCAACAGATGACGATTGTACACACATGAACTTTTTTTTTTTTTCAAATCATTCTTCTATCGCACGCGATTTTATCGTCGCATTTGCACTTGCATGACTACCGCCTAGAGTTGTCCACTGAAAATGCTGTAACTATTACATGATTTACATATTCAACAGTATTAGAATGCTAGAACCTGTAGTTTCAATCCTCTAAGCTTAGCCTGACTGTTTCTCTTACTTGACTCTTTTGTGTTTCTTTCTAGATGGCTTCGAAGCGATCGCAACGCAAGCGGTCTACCTCTTCAGCGGGAGGAACATCTGGAGATGCCACTGCCCAGCTGATGAGGCAGATTCTGGAATGTCTCACCCGTCTGGAAGAGGATCGTCAAACTCCTGACCCAGCCCTTGGTTCCGACAGTGCAGGGACAGCTGCAGTTACTAACTCTACTGCCCTTCCTGGAGCCACCCCTCCTGCAACTGATTCTGGGACCGGCTCGCCTGCCGTCACCTTGGTTCCCCCGCTCGTGCCAAGCCTGCCTGCCCCGCCAGTGGCAATGGCAGATACTCTTGCATTCAAGAGGCTGAATCCGCCGTCTTTCGATGGCAATCGAGACTTCTTCGTGATCACTGAATGGATCTCCCAGATGGAGAAGCATTTTGAGTATGCTGGAGTTCCCGAGACCCAGAAGGTCCTCCTTGCGGCCTATCAATTGTCTGAGGATGCTTATACTTGGTGGCTCCAGCGCCGCAGTCTCCCTGATTCTGCCACCTTATCTTGGAGACAGTTCAAGGATGCTCTTATGGAGAACTTCCTCTCTTCCGTGGAACGAGACAAGTTAGCTGAGAAGTTCCTGTCCCTTCAGCAGACTGGTAGGACAGTGACCGAGTACACAAGAGAGTTCTCCCGCCTTTCCCTCCTTGCTCCGGAGTTCGTGCCGGATGAAGACAAAAAGATAAGCCGTTTCGTGAAGGGGCTCCATCATGACTTCCGCCAGCTTGTGGTAGCTCATGGCGCCACCACCTACGCGGAGACCGTGGGAGCTGCCTTGCAGGTGGAAGCTATTGAGTTGGATCGTTCTGCCAAGAAAGCCCAGCATGGAACAAGCAATGCCGCCGCATCTGACCTCAAGCGCAAGGATGCTCCAGCCCAACAGCAAGGCCCCAGGTCCAAAGAGGTGTGTGCCTTCTGCCACAAGGTGGGCCATGTCGCCCAAGTCTGTCGCTCCCTACTGAAGAAGCAGAAGATGGTTACCCCTGCACAACAACCTCAGATGACACTTGCCTCTGCTGCCTCCGTCTGTGCTTTCTGCAAGAGATCGGGCCACTTGGTAAAGGACTGCCGCCGCAAGCAGAAGGCCTGTTTCAAATGTGGGCAGGTTGGGCACCTCATGTTCGACTGTCCCATAAAGGATAGCCCGATCCCCACTCAACCTCTGCAAGTTATCCCCGGAGCTCAGGGCAGAGCTGTGCTGAACGTCGTCACTCAGGGCGAGGCGCTCGCATCTACCGACGTCATCTCTGGTACGTTTTGTGTAGAATTTTAAACTTTTCTGCATTCTTAAATCTGACTTGCCTTAGTCGAACAAACTTGTTATGCGTTATGTTTTCCTTTTTAGGAAGTTTTAGGGTCAAGAATAAGTGGATTCAAATCTTATTTGACTCCGGTGCATCGCACTCTTTTATCGCCCGCCGCATCGTGGACCTTTATAGTTGGCATACTTCGCCACTTGAGGTTCCTTTTGAGATTTCTGTACCCGGTCATCTGCATCTCTCAACCAGAGGCGTTCTCAATTGCCCGATCCTGCTTGGAGAATTGCAAGTCGTCGCTGACCTCATGGTTCTGGATATGACAGAGTTCGACGTAATCCTGGGAATGAATTGGTTGGTCGCGTATCGGGCAAAGCTGGACTGTGTGGCGAAGAGGGTCAATCTCAGCATTAATGGCAAGGAATACAGCGTTCATGTTCAGACCCGCAGCCACCTGAAGGTAATCTCTGCTGTGCGCGCCACTCGCCTTCTTAGCCAAGGATGTTCTGTCTGCTTCGTTTATGCTTCGCACTCGGATGCTATCTCTCCTAAACTCGAGTCTATTTCTATTGCTTCGGAGTTTCCTGACGTGTTCCCTGCCGAATTGCCTGGGATGCCTCCTGATCGTGATGTGGAGTTCTGTATTGATGTAGAGCCTGGGACGCGCCCCATATCTAAAGCCCCTTACCGCATGGCACCGCGTGAGCTAGAAGAACTCAGAACGCAGTTAGACGAATTGCTTGAGCGTGGGTACATTCGCCCTAGCTCGTCACCTTGGGGAGCCCCTGTACTCTTCGTGAAAAAGAAGGATGGATCCATGAGATTGTGTATCGACTACCGAGATCTTAATAAGGTGACCATCAAGAATAAGTACCCCCTTCCGCTGGTGGATGATTTATTCGATGATCAGCTTAAGGGCAGTACAGTCTTTTCCAAGATAGATCTCAGATCGGGTTACCATCAACTGAAAATCAGGGACTCCGACGTCCCCAGGACGGCCTTCCGAACTCGGTATGGGCATTTCGAGTTTTTGGTGATGTCTTTTGGGCTGACTAACGCCCCTTCTGCATTCATGGACATGATGAACCGTATCTTTCGTGAGTACCTGGACAAGTTCATCATCGTCTTCATTGACGATATCTTGGTCTACTCCAAGACCCGCGAGGAGCATGCAGCGCATCTTAGACTCACTCTCTCCACCCTTCGTCAGCATCAGCTTTATGCAAAGTTGGCAAAATGTGAGTTCTGGCTGGATCGTGTTGCCTTCTTAGGCCACGTCATTTCAGGGGATGGACTTTCTGTTGATCCTGCCAAGATTTCCGCAGTTATGGACTGGAAGCGACCTTCTACCCCTACCGAGATCCGCAGTTTCCTTGGTTTGGCTGGCTATTACCGACGCTTCGTCAAGGGTTTTTCCTCTCTTGCTGCCCCCCTGACTCGACTAACTCAAAAGCATGCTAGATTCGAGTGGTCAGATCAGTGCGAGCAGTCCTTTTCTGAGTTGAAGCAACGTCTGTGTTCAGCGCCCGTTTTAGCTCTTCCGACAGAAGGGTTGGACTTTTCAGTTTACACTGATGCTTCCGGAGTTGGTTTGGGTTGTGTCCTGATGCAGGATGAGCGTGTTATTGCTTATGGGCGAGGCAGTTGAAGGTTCACGAACGCAACTACCCCACTCATGATCTGGAGTTCGCTGCAGTGGTGTTTGCTCTGAAGCTTTGGCGTCATTATCTCTATGGCGTGAAGTGTCACTTTTTCACTGACCACCAGAGTTTAAAGTACATCTTTGTTCAGAAGGACCTCAATCTTCGTCAGAGGCGTTGGCTCGAGTTCGTGGCAGATTATGACTTGCAGCTCACGTATGTTCCTGGTAAAGCCAATTCAGTGGCAGATGCGTTGAGCCGGCATGCCTCCGTAGCCGCTTGTCCACCCATGTCAGCTATTCTAGCAGCCTTGATTGATGACCTCGATCGGATGGATATATCCATCGCGCCAGAAGGTCATGAAGAGGTTCCCGTTCCGTTATGGGTAGAGCAGGTGAAGGATTTACAACCATCTGACCCCGCACTCCAGCGCATCCGCCGACAGGTTGAACTTGGGACTCTTCCGGATTTCTCTATCTCTGACGATGTTCTGCGTTTTCGAGGCCGCCTCTGCATTCCTGATGTTCCTGAATTGCTCGATAGTATTTGCCGGGAAGCTCACGAGTCTCGCACATCTGGTCATCCAGGCAACAATAAAATGTATCATGACTTGAAGCAAATCGTTTGGTGGCCTGGTATGAAGAATTATATAGCTCGCTTCATCTCTCGATGTCTGACGTGCCAGAAGGTGAAAGCTCAGCGTCAGCGTCCTGGTGGTCTTCTGCAGCCCTTACCTATCCCCGAATGGAAGTGGGAAGATGTCTCTATGGACTTCATCACGGGTTTGCCCCGTACTCCGAGAGGGCATGATGCGATTTGGGTCATAGTGGACCGCATGACGAAGGTGGCTCACTTCATCCCGTACAAGGAAGGTCACTCCACTGAAAAGATGGCCCGGATTTATGTTTCTGAGATAGTTAGACTTCATGGGATTCCTCTGCGGATTGTCTCTGATCGTGATTCGAGGTTCGTTTCGCACTTTTGGAAGGGTTTTCAGCAAGCCTTGGGTACCGAGCTCAACCTGAGCACCGCTTATCATCCAACTACCGATGGGCAGACCGAAAGGGTTAATCAGATCCTGGAAGACATGCTTCGGTGTTATATTCTGGACTTCAAGGGAGCTTGGGATGAGCACCTACCGTTGGTTGAGTTCGCCTACAACAATAGCTATCAGGAAAGCCTCAAGATGGCCCCCTTTGAAGCATTGTATGGGCGTCGTTGTAGAACTCCTCTCTATTGGTCGGAAGTTGGTGAGAAGGTGGTGTTGGGCCCTGAGTTACTTCAGGAAATGGAAGAAGCCACCAAGAAGACTCGTCTTCAGCTCGGTCGTGCCATTGAAAGACAGAGGAAATATGCTAATCAGCGTCGCCGTCCGTTGGAGTTTGCAGTAGGTGATCAGGTGTTCTTGAAGGTTTCTCCTACTCCTGGGGTGAAACGGTTTGGTCGCCATCATAAGCTCAGCCCGAGATTTGTGGGGCCGTACACCATCTCAGAGCGTGTTGGAGGATCTGCTTATCGTTTGGAGTTGCCAGATTCGTTGTCCGGTGTTCATGATGTTTTCCATGTCAGTCAGCTCCGGAAATACATCCATGATCCTACTCGTGTTCTTGAGGAAATTCCGGTGGTTCCTGAAGCTAATCTGTCTTATCCGATTGAGCCCGCCAAGATAGTGGAATATCAAGAGCGCAAGCTTCGAAAGAGGACCATTCCTATGGTGAAGGTACTTTGGATGCATGACAAGTCTGAGGAGTTCACTTGGGAGCTCGAAGCTGACATGCGTAGCAAGTATCCACACCTTTTCTCCTGATCCTGGTACGTCTCCGCCCTTGTTCCTCTCTCTATTTAAGTGCCTTTTCAGTTAGTTCTCTTGACTTGAATTGCAAACATTGTTGGAATGAATGTCATCCTAATATTCGCCATAAGAGAATTCTCAGAAGTTTCGGGACGAAACTTCCTAAGTGGGGGAGAATGTAACAACCCTTGCTTTTGGTGATGAGATTAATAGGAAATAGGTCAAAAACAAGATATTAATAAACTCCCTATTCATCTAACCGCACCCCACCCGGTTTAAAGCCCGCGCCAGTTAGGTTTCCCGTCTCCCGCTCCTGTGCATTTCTACCGCTCGCGATTTCGTCGCTCCCGTGCCGATCTCCCGCTCCCGCTCCCGCGCCGATCTGCCGCCGGCTGCGCCTCCTTCTTCCCCTCTCCAGGTCGACGACAGCAGCAAGGCTGCCTCCTTCCTCGCCTCTCCAGGTCGACGGCAGCAGCAAGGCCGCCTCCTTCTTCCCCTCTCCTGGACGCCGACAGCAGTAGAGAGCCGCCTGCCTCTCCTCCTCCGGCCGGCATCAGCCATCTCCTCCTCCGGCCGGCAGCAGGGTCTCCTCCTCCCTCTCCTCCAGGTGTAAGCAGCCCCTAATCTCTCTCCCGCTGCATTTTGGACGGTGGATTGCAAGAGGATCGTCTAGGGTTTTGCTTGAAACCTCCTCTACTCAGATTTTTGAGCCCAGATTTGGTCTCCTTGGGTAAGAAACTCCTCCAATCTCGTTGTTTCAGATTTGCCCTAGATTATTATGTTAATTTTTGTGCCCCAAATTAATGTGATTACGAGGATCCATTTCGTGTTCGTCGTATAATCTCCTAATCCCGTATTTGTTTGTGTTTCTGGTGCCGCTCATCAGATCTAGTGGTGGATTCGCTCCGAACCCTCTCCGATTTAGGGTTTTTGTCACCCAAGCGCCGCCAAGCCCCCGATCCTTGTGGTAACTTCTTCTCCCCTCAACTTGAGGGAGGTAAATTGCTAATCCGCTTCTGATTGTGTTTTCGCGAATTAAACTGCCTGTGTTAGCATATGGTTTGTTGCTTGTCAAATATCAAATATCGTCTGCGATTACCCCTGAACAGGTTCAATAGAGCCTTGTCCTTGCTTGCGCCGCATAGTTGTTGCTGGTAGTTGCGGCTTCACCTTAAGGCAAGTGGAGAAATTCCCTCTCGCTTGCAAACAAGAATTTAATTTCTTTTACTATTTTTCTAAATTAATATCAATATCTGATGGCATAAGCACTATCACTCGCGAACATGTCGCGTTGCGATAGGAATCTCCTCGGAAAAACATGAAACCCTTAGGTCTTGAGTGTCATAAGCGAATCGTGGAAACTAGGTTTTAGGTGGTGCAACGTCTTGCTTGCATGGTCACGGTGAGCATGGAATACCCTTATTCTGGTAAGCCTTACACTTGGACTTGAGTGTGAACCATGTGTGCCCACCATAAACACCTACGCATTTCATAGATAACAGCTTATGTCGATGCAAAATACTTGTTTAGGCTATACTCCGGAGTAGGCTAATATTTCTAGGTAGTCTCAGCTTGTATCAGTTACCTGCCTGTGTCACTGGCCTGTTTCAAGAGTTATTTGGTACTTTAGATTTATTTCTGCATGTACTTAAAATTACAGCTTGTTTTCTATTATTTTCTTGTTCCGAGGCATTTTCCTTCTGTTTGGATTTGCCTTAGGGTTCGTGACCGCGCCGTCTGCTCCCTGAGTTTTCTTCGTTCAGCTGTAGTTTTGCTTGGAGGTTCTATTTTGATTACTGTGTCAGCAGGTTCTATGTATTTTGTTTCAGTACTGTTGGATCTACTTTTCTTGTATTAGTTATTGTCAGCCATTTTCTCTGGTATTGTGGACAACTCTTAGGGTGTTTTTGCTTGTATCAGATCATTTTACTTATAGCATTTTACTATTGTAACTCATTTCATGTTCATCATTTCAGTATAATGTATGACATCTGATTTTAATGAAAATGCATAGTTTAACCATTCATTGTGGCTTCCGCATACTTATAAGATATACTAAATTCTTTTCAAAGTAATGAAATCAAAACTATTGTAGTATATCTGTTTCCGCCTTAGCAGGCATGGGTTCCTGTTCGCTCATGCCTGTGGCATCACGGCCCGCCCGAAGTGCGCTCTGACTCTTGTCGAGACGGGTCGTGACACAGTCCCCCCAGCTCCCCAACAAATACCGGTTCATCAGATTCATTTTGTTCAGCCGCCTCTCCCGTGTTCTTCTCAACCATCCTATAATGACTCTCAAGAGTCATTTATCGAGCTCAACGTCCCGATGAGCGAGGTAGTCCAAGTTCTCCAGAAGTAGCCTTTTTACAAAAGGCCTGCCCCCTTGCAATCCGACCCAAAGACCAGAAACCTTTCACTCTACTGTGAACATCATAGAGATAGAGAGAGGTCATCTGATCGAGAATTGTCGAGCTCTTCGAATGCTGGTGGAGAAGCTCGTGAAAGAAGGGAAGTTGCAGGAGCTGATGCAGAAAGGTGATCTCTCCAAGGCTTCCACCTCCAAGAGCAAGGAGGTGGTGGAGGTTCATTGGGAATGTGAAGAAGTTGATGACGTTGGCCCCCTTGGCAACGTTGGTTATCCCAGCGAGTGAGTGGATGCTAACGATGAAGGAGCTTTAGGCTATCTCTTCTGCATCCACGGAGGAGCAGGTCTCGAATCCTCAAAGAAGGCTAGTCTCGCGAGAGTCTTCAGATCAGAGGTCGCTGCTACCTCATCTTCTGCTCCGGTCCAAGGGACAGTTACCTTCGGGCAAGAGGATCTTCCTCCAACCGCCAACCCCTTCAACGATGCAGTTGTTATTAAGGCGGTCATCGAGAATTATACAGTTGAAAATATCCTGATCGATACTGGAAGCTCTGTCAACCTCCTATTCAAGCCAACCTTTGAAGCCCTAAAGACCGGAAAGACTCTCCTTTCCACTGAAGGGCCTCTCTTCGGTTTCTCTGGAGAGAAGAAGGAGGTAGAAGGGAATGTCACCCTCTCGGTGACTCTGGGAGGACTAACCAAGCTTGTTAAATTCATAGTCGTTGAAGCTCCAAGTAGCTACAACGCGATCTTTGGAAGGCCAATTCTAAATGAATATCAAGCGGTGGTTTCTACCTACCACCTCGCCGTGAAGTTTCCCTTGAATGACAAGCAATATCGGATCAGGAGTGATTCGAAGAAAGCCCGAGAATGCTATGTCAAGTCGGTCAATGTGACCGAATCCTTTCCTCAGGTAGCTGAGACCTCTTCAGCCCATCAAATCCCCAATCCAGCTGAAGTTGCGGAAGAGGTCGCAGAAGAAGAAGCTAGAGAAGGAGTTCGCTTGGAACCTGCCTAAGCAACTCAAGCCGTGCCGATCAACAAAGGAGATGAGAGCAAGAAGCTCTCAATCAATGCCGAGCTACCTGAAGCTGACAAGAGTCAACTCATCTCCTGCCTTCTGAAGAACCTGGATGTATTCGCCTGGTCAGCGGATGACATGCCAGGAGTGGATCCAGATGTCGCTTGCCATCACCTCAACATCGATCCCAACTTTGCTCCCATCAAGCAAAAGAAGAGGGCGGTGACGGTGACTTTAGCTCAGCCCATCAGAGAGGAGGTGGAAAAGCTTCTCAAGGCCAAGTTTATTCAAGAAATTCAATACCCGGATTGGGTATCAAATGTTGTAATGGTTAGAAAGGCTGGTGGGAAATGGTGAATGTGTGTAGACTTTACAAAACTCAATAAAGCTTGCCCGAAAGATTGCTACCCCTTGCCTCAGATAGATTCTTTAGTTGATTCCGCGGTTGGGTATTCTTGTATGAGTTTTGTAGATGCATTCTCTGGTTATCACCAAATAAGAATGCATAAGCCCGATATCCCTCACACCTCATTCATCACGAATGACGGTTGTTTCTGCTATCTCGTAATGCCTTTCGGGCTAAAAAATGCTGGTGCTACCTATCAGAAAATGATGGACACCGTTTTTAAAACCCAAAAGAAAGAAATTTAGAGGTCTATGTTGATGACCTCTTAAAAGCAAATCCTTCTCAGCTCACCTTAACGATTTAAATGAAATATTTGCAACCCTTCGGATCTTCATTATGAGGTTAAACCCGTTGAGATGTGTCTTCAGAGCTAGCAAAGGGAAGTTTCTCGGCCATCTTCTCACTCCGGAGGGATTGGAATAGAATCCTGATAAGGTGAAGGCTATCCTAGAAATGTCACCTCCCAAGTCCTCCAAAGAAGTTCAGCAGCTAGGTGGGAGGATGGCAGGCTTGAGCCGTTTTATCTCTCGCTCAGGAGATAAGAGTGCTCCTTTCTTCAAGACTCTTCGTGGAGGAGCTAAATTTGAATGGACGAAAGAGTGTGACGAAGCTTTTAATCAGCTCAAAAAGCAGCTAACGTCAACTCCTTTGCTCCAAAGCCCGAGAGAGGGAGAAGATATTTTCTTGTATCTTGGAGTTGGCTCCGATGCCATCAACTCTGTGCTGGTCAGGGAAGAAAAGAAGAGGAAATTCTCAGTTTATTATATAAGCAAGATCTTGAAGGATGCGAAAGCCCGGTATCCGATCCTTGAGAAGCTGGCCTTGATGCTTGTAACTTCGGCCCGAAGATTGAGACCCTACTTCCAAGCTCATTCAATTCAGGTTGTCACCGATCTCTCATTAAAGAGTGTGTTAGAAAAGCCAGAACACTCGGGTAGATTGGCAAAGTGGGCAATAGAGCTCAGTGAATTTGATCTCTTACATTCCAAGAGTAGCAATCAAAGCTCAAGTGCTAGCGGATTTTATGATCGATGCAAAGGAAGCTAGCTCAGAAAAAGAGATCGGAACACCTCTAGCCTGGACAATCTTCGTTGATGGAGCTTCGGGGAGAAATTCATCTGGAGCTGAAGTTGTTTTGATTAGCCCAAATGGGGTTAGGCTAGATCAAGCTCTAAAGTTTTACTTTCCAACAACGAACAATCAGGCAGAATATGAAGCCTTACTCGCCGGTCTTAGATTTGCAAGAGAGCTAGGGATTGAAGATGTCCAAGTCAAGACTGATTCTCTGGTAATGACATCTCAAGTGAATGGAACTTTCGAGACCAGAGATCACATTTTGAAGCAATACCAAGCTCTGGTAAAGAGTGAGATATGCAAATTGAAGACCTTCACTATTCAGCACATTCCAAGAGAAGAGAATGCGGAAGCTGATGAGTTAGCCAAGTTTGGTCTCCGTTCAGGACTTCGGAATTGTTCCATCCGGCTATCGAAGAAGGAGACATTATGCAGATAGATCAATGTCCATATTTGATGGATCCCTTCGTTCTCTACCTCTCAACTGGAGAGCTTCATTCGACGGTAAAGGATAAGGATAGGTTTAAACTAAAAACAGCTTATTACTATCTTGTTGCAGGGGTGCTTTACAGGAAGACTTTTCTCTCGCCCTTGGCAAGATGTGTTTCTGAAGAAGAAATTCCAATTGTTCTTCGAGAGGTTCATTCATGAGAGTGTGACAGCTACTCGGGAGCTAGAACTTTAGAAAAGAGAATTCTAAGGCAAGGTTACTTCTGGCCGCAAATGAGGAAGGATGTAGGGAAGTTTGCAAAAAAATGTGTTCAATGCCAGAAATTTGCTCCTCTCAGCATCAACCAGCCCAACAGCTCAAGTCAATAGCAACTTCATAGCCGTTTGCAGTTTGGGGAATGAGTTTAATTGGGCCATTTCCTTTGGCTAGTGGCCAACACAGATTTATTCTGGTGATGATCGATTACTTCAGCAAGTGGATCGAGGCAAAGGCGTTGGCTAAAACCACTACTCAGGTTGTGAGGAATTTTATCTGTGGAGAGATAGTATGCAGACATGGAATTCCTATGACAATCATCACAGATAATGGTCCTCAATTCAACAACTCTAGCCTTATAAACTTTTGTGATCAAATCGGTACCGAGGTGCGGTTTGCTTCTGTGCATCATCCTAGAAGCAATGACCAGGTATAAGCTACCAACAAATTAATAATCAATCTCTTGAGAAGAAAGTGGAGAACCTCCGAGGCAATTGGGCAGATCAATTTCCTTAAGTATTATGGGCTCTGAGGACGACTCCAACCTCAGCTACTAGAGAGACTCCTTTCAAACTATCTCATGGTTCAGAAACTCTTATTCCAATTGAATTTGAAGTAAGAATTCCAAGAGTATTACTATCTCAACAGAATCAGGATAGCTGGATGGAAGGAAACGATGAAGAGCTAAAATGTAACCTCGACCTCATTGAAGAGCTGAGGGATACAACAACCATCAGGCAAGAGGAGGTAAAGAAACGAATGACCAAGTATTTTGACAAGAATGTAGAGTTAAAGAGTTTGCTGTTGGCGATCTTGTCCTCAAGAAGGTGGACGCAACAACAAGATCTGGCTCAGTTGGAAAGCTCAACCCAAATTGGGCAGGGCCATTCGTTATCAAAGAGGTACTCAAGAATGGTGCATATCATCTCCAAACTTATGAAGGAGATGAGCTATCACATACTTGGAGTTGAGATGATCTCAAACGTTTCTTTTCTTGAAAAACTTGTACTTGTTATTTCTTTCTTTCCTTTTTGTTTGCAAACACTGGTGATATGATTGTAATCTCCTGTGTTGCATATATATTGAAAGGATAGTATCAAGACAGATCATTGTCAAAGGCTAAAATCCTACCAAGCGAGACATCGATGGGTCCTACTTGATACCCCCTTGACTTGAAGCTTGAGTTGTAAATCTACCATGACCACATGTAGCGGGGACATTTCGCACCTTGTGTAGTAGTAGCTCGCCAAGCTCGTGCGGAGGAACTTTAGGATTCCATGTCCTTGCTGACATCTGACACACCTCTGCATCAAGGGAGGTCTAGGTGAATGTCCAGCTCTGTCATGCATTTCAGGACATCGTTACAGCCTTGATGATCCCTAGAGGAAAACAATGCCGGTGAAACTCCTCAGTATGACCGTACCTGCCCTACTGATCATCATGCTCTGTGACCCTCGAATACTCATTGGTGCTAGGATAGCCGAGGGGCGATCAGTAGCATCTATGATCGCCGCCTGAGCCCTTGAGTGGCTAGGGTGTTACAATCTAAATGATCTCTTGAGGAAAACAATCCCGGTGTAGCCCTGTAGCATGACCGCACCTGCCCTTTTGATCATTTAGAGTTGTTCATCTCCCTTCTTTCCTCACTTCTTAGGGTATTACAATCGTAATGATCTCTTGAGGAAAGCAATGCCGGTGTAGCCTTGTAGCATGACCACACCAACCATTTTGATCATTTCGGATTGTACACTTCGCAAGCTTTATGTCTCTCTTTCTATTGTGAATAGGCGGTCTGAGTTTTGTGAGACCGCCAGTTTTGAGGCATCTGGTTACATTGGAAAAGGGCGGTCTGGAGTATCTGAGACCGTCGCCTGTGTTCCTTGGTATTATGATAAGAGGCGGTCTGAAAATCTAAGACCGTCGTTTATAATTTTGTGGTTCTATTCAGTGGAGGGGCGGTCTGGAGCATTTGAGACCGCCTCCTGTTTTATTTATGAATACATCAGTTAATAATTGGCTTGGAAGTATCTGGTACTGTCAATTGCAAAACCCTTTTAAATATCTGTTCTCATTATAGGCGGTCTGCAAAATGGAGACCGCAGATTAAATGTTCCTTTTTACTTATCTTTTCTAGAGTGAATGAGGATTATTATGAGACCTCTCTTCTATTAAGTAGCGGTCTGGTAAAGTTAAGATCGCCAGTTATCCGTTCTTAACAAAGGCTCGAGGTTCTTCAAGCATCAATGAATCTGGGTTAAATGAGATCGTTGATGATATCTCATCTCTGAACTTCTACTAAGTAGCGGTCTGAAAATAAGAGACCGCTGGTTATCTATCTTGAGAGATCCAAAGTTCTTCAAGGTCTGATTATCATCCGCGGAAGGAGCGGTCTGAATTATGGGAGCCCGTCCATCATCTTTTTCTCGAGTATCACTTTAAGTAATTTAAAATGTTCATGATCATTGTTTGTGAATGGTTATAGTTCGGCATCTCAGCAGAAGGTTTTCAGTTACTAGAGATCGCTACTCATAAAACGGTTTCATTCAAATCTGGCGATCTCATAATGTGACACTCTAATAGGATTAAACAACATTTCTCATTTTTCTCTTATAGGACGATCTGATGAAAAGGAGATCGCCATTATGGGTTATATTTAATATAAATTATTATATGAAATCTTCTTGTATATAGCAGCTTTCTCAAGCTCAGCAATACCTAAGGCATTGAGATCGAATACCAATTCTACCTCTGAAAAATGAGATCGCGTATGACAAAAACTATCCTTCTACTACAAGTCCAAGAGACTGGTTGCTGTCTGCTGAGATCGATTCTTCCTCGCTAAGGATTATGATGAGATCGCAAATGGTAAGATCGACATAAACATAAAAGAATAAGGAAACGCCGTCAAATCAACGGAGAAGGGAAGATTTACTTGATTTACATCATGTTTAGTAAGATCTACCCTTTATTTTGTTTTTCTCCTTCAAGCATGAACTAATTTCTGCAATCTTGTGTTGTGAGAGTACTATTTCTTGTGTAATGATAACTATGCTTTAATTTTCCTTTATGGATGTTTGGTGAATGATCTTTATTGTTCTTATGATCTTTATTTTGGAACTTTTGGCCAAGGTTTCGCTTTTCTACTGCGCTTCATAATTCGAGAGATGAGTTGCGTAAGGGTATCATAAGTTCGATATAGCGTTTGAAGGGAGAAAGAGATTTCCCCTTGGCGTTAGCAACATAGGTTTTTATTTCTTATGCGGTTCTTTATTTCACCCGAGTTAGAGATGACAGAGGAGGTAAGGGATTAGGGAAATCCGATATCGAGAGATACGGTTTTCTAAATTAAAATCGTTGCAAGAACATTTCACCACGCAATTTTCATAAAATTTTATTTGAATAATCATTGCACTAGATTTAGGAAATCACAATACAAGATTATTTCTCTTAATCGTTAGAAAAGTATTTTCTCCAAGGATTTATAGTTATTTTAATTAAGAATTATTTACTTATAATTTGCTTTCATAATTGAAATCACGGTATTCGGATTACTTGTATTTAAAGAAAAGACTTAACTGGTGTTTGCGAGCACTGAATTAACCACCTCTCCGTGGGAACGATATTTAACTCACATTATATTACTTGAACCGGCACGTGCACTTGCGTTCAAAATATTGAAACGGCAGCCCTATGTGATTCCGGTTCATCTCGCAACGTCCTCGCTTTGCAGGATGTTGCTAAACTGCAACTTAAAATGGATTCGGATGAGCGGAAGTCACTAGTGCTTGCTAATGGGACTGTAGTTAAGGCTGAGGGGGAAGTCAGGAATGTGAAAGTTACAATCGAAGGGACGGTAGTGGTTGCCGACTTCCAAGTTTTGGGACCAAGTCTGAATCAATCCATTCCCATCTTGGGAGTACCGTTCTTGAAAGAGAGCGGTGCCACCTTAGACTTTTCTAAGGGGTGTGTTGTCTTACCCTGTAAGGTGACATCCTCCACTTGCCTCAAGATTGTATCCGAAGCAGTAATCCACTCTCACCTTATTTTTACTGAGGAACCGTCTAGTGATGCAGAAAGCGCGAAAAGAACAGAATCGCTAGAAGGAGCAAAGAAAGAAGAGATGTTGCAAGTTGTGACGGAAGAGGGGAAGAAGGCAAGAGACAGCACTGAGACCAGAATAGTGAATGACGAGGGAAAAGACGGAACAAAGCGCCTTATGAAAATTTGTCCGAGTCGAAGTAACAAATGTAAACATTTTAAGCAGGTCCATTGGGCTGATCCGGTTGCCACGGCGGCAACGGAAGTGAAGCCACCCGCCACCAATGTGGGAAATTCTGCCAGTTATCAACGTTGGCGCTCACCAACTGTGGAGAAGCTGAAGCAAGAAAAATTGCTGCGTGAAGCACGCTCTGTTGCCCTCCGGCGCGAGAAGGAAGAGGTTAGGGGCAAGGGGGAGACATCCTCCTTGGGCCCTAAAGCCTTCACCTCTTTCCCATCACGCGTAGCTAGGGAGAACCACCACAAATCAGCATACAACTGATGCGTGATGGGGTCTCTGGGTGATTGTGCTGTTTCTTCGGTCTGATTTTGTGCCCTGTGTCGCTACTTTGCCGTCTTGTGTGTTTTTATTTTAGTTTGGAACAATCTCTTTAACTGCTGCTTTCAAACTTTAATACAGGTATTTGGTCCACCTTTAAGGACGTTAAACAAAAGGGCTTCTTGGGAGACAACCCATGGGAACCACCTGGTTCCGTTTGCCTTTTATTTCCTTTTATATGTTCTGTATTTCCTTCTTGCTAACAGCGCAGGTTGGAGCTCTCGCGTGGTGGATAATGGAGAGGATATTTAATTAAAAGAAAAGAGGAATTTCCGCACTTCTGGCATGCTCATTTATGAGCATAGATCCACTCTACCCCTTTCCTACTTATTTCTGAATTGGTTATTATAGTTGGTTTTGATCAAGTCTGGGGGAGAGAGTGATCGGTGCATGTGCACACACTTTGCATGACATGTTAGAATGTGCTGAGTTAGGAATGTTCAAATGTACTGTCGCATTGCATACCACGCACCACATTCGTTTTCTTGTTATTCGTGCGCATTTATCGTGTAAGTGCTTAATTTGTATGTTTGGAAGTCTGTTTGTTGATTTAGGATTGTGTGGCAGAACAAGTTGTGACCCATGCGGTGCTACTAGTAGAGAGCTAACGTGGCTTAAAAATTCTTGTAGAGTAGATTTTATTACAAAATTATAGTTTTATTTACTTCTGTAGTGTAACTGTAAAATACTCTACTCGAACGGTGAATTTGGTGAATCTAGCGGTAGCCCTAGGTCGAGTGTAGAAGAGCTGTTAGCCTCGTGCTGTTTGAGTTGGAAGGAGAGGAGACCTCGCTCGGTGGTTAAGAACTTGCCCCTAGCTATTTTCAAAACGAGTGCGTTGAATGATCTTGTTGGGAGCATGACGTAGGCCATCCTTTGATCCGATTGAGCTTTGATTTCCCAACCTAACATCACCCTTTGCTAGCCTCGTTGAGCCTTACCTTTCCTATTTGTTAAACTCCACCAAACTTTCACCAAGACCACATATCCTAACCTAAAACGCACTTGAGCCCAACTTTGAAATTTTTACATTTTGTTGATGATTGTGCGATGCGAAGTAATAAAAATTTGGAGGTGTGATGTGGTGTGTGCGCGCAGAAAAATGAAAATTTTTTTTGATTGATCCTAACCTATGTTATTATGGATCTATAAAAAAAAAGAGAGAGAGTTAATGAACTCTAAAAAGAATAGAACCATAAGTATGGTAGTCTCGCGCACACCATAGTGCTTAATTGAAGTCCGGGGGAGTGTGCTTCAAGGTGAAGATGTTAAGGTTGAATTTTGCTTATTTACCGGAGGTTGGGTGCGTTTAGCCTACGTTCTTCTACTTCATTACCGTACCTCAACCCAAGCCCAAGTCTAGCCTAGAAGCCCTACTGATTCTTGATAAGATCGTCTCGTGCAGTGGAGAAGGTGTGAAAGGGCAAGCTTATGACCATCGACCTTGATGGATTTCTTGGAGAGCACTTTCTTGAGATCCAATTTGAACAACGCTCACCTCAGCAGTTCACGTTATTTTCCCTAGGGCGCGACAGTTCGATTCACCAATAATTCACCTCAGAGTAGTAGTATTTTGTATTTTACACTTGTAGAAGTTCTTAAAATATAGCCTTTGTTTTAAAATCTTTTCTACTTTATTTTTACGATCGTTATTTCTTTACTTCCCATCGTGTTTTTCCTGCGCAGTTGCTTCTTTAACGTGCACTTTTCTACCATAGGATTAAGTGTTTGCCCGAGACGTGCAAACGGGTAAGTCTGGGGGTGTGATGAGTACCATTTTTATACACATTTATGGACTCATCTGGGCCGATTATCTAGTCTATGCACTACACTTTAGGCATGTTTTCATTCATATTGGTTATTCCTTGATAGGTGCACTCTTAGGCCCGTTTCGGTGTGCATTTGCGCACCTTGTTATTGGGGGTAAGCACATGGTGCTCCTCTTCCATTTCTCTATGTTTATCTGGTGCTGGAGGTGTATTCCCAGCTATTTTTATCTTGTATGCAGGTGGCCGGATTATCTTGTATCCAGTTTTCTCCCAGAATTCATAACTGTGTAAAACGCACGGTCGTGCGTTTTCCTTGACGCACGGGCTGTTGCGGTCGTGCGCTCTGATCTGGGCAGAAGACGATCGATCTGAATTTAGTCGTGCGTTTCACGCACGGGCGGATTTGCCCGTGCGGGAGTAAAACGCACGGTTGACCTGTGTTCCCCTTGTTTTAGTCATTTCTGAATTTACCCGTGCGTTTTGACGCACGGGCGGATTTGCTCGTGCGTGAGTAAATCGCACGGGCGGCGCTGCGTCTCCATCAAGCCTGGTTTTATCATTTGATAACGCACGGTTCACGCACGGTCGTGCGTTCGACCGTGCGTGACCATTTTTCTGCCTGTTTAGTATAAAATGCAGATTACATCGCAGAGAGCGGGGAGAGCGGAGAAGGGAGCGGGAAATTAGGTCCTTCCCGCCGTTCCTGAGGTCTGAAGGCTCGTCCTTCACCTCCACCACCAAAGAGGCCATTTTCCGGCGTTTTCCACCACCATCCTTCCATATGGGAGTGTTAGCAAGCATCCTCCGCCAAGTGCTCATGCATTCCTCGTCGTGGGAAGCCATAGAAGAGCTGTAGGTCTCTGGAGCGGTGACAACCTCCATTGAATCAGCACACCATCTGAGGGCCGAGCCCGGAGAGAGCCCGACAACCTCTCATTCCGGCCGAGAACCCTAGACACGGTGATTTCTTCCTATTGGTCTTCTCTAAACTTTATGTTTGTGTTTTCCTTGTGTTGTTGTAATGAACTATCATTTAGCTTTATGTTATCAATCTTTTGTGATGTTCATGTGCAATGATGCGGTGGTGCGAGAATAGCACTTTCTTTGCTGTGTTTTCTGAGATTTGTTGTGTGTGAAGCCCTAGCAATTGCTAGTGGTGTTGTTTGGAGAAGAGGTGTGTGCGACCCTCACCCGTCATAGTTACTTTCCGTCCACGCGCCTCCCGAAGCACGGCATCGCGGCCGTTGCATCCACCTCGCCTTGCGAAGCGGGGTTTTGACCCGCATCTCTCTTTTCTGCACTAGCTTAGGAAACCCAAAATCAATGCCCTTGTTTTTCCTTTATTCGCTCGTATAACGATCGATTCACCACACGTTTCGTTCAACAGAACCTGCATTCCTTGAGAGACGATATTCGGGGAAGCTATTCCCAATTTTATTACTTGACAGCGACCGGTGCACTTGCCGAATACGCATCACAAGCAATACGTGGAGTAACTCCCGATATAGCAGTAAAAGCAAGACGTGTAGGCGGATCGACTCATCAAGTTCCTATTGAAATATGATCTACACAAGGAAAAGCGCTTGCCATTCGTTGGTTATTAGAGGCATCCTGAAAGCGTCCGGGTCGAAATATGGCTTTCCAATTAAGTTTCGAATTAGTAGAAGCTGCCAAAGGCAGTGGCGATGCCATACGCAAAAAGGAAGAGACTCATAGAATGGCAGAGGCAAATAGAGCTTTTGCGCATTTTCGTTAATCCATGAACAGGGTCTATATAGACACATAGATCCATGGATCCATACATCTCGATCGGAAAAGAATCAATAGAAAAAGAAAGAATCGGATCGGAATTGATCGAGATCTTTCTCGAAACAAACAAAAAGGAAAATAAAGATGAAACATAAATCATGGATCAACTAAGCCTTCTCGTGGGCTTGCTTAAGAATAAGAAAGAGGAATCTTATGGAAATATCATGGAATCTTTCAGAAAATGGATTCCTATTTGAAGAGTGCATAACCGCATGGATAAGCTCACACTAACCCGTCCATTTTGGATCCAATTTGGGATCTTAGAGGGATCAGGAAGGAATTGGAATGTAAGAATATTGATTCATACAGAAGAAAAGGTTCTCTATTGATTCAAACGCTATACCTATGGGATATAGGGATAGAGGAGGAAAACCCGAAGATTTCACAAGGAAGAATCTTCTCCTTTGATCATAAATGGCTCTTTGTTGTCACAACGATATCGTCGGGTTGTCCATATTATCTCAGCGATAACTGTCATAAACCTTCAGCTGATCTCTGCGAGTAGTCTCAACGATATACTCATACTTATTCGACGATATGTCCAGTCCTTCTCAACGATTTTGGACTTAGAGAGATTAGAGAAGAACTGGACATATAACTTATACTCTGCAGTAAGCCTTGATCCTTCGTGAGTCTTCTCAACGATAATACTTGTTATTTCAACGATATCGCCGTGTGTATCTTGTTGACACGATGATATTTGCCTTAAATCTTTTTGCTTGATTCTTATACATTATGCTTAGTGTGTATGATATTCTGACCTGTTCATATCACATCAAATGCACATCAAATACAAATTGTACTTATCATTGTCCTGAGCACTTCTTTAAATCAGGAACATTGCTGGGCACTGTTCCCAACACTAGATATCTTATTCGTTGTTGGCGTGGTTAGTTGGTACATTGATGCTCGGGGACATCCCAGCTTCACGCAGTTGAGCGAATCCTATGGTATTTAAAGAAAGCCCCGGGACAGGGCTTGCGTACAAGTCCCCTTCTTCCCTCTCGTTGATTGTCTATTCTGATTCACACTATGATGACTCCCTCAATGATCGTTGGTCTATGAGTCACTACTCCACATATTTTGGAAGGCACCTGGTCACTATGGTTGAGCAAGAAGCAAACGGTTGCATCACACTCCTCTGTGTAGGCAGAGTATCGTTCGATGGCCTCTTCCGTTTCTGAGCTCACTTGGCTGGAGAGTCTTCTTGCTGATCTTGATGCCGCTCTCCCCTCTCCCGCAGGCTGCAATCATTTTCTGCGATAATAAAGCTACCCTCCATATCGCCGAGAATTCAGTTTTCCATGAACTAACACACATGTTGAAGTCATTATTACTTCATCTAGGAAAAAATTGAACACCGCAAAATTGATCTGGTTCATGTTCCCACTGCTGACCAAATCTTTGATGTCTATGAAGGCCTTGCCTTGCCCACTCTATCGACAATTTGTTTCCAAATTTGACGCCTACAATTTGTACGCTCCAGCTTGCGAGGGAGTAAAGAAGAAGTGTGTAAAGCCCAATATAAATGCCCATCTCTATGGCCCATTATGAGATACATCTATTTATAGTATAGTCCCCATTGTGGTTTGAAGTTAATGTGTCACTCCTCTCACCTATAAATATGTCTACATGTATTTATGTTTTTCTCTAATTGCACTTCGTATTCCGCTCTTCCACACATCTAAAGCTCATCTTTATTATCCATTCCAGGTCTTTTCGATGAAGATGGTAAGCTGCTGGGCTCGTCAAGCAGTCCGATACAAATATGGAAGGAAGGAGATTGCATTGAGGTAGAAATCCTTAATAATATTAAATTCATTTTTTCGAAGTTGCTAAATCTAATGTCTCCTCACTAACATTGATTTATGTTTTCTAACCAGCAATCATCTACTGACATCTGGCATGCAGTCTGTGCAGCTGTTAAAACAGCATGTTCTTCAGCAGATGTTACAGCTGAGGAAGTTGTTGGTCTAGGATTTGCTGCAACTTGCTCTCTTGGTTGTTACCTTAACATGATGTTATTTACATATGTATTCTTGAATTTTCTTGAAATAATCTTGTGATGTGTAAATATTCATGAGTTAATCAAGGAATAGTTTGCAGTTGCTGTTGATGCAGATGGATCCCCAGTTTCAATTTCATGGAGTGGGGATGTACGGAGAAATATCATAGTATGGATGGATCATAGGGCTGTAGAACAAGCTGAAAGAATTAATTCCTTGAGCTCACCAGTTTTGCAGTATTGTGGGGGGTCTCTCTCTCCTGAAATGCAGGCCCCTAAGGTACACCCTAATTTAAAATCTTTAACGTTATGAACATCTGAAATTTGAAGGACTTCTACTTGTTCGATGCTGTTTTGAAGCGGGGGGGGGGGGGGGGGGGGGGGGGATGCGATTCAATTTACTTACTCAATTGTCTCAATTACAAGCTATAGATCTCCTGAAAATGAAAAATTCAAACCTTTAAGTACCAAAACAATAATTTTTATCCAAAAGTTATAATAATTATCCCCAAGAGAATAAATTCTTATTTAAATAATCCTTATAGTTATTCAAAATGACGATTCTCATTAAAATTAAAATTCAGACTCATTTAAATTAAAATAATTTGAGTTAAAATAATGTGTTGGGTATATTTTGTGCAATAGTTCATTTGTTTGGACTATTTTGCAAATGTGGCTGTGTGAGTTATATTTAAAGAATCTTTATTAGTTAGAATGAATCAAGCAAGAAGTTGTCTTTAAATCGTAACCCTAAAGATTATGGGTTGTTTTCTCTATCCCCCCCCGGTTGGGCCTCACTCCGGTCGACTGAATTTGTGCGATCCCGAAAGTGCCCCCCAGCCTCTCACGACATCAAAAGAGTCTCGTTGCTGCAGTTTTCTTCGCTCCGTATTTCTCTGCTCCCATCCGCGAACTAGCGCCCCCTCTCCTCCCCCAACAAATTTCCTCTCTTATACGCTTCCGCCTCCCACAAGAGCTGCAACGCGCCAAGCCAAGCGTGCCGATCTCTGTCTCTTCCCTAGGTTTTGCGACGACAGTGGCGATTTTCCTTCCGCCACGATTTCGCCACTCCCAACTCTCCTCCCCCAACCTCTCACAACCCGCCACTTCCAGCCGCGATCCGGCGCCCCACTCCAAGATGCCTCGCCGCCACCCCGACTCTCGATCCTGCACCTCTAAACTCTCGATCCTGTTTCCCAGCCTCCTCATCCACCACATCCCGCGACCAGTTGCCGCTTCTCCTTCATGTTCGGCGGCTCTCCCAAAATAGAGGAATTTTCAAAAGCTACAGTAAAAACAGAGTATTGATAAAGGGCGGGACTTCAAATGGACGAAGCTTTGCAATCAAACGCTGATCGGGGACAGGAGGGCTTCCGGTCCCGGAGTACCGCCAAAGCCGGCACACCTCGCCCAAGCCCGCAGACCACTAGTTAATGGATTGATTCAGACAAATCCATATACGCCATCTTCTTCTTCTTCTTCTTCTGAGGTGTTCTCTGCTGAAGAAGAAAGCCAATAGGGTACCACTAGTCTGGGAGGTAATTCTTGCGAAAAAAATATTTGATGCTAGTAATGGTTAGAATAATGTTCAGTTGAATAATGTTCAGTTGAAAGGTGTTCTCTGTTGAATAATGTTCTTCTGCTGACATTTTCAGTTGTGCTTCCCGTCATGGTTAGAATAATGTTCAAGTTGAAAGTTGTTTATGAAGCAAGTAATAGCTCTATTTGCCATATTGACTATTGTTATGTAAGTACATAACATTGCTTGCCAGAGGTAAAATTTGATCTGCTTTTGAGTGATCTTCAATCTTTGAGCTAGTGTAATAGGCTAACAGCCCTGCCACTTATTCATATTTAAGAAATTATCAAAATGATCTTTATTATTTGTGTATTATGACGTTTTTAATTTGAACACTACTTCCTTTCTATCCAATATGATCTCTAGACTTCTCCAAACATGATCATTATGGTCATTCTGTTAAACATTCGCTCAATCATCGTGGCTATGGAATTCAAACATTTCCTCTATCATGGAAGGTCATTTCTGCCTTTATCATCCTCATGTGGTCTTTTTCTGTTTGCTTTTGAAGGGAAAAATCATAATAGCCATGTTTATATAATTATATAAGCTATATTGCAGAATAAAAATTCCATTGTCAAAAAATAGAGTATCACAAACAATCAACTGACCATTTTTAGAGAGTATTATGCACGGGAATTAGACGATCCTCTATATCCTAGCACGAATACTGATATTTACTGATGAATATCAACAATTTACTAGCAACATATTAATGAGTAGTATACTAGTATTGGTTAGTAATTAACAGTATTGGCCAATGATGGTTAATATTGGTCATTACTAGTAATTACGGGTGATACTGACAAATATTGACTATTACTAAATTACGCGGCGTGATCTTATTGGCACATCGGAGGATCCTCTACCTCCAATGCATCTGCCTAATAATTTCTCCTTTGTTATCATTTCCTCTCATATTTAAATTACTTTGGATTGATTATAAGGTCTGAATGCCTCCATTATACCTCAAATAAGCCATCCATTCTCTTACACTCAAAATATTCTTTTGCTCGCATATTAGCTTAAGCATTTGTAATTGTGTTGTAAGTTAGCTTATGCTCTATTTGGGGACAGTTTTTGGTGTTTCAGAGTTGGCGGTGTTAAATTGTGGTAGTAAACACAATGGTGGCATTTTACCTGCGTTTGGAACTTCCATGGCAGCGTGTTTTCGCCAAAATTCAGTTCTATTTGTTCTTAGCATTTGAAATATCTAATGTCTAACTACACTTGAATGACTATGGTGTCGTTTTGCCCAAAATGTAGTTATGGGAAATGGTGCTTACGACTACATCTACCCGAACATTAACTATATATTTTCACCACTACGTTCATTACTACCATTGCTCTCCCATCGCACTCTCAAACAAATCCTTGGTCTTTGAATTACATTAAAAGATGCAGCAATATGAGCTATATAGAGCTTATATAAAATTCTATAATGGCATTTTTAATGAGCTTGACAGAGAGACAGAGAGTATTATGAAAAGTTTAAAGATGTAGCAGATTTTGGAGTTGCTCATTTTCAAAGACAAGGTGGAGTTTATCCAAAGTCACAGGGTGATATAACGCCATGCCAAACGGAGCCTTAATCTTTTGCCTAAATGTAAATAAAGCAAGTCAGCTTTTGTTTGTGTGCTGAAATCATCTGATACAAACAGAATTACCATACCATTGCAATATGGAATTTAAGTCACTTACACTCGCTTGGATTTGACAGACTCTATCACTAGAGTTATTTGATAATTCGAGCCCTTTATTGTTGCAAATCCCCATCCTTTAATATTTATTTATAAATCCTCTATTTGAACTCCGCACAGATCCAGAAGGTTCTTCGCGGAGATCCAGAAGGTTCTCCGCGGAGATCCAGAAGGTTCTCCGCGGAGATCCAGAAGGTTCTCCGCGGAGATCCAGAAGGTTCTCCGCGGAGAGCCATTTGGATCTCCGCGGAGATCCAAACTGTCGCCGCGGTGATAAGAATTGTCACTGCAAAGAGCATTCCTCTCTCCCTCCCTCAATTTTTTTCTTCCTTTCCCTCTATTCTCTTCCTCTCTCCCCCTTTCCTTCTCCTCCCCCCTCTTTTTTCTCCTCCCCCTCTTTTTCTTTCTCTTCCCTCCCCCCTCCCCCCTTTTTCACCCCTCATACCAGAGTAGAACCCGGCGCCCCCCCCCCCCCCCCCCCCCTCGAGCACCCACATAGCAGTCGCGGTAACAAGTCCACATTATTCGACTTCTTTCATCACCATTTATCGGTGGTATGATCTTTGATCATAACAAATCTCTTTCTTTGAAGTCTGATATGAGGGTGCAGGTGACGGGTAAATTAGTCCGCGGACATATTTAATGACATCCTCAGAACTAGGGATGATGAGCACATAAATGCATATGGTAGAATCGATGCATCCACATGGAACAATATTTCTTCATTGTACTTTTGTGGAGATGGAGCCAACATCAACTTAATTTTAGTTGCTATTTCGTTAGGGGCTGCTCGGTTCGGGTCACCCACCGCTCCCACGTTCCCGTTGCCATTGGAAAGCACTACCAGGCCGACGTTTGGTGCGACGTCGTGGAGATGGACGCGAGCCACCTACTCTTGGGGCGGCCGTGGCAGTATGACACAGATGTTTCGTATAAGGGCCGCGAGAATGTTTACTCCTTCACTTGGGCGGGCAAGAAGATCCACATTATTGCCCGGGTCGGAGGGAAACCCGAAGCCGGTCCGCCTTCAGATAAAGGGCGCAGTCTGTTGGTAATGCAGGAGGACTCCTCTCTGTTTGAGCGAGACGTTGCGGAGGCCAAAGAGGTGGTGGCCCTCGTCTCCTGCGACTTGTACGCCACTAGCGAGCAGGGGGCGGAAGCCGCACCCCCGGACGTGCGAGCACTGCTACACGAGTTCCGAGCCATCGCGACAGAGGACTTACCCGACCGTCCCCCTCCTCTTCGGGATATACAGCACCAGATTGACCTCATTCCGGGAGCTAGCCTTCCGAACTTGCCTCACTACCGCATGAATCCCAAGGAGCATGACATCTTGCGTGAGAAGGTGGAAGTGTTGTTGAAGAAGGGGTTCATCTCCGAGAGCCTCAGCCCCTGCGGGGTCCCGGCCCTCCTTGTACCCAAGAAGGACGGTTCGTGGAGGATGTGCGTCGACAGTCGCGCAATCAACCAGATCACCATCAAGTACTCCTTTCCCATACCGCTCCTTGATGACATGTTGGACATGCTGGATGGTTCCAAATTCTTTTCAAAAATAGACCTGCGCAGCGGGTACCACCAAATCCACATCAAGCCGGGTAATGAGTGGAAGACGGCTTTCAAAACGTCGGACGGTCTCTTCGAGTGGAAGGTAATGCCTTTTGGATTATCTAACGCTCCAAGTACGTTTATGCGCCTCATGACACAGGTACTGAGACCATTTCTGGGGAAGTATGTCGTCGTCTACTTTGACGACATTCTGATCTTTAGCAAGAGCAGAGAGGATCATTTATCACATCTTCGTGCTGTGTTGGGAGTGTTGGCGGAGCACCAACTGTTTATTCATCTCAAAAAGTGTACCTTCCTCGCTCCGCGGCTGAATTTTTTGGGCTTTATTGTGGGGGCGGATGGCATCCAAGTTGATGAAGAGAAGATCCAGGCGATCCGAGATTGGCCGGCCCCAACGACACTCTCGGAGTTTCGGTCGTTCCATGGACTAGCCACGTTCTACCGGCGGTTCATACGTGATTTCAGCACCATCTCGACACCAATGACCGATTGTTTGAAGAAGGGGCGGTTCTTATGGGGGGAAAAGGCCAGTCGCTCCTTCGACTTGATCAAACAGAAGCTTAGCTCGGCACTGGTTTTGGCGCAACCCAGCTTTGATAAGCTCTTTGAAGTGCAGAGTGACGCCAGCGGCATTGGCATCGGAGCGGTTCTCTCCCAAGACAAGCGGCCGGTTGCGTTCTTCAGCGAGAAACTAAGTGATGCCAGGCGGAAATGGGCCGTTTATGATCAAGAATTCTATGCCGTCGTCTGGGCCCTCAAGCATTGGGAGCACTACTTGCTGCACAAGGAGTTCATCTTGTACACGGACCATCAAGCTCTCAAGTTTATCAACAGTCAGAAGCGCATGGACGAATGAACCTTCATTGGACCGCTTATCTCCAACGATTTCCATATATTATTCATCACAAATCGGGGGCTTCAAATGTGGTCGCCGACGCACTTAGCCGGCGGAGCTGTTTGTTAGCAACCATGCACCACGAAATCATCGGCTTTGATACCCTCGCTGATTTGTATGCCGACGACACTGATTTCCAAGGGGTTTGGCGCGCCTGTTCATTGGGCGGCTCACATGGTGGTTTCCTATTACTTGATGGGTTCTTGCTTAAGGACAACCTCCTGTGCATTCCCCGCACCTCCTTGCGGGAGAAGCTCATTCGCGATTTGCATGGGGGCGGACTGAGTGGCCACCTGGGCCGAGACAAGACACTTGCCAGCCTCCAGGAGCGCTATTTCTGGCCACAGTTGGCAAAGGACGTGGGGAACTTCGTTCGGAAGTGTTATGTGTGCCAACAGTACAAGGGCCATGCACACAACACTGGACTCTATACACCCCTCCCGGTCCCCTCCGGCGTTTGGGAGGATCTCTCAATGGATTTCGTCCTGGGCCTTCCGCGCACGCAACGCGGGGTTGATTCTGTGTTTGTCGTGGTGGATCGCTTCTCCAAGATGGCGCATTTCCTCCCTTGCCGCAAGACGTCAGATGCGTCTCACATTGCCCGGCTTTTCTTTCGAGAGGTGGTTTGTTTGCATGGCGTGCCAACCACTATCACGTCCGACCGCGACCCCAAGTTTCTTGGCCACTTTTGTACGATGTTATGGAGATGTTTGAAACCTCCCTCCAGTTTAGTAGCTCCGCCCATCCTCAAACGGACGGCCAAACCGAAGTCGTTAACAAGACTTTGGGGAACCTCGTTCGTTGCATTTGCCAAGATCGCCCGAAGCAGTGGGATCACGCCTTCGCACAAGCTGAATTTGCCTATAACAATGCTGTGCACAGCTCTACCGGTCGCACACCGTTGTCCATTGTTTACACCAAAGCCCCCCGACATGCGCTCGATTTAGCCCGCCTGCCGGCGGCACCCCCTTCAGCAACACAGCTAGCGGAGGAGACCCGCGACATCCAAGCCGACACTCGGCTAAAGCTACTTGAGTCCAACGCCAAGTACAAGGCTATGGCGGACAAGCACCGTCGCGAACAGATTTTTGAGGAGGGAGATTTGGTCATGGTCTTCCTCCGCAAGGAGCGGCTTCCCGCGGGACACCACCACAAGCTCATGCCGAAGAAGTACGGACCTTTCCCCATCACCCGCAAGATCAACGACAACGCATATGTAGTCGACCTTCCGCCGAGCCTCAACATCTCCAAGACCTTCAACGTGAGCGATTTGTCCCCCTTCTACCCGGACATCCCGCTTTACCCCGAGCACTCGAGGTCGAGTGCTTCCCAAGAGGGGGCGAATGATGAAGGACGTATCGTGGCCGACGCACCCGCAACGGACGCAACCCCCGGCGAGGGCGGAATCGCGTGGCTTGAGAAGTTCGACCCACTTTGGAAGCCTCGAACCGTTTAATTAATTTTCTCATGTTGAACTCTATTTGTATTTTCTATTTGTATTCACTTATGTTGAACCTATTATATGGTGTGCTATTAGCGGGTGTGCTAATAGCCGTGGCCTTCCCCTCATAGTATAAGAGGTGAGAGTTATTATTGTGTGCTCAGTTTTTGAAGGATTAAAGATTTGCTCTGTTGCCCTAGCCGTTTTCCCCCTCTCCGTGCGAGAGAACCCCGTCCGGAAGGACCGCGCCCTCCGTCCGCTCCCCTCTTCCCGTGAGGAAGACTATCGCCGGAAGGCGCCACCCCCTCCCCCGCTCGACGTTCCTACGTCAGCTATGGTTCATCAATGCCCCCGGTGTTGCGGCACTAGTCGAAGCAGAAGGGCGTGTCCCCTGTGGGCCTAACTGGTCGCCCCGTGGATCCTTTCGGTAGCCAGCTCTATAAAGGTTTGGTTGCGCCTTCCCCAACAGTCCGGGCTTTTGGGAGAGTTGGTAGCGCCGATTCCCTACAAGTGGTATCAGAGGGGTCACGAGTTCGAAACCCCGGGGTCGTTGCTGGGGGGGGGGGGGATTTTTGGGAGGTACGGCTTGCGGGCTATGGTCCATCAATGCCCCCAGTGTTGCGGCACTAGTCGAAGCAGAAGGGCGTGTCCCCTGTGGGCCTAACTGGTCGCCCCGTGGATCCTTTTGGTAGCCAGCTCTATAAAGGTTTGATTGCGCCTTCCCCAACAGTCCGGGCTTTTGGGAGAGTTGGTAGCGCCGATTCCCTACACAAAATACTAAAATATTTTACCTTTTATTAGCTAGTGATTTTGATGCTTTTAACACAATTTAGTTACACAGATGACGTTTTATTATCAATCAAGAATATTTAACTTTAAAATTTTCTTTGCTTGTTATAAAAGTTAGTGCAATCTAAATAAAATTGTTATCAATGTTAAGTATACTTCATAGTTTATCTATTTATACTTGTTTTGGATATTTGTTAGTAGTTATAATGTATTACTAATATTTTATTTTGGATATTCTTCAACTTTATCATAGGATACACATGACTCATTGTTTGTCTACTTGGTATACTATTTATTTTAACATTAGAACATGTTAGCAATCGGGCATGAGGGTACGCCCGTGCATGACTGCTCATAGTTGTGAGCAAGCTTCGCTTGTCTGTTGATTTTTTTGGGTGTACGTTGGCTACACTAGTGCTGAAGTGTTGGTGTATGCAGTTCTCTTGTCCACGACTGTTGTGGGATCATTGAAGTGGGCGTGCACAAGCTTCGTTTGTAGGTCAATGCTTTTGGGGTGCATGAGCGAAGCTACTCGTGTGCGCTCAACCTTGGCCGTGCTAGACTACTTTCATGGTGCAAGAAATAGTTTATATTACATACAAAAAACATAACGAATTTTTTTAAAAAATATTGTAGTTTTTTGCATGATGTACTTAGGCATTAATGAGATTCTGACTAAAGATTGGGCACAATGGCGACAGAGGATCCATATAGCCAACCCCACTATGGTGGGATAAAGGCTTGAGTGTTGTAAAATTTTTGCAGTTTTTAGTTTAAAAAATAGCAGGATATGCACGTGTAATAAATCAAAATGTAGAAAAAAAGGTTAAGAAATTGAGCATGGGTAAAGCGTGTGGTCACTGCCCTAAAGAAGTTGCACCACCATCCGACAGAGCTTTTAATCAATGCTTACTTCTCCAAAGTACAACACCCAGCTAGATCTCGAAAACTTAGATGTAATAGAGCAATGAAGAAGCAGAAAGCACCTGAACTTCAAATTGATAAAACATATGTTGAAAATAGAGAAAATCGCTAGTATGTTAAGAGCAGGAAAGACGAGAGAGCACAAGTAATTAAAAGCAAGCAACCGAGAGGAGGTTCTCATGAAATCATCTCGTTTAAAAGGAGTCTCACAAAACCATAAACATTAATGTCCTAATAAATTAGCAATAATTATATTAAGAAAACCATTGTATAATGAAATTGAAATTTCCAACGTTTAAAAACAATAATGGAGAAGTATAAATGAAATCTCCAACGGACATAAAATTAAAGCTAATTATCAAAACAACCGCTCCACAAAACCGTGTATGATAACTGCATGCGTGAACATTCATTGGAAATCGCCGAATGTCGAAGTGCAATTTGTCTCATAAAAATCCACGTAAACATATTATACTCAGTCGACGATTGGTGATGGACCTGTCGGCGATTAGCGAAGCCCGATCAACGATCAGTGATTGCTAAGTGCTGTTGACTATGACAAAGGAGACTGGTCGGCATTTGCTTGATCTGCGATCGCCCGGTCTGCGATTGCCCGTTCTGCGATCGCCCATTCTGCGATCGCCCGTTTTGCGATCGTTAACAAAAACATAAAATTATTTTAGCCAAACAGACCGTTCAATTCAACTTTTCTCCAAATCCCAAATGGTTTTGAGCTTTTCTTATCCATGAGATAATAATGGAGATAAAAAATCGTGAGTATACATCCTCAAGGATGGGGAAGGTGGCATCGCCTAAAATCCAAGACTTTACAGAGTCAAGACCTGATTTTACAATGTGTAGAAACATGATCGCCAAGTGTTTATCCTTTTGTTCTTATTGGACCTTGACATCTGAAGAGGAGGACAGGATATTCTAAAAACATGTTACAAAGGCTTGGAATTATCTGACATGTGTAGAGATATCAGAGTCAGATTGTTAAGATGTTGCCGGTAATGTCATACGCCCGAGTAATGTCGCCCTTGTGGAGATTCTTTGCCTGAGTCCAGATACCGTGACATATGAGGAAGGCTCTGAAAATAAGCGTAAGAGACAACTCAATTGATTGATAGAGTAGGGTAAATAATTGGGCATTCATTTTCTCCCAGTCGTGCTGATCAGTTTGGCGTCTTGATTAACCCCTTTCATGAGATGCTCCTTTTGGCCCTGACCTAACTTTTTCGTAGTAACGAGGTAATGACTTGCGTGAGAAGGGAGTCTTTACAAGGATTTGGCCACAATGATCAATGTAACGCAGATGAATCTATAAACATATTGACAGGATTCATGTCGTAACGGTGTAGTGCTTCGGGGAACGTTCGAACGAGCTTATACTGACTAGCAGCTGACGGAGAGCTGAATGGAAAGGGGTCAGAAGCTCGTAGGGGATCAATGAAGTCTTTAAAAGGGTTATTGCACCTTTGGATGCTCTAGAGATTAATCTGAGCATCCGCATGGAGTAGGAAAGCATGACCTAGCTTCTGGAAAATAAGACCATGTTGTAACAAAGGGATCTGGAGGAAAACGAGAGTCTGGAAGCATGTCTTCAGTGTCTGGAATCAGGAAGGCGTCGTCGAGCGTATGTCGAGATTCGTGGAGGACTTGGAATAGTTCCACGAATGTATGGAGGAAGTCTGAGTGCATCGTCAAGGACCTTGAACGTGCGTCGAGTGTTTGGGAGAAGACGACCGTGCTGAAAGTTCTCGATAACCTTTGGCCGAACTCAATTAGAGGAGATGGACTCAATAAGATTTCTGTGAGCGGAAATTGGATCGAGAAGTTGTCGCCTCTACGTTACCATATAAGATGCGAGTACGCGAGAAATAAAAGATCAAAAATACTCTCCTAGGCGAAAGCTCTGAATGGATACATATACAAATAAATGAGTATGACTCTTATACTCTTGATAATATAATATAACCTATTATAACTATTTACATCTAACAACAAGGAACATATTTCTTGATAAGCTGCTTTTGTAGTGAGAGTAGGCTAATCAAATAGATCAGAGTAAAAAATGTGGATCTAGGAAGTCTTAGCACCTTTGGAGTAGGGTGCAACAAGGTGATCCTGATCATCTTTCATGTCTCATCATGATGAACAATAGGAAGATAAGAATATGAGAGACTGTTTGCTAACCAAGTACAAATTAATGCATCACTAACATCTTAATCGATTTAGGGTCTGTTTGGGACAGCTCTGGCGGATTGAAAAGCTGCTGTCCGGATAGAGCTGTTTTAAAAGAGCTCTCTGGGGAGCAGTTTTGAAAAGCTGCAGAGTGTTTGGGTGTTCTGTGCAGAAGTGCGCTTTGAAGAGCGATTTTCTAATTTTGCTGTTTGGAGAAACAGCTTTTGGAAGCTGTTTTTTTAGAACTTAAAAATACATCAGTTTTTAACATGAAAAATAATAAAAGATAACCGATAACAATAGTCTTTTACATAATTCTTTGTTAATGCTATCCACGCGCCCCGTATATTTCTTCGGCAATGCTATCTCGTACTGTAGACATCTGTTCAGCTCCAGCAGCATCACCCATATCGCTTCCAATATCATCCTCCGCCGTAGGGTCTTCATCCTCTGAGGGAGCGAAAGAAGACTCATCAGCATCACACACATTAAACTCAGGGTCCCAGCGAGAAGGATGTCTACGAATGAAGTTATGTAAGGCCATTGTGGCCAACACTATGGACCTCTGTTTCTTGAAGCTGTACTGTGACATTTTGCTCAGAATGTGCCACTTCTTCTTCCACACTCCAAACGTTCGCTCAATAACACTGCGAAGAGATGAATGTGCCCTATTGAAATGTTCTTGACTTCCTTGAACAGGCCGACTCCCACGGGCAAAGTCTGCCAAGTGATATCTTGTATCCGGAAACGGCTTCAAATAACCCATCTTTAACGGGTAGCCAGCATCCACTAAATAATATTTACCTGCATTAATTTGGTATGTTAAACAAGCAAACATTGGTGGATATTTGAAGGATTTGAATGAATGTAAAAATATTGATTACTATACCTTGTGGGGGATGCGGAAAATGCAATCTATCGTCTGTCAATGCGCGTGCGAAGATGCGACTATCATGAGCAGATCCCTCCCATCCAGCCAGGGCAAATGTAAAACACATGTTAAAATCACAGACTGCCATTACATTTTGCGTCGTAGTGCCGTGACGTCCTATGTATCTGACTTGATCTTCTACTGGTATCTGCATTCGATCGTAGCTTTTCCCGGTACGTTCTTTAAACCCTGCAATCAAAATTTTCCACCCTTCTTTGCTAAAGTGGGTGGTAGGCCGATTCCCCAAACCAATCTCTTTTATGCAGAGATCACAAAATAACATCACCTCGCTAGACTCCCAACTCGCTACGATTCCTCCTTCTTTTGGTTTACCCATTACACTATTAATAAAAGTAATGAAATTTTATCAGCTAAATACATACATACACACACACATACCCCTCCTAAATACATACATACACACACACACACACACACACACACACTCACACACACATACATACAAACACACACACACACAAACATACATACAAACACACATACACACCCTCCTAAATACATACATACACACACACACTATCACACACACACACAAACATACATACAAACATACATACACACACACACACACACTCACACACACACACACACACACACACACACACACATACAAACATACATACACACCCAAACAAACACACATACAAATCCACACACAAACACACATACAAACACACATACAAACACACCCACCCAAACATACATACAAACACACATACAAACATACATACACACCCAAACAAACACACATACAAATCCACACACAAACACACATACAAACACACATACAAACACACACACACACATATATACATCCACACACACACACATACACTCAAAAAAACAAACACACACACACACATATATACATACACACACACACATATATACATCCACACACACACATATATACATCCACACACACACACATATATACATCCACACACACACACACTATCACACACACATATATACATACAAACACACAAACACACATATATACATCCACACACACACACATATATACATACACACACACACATATATACATCCACACACACACACATATATACATCCACACACACACACACATTCAAAAAAACAAACACACACACACACATATATATACATACACACACAAATACATATATATACATCCACACACACACACACTCACACACACACACACATACAAACATACATACACACCCAAACAAACACACATACAAATCCACACACAAACACACATACAAACACACACACACATATATACATCCACACACACACATACATTCAAAAAAACAAACACACACACACACATATATATACATACACACACACACATATATACATCCACACACACACACATATATACATCCACACACACATACATTATACATCCACACACACACACATATATACATCCACACACACACACACATTCAAAAAAACAAACACACACACACACACATATATATACATACACACACACACATATATACATCCACACACACACACATATATACATACACACACACACATATATACATCCACACACACACACATATATACATCCACACACACACACACATTCAAAAAAACAAACACACACACGCACACATATATATACATACACACACACATATATACATCCACACACACACACACATATACATCCACACACACATATATACATCCACACACACACACATATATACATCCACACACACACACACACATTCAAAAAAACAAACACACACACACACACATATATATACACACACACACACACATATATACATCCACACACACACACATATATACATCCACACACACACACACACATTCAAAAAAACAAACACACACACACACACATATATATACATACACACACAAATACACATATATACATCCACACACACACACACATTCAAAAAAACAAACACACACACACATTCAAAAAAACAAACACACACACACACATATATACATCCACAACTTGCACCACATATACACACACACACAAACACAAAACAAAAACAGAACATCACATAAATCTGAACACACACACACAAAAAAATCTGTACACACACACACGAAATGCAGTCGGGGGAGGAAGAAACGAGAGGAGAAAGACCAATACCTGCACGGCTGGATCTGGGAGGAAGAGGACCGGCGAAGGTCGTCGGTTGGATCTACGGCTGGATCTGCGGCTGGATCGGCGGGGTCGTCGGCTGGATCTGCTAGGGCACGGCTGTATCGGCGGCTGGATCTAGGAGGAAGAAGACCGGCTGGATATAGGAGGAATAAGCACGGCGAAGGTCGTCGGCGGCGTAGGAGGGAGCGGCGAGGGGCACGGGAGAGCTGGGAGAGGCGAGGGCACGGCTGGGAGAAGGATCGGGGGTCGGGAGAAAGAACGAATCGAAAAAAAAAGCGGGGAGCGATTCCTAAAGAGCGGAACGCGGGGGGGGGGGGGGGGGGGGGGGGCGGCTTCCGTAAAAGAGCTCTGGGAGCGGTTCCGGAAAAGCGCTTCTTTTAGGGAGCTGTCCCAAACGCACTAATTAAGAGCTCTGGCGGCTGGGAAAGAGCTTCTCCAGCCGCCAGAGCTGCGCCAAACAGACCCTTAGACAGAAGATGTAGTTTCCGATGCATGATTGGTGAGATGTTTTTGTTGCGATTGAATAAGGAATGATAAAGAAACACTGTAATCTACATAGTTGGAATCAATGAACTTAGACATAATCCTGAGATTCCTGAACCTAGAAGGTAGTGGACGAGAGCACGATGGCGGTCGAGGTGGCCTCGAGTATTTCAATCTGCATAGCAATCCACACAAAATACAAAAACATGTCACCGGTGAATCAACAAAGATCGTCCAATAAGAATGCTTAGGTACTTGAATTCGAATGATTGAATCATTGCTAGGAAATTCGTAAGGAGTGCTAAAAGCAGAAGGCAACCCCCTAGGGAGCAGAGGAGAGCATGACAACTGTTTTTAGAGAACTTGCGGTTTGAGCACTTGGAGCTCGTGGTCTAAACGACTGGAGCTCGTGGTCAAAACCACTGGAGCTTGCAGTCTAAATGATTGGAGCTCGACGACCGGAGAGCGGATGATTAGTCACTCGAAGATCAGCAAGCAAGCGAGAGGGGTACACTTGTATGACTAAGTGATCACGATCTTGCGAAAGGTCGACGAGCGAGCAGAAGGTATCCTGCGGGAGTGCCAATGAGCGAGCGTTGAGCGGCGATTGGATCACAAGCGTTCGGAGCGGAGATGAGTCTATACTACTCGGTTAGGGCAAGAGGAAACCAGATGTATTTCTTAATTTTATTGATGGCATGCCCCTCTTTATATAGATACAGGAGGCACTAAACAAAGGCTTGCATATAATGCGGGACTAAACTAACATGCAGAGAAAATAAATGATGAAAATAATTAACTCTAACATAAATAATTAACTCTAACATAAATAATTAGTGCTAATAGTATAAAAGAAATATAGCAGTTGCCCAATCAATCATCGAAATCTTGATTCATCTTCAATCAATTCAATTATCGTATTACCTTCAATTTTATTGCATATAACTTACATCAAAGTCTTTAAGTCTTTTCCCTTCCTTTACTGTTATATATATTATTTTCTCCTACCTTAGGGCTAAGTTAAATTTTTAAATCATCAATAGATGTAACTTTTTTTTTGCTCGCACAAATACATGTATATGTATAAATCTTTGTAAGAAATTTCGAAGTAATAATAGTGGAGTGTTTTTGTATGCTACCAGAATGACAATGTTGATTCACTAATAATAGTGATATCAATATGTTCTCGACTTGAAAAACTCGGCAAAAATCAATCTAGAAAACTTTTGCTCGCTGGCTGGAGCAGGAGAATTAACAGTCTCGATGGAAGAAGATACTAGTAGACCAATGATACATCAAGAACTAAATCGGAAAACTCAACGATAACAATAGACACTAGAAATGCGATAACAAAGGAGTTTTACGAGAGATGTTGTCCAACTTCGACTAGCCAGAGCTCTAAGAAGAACCCATGAGAGAGGAGTTTATGGAAAGGTCCTCCTAGCTAATTAAATTGAATGGAGCCTAGAGCTTGATGGAGACGTTTAGAATGAGTTGTAAGGGGAGATATCGGTTACCGAACTGGCTTGTTGATTTACCCTTTATGCTAATATTTAAACATAATAAAACCAAACCAGAAGATGCTTCTTGGATATTTCTTCTCCTACATGTGCCATTCTTCATTCCCTATGCAGCTCTTATTCAGTGGGTGCTCTTTCTATAGTTTTTCCAGTTTTGTTTTTAATATATGAAGTGGACGGTTTATCTTTCTTTCTCTCTTTTATTTTTACTTTTACTCACTTCTCAAAATATTGTTATGTTAATGAATTTTGACTATGGATTAATTAGTACATCAAATACAACTCCTTTTGGTGTCTTATGACTTGTAAGAGACCCAAGCCAAAAATAAACCATCCCTGTTCGACTAGAGATAGCAGTGGTTACAACTGACAAGTGGAGCTTATAGATATTGTGGCTTGTAGTTCATCTAGTTGGCTGGTTTTTTCTTAATTGCTTTGTTGCTCGAGGTATCCATTCCAATTTAATTTTTTGTTAGACAATTTTAGCCCTGAAAGCAGCTTAATTTTTTGTTCCAGCATTTTGCACAGCACTAGTCTTTTCTGTTTTGTTTGTTTGTAATGGCTATGCCACATCATAACTGAGATGACAAGATGATTTTGATGTATAGGATGCACTTTTCCTCTTATATCATTACTAATTGATGGTTTGAATCCAAAATGCAGCTTTTATGGGTAAAAGAAAACTTGAAAGAGTCTTGGTCCGTTGCCTTTAGGTGGATGGATTTAAGCGACTGGTTGACATATAGGTAGTTTAGCTAGTGAAATTGATTTTGATGGATGAACTGGAATATGTTCTTTGACTAAAGCATCTTTTCTTGTGTGGATCATATACTGCAAAATTCAAGAGCAACAGGTGATGATACTCGAAGCTTGTGCACAACTGTTTGCAAATGGACTTACCTTGGACACTCTCACATGCAGTATGCTAATGAGAAAGATTCTGGTAGTATGGAAGCCTGTGGATGGGATGATGATTTTTGGGAAGAAATTGGTTTGGGGGATGTTGTCGAAGGGAATCATACAAAAATTGGTAAAATGCAAACATCCATCTGTTGAGATTATTAGTTATCTATTAGTTTTCTTGTACATGTAAGTTACCGACAACTGCTATGCTATATCAAATATAATTGTAACAGCTGGCAATACATATCAGGAAAATTGGCATCCAAAAAGGTCAATGATTCATGTTGTGATATGACGTTCCTTATACTTGTATGGGTTTAACCTTTAAGAATATTTAATGAGAAATTTAGAAAGTGACTCTTAGTTGTAGATTCATAATAAGCCCTTAAATTGTTGGAATTTCATTTAATTTTCTTCACTTACCTTGAATCAAAACCAAGCCTTAGTGAAGAAAGGGGCTTTCTTAGTGAGGGAAGTGTCTTCTCTATAAGAGGGAAGGGTGGGAATGGGGTTAGAGAAGCTGTTTATGATGGGACCGGGGCAGTATTAATTTGAATCTTGTATGTTTTCATGATTATGCAAGCTTTTTTATGTGAACCTTTTTGCAAAAGGGTGAGCCTGTGTTTAATTTTTAGAGAGATAAAAAGAGCAAGCAATTTTAGCCTATTTTCCTCTCTCCTATAACTATCTTGTGCAGCCCAACAATAGGAAGAACTCACTATGCCGTCTGCCCCTATTTATGTAACGACTCAACCCTCACAATATTATAAGTATTGTCCGCTTTAGTTCATCCCAGCCCATACTGAGCTAAACTTCACAGCTTTGTCATTTTCCACAGATCACCCATCTCAGGACTACTCCCACCGGAGCACACTTAATCTTAGAGTTTTCAACACAACTCCACCAATTGCTCCAAAAATATGCCCATGATATTTGAGGATTTGCTTATTACTTAAGCCTTGTAAGTTTAGGGATGTCTATCTTCACCTAGGGGGTGGGGGGTGGGGTGAATAAGTGATGTCTACTTTTTAAATTTGTTGCGGAATAATAAAAGTATAAAAGAGACAATCACAACAAGCACCACAAACACACATAACTATAGCGGTTCCCCGAGTTGGGTACTTCCACTTTCCCCTTTCGCCTATCTAGCAATGTGCTTGCCTCGACAACTTCAACCAAAAACTCCGATCCACAAATCTCACAACTCGGAGTCAAAACTCCTACCTCAAAGACACTAGCTGATCCCCTACCTCAGATCCCCTAGCTCAGGATCCTACACTCAGATTCCACACCAGGAATCCTACCTCAGGTTCAATCCAGAACCCTACCTCAGTTCTTACAGGACCCTATACTCAGATTTCACAGAAATCCTACAGAAAAGATTATTACATGTTTTGTTACAAACTTTATAGACTCAATGAATAGATCTTGAAACGTAGAGTCCTCTTGAAGCTTGATTGAGAATGACTTCAACTTGATCTCCAACAGTGGCTTGAATAATGGCCTCTATAGAATATAGCTCGCTGGACTTGAAGATTTGTTAGCTTGCGTTGACGAGAATGCTTTTGTGTGAATTAGCAAGCTTGAATCGATCTGCCTTTGTAGAAGATCTTACAGATTTTGCTTTAGACTTTTCTCTTCTCCAACTTGAGGTCTCAGATCGCAGAGCTTACAGGCACATCAGAAATGACGGCGATAGAGCTTTTTCAATTTGATTGATCGATTCGTTGATTAGGGTTAGCTGTTGCCGCATCTTCATATTTATCTTGAGCACAAGTTTCAACGGCTATAATTGAACTTTTCGGAATCAAACACGTGTCCAAGCCAGCTGTATTTGTCAGCACAAAATGCGGGAATGACTCCAATGGAGATTTGAAATCTGTGAAATAACGCGTTTGAACGATTTGGAAGTTGTATAGTCGATCGGCTAGATGTCTGGTTGATCGGCTAGACGTCTAGTCGACTGAGACTTTCTGTATAATCTGGCCGTTTCTGCATCCTTTGATAGTCGATAGGCTAGATTGTCCTGTCGATCGGCTAGATGTCTAGTCAATTGGCTTGATGTCTAGTTGACTTTTGACTTAGGCTCTGTTTGGCTCCATGATTGGGGAGTGGGGGATCGCCATTTTTAGAGAAGCTGCGCCAAACAAGGAAATGAAGGGGGCAGTAGCAGAAGCCACCGCTCTCAGATCGTTGTTTTGGCGCGTTTAGGAGTTGTGAATTTTTTGACGACTCTGAAATCGTGATTCTTCCCACCGCTGTTTCACACGTCATCTCCACCTCTCCTCCGCCTTTCATGCCGAACGCTGCCGCTGTTCGTTCTCGAGAAGCCTTCTCTTCCAGATCTGTCGGAAGCCGCCTCTTCCAGTTCTGTCGGAAGCCGCCTCTTCCAGAGCTGTCGGAAGCCTTCTCTTCCAGATATGCCGTAAGCCTTCTCTTCCAGATCTACCGGAAGCCGTCTCTTCCAGATCTGCTGGAAGCCATCGATTGCAGATTAGCCGGAAGTTGTCGATTGCAGATCTGCCGGAGTCGTCATTTGCCCTTCACGTCGACAAATTTCCCCATGTTTTCTTGTCGAAAAATCTCTTCTCCATTCCATTTCCACCTTTTTTCTGGAATGTCAAAATCTTTTGGATTACTGAACATTGAAATTTTTGTATAAAAATGATTTATGAACACCTGTGGTTCACTCGGATCTGCCCTGCTAAGCATCAAAATTTTTATAAATTTTTTTATTGTCTGGATCATCAAAATATTTGTATTCAAATTTTTTTCAGTGTTTTTAATTAGGCTAGATAAATACCTCCGTTTTTTTTTCAAAATATGAGTTCTTAGTTTTTTTCAAACCTGTTGATAACACAAATTGGAGGGGTTGTTGAAACGCAAAGGGATGCATCTGGGGAAGAACATGCAGCCCCTTTCCACCATGATTTACTGAATGATTGTACTTTATGATTATGAGATAAGTGATATCGTAGTGTTTTTAGTTGATGTAAAAATGACTTTAGAATCCTTTTGTTAAGAAAAAAGCAAAGAAATTTAAGTTTCACAATAGGAAATTAGAGTTTCAATTTCTTAAAGAAATTTCAATTACACCGCATAGCTGTTTTGCCAAACAACTTAAATAACTTCTTCGTTTGAAACAATACTGCAAACGCTGATCTTCCAAACAGTTTCACAGATTGTGCTACCACTCTGCAAAACAGCTGATTATTCCACCATTGCTTCCCACCACTGCTTCTCCAGTCGCTGCTGCTGAGCCAAACTGAGCCTTAGAATACTTTTAACGCAGAAACTTCCAGTCGACTGACCTCTTCAGTACTAGTCGATTATTGGACCTCTAGCCGAAATAACAATCTTCTAGTTGATTTGCTGAACTTCTAATCGATATCAAATATTATTTCTAATTCAATTCTAGCCGACTGGATCTAGTCAATCGACACCGGGTCTAGTCGATCGACTAAATTGGCTGGTCGATTTTTAACTTAGACAGATATTTATATATCGAAGTAACTTCTAGTCGACTTATGCTTTAGGGTCTCCCTGTCTAGCCATCTGGGTTTAGTCGATCGACACCGGGTCTAGTCGATCGACTGGATATGTCTAGTCTATTTTTGACTGAGACAGATTTTTGTATACCCAAGTGATTTCTAGTCGACTTATGCTGCTACCTCTCCCTGTCTAGCCGTCTAGGTCTAGTCGATCGACTAGATATGTCTAGTCGATTTTGGACTTGGACAGATTTCTCTTTTCTGAATCATCTGACTTTGCTCTAACCAACTGCATAGACATTTGTGGATGATCAAACTGAGCAAGTGACAAGTTTACCATAGTCTAGAACTTATATCGACATGGTGTTTTGCACAATGAGAGAATACATTGACAAAATCATGTCTGATGACACTAATGACACTAAGTCTAGCCCTATGCTAAACTTGCACTTAATGATACCTGAAAATACCAGAACTAAAACTATGCATCAAATACATAGTGTGTTCATCTTCATCCTGAGGACTTCTTCAAATCAGAACATTGTTGACAAGTTTCCCATCAATCTTCCCCTATTTGAAGAAGTCAGAACCTCAAGCAAAGATGAACTACACTTGGGCAATATAATAAAAGTATAAACACAGTTTGAGACAACTTTCAAAATTTCATATATCAATAGGATTAAAAATGTTTAGAAAAGATTAAACTGCAACTGTTCCTTTCCCTTAGCACTAGCACCACCAGTCCTCTTGGCTCTCTTGGCATCTCTTGCTTCATCCTCTTCTTTCTTCTGCATTTGTTTGGAATATATCTGCAGGAGGTGGAGGTGCATCAGATTTATCCTTGTTGTTCTTGAAATGAATTCTCCTTTTAGTCTCTGTGTCTTGATGCTTCTTCCATTCCTCTGAACTGTAATATTTACTTCTGTCCTTGTCCTTCTTGCAGTAAGCTTCCCAAGTAGATAGGATAATATTTCTGGACTGAGGGCTCCACCTCTCAAAGTTTGGATCCTTCTCCATTTCCTCCATATGCCTTTTCTTCCTAGCCAGTGCCTCATCAGCATCAGTGACTGCCACTTGCCTTTGCTTGAATGGATGACTGTGGTATTGTCAGCATCATATTGCTCAGGGGGCTCATAGGGCTCATCTTGATACTGTGCAGGACTGAACTGTGGTTGCACTTGTTCAGAGATCTGCTGGTCAGGTGTCAGGAAGGGTGGATGACCGAGAGCTTTGTGAAATTCATTTAATAGCCAGTAGGCTTGATCAACTCCCATTTTCTCCCCCTTTCTGACTTCTTCAAATGTATTCTTGAAAATTTCTTCTTTGCAATCATTCAGCTTGGCAGTCAGATCTGGAGTTGAGAACTGTTGAGTTTCAACACACTTTTGAATGATTTCAGTCTAGCTTTCAGAGATTTTATTTTGTAGCCAGCTGACTGCACTCTCCAAGTCACCTTCCATGAATTCCATGTGTTGCTGTGTCTGCTGGGTGTTGTGGAAGGAGGCCTCCATCTTTTCATCTAAAGATTTTCTGCTCAATAACACCTCCAGCCCTGATAAACTAGCTGGTGATCTGGGCATTTATACGATCCATTTCTCCTTTTAGGACATCTATCTTTTCAGCGAATTCCATCTTGATCTCCTTGACTGCCTTGTCCACATAGTGTTCAAAATATCTTCTTTGTTCGCCCAGTAGCAACCTCATTTGGTCAATGACATAACCAGATGGTTCTTCATGAGCAGCAGAACCAGAGGTGCTTGACACTTCAGTTTCTTTTTCCATCCCATCTCTATGCAGAGCAGCATTCAGGAATGAATCATAATACTCTGCATCTGCAGAGTCAGATACAGGAGTAGGGATTTCTGCACTTTCTTTTTCTTTTTCTCCTGAGAACATAATCAAATCTCTGCAGAGATTCTCCTCTATTGTAACAACAAGTTCTTCTTGAGTTGTTTTAGAACTTGCCACATCTCCGACAAAAACTGTCTCCTCGGCAACATCTAGTTCCTCTTGGGCAGAGGGCTCAGGTTGAGCCTCCCCCTCAACCAACTCAGCCAGTACTTCAGTGATAATTGCATGGGCAGAGAACTCAGAGTGAGTCCCCCCTCAACAGCAGCAGGCTCTTCAGCATGGGCTGACTCTTCGGCAGCAGGCTCTTCAGCAACAACAGATTCTACAGGTGGCTCCCCCTCAATTTGTGCAGGGGTTGGTGCAACAACTTCTCCAGCACTTGGAGCTGCCAACTCTGTTGGTACTACATCTTCAGCCTCCTTGCTGGCTTCAGAAGCACTACCCTTTATTTTCTCTCCTGCCTTAGGGAAGGCTTACCCCCACTTGGCTACATCTTTAAGATCTATCTTCTTCAAGTAATGCAGGGAAGCACCCATGGATTGATCCATGAGTTGCAGAGAAATAAGGATAGAATTCTCCCAAAGTTTGGAGCTTTTAGAGATTCCTTCAGCTTAGCAAACAAAATCTTTCCTCAGTCTGTCTTCTTCTGTAGAATAACCCTGACCATTAGGTCAAACATTTCTTTAGAAATTCGGTCATGAGAGCCAGGCTTGCAGATAAGAACTTTGCCGATAATGTCTTTCATGAGCTTTTTGGGTGTGTTTAATTTGTTTCTAAAGAGAGATCCATGGGGCATTTCAGGATATTCACACCATGACAATGCTTTTTCAGTCATCAGAACTCACTTCCTCTTCATCTTCTCCTTCTGGGAGTACAGATAGTTTCAGCACATTTGTAAGGTCTCGAGCAGAAACCCTTACCCTATGACCAAAGACTGCGGATTTGATTGCTTTCCCTGTTGAAGACAATTCAGCATTCTTATAGAATTCCATGAATTCTTTCTCAAAAATACTTGTGGGCTCAGATAGAACAAACTCCATTCCTGCATCTGTGTACATCGTAATAAATGCCTTCAGGCTTGCATCTTCTCGAGCAAAGCCTCCCCGCACCAGTTCGCTGCCTATGTTGAACTGCTCCATTGTTTTCTTTGGTGCCATTTCTGACAATCTTGTGAGTCGCTGGCGGTGCTTTGCGTGAACGAAGATGATATGGCGGTGCTTGCCGAGGGGATTTGAGCAGTCGATTGCGTAACCTAATATGGCATTTACAACCTATTTATATTGCTATTTTGGAATGTCAAGAGGCGCATACCCGAATGATGAAATCTGGACCATAAGATCTGCTTAAGTGATAATCGACGTCTCTAATTAATTTCCCTTCAAAATCTGGCGCTGTTTGCAACGTTAGAGCATTTCCAGTCGAAAGATGGCGCGTCTAGCCGAATCTGCATCATATGCACAATGCGTCCAGCCGATCGACTTGACTTCTACATGATACCTGCTATCACTTAGAAAACTTCTGGATTTCTCCAGATTAGAACCAATGTGCCGACTGATCTGCTGGTCAACACAGTACTAAGCAGAAATATTAAATGCTTAAGTTTAACCAGAAGTTGACTTTTTCAACTAACATAATGAAATAGTAAAATTAGATTTTCAAGATGGATAGAGAGATGACTTCGTTCAATATTTTGAGCATACCAAGCTCAATTTTAAAGAAGTTAAATTTACCTTCATCCAATGACTTTGTGAAGATATCCGCCACTTGCTTATCTGTTGGCACATACTCCAAGCAAATATCTTCCTTCTCCACATGCTCTCTGATGAAGTGATATCTAAACTCTATGTGCTTGGTTCTGCTGTGAGAGACTGGATTCATGGCTATTGAAATAGTACTGGAAGAATCACAGAACATTGGGGTGTTCTTGATTTGCATGTTGTAGTCCTCCAGCTGGTGTTGAATCCACAAGAGTTGTGCACAACAGCTTCCAGATGAGATATATTCTGATTCTGCAGTTGAGATTGCTCCACTTGTTTGCTTCTTACTGCTCTATGAGATCAACCTCTTGCTTAGAAACTGATAGGTTCCTTATGTGCTTTTCATGTTCTCTTTGCACCCTGCAAAATCTGCATCTGAAAACCTGTTAGATCAAAATAATTATTGATGCAGAACGTCGGGGCCCCGACCGCACCCCGTGGCATCACACCAGCTAGCGGACCACGGCCAAGCACGCCTGCCAGAAGGACTGCAGTCCAGACACCCAACCCGTCTCCGCGCCTGTTCTCAGCGTGGCGGGTTGTTGAGGCTGGGGCTCGATCCCCAGACCTCCTTGATAAAAAACACTCCTAACAGGCCTTATCACCAACTCCAAGGTTCTTATCAAGGAGGTCTGGGATCGAGCCCCAGCCTCAACAACCCGCCGCGCTGAGAACAAGCGCGGAGACGGGTTGGGGTGCCTGGACTGCAGTCCTGGCAAGCGTGCTTCGCCGTGGTCCGCTAGCTGGTGTGATGCCACGGGGTGCGGTCGGGGCCCCGGCCTCCTGCATCAATTACTCCTAGGGTACCACATGCCAAGATTTGGTGTACCTTTAAGGTATCTCAAGGTCCTCTTTGCAAAAGTGTAGTGAGATTCCTTAGTGTTCACCTGATATCTAGCACATACACATGTTGAAAACATGATATCTGATCTATTAGCAGTAAGGTAGAGCAAAGATCCAATAATGCTTCTGTATAAAGTTTCATTAAAATGTTTCCCTTTTTCATGCTTGTCCAGAGACACATTTGATCCCATTAGAGCCCTCATTGAGGTTGCATTCTCCATTCCAAATTTCTTGATCAACTCTTTAGTGAACTTGCTCTGGCAGATGAAGATTCCATCCTCAGATTGTTTCACTTGGAGACTTAAGAAATATTTTAGCTCTCCCATACTACTCATTTCAAACTTCCCTTGCATCAAGTTAGCAAACTTTTTGCATATGCTGTCATCAGTAGATCGAAAAATAGTACCATCTACAAATATTTGAACTAGCAGTATCTTGCCCTTGACTTCCCTTAGGGGTCATTCGTTTGGACGGAATTGAGCTCCTGGAATTGGAATTAAAGGTCTAATTCCAATTTTTTCGTTCGTTTGCCCGCTCGACATTGGAATTGGAATTTTAATGAATTCCGTGGATTTCATTTTGAACTAAACACAATTCTTTTCAATCTATATAAGAAACTGTTAATTCCGGTCGGGACACGTTTTTTGCCCAGGATCACGTTTTTTCACCGGGGCGCATTTTTTTCCAAGTGAGCATTTTTGGAATATGCGTCTCTTTTCGCCCAGGAGCGCTTTTTTCGCCCGTGCACATTTTTTTACCCGGGCGCGCTTTTCTTTTCGCCAAGGAGCACGTTTTTCGCCCGGGCGAGCATTTTTCGCCCGGGCGAACGTTTTTCGCCCGAGCGAGCATTTTTCGCCCGAGCGCGCGTATTTCGACCGGGAGCGCATTTTTCGCCCGGGCGCACGTTTTTCTCCCCGATGCACGTTTTGTCGCCCGGGTGCCCGTATTTCGCCCGAGCCCCCGTTTTTCGCCCGGGCGAACGGTTTTCTCCCCGACGCACGTTTTTGCCCGAGCGCGCTTTTTTTCGCCCAGGCGCGTGTTTTTTGCACGAGCGGGCGTTTTTCGCCCGTGCGCGCATTTTTCGCACGGGTGCGCAGTTTTTTGCCATGACGTGCAATTTTCGCCCTGTCGCGCAGTTTTTCGCCCGAGCACCTGTTTTTCTCCCGGGGGCGTTTTTCGCCCAAGCGCGCATTTTGTCGCCCGGGAGCACGTTTTTCGCCTGAGCGGGCGTTTTTCGCCCGGGCGGACGTTTTTTTTGCTCGGGCGCGCGTTTTTTGATAGGGCGCATGGTTTTCTCCCGAGCGCACGTATTTCGCCCGGGCCCCCGTTTTACGCCCGGACGCGCGTATTTTGCCCGGGAGCGCTTTTTTCGCTCGGGCGCGCTGTTTTTCGCCCGACCGCTCGTTTTTCGCCCGGGCGCGCGTTGGCGCAAGTTTTGTCGCCCGAGCGCGCGTTTTTTCGCCCGACCGCGTGTTTTGTCTCGCGGGCACCTGTTTTTTCGCCCGGGCGGGCGTTTTTCTTCCGGGCTGGCGTTTTTCTCCCGGGCGGGCATTTTTGCCCGAGCGCCCGTTTTGTCGCTCGGGCGCGCGTTTTTCGCCCGGTCATGCATATTATCGCCCGGGCGCGCATATTTCTCCCTGACGTGCGTTTTTCGCCGAGGCGCGCGTTTTTTCGCCCTTGCGCGCGTTTTTCGCCCTTGCGCGCGTTTTTCGCCCTTGCGCGCGTTTTTCGCCCGAACGTGCGTATTGTCGCCGGGGTGTGCGTTTTGAGCCCGGACGCATGTTTTTTGCGCGGGCGCGCTTTTAGCGCCCGAGCGCGTGTTTTTTGTCCGGTCACGCATTTTGTGCCCGGGCACGCATTTTTTTTTAATATGCGCGCTTTTTATTATATATGTAAAAAAATATTAGTTTTATTCGTAATATTTTTCAATTCTTAGATTGACTTTTATTTAACAAACGAATAAAAGAATTGATCAATTCTACAATATTCACCAATATTCACCAATATTGTTTATTAGGCGAAAGTTGGAATTGGAATTAGACCAATTCCATTTTTGAATATCGAATCCCAATATTGAATCCCAATATTGAATTCCAATATCAAATTTCAATTCTGTCCAAACGAATGGGCCCTTAGGAATAATACCTTATCTATCTTTACCCTTGAAAACTTATTTTCAATGAGAAAGCTAGATATGATTTCATACAAAGCTCTAGGTATTTGTTTCAACCCTAAAGCTTTTCTAAGAAAATAAACAAGATCAGATAAGTTAGAAACAACAAAATTTGGAGGCTATTCTACATATACTTCCTCCTTGAGATCTCCATTGAGGAAGGCAGATTTCACATCCATCTGGTAGACCTTGAAACCTTTGTGAGCTGCATATGCTAAGAACAGTCTTATAACCTCCAATCTTGCCACTAGTGCAAAAGTTCCTCTTCTTGTTTATTTCCTCTTCTTGTTTATAACCTTTTGCCACCAACCTTGCTTTGTTCCTGATTATTATTCCATTCTCATCCATCTTGTTCCTATAAACTCACTTTGTTCCAATTACATTCCGATGTTTGGGTCTAGGTGCCAACTTCCACACCTTGCATCTCATAAACTGATTGAGTTCCTTTTGCATGGCCACAATCCAAGCTGGATCTGTGTTGGCCTCTTCAAATTTCTTTGGCTCAATCTGGGACAAGAAGCTGAGGTGCATAGCTTCATTCAGGGCTGCCCTTCTTGTTTGCACACCTTGACTGATGTCCCCAATTATTTGGCATGGTGGATGGTCTCTTTGATGTCCTATGGCTATAGGTAGTCTTCTTATGGTTCCTTGTTCTTCTTCTTGTGTAGGCTAATCTGCTGCAATTTGATTAGGCGTATCTTCTTGAATTTGATCATCACCTTCAATAACTGCATCTGGTGAGGTTGACTCCTTAGCCTCTTCTTGCTCACCAATAGTCAGATTTTTGAGCATTGAGTCTATACCTGCATCAACAGAAGAACTAGGCAAGCTTTTATGTATTAAGTTTGTCTCATCAAATACAACATTTATTGATTCTTCCACACACTTAGTTTTTTATTATAAATTCTATATGTTTTACTGTGGCAGCTATAACTCACAAATATGCTTTCAAAACATTTTTCAGCAATCTTAGTAAGGTATGACTTCCCATTATTCAACGCATAACATTTACTTCCAAAGATTTTGAAGTAAGACAGTGTTGGTTTTCTGCTCTTCATTAGTTCATAGAGAGTCTTATTGTGATCTCTGTTGATTAAAACTCTATTTTGCACATGACAAGTTGTATTGACTGCTTCAACCATGAAGTATTCTGGTAGTGAAGAGTCACTCAGCATGGTTCTACTAGCCTCAATTGTGTTCCGTTCTTTCTCTCAGCTACTCCATTTTTCCGTGAAAATCTAGGAGAGAAAAACTCCTGAAAGATGCCTAGACCTTTACAGAATTCTGTCATAGCTCCATACTGGAATTATGCACCATGATTACTTCCGATTTTGACCACATGACAATTCATTTCATTCTGGATTTTCTTGACAAAAGACATAAAGATTTCCAATTATCTGACTTTCGTTTTAGAAAGAACACCCATACAAATCTAGAGTAAACATCAACAATCACAGATGTGTATAACTTCCCTCTTAAACTGTGAATTGACATAGGACCAAACAAGTCCATATGAAGCAGGTATAAGCACCTAGTGGAATCTTTAGAACCAATGCTTTTAAAGGAGGCTCTTGTTTGCTTACCTATTTGGCATGCATGACATGAGCCATCTTTGATGCATTTCCACTTGGGTCCATCTCTTACTAAGTTTTCTGTTAGCAATTTATTTATAGTTTTATAGTTTATATGAGCTAGTCTCTTGTGTCATTGGACACAAAGAGACGCTCTATCATTTGCTACTAAACATATAGGTGTAGAAGAATTTAAACAAAAAATATTTAAGCAGAAAATATTTTCCCTCCTAGTACCTGTTAAAATTATTTCAGAGTATAGATCTCTTGATTAGGCACTTATCCTTGTGGAACTCAACAACATAGCCTAGATCACATAGTTGACTTATGCTTATCAGGTTGTGCTGCAATCCTTTCACATAAGCTACTTTTGTCAAGGAGACTATGCCATTATTGATCATACCATATCCTTTTGTCAATCCTTTGTCAGATCCACCAAAGATGACTTTGGGTCCATTTTCAACAGAGGTGAACTCCTTTAGTAGGCTTCTTGTTCCAGTCATATGCCTGGAACATCCACTGTCTAAATACCAGATAGGATTTCTGATAGTCTTTGGACATTCCTGCAAGAATAAATTACTTTACCCTAGGAACCCAAATAGCCTTGGGTCTTTGGTTCTTGTTAGCTATTACTACAGAATGTTTCTTCACGAAATTAGTTGCCAGCTTAATATTGTTTGCTCTTGGCACTGTTGGATTGAACCAACAGTCCCTCCCCAAAATGTCATATTTTGCCACAGCACCAACAGTCAAATTTGTTATATTTTCTCTTCTGATTCACCTGATGAAAGGAGTGTGAATGCTGATGAACAGGAGAGCAGTCAACAGAAGTCATTGCCACACTGCTGTTTATCCTGTGGCTGTGTGCATGAGGCAACACAGTCACTGACATTTTCTTGGCAGCTAGCTTCTGACTTACAGTCTTTGCAGTTACTCTTGGTGCTAGTGCAAAAGAACCAACAACAAATGGTCAATAATTTTTCATAACAATCTCTTCATGTGGTGCCTTTAATGAACTTAATCCAAGATCTTTCTTATTTCTCTTGCTCTGTGGTTTTTTATTTCCATTGGTGGAGCATTCATTTGTCAGATATCTCATATGAGATATCTTGTTCATAGCTGTTGGTTGGCAACACGACCTTTTGGATTGTTGTTGGTTGGCAACACGACCTTTTGGAATATGGTCCGCTTTAATGGGGATTTCCCCTTATCATTCTCCTTGGAGTATCCTACACCTCCTCTATAAGGTGTAGAAAAATTGTCAATGATTGGGAGGACAGTTTGTGGATTAGAGAATCCGGCCACAAGGTTCCTCTTAGTCAAGAGCATGTCCTCCAAGTCCTTGAATGTTTTCTCCTTTTGATTTAATGATTTGGCTTGGGCTTCAAATTTCTTTTGAAGCATCACAAAGTCATAATTCATTTTTGTTATTTCTTTTGTTTTCTCGGCCAGCTCAGATTCAAAAGGCTTGAGAATTTCTATTTCCTCGGCCCAAGCCTTGACTAATTTTTTACTTCTTTTCTGGGCTTCTAGAATAGCACCAAATTGGTCAACCGAATCAGAATCACTCTCATCATCAGATGATGAACATGTTTCTGATTCTGAGCCTGAGATGGATAATTTAGCTTTTATGCATACCTTGGCAGAATGTGTCTCATCCTGGCTTTCTTCCTCTGACATGGCCATGAGACCAAAACAGCCCTTATGCACACCTTGGCAGGATGAAAGTCATCCTGGCTCTCATCTTCAGACAATGCTTTAAGTCCAAGATAGGCTTCTTCTTCAGATTCTGAAGAGCTACTGTTATCACTGTCATCACTGTCATTCAATGTCTTGGTCTTCTTGACAATGAAGCTTTTCTCATGCTTCTTGCCCTTGCGAGACTTCTTCTCCTCAGCTTTTCCGATTTCTCTTCTTTTGACAGGACAGTCAGCTATTACATGTCCTGTTTTCTTGCAACAGTAGCAAACAATATCAGTAGAAAAATGTTTACTGTGTTTATAATCATATACCTGCTTTCTCTAGACTTATGTCTAGGCTTGTCATTGTTGTAGTTTGACCCCCTTGAGCTGGAGGAGGAGGAGGAGGGGGGGGGGGGGGGGGGGGGGCTGTTCTTCCCTTGTCTCCTTTTACTCAGCAGCTTCTTGAATTGTTTGGAGAACAATGACAACTCTCCATCTATTAGCTCTGACCCTGAAGAGCTTACTTCTGAGTCTTTAGGTTCAGCATGTCTCTCCTGAGGAATAAGAGATTCCTCTCTACTTTTTCTGGAGCTTTCTGCCTTGAAAACTACAGATTTGTCCTTGGAGTATGACATGTTGCCTTCCTCTTCAGCTTTTCTGGTGTTCAGCTACAGCTCATGGGACAACAGCTTATCAAACAAGTTCTGGGGCTCCATCCTTGCAAGATTCCCCATTTCTCTGATGACACCTATTTTTATGTCCCATTCCTTTTCTAAAGATCTTAGGAATTTATAGTTTAGATCATAATTGGAGAACTCCCTCCCATAAGTTCTCAATCCTTTTACTATCTCGAAGAATTTCTCAAATCATTCAGATATAAAGTCTTTCTTTTCTTGTCTGAATGCTTCATACTCCCCATTCAGTAGAGATTTTCTATCGTCTCTAACTTCTTCAGTTCCTTCCACGAAGACTATTAATGAGTCCCACATTTCCTTAGCAGTTTTACAATGATTAAGGTTTTGGAAAGTGGAGTCATTAATAGCACTGACCAAAATATTTTTTGCTCTCTTGTCCATGGTCACTAGAGTGATTTCATCTTTATCCATCTCAGTGTATTTCTTTGGGACTTGCCTTGTTGGATCAATGGTTGAAGCTTTCATAGGGACAAATGATCTCTCTTCTGTGATGATAAATATTCTGGGATCAGAAGCTTCCATGAAAAGCTTCACCCTCTCCTTCTAGATTGCAAAGTTCTTTTTGCTGCGGATTGGCAGTTCCATTGAACTTAGCTCCTTGAAATTTTCTCCAGCAGGCATGGTGACTAGATTGAATATCCCAAGGTCAGATATGTTCAAGTTGTTAAAAAGTTTTGTGAACAACCTTCCTCTGATACCACTTGTAAGTTTAGGGATGTCTATCTTCACCTAGGGTGTTGAATAAGTGATGTCTACTTTTTAAATTTGTTCCGGAATAATAAAAGTATAAAGGAGACAATCTCAGCAAGCACCACAAACACACAGAACTATAATGGTTCCCCGAGTTGGGTACGTTCATTTTCCCCCATCGCCTATCTAGCAATGTGCTAGCCTCAATAACTTCAACCAAAAACTCCGATCCACAGATCTTACAACTCGAAGTCAAAACTCTTACCTCAGGGACACTAGCTAATCCCCTACCTCGGATCCCCTAGCTCAGGATCCTACACTCAGATTCCACACTAGGGATCCTACCTCAGGTTCAATCCAGAACCTTACCTCAGGTCTTACAGGATCCTACACTCAAATTTCACATAAATCCTACAGAAAATATTATTACAAGTTTTGTTACAAACTTTATAGACTTAAAAAATAGATCTTGAAACGTAGAGTTTTCTTGAAGCTTGATTGAGAATGGCTTCAACTTGATCTCCAATAATGAGCTTGAATAATGGCCTCTGTAGAATATAGCTCTCTGGACTTGAATGTCTGTTAGCTTGCGTTGACGAGAATGCTTTTGTGTGAATTAACAAAGCTTGAATCGATCTGCCTTTGTAGAAGATCTTACAAATTTTGCTTTAAACTTTTCTCTTCTCTAACTTGAGCTCTCAGATTGCAGAGTTTATAGGCACAACAGAAATGACGGCGATAAAGCTTTTCAATTTGATTGATCGATTCGTTGATTAGGGTTAGTTGTCGCCGCATCTTCATATTTATATTGAGCACAAATTTCAACGGCTATAATTGACCTTTTCTAGGAATCAAACACGTGTCCATGCCAACTGTATTTGTCAGCACAAAATGCGAGAATGACTTCATCAATGGAGATTTAAAATCTGCGAAACAACGCGTCTGGATAATTTGGAAGCTGTCTAGTTGACTGGCTAGATGTTTGTTCGATCGGCTAGACGTCTAGTCCATTGAGACTGTTCATTCCACTTTACATGTATAATCTGGCCGATTCTGCATCCTTTGAACATCTCTAGCCTATTTGTTAGTATTCTAGTCGATAGGCTAGATTTCAGTCGATCGGCTAGATGTCTAGTCGATTGGCTTGATGTAGTCGACTTTTGACTTAGAATACTTTTTACACATAAACTTCCAGTCGTCTGCCCTCTTCAGAACCCCTTTTAGTCGATTATTGAACCTCTAGCCGAAATAACAATCTTCTAGTTGATTTGTTGAACTTCTAATCGATATCAGATATTATGTCTAAGTCAATTCTAGCCGACTGGATCTAGTCGATCGACACTGGGTCTAGTCGATCGACCAGATTGTCTGGTCGATTTTTAACTTAGACAGATTTTTATATATCCAAGTAACTTCTAGTCAACTTATGCTTTAGGGTCTCCCTGTCTAGCCGACTGGGTCTAGTCGATCGACACCGGGTCTAGTCGATTGACTAGATATGTCTAGTCGATTTTCGACATAGATTTTTGTATACTCAAGTGACTTCTAGTCGACTTATGCTGCTTCCTCTCCTTGTCTAGTTGACTGGGTCTAGTCGATCGACCTTGGGTCTAGTCGATCGACACTGGGTCTAGTCGATCGACTAGATATGTCTAGTCGATTTTGGACTTGGACAGATTTTTCTCTTTTCTGAATCATTTGGCTTTGCTCTAACCAAATGCCTAGACATTTGTGGATGATCAAACTGAGCAAGTGACAAGTTTACCATTGTCTAGAACTTATGTCGATATTGTGTTTTGCACAATGAGGGATTGCATTTGCAAAACTATGTCTGATGATACTAAGTTTAGCCCTATGTTAACCTTGCACTTAATGATACCTGAAAATACCAGAACTAAAACTATGCATCAAATACATAGTGTGTTTATCTTCATCCTGAGGACTTCTTCAAATCAGGAATATTGTGGACAATTTTTCCAACAAGCACAACAACTTTGCCTCTAATTCCAGTGTAAGATCTGGTTCATTCCTGCACATCCTTTCATCTAGAAGTCTGCCAAGAGCTACTTTTCCTGGGCTTCACTGCCCCAAAGCACTCCCCGCTAAGGGTGCAAACGAGTCAAGCTTGACAAAATTTCCATGCTCGAGCCCGAGTTAATCATTTCGAGCTCGACGAGCCATTTTATTCAGGCTTGAGCTTGAGCTCAATACCTACTTATCAAGCTCGCGAGCTCGAACTACTCACGAGCTTTTTAGCTCCTGAGCCTTATTTTCTTTATATTTTTAATATTTTTTAAATGTAGAAATAAAAAGCTCGCGAGCTCATGAACAATAATATCTGAGCTCGAGCTCGACTCGTAATCGAGCTCGAGCTCTACAGGCTCGAGCTCGAGTCGAGATTTTTTTGAGCCGACTCATCGAGCTTTCGATCCGGATCAACTCAACTTGCACACATACTCCCCGCCCTTATCAGACCGCCGTCGGATTCAGGAAGTCATAACTTACTTCTTCCTATATTTCTTCTACTTTATCCCTCTCTCTTCTATTATATGTCTATCTCCTATTACTCTCTCTTAGATTTCCCACCACATCAAATCACAAGGATTATCAAGAAGGGAGGATAAGGTGTGATCCATTTCGTTTGATCCAATCCTCCACAGCCTCAGGACGACATCAATATTTAGGCCCTATAATTTTATGTATCAGAGCCAATCATCATAGAAACTTTAGAGTACCAATTTGAGAAACTCAAGGAGATGATGAACACGGTCTTACCCGGTTCAGAAGCCAACGAAGTGTGAGACAACGCGACCATGGCTATTGTCCATGTCTGGCTGGACAACCCTATGGTTTATACCATGCCACCCCTTGGAAACCTTCAACAACTCGACGCGATATCAATTCGACACGAGCTACAATGCCGAACCTAACACATCTCCTAGTGTCCCTCACACATCGTTCCAACAACCACATAGTTCCCCCGACTCCAGCGCATTGTTTAACACTCTTTTCAACCCTAGTTCAACAATCCTTCATGGCTTGACGGGATTCACAGGCCATCCAAACTACTTCACTCTATGACTGATGTGACCATCACCTACACTGAACCCTGTTTGGGTCGGTAATTGTTTGCTACCACAAAATGGCCATTTTGGACAAAAACCACTCGAGTTGGCCACCGTTAGAACATGACTATAAGGGGAAAGTGTACCGCTTAATGTGAAGTTGAATTTTCAACTTGTTGAAAGTAAGAATGACCCATTGGAGTGGATTCCTCGCTGCGAATAAATTTTTATCTTGTTCATTTCGAGGAGTATCACTTCATGGCATTTTTGCAATCAACATGTGCTTGCCTTGATAGATTCAATGAGTAGCCATAACTTCATTAGCAAGAGTGCCGCTTGCTGCTTAGACTTCCCTTTTTGATCTTGAAGCGACATGTGGGTTTTAGTGGCTAATAAGGAGAAGGTAAGCAGTTTGGACTTTTGTGTAAGAGTCCAAATATAGGTTTTACATGATTTTTTTTATTGATCTCTTTTCCATTCCCTCAGATTGATTTGATGTCGCACTGAGTGTAAACATGACTCAGCACATTGTGGCCGATAGTGTGGGATTTTACTGCACCCAACATGTCCTTTCAAATGGCTGACATACAAGTTACATGGCATTGCAAGAGAATTGTTATTGTAAGAGAACTCTACTAAGATGACATATTTCTCTCACTTACCTCCAAAGTCCAGAATGCGCATACGAAGCATATCTTTCATGTTTCTATTTGTGCGCTCTGTTTGCCCATCTGTCTGGAGGTGGAAGGCTGTGCTAAACTTCAACTTAGTACCCAAGCGCTACTGAACATATTTCCAGTCCTTAGAAGTAAATCAGTCATCTCTATATGAAATGACGGACTTCGGAACACTATGCAATTAACTATCTCATCTACGTACAACTGAGCCAATCTCGGACCCTGATTTGCCCTTTTATTAGGAATGAAATGAGCAACCTTAGATAGACGGTCCACAATGATCCATATAAAATCATTTCCACTTCGAGACCTTCGAAGGCCATGAACAAAATCCATCGACGTCTTCAAAATTTCACTCTGGAGTAGGTAGTGACTGCAACTTGCCCCCTGATCTCTGGCATTTGGCTTTGACTAACTTGCATGTTTTACACTTTGCAACATACTCTGCAACGTCACCCTTCATCCCTAGCCACCACACCGATCTCTTAAGATCCATATACATTTTTCATACTACCTGGATGTATAGAGTATCTAGAATTATGAGTCTCGAAGAGAATGTCCTCTCGAAGTTGACTAACATCTGGAATGCAATCCCTTTTGTCGTAAAGCAGTAATCCCTCATGAATTATGAAGTTCTCTTTCTGACCCACCTGAGTCAATTCCCAAATCTCTGACATCCTCAAATCTAAGGGTAAAGCCTGTCTAATTTTGTCTTTAATGTCATATGTGATTTCTATCCTGCTTAAATTTGCAGAGCTCCCACTGCCACGAGATATTACACTAATCTCCAGTCTCTCTAGTGCTCGAATCAACTCCTACTGCTGAGTGATGAGGGAATAGCTCTAACCACTTCTACTAAGAGCATCTGCCACCACATTTGCTTTGCCGGGGTGATATTGAATCTCTATGTCATAATCGGACATAAACTCCAACCTTATACACTATCTCATATTGAGTTCTCGCTAATGAAAGATATATTTACGACTCTTATAATTTGTAAAGATCTCACAACGCGCTCCGTAGGTAGTGTCTCCAGATCTTTTGTGCATGAATGACAGCTGCTAGTTCCAGATCGTGTACAAGGTAACTCTTCTCGTGATCCTTTAACTGTCTGAAGGAGAAGGCTATGACCTTTCCATGTTGCATGCGCACACAACCCAGGTCTTGACCCGAAGCGTCGCTACAAATCTGAAAGTCATATGTACCTGAAGGTAGACACCAAATTGGTGCGAACATCAGTCTGGTCTTCAACTCCTCAAAAGAAAACTCCCAATTAGCTGTCCAACTAAAGGTTTTTCCCTTTTAGCTGAGCGTAGTCATCGGTAAAGCTATCTTTGCGAAATATATAATGAATCTTCTATAATAATCCGCTAAACTCAAAAAGCTGCGAACTTCAGTGACTGACTTTTCGGCCTTGGCCTCATATTATTTCTATTTTCTTTGGATCCACTGCAAGACCTCTCTGACTGATAATGTGTCCCAAGAAAGCAACCTCTGAAAGTCAAGACTCACACTTAGAAAATTTTGCGTACAACTGATTCTCCCTGAGAGTGCTCAAAACTGTCCTGAGGTGCTCGACATGTTCTTCTTGACTCCTTGAATAAACCAGGATATCGTCAATGAAGGCAATAACGAAATGATATATGAATTCTCGAGACACCATGTTCATCAAGTCCATAAAGACAGACGGGGCATTATTTAGCCCGAACGGTATAACTACGAACTCATAATGCCCCTACCTTGTGCTGAAAGTTGTCTTCTGAACATCCCCGTCCCGAATTTTCAACTGCCTGGATGAAAACACTATGATGTTCTTATGCTTCTTAAAAAAACGCGTCACAAGCCTTTCCCTGAATCATCATTGTAAAGCTGAAACATCTCTATTCTTGAAGGCAAGTATAATTCTAACATTCTTTTTGTTTGAATTTGTATTCCTTGAATACTTACCCGCATTTACTATCCAACTGAAGGCTTTTCACTTTCATGATAAGTGAATTCAAAGGTGGCGTTATCTTCATGAAAATCATAATGGATCTTCCATACTAACTTGTTAATCCAAGAAAATTGCGGGCCTCCATAACAACTTTGGATCTCAACAACGTGTCTCAAAAGTCCAACTTCTTTGAGTGAGACTTGTACTTAGGTAACTTTATATATAGAGTCAATGATACTCTATAAGAGCACTCAAAATCGTCCTTCTATCTTTGAATGCACAAGGATGTCCTCAGGGAAGAAAATGGGCAAACCAATCTAGAAATTCTCAAAACATCTTATTCAACAATCTATGCAGGGGGCACTGCACAGCCTGAAGGGCATACCCACCGACTCGTAGTGCCCAACCTTCTCATTGAAAATTGACTACTAAATGTCCTCTTTACCATTTTATAGTTGCTGGAAATATTATCTAAAATTTAAGTTAGAGAAAGTACAAACTCTTCAAACTGGTCATTAAATCCTTAAATCTTTATTCTTACTTGTGAACTTATATAACTCATGATAGCTGATGCATCCTTCATGACAAAATATGAGTCACTCTTAAAGGCAACGTTGTTACGCCTAATAATATCAACTCGAGCAAGCTCATGTCATTGAACTATCGGCTCTGCTAATACTCTGAGTGTCATGCTTTAAAAGATTTAGTTATGGGCCTCCATGATATGATTGAAAGGGCATTAGTAGCTCCTCATGGACAAATATCTGAAGGTTCTCAAACTAATTGTACCTCCTGAAAAGTATTTCTGATTTCGACATGCATCAAACTAGAAACACATCACAATTGATACTAAAACTCATAATTTTCTTAATCGACGAGGCAACAACACTGAAACTCCTTTCATACCTCGAGACGTAGGAGTGAACTGGTCGAGTCATTCCACATTTGGTTCTATAAGCAACCTAACTTTGGTTTTTGCTAATCAGGCCATATCCATAATTAGATTCAACTCTGTTCTAATAGGAATACATGCTTATACCATAGATTCAGACTCTTTAAGTTGATAACTACCATTATAGCCAGTAGGCATAAGAGAGTCGCTCAACACCAAAACTCCCAGTACTAACACGACTAGAAATATTCTAAGATCGATAAGTAAAAGATGTTATTGTGAATGGGGGCGATGAACTCATGCTAAAGAGAATTGAACATGATTCGGAATATGGCAAAAGATAAGATAACATAATAAATAATCTTACTGAATTTGATTGAATATTACCATAGGAAGAGTGAACGTTTCCCCTTAGGATTCTGATCTCTTAAATGAATCTCTGCATAATGCGATAAATGCGGGAGCCCATCCTTATGCAGGTTACTGTCTTGACTCCATGCACTAACTTGAGGTTCTTCTTTTATATAAGTCATTCCTGTATGGGCACATATTAATATGAGAAAGTTACCTCATGTGGCATACTGAAATGATCTATGATTTGTCATATGAAGTACAAAGAATTCAAGATTTGTACTAGAGAGAATTATTGATAAAGGGTGGTAAAGTCATGATATTATCAATAATCACTTTTGACTCTGAAAGATTAGGCGATATCAAAGAATTAAACATCAACTAAATATCTATGCTGAACTTAGCTATGGAAAACTTCTCGTATCACCAACACAGACTTATGGATAATGGTTTAACGACTCTAACATCCAAGAAATGCAGATGAAAATCTAAGGCTCTGTTAATTTTTTGGTTCATGAGATCCTAAACCTAGCTCTGATACTAATTATAACACCCCTACCTAGTTTAACGACAATCGACAGTCTGGCTGAAATCCGTGATAAGAAGTAAACTAAAAAACAATAACAAAATTGGTACAAAACATGAATAAATGGAAGCAAAAATAAACAATACTTACAATGGAAGCAAAAGTGTCAAGCTAAAGGTAAAAATGTATCTCAAATTTCTGAATTCACAGAGCCAACTACAATAGAAAATAACTATAAATTTGAGATACTAAAATCTTAAACAACGTCTGAACATAGAAAAACTTTAGATATTTCAAATACATTGTTTTCTTAAATCAAAGGTACAACATCTGGAATGAAAAGTAACTGAAAGAAAGACGAACGAAAATGGAGATTTGCAAATGCTTATCCTTGACGTATCTCCCCACATGTGACCCCTGAAAATAAATGTCCGAAGACGGGTCAGCCCAACTGGTGAGTAAGAAAGATCATTCCTGATTCCTCCTAGTACACTAAAAGTAATTTGAAAGGAAAATGCGTGCATGCTTTTAAACAATATTTTCGACTAAGGAAAAATATACTATATTTCTATGCATGTTTTTCTATTAAAATACTTTAAACATATATGTCTGTTCTATTGTGAACATAACCTAAATTTTCTTTTGAATTTTGAAATCATTAAAGTATAGGGATTCTAGATTTCGACGTATACTTGAACTTTATATGCCTCATAAGCTCATAAGCTCCTTTCTCTTTATTTTAGGTTAAGTAGATTCTTATGCGCATTCTAACGATCTGAGTCCCTACTAACGAACACAGATGTTCCCATGCCCCTTTTCTACTGTCAGGGTTCCTCCTAACCTATAAGAGAACAATCTACTGGAATTAGAGGGATCACAAAACACCTTACCTAGGTTTAAGCAAAACTCAATATCAATCTTTCCTACGTAGGGAGAATACAACGGTGCCGAATAGAGAAGGATTAAGTGAAGAAAAACTCACCTCTTCTCTATTAGTGGAGGATTGCAATTTCTGAAATGAAACTAGTCGCACATAAACTGCAAGCGGTCATTCCAACCACGACTGTCACAGAAATCCACAAATTAAATTAGGGCTTAGATGGAAATCTAACATGTAATAACATAAAAGCTAACCCGAAATTTTAAGAGGGAATCATCAATACTTTAGAAAAATTGCCCTCGACTGAAGGTTGTTGCGGAAGGGAAAAGAGATCCTCAATTTATGGATTTGAGGAAGGAGGAAATAAATGACGCAAATGACGGATGGGGTGAGGTGGTCGTGAGTCGGAGCAGCCGCAGGGAGTGTCGTTCAGTCTCCTCGAGTAGAAGGAAGGTGACGTCTAGGGTTTCCGACGAGAAGAGAAGGTTCGGCGCTAGATGTTGCTGACGAAATCGATCGAGAAGAGCTCCTACGTCGTCGATTGTCTGAAATGAGAAGAGGACTGCCCTAATTTCACTCGCTCGGGTCGTGGGAATGAGATGTGAGCGGAAATGTATGCATGGATCTTGGTTAAATCCCGTGGTTGCCAAAAGAGATCATGAGAGGTGGAAAAAAAAGGTGTGGCTTAGTTTTCGGTTGCAGGGGAAATAAAAAATTTCCTTAATTACAACTGTCATTTCATTCCAAAACATGCCATTTAAATGAGCTTCCTTTCTGGTGCATCACAAACATTTATCTCGAAAAGGACTTCTTATAAAATGACAATTAAAACCTCGATTCACCGTTGACGTTGATCGTAATCATTCACAATCGAATCCTGCAAGTACGAGAGATGTCGCGTAATTAAATTCGGATGTTACACTAACTATCCTTCTCTTTAACATAAGCATAAAACATTTATCCCATTATTAATTTTGTAACCTAATCAAGCATGTTTCATGTGCTCATCAATTTATTATAAAATGGGAACTCAACTTAAAAGAAAAGCAATTATCCAGAAGCCTCAAATAAGTACTTAACATGTCATTATGAATTCTCATGTTTGGGTTCTCTGTACTATTTCTTTTTTAACTCAACTACATGCGATATATATATGTATGTATATAGGTAATGAATTAAGGATATATCATACCCATTCAGGAACAAAAGATCTTGAATGTCTGAGTAGAACCACACTCATAAGAATCTATGAGCATCCATGCATATAAACATTTCCTTTAAGTTACTATTCTGTGACAGTCCAGATTAGGTAAATGAAGAAGAAACAAAAATCTCTTATATCTCTGGTAAAAGTACAAAAATGAAGAATAAGAGGAAGTAGGGGGTGAAACTTTGGCAACCCAAAATCCTTAATTTGGAAAGCCCCATATTTCAGATATAATGTCAATTGCCAAAATAAAATATAGCCACTGGTTTGCCTTTTAGACGAAATCTGATATAGACCCCCAATGAATTTGACACTATACAATGTTAATTGCACATGCTTAAGTCAGTTATCTACTATATATTACTTCACTCAGCTATTTTCAAAATTTAATTCTATTCCAAAAATCATAGTACCCTGCCCACAATTTTTAGATTCCTAGCATGCAGCCGACCATAATAAAAGTACCGTATTCAGTAATTGGAACTTGCCATACTAACATGGCTTAAGCAGTAACTGGAAATTGCCATAATAATATACCATATTCACTAATCACTAACTAGAAAAAGAAGAAAGAGAGGGAAGTAAGAGATAAGAAATCCCCCAAGTTGTTTGTTCAAAAATCACCAACTTCACCCAAAATCAAAACATGTCTCCAACAGGAAGATGAAATCATCAACCCAGAGTATAAGAAGGAGAAGGGGAAAATGGAACCAAAATCAACATAACCCCTTTTGAGAACTCAAACTAAATCCCCTTAGGAAACCAAATTAGATATTAAGAATTGTTGGATAAACATAGTATTATTTATGTGTTTATGAATATGTATGTGAGTTTAGTCCCACACCGCAAGTCAAGCGTTATGTGTCTATGTATCTCCTATATAAAACCCCCTATGTGGATGAATAATAAAGTAATCATTTTCTCTCCTAATTATTCCAACATGGTATCAAAGCCTTAGGGTTCCCGGGTCTTTGATCCCGCCTCCGCTCGCTCTCGCATCCCGCTCGCTAGCCGCTTCCGTCCCGCCCGCAGTAGCCGCGTCTTTCGCTCCTCCCGCAGTTGCCGCACCGCCCGCAGCTGCAACCCCGCCCGCGTCTTTCGTCTCTCACAACAGCCGTGTCTTCCGTCGCTCCCAGCTGTCGCGTCGTCCATCCCGCACAACAACGCGCCTTCTCCCGTCCTCTAGGGGGCGCCGGTCTCATGGGGTCTTGATTCCCTCATTTCCGGCGTTTCCTATCCTATTTTCTTCGTCCTTCGATTTCTATTGGACATGTGGTTTCTTCCCCTTTTTCTATGAAGGATATTCTTCTTTTCCGTCATCCATTGTGATCTCTTGTGTGTGCCCTCGATTTCTATTCGGGTCCTTCTATGACGGGGAGTGACTCCTCTACAGCTATGTCTTCTGGCGAAGAAGCTCCTCCTACTCCGGCTTCCATTGGATTGGGCCGTGTAAATCCTGAACATGACACCCCTCAAATCACTACTATGAAATTAGATGGCACAAACTACCTTCCGTGGGCACGCTCTATCATCCTTGCCATCAAAAGTCGTCGGTTGTTTGGCTATGTCAGCGGCACGGCGAAGGCTCCTTCTTCTTATTCTCCAGAGTGGCCTCAGTGAGAGTCTGAGAACTCCCTTGTGATGTCTTGGCTGCGTAACTCTATGATGGAGCCCATCGCTCAGAATTATCTATTCTTGGATACTGTTGCGGATATTTGGAAGCGCGCAGAGACCACCTACTCATGCTTAGGAAATGCGGCTCAGATCTACCAACTTCGACGCCGGATATTCCTCCCGCGACAGGGTGATCGACCTCCATCTGCCTATTACTCGGAGTTCACCCAAATCTATCAGGAGTATGATCACTTTGATTCTCTGACCCTCGTGTCTCCCGAAGATGAGGTGCTGGTGAGAGCAAGGGAAGAACGGAATCACATCTTCGAATTTCTTCACGGCTTACATCGACTTTGACCCGATTAGCATTTAGATCCTGGGACGCTCTCCTCTTCCGTCTTTACCAGAAGTGTACAGCCTTGTTCAGCAGGAATTCGGTCGCCGACAGACTCTTCTTCCCGACTTTGCCACCGAGGGATCTGCTCTTGTCACTTTCTCTCACCTCGGTGTTTGTCCTGCTCGTGACACCAGATCGAAGCCTACGGAGAAAGATCACCTAGTGTGTGATTATTGCGGGAAGTTCCGCCATACCAGAGATACATGCTTCAAGCTCCATGGTTTTCCTTCTCCCAGGGGCGGCCTTGCTCCCCGTGGTGGCTGTGGCCCAGGTCGCTCCCATAATAGATCAACCCTGTCTAGATCTGCACACTTTTCTGATGCTGTGGAGGACACCCCTGTTCATCTCCCTCTGGATTCCAACACGGCAGCCCTCGCTCTGTCAGCTGAAGAAATTCTGGCTTTCCGCCGGTGGATGCATGGCTCTCCTGTTGGGCAGTCGAGTTCCTCCTCTTCATATGCCCATCATGGACCTGCAGGTGCTCATTTTGCCTCCACCCACCTGTCCTCACAGTGGATCATTTACTCAGAAGCCATTGATCACATGACTGGGTCCGCCACAGGTTTTGTGTCCTACACCCTCTGTCCGGCAGAGATAAAGTGAGCATTGTTAATGGATCATTATCTCCCATTGCTGGGAAAGGATTCATTCCATGCTCCTCTCTTATGCTCTCCTCTGTTCCTCATGTTCCTTCTTTCACTCAAAATCTTCTGTCTATTAGTCATTTGACTAATTCTATGGACTGATCAGTAACCTTTTTTCCTATATTTTGTGTTTTTCAAGACCTGAAGACGGGGACGGCGATTGACTCTTGCAGACTGTGCAACGGGCTCTATGTGTTCGACCCCTCTTCCTCCACTTCATCCAGCCTCACTCCGCCTCCAAAAGCTCTTCATGCAGACCAGCCCTCTGATTTGGATTCCTGGCATTATCACCTTGGACATCCTCCTATCTCTACTATTAAGCTTTTGCTTCCTACTATTTCACCTACGTTGTTAAGTGTTTTTCATTATGATGTATGTGAACTTGCTAAACACCATCGTAGTTCTCTTCCTCTTATGTCTCCACGCAACTCAGTTCCGTTTTCCCTTATTCATACTGATGTTTGGGGCACTAGTCTTACTGCGTCTATTTCTGGTTGCTCATGGTTTGTTTCTTTTATTGATTGTTATTCTCTTTGTACTTGGGTATATTTGATGAAACATAAAAGCGATGTGTTTTCTCTGTTTCAACGTTTTCACAAAATGGTCACTACTCAGTTTGGTGCTACCATTAAGATCTTACACAGTGACAATGTCCGTGAGTATATTGACTCCCACTTTGAGAAATACTTGAGTCATCTTGGTATCATACATCAAACCTCTTGTGTTTACACCCCAACTCAGAATGGGGTAGCCGAGCGCAAGAACCGGCACCTCCTTGAGGTTGCTAGATGTCTCCTTCTCCGCATGAAACTCCCTAGATATTATTGGGGTGATGCAATTTTCACTGCGGCCTATCTCATCAATCGTCTCCCTACTCGTGTCCTTGGATTTCATACTCCTCTGACCTCTCTGGGTGTTCGTCCCTCGTCTCTCTCGCCTCGTATCTTTGGCTGCGCGTGTTTCATGCACATCCATCCCAAGATCAAACTCGACCCCCGCTCGCTAAAGTGTCTTCATTGGCTACTCATACCCAGAAAGGCTATAAGTGCTTCCATCCCATTACCAAGCGGAGATTTGTTACGATGGATGTTACCTTCCGAGAATCTGAAGCCTATTATGGGACCTCTCTTCAGGGGAGACCATTACTACGGGAGTTCCCATCGTTCTGTTCCTTTGCCTATTTATCCATCATTTCTACCATTTACATTCTCTCCTTCTATCCCTGGGGACCCGGTGATACCTCCTCCTATCCCTGGGGACCCGGTGATACCTCCTCCTATCCCTGTGAACCCAGTGATGCCTCCTCCATTGCAGGCTTACAATCGACGTAGGAGGGGCACGAACACGTATGTCTTGCCCACACTACCTGGGTTACCACTTGATCCATCTTCAGGTACTGACAAAGGTAATTCTACCCAACATCCTCTCCTGGCAAGGGCATACTGTTCTCACCCAATGAGGCAATAACAGTAGAAGTCTATACATATGCAGACTGGGCAGGTTCTATTGATGACCGAAGATCTACGTCAGGATATTGCTCTCTTGTTGGCGGTAATTTGGTGACCTGGAGAACCAAGAAGCAACATGTGGTCGCTAGATCTCAGTGCTGAGGCCGAGTTCCGTGCATTGGAACATGGTATATGCGAAGGGTTGTGGATTCAGACGATTATGAGGGACCTGGGTGTGGAGTGCGCTGGTCCAATTAGGATCTATTGTGATAATAAAGATGCTATCAGCATTGCCCACAATCCAGTCCAACTTGATCGTACTAAACACATGGAGATTGACAGACACTTCATTAAGGAAAACATAGTTAGGGGGATTGTGAGTATTCCCTTTGTTCCATCAAACCAACAGCTCGTTGATGTGCTCACTAATAGTCTAAGTCAGTGCTCTTTTGACAAAATATTAGGCAAGTTGGGCATGACAGACATTACACACCCAACTTGAGGGGGAGTGTTGGAGAAACATAGTATTATTTATGTGTTTATGAGTATGTATGTGAGTTTAGTCCCACACCGTAAGCCAAGCGTTGTGTTGGGAAAATGATTTCTCTTAACCCCTAAAAATAAGTTAAAGAAGAATTCTAAGAATGAAAAATAAGGCTAAGTAAATATGCGTCGAATACTATTCGACGCAACGTCGAAATGTAGTCGACGTTTCCTTCAGATTGAGTCGAAGTAACTCTAGGAAGATTTCGACGTATGTGTTGTCGACGTTACTCTGATTTCTAGTCGACGCATCTAATGTAGTCGACGCACCTTTGTCGACGCACCTTCCTTATTCTCCTCTCGACGTCCAGACAGGATGTATTCGACGCTTGCGTCGAATGGTAATCGACGCACGTCGATTTATGTGACAGATCTAAATATGCGCCAGATCTCTTTCCTTCTTTCAGTAGATCTGATTTGTATGGAATAATGTTAATATTTTATAGCCGTTCTGAATCATTCTTTCCTTCTATTTGATTCTTGGCTAATCTGATTAACTCTATTTGGATATCATTTAAAATCGGGATTCATTCTTTCCTTCTACTGAAATGTTATTATGGAAATATTTCTTTCTTTCTAATACTCTGCTTGCTAATTGATTACTCTCCTTTAGTATTATTTGATTGAAACAGAGCTATAAATAAAGAGGAGGTCGGCAGAAGAAGTAGTCAAGTGATTCACCATTTTTACATTTGAAAAGAGGAAAAGCTCCCAAGTGAAAAAGAGAGAATTGAGAAATAGTCCTGCAGCAATATTCAAGCATTCTTCTTCCTCTGCTTCTGAAGTCACCCTGCTGCAAATTCTGATAGCTCTCACATAAGAGAGAAAAGCTACAAATCTTCTTCTCTCTATAGAAGAAAGATTTAATTCACTTCTTGTGCTTCCAATCTTCTTGCTAGGAAGAAGATTCATTCTTGTTCTTATTTCTTATTTTCACTTAAACATTGTAAAAGAGTTTTTAGAATCTCTCTTCAAAAAATTCAGTGTACTGGTTCTAAGAGTCTCCTTTTCAAAAGACTCAGTTGGTTCTAAGAGTCTCCTTGTCAAAAGACTCAGGGTGGTTCTAAGAGTCTCCTTATCAAAAGACTCAGTGCAAGATAGTGAATTCCTACCAAGGGGGTAGAAGAGTGGACTACCCAAAGTTTGGGGAACCACTATATTTTCTTGTGTTGTGCTGTGATTTCTTTTCTTGCATTTACTTTCTTTATTTGTTTAATTCTTGTTGGTGTGTGGGAAGCTATAATCTGTGATCATACACATATATATATATTAACATTGCACAAAATATTTTTTAATCTCTATTCACCCCCCCTCTAGAGAATTCTAGTGAGGTTAACTGTGCACTTTCAATTGATATCAGAGGTAGGTTGATCTAAAAAGGTTAACTCCTTGATCAAAAAGATCCTACCTCTTGTTTTTATATATATATATTTTTTAAATTATTTTCATGGCACAAATCAAAGATTATGCTTCCACCAGACCACCAATTTGCAACCTTGAAAAGCTTGCACTTTGGAAAACAAGAATTAGAATCTATTTAAACTCTATTGATGATGAATTATTTAATGTTGTCATGACAGGTCCCCCCAAGCCATTCAAAAAGGATTCAAGTGGAAAAGCAAATGAATCACTTGCTCCAAAGGCTGAATGGACAGAGGAGGAAAAGAAAGCCCAAGCATATGATGCCAAGGCTATGAATATCCTAGTTTCAACTCTCTCAGATGAAATCTTCCAAAAGATTGCTGAGTGTGAGTCAGCTAAGGAAGTATGGGAAGCTCTCACCAAAATGGTTGATGGAAGTGCTGATGAGAAAAAGGACAGAAAGACACTACTCATCTCCCAATATGAAAACTTCCAAAAGAAAGAAAGTGAGTGTTGCTGACATGTATTCAAGATTCAGCCTCATAGTCAATGAATTGAGAACACTTGAGAAGGACATATCTCTTACTGAGATAAATGACAAATTGCTGACTTGCTTCCCTAGCTCTTGGGATTCAAGAATCTGGCCAATCAAAGACTCCAGAAGTCAAAAAGAAATCTCAACAGATGTCCTGTTGGGTAAATTAAAATCCTATGAACAACTGTTGAAAACAAGGGCTGAGAAAGAAGAGAAAGAAAAGGCTCCTCCACTCCCAAAAGAAAAGAGTATTGCTTTGAAGGCTGTTGAAGGAGAACCCTCTACAAGTGATGAGGAGCTGATCAGTCTACTGGCCAGAAGGTTCAAGAAGTGGATCAAAACAGAAGGATGCAGAGGAAGAGACTCAAAAACCAGGTATAATAAAACACCTACTAAAGAGATTATATGCTACTCTTGCAGGAAACCTGGACACATTGCACCTGAATGTCCTAAAGAGATCAACAATAAGAAGGATCTAAAAAGAACAGATCTAAAGAAGAAGAAGAAGAAAGAAAAAAGATTCATTGCTCAATCTTGGAGTGATTCAGAATCTGAAGGAAGTACCTCATCAGATAATGATCAGTAAGAGGTCAAGCAAGAGGAAACCTGTCTGATGGCCACTGAGAAGCCTGATGATACATCTATGATAAATATACTTGATAATATAGATTTCTCTTTTACTGATTTCAAACAAAGTTTCAAAGAATTCTGTTTATATCTAATCAAATCTGAAAAAGAAGTAAAAGAATTAAGAATTGAATTACAAAATCTCAAACAAGTAAATACACATCATAAAAATTATAAGCTCAATCTAGAACTCTCAGAAGAGGAATTAGACAAAATCTATTCAGAAAATCTAACACTAAGGAAGGAGCTTGCAAAGGCTAAAGTCTTTGAAGACTCTCTAAATGGAAGAGGTCAGAAGCTCAAAAATATGTCTGAGAATCTCACTAATAGATTTAGACAGATAAATCAGAATACTAATGAAGCATCTAAACCTCAAACATCCAGCAAATCTGTCTGGAAACATCCAATTCACTCCACCAGGGAGAATTATCTAACAGGAGAAATATCACAAGAAAGCCCTGAAATAACCACTGTTTTTAATAAACCTAATCCCATTACAGATAAAGGAATCTTAGGAAAATATCCTCACAAAAAATTTGAACATGCGTCGAATTCTTACCAACGTGCGTCAAGTTCTAATCGATGCTTACACCAAAATGCGTCGACTTCTACTCAACGCAACCTCTCTCATGCTTCGACTGAAAATAGACTCAGAATGAAGAAAGCGTCGAATTCATATCGACGCAACCATAAGTCTACGTCTAATCCCTATCGACGCAATAAATCAGACAGAAAATTTTCTGTTTCCAAATAGGCCTCTCAATTCATGTCCTTCTATTATAAACATTATTTCTGTGATATCATCCAAGAAGATTGGTATGATAAGCCAGTACCCCATAAGAAGGAAGGATATCCTGAAAGACCCACTTATTCTTTTATTAAATCTTTTACTAATGAGAGGAAGGGACCCCAGCTTAGCAGGGTCCAAACTAATGTTTAAAATTTTATGTGCAGATGTATCACATCTCCAGGATGGTGTGGTACTTGGACAGTGGATGCTCCATGCACATGACAGGATGCAAAAACCTATTAATCAACTTTGAAGATAGACTTGGACCATCAGTAACCTTTGGAGATTCTAGCTGTGGCCAAACCAAGGGCTTTGGAGATTTCAAAGAAGGGAAAGTCACCTTCAAGAATGTGGCAGTAGTCAAAGGACTAAAGCACAATCTGATAAGTATAAGTCAGATATGTGAAAATGGTAGGTATGAGGTAAAATTCACCACACTATTCTGCCATATTATTGATATCAAGACTGGTGCTACAGTACTAAATGGAACTAGAAAAGGAAAAGTATATGTAGTGAACTTTAGCTCTTCACCCACAGAAGTTTGCTTATTCAACAATATCATAGATAAAAATGAACTACAAAACCATTAGTAAACTAGCAAAGAATAACCTAGTCAGAGGTTTACCAAAGGGTAGGTACTCTAAGGATTCTCCATGCAGACCTTGCCAATTGGGAAAACAGACCAAATCATCTTTCAAACCCATTGGTAAGGATGACTCTCCCAGGGCCCTATACTTACTACACATGGATCTCTTTGGTCCCATATCCACTCAGAGCTTAGGTGGAAAATCCTATACCTTGGTTATTGTTGATGATTATTCTAGGTTTAGCTGGGTATTCTTTCTAAGGGTTAAATCTGAAACCCATAAAATTCTCTCAAAATTCATAAAACAGATTCAATCTGAGTTCAACTCCAATGTTTCAATTATAAGAAGTGATCATGAGACTGAATTTGAGAATCAGATGATTTGTAGTTTCTGTGAGAAAAAAGGTATTAAACAAAGCTTATCAGCACCTAGAACTCCTCAACAAAATGGAGTTGCTGAGAGGAAGAATAGAACCTTAATAGAATCAGGAAGGGCCCTGCTTGCAGAATCAGGATTACCAAAAACCTTTTGGGCTGAAGCAGTCAACACTGCAAACTATGTTCTAAATAGAAGCCTCATACACAAAACTAAAAGACTCCATATGAGCTCCTGAAAAATAAAACACCCACTGTTAAATATTTTAAAATTTTTGGATGTGCTTGCTTTATTCTAAACAATGAGAAAGATCATCTTGCCAAATTTGACAAGAAGTCTGATGATGGAATATTTCTGGGATACTCATCATCTAGTAAAGTCTATAGGTGCTACAATAGAAGAACTCTTAAAATTGAAGAATCCATGCACATTGTATTTGATGAAACTAACATGCTACTTAAGGGGGAGGAGACTCCCACCAGTTCTTTTCCACAGGAAAACAACAGCATAGAAACCCTGCTTGAGCAACTAGCTCTAGAGAACACAGATAATGGAAAGGAAAACCAGTTAGAGGAACCAAGTGAGGAGTCCGAACAAGAAACCTCAGAAAAGAGCATTCAAGACCCATTTCCACAAGAGAACATGGTTCAGGAAGAACAATTGAACAATGATCTCATTGAGAATGAAGAAGAAGAACAACTGACAAGTTCAAGCAGAACAGGGATCAATTTGAAGGATCATCCACAAACTCAAGTAATTGGAGACCCCAATACAGGAGTAAGAACAAGACACCAGGTCTCCACTGGGATGATGCTCCAATGCTTCCTATCACAAGTTGAACCAAAGAAGTTTGAGGAAGCAAATTGTGATCCTCACTGGATTATGGCCATGCAAGAAGAACTAGGCCAATTTGAAAGAAACAAAGTATGGAATTTAGTGGAAAGACCAAGAAACTACCCAGTGATTGGCACAAAATGGGTATATAGAAACAAATTAGATTCCACTGGAGTAATTGTCAGGAACAAGACAAGACTTGTAGCACAAGGATATAGACAAGAAGAAGGAATAGACTACAATCAAACCTTTGCTCCAGTAGCCAGACTGGAAGCAATTAGGCTCTTTCTTGCCTATGCAGCTTTCATGAAGATGAAAGTATATCAGATGGATGTCAAGAGTGCTTTTCTGAATGATGACCTTCAAGAAGAGGTATATGTGGAGCAACCACCAGGTTTTGTTAATCCCTCCTCTCCTAACTTTGTTTATAAACTCAACAAAGCACTATATGGTCTTAAGCAAGCTCCTAGAGCTTGGTATGAAACTCTCTCTAACTTTCTATTGGAAAATTTCTTTGAAAGAGGAAAAGTAGACAAGACACTCTTTACTAGAACCCATAAAAACCAACTTCTTCTTGTTCAAATTTATGTAGATGATAGCATCTTTAGCTCAACACATCCTAAACTATGTAAAAGATTTGCTAATCTCATGCAATCTAAATTTGAAATGAGTAGTATGAGAGAACTCTCATATTTCTTAGGATTACAAGTAAAACAAAGTAGTGAAGGAATCTTTATCTCACAATCAAAGTACACTAAAGAGCTAATCAAAAAGTTTGGTATGGAATCAACCTCCTCTATGAAAACTCCCATGGCAACAAATGCCATTATAGAAAAAGATGACAAGGGAAAATCAATAGATCAAAAGACATAGGGCAATCATAGGATCCCTTCTATATCTCACTGCTAGCAGACCTGACATTATGTTTGCAACTTGCGTATGTGCTAGATTTTAGGTTGAACCAAAGGAATCCCATCTCACCTCTGTAAAAAGGATTCTTAGATACCTAAAGGGAACTCCTGAACTAGGTCTATGGTATTCAGCAGAAACCAACTTTGAATTAATAGGTTTCTCAGATGCAGACTATGCTGGATGTAGGGTTGATAGAAAAAGCACATCTGGCACTTGCCAATTCCTAGGTGACAGATTAATCTCATGGTTTAGTAAGAAACAAACCTCAGTCTCAACCTCAACAGCAGAGGCTGAATATATAGCTGCTGGGAGCTGTTGTTCACAAATCTTGTGGATGCAAAATCAGCTTCTTGACTACAAACTGGAAGTCAATAACTCTAAGATTTATTGTGATAGCTCTAGTGCTATAGCATCTAACCCAGTCCTTCATAGTAGAACCAAACACATAGAGATCAGACATCACTTCCTTCGAGACAATGTTGAAAAAGGTAAGATAACCTTAGAATATATACCCACAGAAAGTCAAAGAGCAGACATTTTTACAAAACCCTTGGATGAAACCAAGCACAACTACTTCATAAACACTTTAGGAATGCTTGATGGAAGCTTGTAAACACCATTGTTAGGGAACTCTAAAGGAATCAGACAATCTAAGAAAACTTCTTGCAGATGCGTCGAATACATATCGACGCTCCGTTGAGACAAACTCGACGCTGACACCAATTTCCATCAGACAAAGTTACGTCGATCTTTTATCGACGCACCGTCGAATTCATATCGACGCATTACTATGATCACGTCGATAGAGCTCCAGGCTGGCCAATCTCCACGGAGCGCCGACTTTATATCGACGCAAACGTCGACATCCATTCGACGTATCGACGACTTCAGGTTAAAAGTAGAATCAAATCCTTACTTCCTCTTCTGACGATTGGATTACCTTGATTTCTGTTTCCTTTCTCGATGTTTCATCTTCTTTAAATAATACTTCTTATTTCATAACATATACCTTTTTGAACCCGCCAAAACTTTGTCTTCCACCTCTTTCTCTTTCTGCATCAATGGCGCCTACTCCTGTTCAAACTGCCCTTATCAAAGCGATGAACGATGCTCTGGAAAATCTTCTCACCGACTTCCAGACACGTCTAACCAACTTCTCCAATGAATGTGCCAATATGATCACCACCTGTGAAGCCAAATTGGCCACCCTATCTGCCTCTCTTCCTGAGCTTCATGCTCTTCTTCGAGAAGAACCTCTGTCGCCACAAAGGTTTACATCCTTCCTGAAAGATATAAACCAGGGGGAGAGTTGCTCCAGAAACCCCTCTTGCCAGGTCTTTGATCTCACTTAAAGCTCAGGTTTAACTCTCTTCTCTCCAACTCTAAGTATTCTCTCTAACTATTACTCCAATTCCATTATAGGCTCCACTCCTCTCAAATCACTCTGACTACACCTTCATCAAACATTTTGGTGAATCCTCCTCTTACAACACTGAAGGGGAGCATGCTGTGGATTCAGCATTCAGAGTTGATAATCCATATAACCAGGGGGAGATTCCTGTAGTAAAGAACCCAGAAATCCAGGGGGAGGAAGAAGCAGTCACCTCTGATGATTGGAATGGACAGATATGGAATGATGCACCCTTATGTGAGGAGGAACTTCAACATCACTCCCCTGGCTTCTCTGCCAGTTACATCAAGCTGAAGACATCTCTACTTGAGGACATCCCTACAAAAGAGCTTGGAGGAGACAATCATCCCTCAGCAGAGATCATTCTACCTGAAGTCATTCTGCCTTCTATTGCAGAACAGACTCCTCTTCTTGATATTGTTCCCTCTCCACCCAAAGAGAAAACTCACTCTCCTTCATCTCCACCTCTACCTTTACCTCCACTTCAACCTTCTTCTCTACCTCCTCTGCTACCTCTACCTCCACAAGTGGCAAGCTTCTCCAAACAAATCCTACCTAGGCAAAGTTCAGGAGGACAGATGAAAAAGAAAAGAGAAGCCATTCCCTAATGGCAAAACTTCTCCAAAGAAGAAAGGAGAGAGTATGCAAAAGAAAGGAAGTATAGAAAAGCATGTGAGCAAATAAAAAGATTTGAAAAGATGCCTATTATCACTCCTAACAGCCCTGTGAAGGAGTACCATGACCCTGACATGGAAAAAAAGCATGAAGAGATACGAGAAAGAGAACTGTATGAATATGAAGCAGCTAGGAAAGAAGTGGAAGATAAAAGGAATGCCTGGATGGAAAAGATCAACAATGGAATGACTAAAGAACAAATTCTTGCTGAATCTTCTATCAGAATTCCAAAGAAGTTGTTTGATATTGAAGCTTATCAAAAGAAAAACCCTCAGGCAGGGATCATCCTAGATAAAGGTCAAAAACACAAGAAGGGTGTAGGCTGTACAGAAGATACTTACATTCCCTACAAGAAGCCCAACAGACCTATACAATTAGACAAGTGGCATGCCTCACCCTAGAAAGGGAAAAGAAAAATGGCTGACATTCCAGAGAAGCAGCAATCAGAAAAGAAAACAAAATATAGGCCCAAGGTTGATAACAAGGGACCACCTGAGATCAAGCCTACTGAAAAGAAAGTTCAAAAAATTACAATTGAGATGATTGATGAAAAAGCAGCAATCATCATCAGCAAAGGCTACTCCATAAATGACACAATCCCTGATGCTGATAAACTATTGGAAAAACTGCATACAATCATCAGGAATGTCCAGGAACGACCTGATAGAGTCAGGGGCTACATTCTTGATGCTATTGAAAACTTATATAGGAAACTTTATTCTGCTTTTGTCAACTTCATGTACAAAAAGAAGTTTCTGGTTTAAATTTTTGTGAAAGACAAATACTTGTCATATGCTTTCTTATTCCAATCTCTCATCTAATTATTTAATATATTTCTTATCCTTACAAATGCTGTGCTGGGTTAATTATATGCTAGTACAATTTCTCTCTAAATAGGGTTAAGACAAATAGGGGGAGATTGTTGAGAAAATGATTTCTCTTAACCCCTAAAAATAAGTTAAAGAAGAATTCTAAGAATGAAAAATAAGGCTAAGTAAATATGCGTCGAATACTATTCGACGCAACGTCGAAATGTAGTCGACGTTTCCTTCAGATTGAGTCGAAGTCATTCTAGGAAGATTTCGACGTATGTGTTGTCGACGTTACTCTGATTTCTAGTCGACGCATCTAATGTAGTCAACGCACCTTTGTCGACGCACCTTCCTTATTCTCCTCTCGACGTCCAGACAGGATGTATTCGACGCTTGCGTCGAATGGTAATCGACGCACGTCGATTTATGTGACAGATCTAAATATGCGCCAGATCTCTTTCCTTCTTTCAGTAGATCTGATTTGTATGGAATAATGTTAATATTTTATAGCCGTTCTGAATCATTCTTTCCTTCTATTTGATTCTTGGCTAATCTGATTAACTCTATTTTGGATATCATTTGAAATCGGGATTCATTCTTTCCTTCTACTGAAAATGTTATTATGGAAATATTTCTGGCTAATCTGATTAACTCTATTTTGGATATCATTTGAAATCGGGATTCATTCTTTCCTTCTACTGAAAATGTTATTATGGAAATATTTCTTTCTTTCTAATACTCTGCCTGCTAATTGATTACTCTCCTTTAGTATTATTTGATTGAAACAGAGCTATAAATAAAGAGGAGGTCGGCAGAAGAAGTAGTCAAGTGATTCACCATTTTTACATTTGAAAAGAGGAAACGCTCCCAAGTGAAAAAGAGAGAATTGAGAAATAGTCCTGCAGCAATATTCAAGCATTCTTCTTCCTCTGCTTCTGAAGTCACCCTGCTGCAAATTCTGATAGCTCTCACATAAGAGAGAAAAGCTACAAATCTTCTTCTCTCTATAGAAGAAAGATTTAATTCACTTCTTGTGCTTCCAATCTTCTTGCTAGGAAGAAGATTCATTCTTGTTCTTATTTCTTATTTTCACTTAAACATTGTAAAAGAGTTTTTAGAATCTCTCTTCAAAAAATTCAGTGTACTGGTTCTAAGAGTCTCCTTTTCAAAAGACTCAGTTGGTTCTAAGAGTCTCCTTGTCAAAAGACTCAGGGTGGTTCTAAGAGTCTCCTTATCAAAAGACTCAGTGCAAGATAGTGAATTCCTACCAAGGGGGTAGAAGAGTGGACTACCCAAAGTTTGGGGAACCACTATATTTTCTTGTGTTGTGTTGTGATTTCTTTTCTTGCATTTACTTTCTTTATTTGTTTAATTCTTGTTGGTGTGTGGGAAGCTATAATCTGTGATCATACACACATATATATATATTAACATTGCACAAAATATTTTTTAATCTCTATTAACCCCCTCTAGAGAATTCTAGTGAGGTTAACTGTGCACTTTCACGTTGTGTCTATGTATCTCTTATATAAAGCCCCCTATGTGGATGAATAATAAAGTAACCATTTTCTCTCCTAATTATTCCAACAAGAATGAAATCTAAATGTATTTGCTACTAGAAATCTAACCGAGAAGGAGCATCGAATAGGGTTGCATGGGTTGCCAAAGCAATAATCCGGGCCATCCGCGGTACCCATAAAACCCATTCCAGCATTCATAGTGATACTATGGTTTCGGTCATCACCCAAAACCGCTACTTTTACCATGCAAATCCACTTAAGAATGAAGAGGAGTGAATATAAGAGACATGCTTTAAGTTTTGAAGAAAAAGCCCCTTCGAAATCTCAGTCGGTGGTAGCATTAAGCAGCCTCGATAGCTGCGAGAAAGAAGAAAATGAGCCTTTGGATTTCTCTAGAGAGTCCTAAGCGGCCGCCCCCACCCCCTTTATATATATATAAGCCTTTTCCAATCCGATTCAACCGACTTACTTAATCCAGACTACCAATTTAATTTCCAAAATTATCCGGCCAATTAAATCAGCCCAACAAAGCCATCACATATAGAAATACAAATGCCACTATAAAGAAATCGCCTCGAAAATATTGCGTTGATAAAATTTCCGTCAAAATGAACAATAACATTTTCAGAAAATCTCAACACTGCTTCTATTTTCTCATCATTTAATTCATTTAAATTTTATTTTAATTCCTGGGTGGCGATTTGGGGCGTTACACTATGGTACCTCGCATCAGGAGGGGCAGGAGGGTCCATTCCCATGTTGGAAGTGAGCTCTTTATCTCTTCTGGAGGAGTCCTCACCTACACCTTTACCCATTCCTCCTATATACCGTCCTCTTCCAGGCTTCCAACTACCACTGTTATTTCCTATAATGGCCAGGAGAAATCCTCCTCACATATACCTTTACTCATTCCTCCTCTATACCAACCTCTTCCAACCACCAGCCCTGTTACCTCTAACTGCGAGGATATATATCATGCCCCACCTTTGTAGGTTTACTCTCAGAGAAATAGGGGCACAAATATGCAAGCCTCTCTCAGGATACCATAGTCGACATCTGATTCGTCTTCAAAATCTACTACACTAAGAGAAGTTACCTCTACCCAACACCCTTTGTCTCATTTTGTATCTTATGCTTCTTTCACTGCTTCACATAGAGCCTTTGTTTCCTCTTTGCCCTCTATTTCTATTCCATTATTCTGGTAGGAAGCCCTTTGCACCGCAACTGGGAAGAAGCCACGCTCGAAGAAATGGATGCTCTTGAAAAAAAATTGTACATGTGATCTTGCGCGTCTTCCTCAAAGGAAGATTATTTCTTGGTGTAAGTGGGTGTTTGCTGTCAAACAAAACACCCAGGGAATTGTCGAAAGATACAAGACAAGGTTGGTTGCCAGAGGATACTCTAAGACTATTGTGATCAATTATCAGGAGACTTTTGCTCTTGTAGCAAAGATGAACTTCATAAGAGTTCTCCTATCATGTGCTGGCTGTATGGGATGAAACCTCAATTAGCTAGATGTGAAGAATGCGTTCTTTCATGGGGACCTAGAAGAAGAAGTGTATAGGTCCTTACCTGCTGGTCTTGTCCCTGAAGGATATGAAGGGAAGTTCTGCAAGCTAGAAAAGGTTTTATACGGCCTCAAACAATATTTTAGACCTTGGTTGGGAGATTTCACATGACCATGACGACGTTAGTTATGGTGATCATACTTTGTTCATCAACCACAGAGAAGGAAAATTAACAGCCCGTATAGTTTATGTGGACGACATTGTTATAACAGGAGATGATCTAAACGAAGTTCAAACTCTGAAAGAAAGGTTGGCTAGAGAATTTGACGTAAAGGAATTAAAGAACCTCAAGTATTTCCTGGGCATTGAAGTCGTCAGGTTTAGGCATGGTATTTTCATCTCACGGAGGAAGTATATTCTTGATTTACTTGAGACATCAGGGATGAGTGAGTGTAAATCTGCTCGCACCTCCTTGGAAGCAAACCATAAGCTAGGGAGAGATGACGGAGAAACTGTTGAGGGCATCCCTGGTTTTCATTGATTATTGAGGAAATTGATTTACTTGTCACATACTCTCCCAGATATCTCGTATGCGGGTGGAGTGATCATCCAGTACATGCACTCCCTGAAGACTCACCATCTTGATACTGCCTACCGTATTCTCAGATACCTCAAGTCCTCTCCTGGGAAGGCTATCTTAGTCTCATCTAATGACGAGCAAAATATTGAAGTCTACATGGGGGTGGATTGGGCTAGATCGGTTGATGATCGACAGTCCACCTCAGGATATTGCACTTTGGTGGGTGGGAATTTGCTTACATGGCGGAGCAAAAAACATGTGCTAGCCAGATTCAGTGCTGAAGCTGAATTCAGTGCCATGACACATGGAATTTGTGAAGGACTGTGGATTCAAACTATAGTGAGAGACCTTGCCCTTGAGAAAAATGAGCTAATCAGACTATATTGTGATAGCAAGGAGGCCATTAACATTGCTTATAACCCTGTTCAACACAGTCACACTAAACACATTGAGGTTTACAGACACTTCATTTTAGAAAACATAGTTAATGGAATCGTATGTACTTCGTTCGTTCCATCTGAACAACAATTGGAAGACATCCTCACGAAATGATTGAGTATGATTGTTTTTAGAAGGATCATTACTAAGTTAGGCAATATTACACACCCAACTTGAGGGGTGCTGATGTTAGCATTTGTTAGTTGTTATTTCCGATATTTCTCTATTTGTATGTATTTCTCCCCATTACCCCTCACTCCTATATATTAGAGTGAGACTCATTGTAATTGATTATGCAAGCAACTGAACCTTTCAACAGAAGTGTTTCTGAAGTTTGAAGCTTGTTAGAAGCAGATTGTCAAATTCATTTGATGATTGGGTAATCTTTTGAAGAATGGCGCAGCAAAAGGCATTCTTCGAATGTAGTCGACGATTGCGTTCCTTTTGTGAAAGGATTTCTTTTCAGAGCTTACTATTCGAAGTTGTTCGTCGAGTAAAAGTCAACGATCAAGTGAAATAGAAAGAGGTTTTTTGTGAAGGACTCTAATTCAAAATAACTGTCGAAGGAGATCATAGCTGTATGAAAACATTATGTCTGTTTCAGGGAAGAAGTCTTTTGACAGAGGTTTAACCTTTTCTAGATTATCAGTTTAAGGAATGACATCTCTTTTCTTTTGTACAGATGGATTGTGAGGGAAGTATATATATGCTTTCATCATTTATCTAAAGAAACCACCAAGAACTTAATACAGAATCGGAAAAGTATTTTTGATGGGGATCGACGAGACATTGGAGCACGAGTTTTGAGGTATGCCCTGGGCTTATTGGCTTCTGACCATATTTGGTAGCGCCCGATGGAGAACCGAGTACGTAGTCACGTTTATAGTGACGTTTAGAGTGACGCACGCATATTTTCATGTATTTATTTTATTTTTTAGCATTTTATTTAGTGAAATCAGACTACCATCGTGTACGACCAGTCATATCCATTCAAGATTGTTTTCCTAAGCATATTTCATTATATATAAGGAGGACGGGCTGGTTTGATGGCTATCATAGATTTTAGAGTCTTCTTCCCTCTTGGTCATCCACGATGTCGACTTCGCAACCCTAGGTGTGCTCTTAGGTAATACCTTTCATTGTGTTATTTTCCTTGTTTTCCACTGTCCACGCCCCTCTCTACAACCCTAATCCTTTAGCCCTAAGTGCATTCGTCTCTAACCCTCTGCATTAATTTTCACAAAGAAATACAAGCTTCAAGCAAAAGAAAACTTTTTTATTAATTTTCTTAGAAGGCAATGAAAGAGAACTCTATTCTCTAGCAAGAATCCGCACAGCTATTGTTAAGGATATAAAAAAAAACTTAGGCTCCGTTCGTTTCGTCTCTAATTCTGATTCCCGCAGGAATTGAAATTGAACTCAATTCTAATTCTGCTGTTCGGCTAACTACAGGAATTCTGTCATCAGAATTGGAATTGGTAATTCCGCTGTTCGGCTGTATGTCAGAATTCAATGAATGGAATTGAAATTTTAAATTTATAATATTAAATTTAAACAGAATTAAAATATCATGATTAACATAGAAGTCCACATTAAAAACACATAAATCCACAACATAAATAAAAACATAAGTTTACGACCAAACAAAAACACCGCAACATTCAAAACATAAGTTCACATAAAATCAACCCCGTAAATGTAAGCGGAGCCAAGTCCTCCTGATTGGCACCGACAAAGCCATGAACACGTCGCTCTTCGTGTCGTCAACACTCAGCATATCGATAGCCTGTATGACCTCATCCTCAGTCAGATCTGTAATAATAGCTGCAATGGCCGCATATATTCTATCTACCCTTGAGATCGGTGGTGGCGGCAATAATAATTAATCACGTAGAACACACAAGTAAACCAACCACATTACATACACACACAAACAAAAACAAAATCACACATACAAAAACACATACAAAAACACACACACACACACAAAAACATACACAACAAACACACACACACACAAACATACACATACAAAAACACACACACAAAAAAACATACACATACAAAAACACACACACATACACACACACAAATAAAACACATACACAAACACAAACAAAAACACACACACACACACATACAAGTAAACATACACATACAAAAACACACACACAAAAACATACACTTACAAAAAACACACACACACAAAAACATACACATACAAAAACACACACACATACACACACACACAAATAAAACACATACACAAACACACAAACAAAAACACACACACACACATACACACATACACAAACAAATACACACATACACACATACACAAACAAATACACACACACAAATACATACACACAAACAAAAACAAAATCACACATACACAAACAAAAACACACATACACAATCAAAAGCATGGATGCCCAAAATCGGAATGCAATCTACAAGCTAACATTGATGTACAATATTTTCTTGCAGGAATAGGAACTGAACGGCGAGGGAAGGAAGAAAATGGGTGCATGGTTGAGGCGGTTCTAGGGCAAAACCTCAAGAAAACTCTTTTCGAAAAAAAAATCAAGTAGATCTACCAAAAATACACACATACTAGGGCAAAACCGAAGCAAAAATAGGAAGAAGATGGCTGCAGGAAGAGGAAGTTTACCTGTTGCCGGATCGACGACGGAGGAAGAATCGCACGCCGCGTATCTGGAGTGGGGCTCGCCGGAGAACAACTGGGAGGGAGGAGTCGGGCTCGCCGCGTATCTGGAGTGGGGCTCACCGCGTATCTGGAGTGGGAATCGCCGGAGAAGAACTGGGGCCGCGAGAGGGTTTCGCTGGAATCGCGAAACCGGTGGAATCGGGATTTCAGACCTCGCGTGGTCGGAAATGAGGCGGGCCGGTTTGGCATATATCCAAATCCTATGGGAATTAAACCCAATTCCGATTCCCACTGTTTTTTGCGCTGCCGAACATCAAAAATTAGAATTGGCCAATGAATGCTAATTCCGAACCCCCAACTCCGACGAAACGAACAGGCCCTTAGTGATTCTGAAAGTCTTCTTATCAAAATACCCAAGCCTATGAAAGACAGTGAATTACCCACTGAGATGAAAGAGAGTCCCCAAGTTTGGTGAACCTCTATAAATTTCTGTGTCACCTCTCTATAGCTAGTTTTTTATTTTGTTTGTGGTTTTATCATTTCTGCATTGTGATCTGCTTGTGTTATTCTGAGTTATGTGTGAATTTTTTTTATTCTCTATTCATCCCTTCTAGAGGGAACTCACCAAGTATTCTCAGTAATTTCACACTTTCACATGCAGAAGTCCAGTAGTAAGTGTGCAAAAAATAAATTTAAAAGATAGAGTGAACAGTTGACTTATGTTTTATGCTTGCAGGCCGTACTGTTGCTTTTCCAGGTCATCCATTGGGTACTGGCTTGACACCTGTTGCTGCAAATGTAAGATTGTTTCATTTACATTAATTTTGACGTTACAGTACCTTTAAATCAATCAATATAATGACTGTATAGTTTCTTATGTATTCTGTTTTTGTAAAATACTGTTTCTATATTGTTTAAAGGCCAACACTTTCAGGAATTAGGCTTGCTGACTGGGACTCCAGTTGGAACTTCCCTGATCGATGCTCATGCTGGTGGTGTTGGTGTTATGGACAGCTTTTCTAAAGCAGAGTCTAAGTCTGGTTTGTAAAACATACATTTATCCTTGATATTAAAATATGGAAGAAGTCTGTCCCACTGGATAAGGTTCATACTCTGCAGCTGATAAGAAAGATATATGCAACCGCATGGTATTAGTTTGCGGCACATCAACTTGCCATATGGCTGTCTCAAAAGACGAATTGTTCGTTCCAGGGGTGTGGGGGCCATTTTGGTCAGGTATATTTCCGTTCCTTCAAAGTTTAGATTCAAAATTGTCATTAAAATTTATGAACTCTTGTTTCACAAGTTTCTTAATTACATTATATTTCAGACATTTCGCTTAACACTGGCACAATTTACTTGGTTTTGTAGCAATGATACCTGAGTACTGGCTTACAGAAGGGGGACAAAGTGCAACCGGGGCATTGTTAGATCATATAATTGAGAACCACGCTTGTGCTCCTCTTCTTGCTAATCGTGCTGCTTCTCAAGGTAAATTTTGTCTCTTCAATTTTGAGGAATGTATCATAGAACATGGAATTTTCTACACAGTCGTTTTTTTCTTTGTTTAATATGTGAAATTGCTGGTTTAATAATAATTTATCTAAAAAATCAACAGACTTGAATGATGGTATCTCTGTTTTCTACTGTCTAGGTAAATCTGTTTACCACTTGTTGAATGCTATCCTGGAAGCAATAGCACTGGAGGTAAAAGTTCCATTTCTTGCTGCATTGACTGAAGAGATACACGTGCTTCCAGATTTCCATGGAAACAGGTATATAATGTATTGAGATGTTTTTACCGCGACAAAGTATTATTTATTGCCCTTTTTACAAATCTGAAATTGTATTTGCTAGTTCTGTTAATAAAAATTAAGGTTATTTTCTGTCTGATTTGTCTCTCTTTATGCAACTCTTTTCATGCTCTTTGAACATCCATCACAATTTTTTTCTGTGCATCAAAAACTTGCATTAAGATTGTCTACTATTTTTTTCGAAATATAAATAAAAAAAGTGTGACAAATATAAAATTGCTCAAGCTAGAGATGAAGATAATAGATTTAAGCCAAATTAAATGCATAAAGGATGAAACATATATAGTTTTGACGAATGATGTGATATTAAAGAGCGATGAAAAAGATACTTTTATCAACTCTACAATGAAGAAAAAGACAATGGATTGAGCTTAGAACAGTTAAGTAAATCGGAGGAGTATATGAATATAACGTTTTATCATAAAATTCAAGTATCGGAGGTGAATGATGCTCTAAAGAAGATAAAAAATGAAAAGGGCAGTTGGGCTAGACGATATACCCATCGAAGTATGAAAATGTCTAAGGAAAGAAGGAATTGTTTGGCTTATATGTTTCTTCAATAAGATACTGAAGATAAAGAGGATGTCGAACCAATGGAGAGAAAGTATCTTGGTATCTTTGTATAAGAGCAAAGGAGATATACCAAATTGTGTCAATTACAGAGGAATTAAATTAATGAGTCATACCATGAAACTATGAGAACGAGTAATAGAAAGAATGGTAAGACGAGAGACTAGCATCTCGGAGAATCAATTTGGATTAATGTTAGGGCGGTCGACCATGGAAGCTATACATCTTTTGAGGAGACTCGTTGACAATTATCGGGAAAGAAAACAAGATTTGCATATGCAACAATCGACCTTGAGAAGGCTTATGATAGGGTTCCAAGAGAGATCTTATGGAGAGTCTTAGAAAAGAAATTTGTAAATGTATCATATATTGACATTGTTAAAGATATGTATACAAATTCAGTGACGAGGGTGAGGACATCCGGTGGATTAACATAGCCCTACACTGTTGACTTACATCAAGGGTCAGCTTTAAGCCCTTATCTCTTTACCCTTATCTTAGATGAGCTCAATAGACATATCCAACAAGCAATACCTTTGTGTTTATTGTTTACGTATGATATTGTTTTGGTCGATGAGACGCGTGAGGGTGCAAACGTGAAATGTGAATCTTGGCGAGACACTTTAGAAAAGAAGGGTTTTAGGTTGAGCAGGGCAAAATCGGAGTATATAGAGCTTAACTTTAGCAGTGCAAGAAGGACGGGTGACTCCGTTATTAAGTTGGGTGGTCAATATATTTCCCGCAGTGAGTGCTTTAAATATTTAGGATCGATAGTCCAAAAAGATGGAGGTGCAGATAAAGATGCAATACATAGAATCCAAGCAGGCAGGTTGAAGTGGAGAGGCGCACCAGGGATCTTATGTGATCGTAAAGTACCATTAAAATTAAAGGCAAGTTTTACCATACTGCAATTAGACCAGCGTTTCTCTATGGTTCTGAGTGTTGGGTAGTGAATTGTAAACATGAGCAGAAAATGGGAGTTGCGGTGATGAGAATGCTTAGGTGGATGTGTGGACACATGAGACGGGATAAAATTAGAATTGAATGTATCAAGGATAAGACATAAGTCACACCAATTGCACATATTAGATGGTTCAGACACGTACAAAGGAGACCATTAGAGGCACATATTAGGCGTTGTGAGAGTTTAGTCACTAGGCATGTTAAACAGGGGAGGGGTAGACCAATGAAGAATTGGAATGAAACTATATGGAAAGACGTGATATACTTAGGCATTAGTAAGATTATGACTAAAGATAGGGTACAATGGCCACAAAAGATCCATATAGCCGACCCCACTATAGTGAGAGTGTTGTTGTTATAAAATTTAAATGCGGCGAGCATTTTTACCTCAATCGGCAGCTGCAACGTCGGCGCTACCTCTGATTTGACCCTTAATTAAAGATTTAAATTAACAATTAAAATTTCTGGATATTACACAGTAAGTCAGGAAACATAAATTAACAAAAAAACATGAAATTGATTTAACTCAATTTTAAAAAGGAATTCAAAATGCAGAAACCTCTATATTTCACTCATAATGCGACAATTACTGAAAGAGAAATTTATGTTAGTACAATTTATTTTATTCAATAGCATGCATAATTTGCCCTTTAGAAATTACGATCCCTATATTTACTTGTTGCATCCTTATAGATCTTCATGCATGTTTTCCTTGTATCATTTTAGTGCCAATAAGAGGAAAATTTTTTCTTACTCACTACATTACCTGACTTTGTCTTCAAACATTTCTTTTTAGGGCATGTCAGTTATTCAGACTTCTTGTATCTTGTAAATTCTTGTGGGCTCTGTGAATCCGTTTTGTAGGTATTTCATCAACCTTAGACGTAATCTTTTGTTTCCGATGTGCGCTCTAGTTATTTCTATTATGATGCCAATTTTATTAATGTTGCTTAGTTTGCATCATATCGCGGTTGCTTGTCGTGTTTTTGAAATGTTGCGGAACTAGGTAGGAGTGTTACATCTTTAGCAAGGGTTATATACACCCCTCAAATTGGAGTCCTCCCATTGAGCTTCCAACGCCTTGTTATACCTTGATCTTCTTCCCCATAGTTATAGCATATAGGCCTATCACGACATCATTGGGAACACTACCTCTTCCTCTTTCCATACTTCCTGAACACATTTAGCATTTCCTTAAATCCTCCTTGATAACTCCCATGATGTCTAGTACTACATCCTTGTTGTTCTCTCCCTCGTCCTCTACCAAACCTCTTTATTTTTTTATTCGACAATTGTGTAAAGAATATTATAACTGTTGTACTTGCTGAATTTTGTTGATTTCATTATTCTATAACCACTAATTGATGCCTCAACAAATCAACAAACTCGGTAGCTCATCCAACATGTAATAATTATAAACTAAAAACTTTACACCTAAACATAAATAACTCATTATGATGCAACTTCCAATAAGCAAATATGAAACACAAACTCCATTTAGAATTTTTATCTCTAAATTTAGCACGCGTGTTTTGGTTACCCACGAACTATCGTACCATTGATGAGAGATCTGGGACTCTACTCTAAGATGGTAGGGATTGCACAAGACAAAGAAAACCTCATGGGGTACATGCAATATCAATATTGGATGCAATAATGGATGCAACAACGAGTGGTTTAGGGTTTGGAGAAGGCAAACAATCAAAGAATTCCTACCATGGGTGACGATGTGCGAAGGAATAACTGATCGAGTTGGACAAACAAGGCATAATGAGACAGAATGCGGGGTAGAGATTGGGGATCTAGTGCTGAAATGATGGATGATTGTGGGAATTGAACAAAAATAAGACTACTTGAGATGGGAAGGAAAGATGACGAGACAGAGAAGCAACAATGAGTGAGCAGGATACGACAGTGTAGGATGAAGCGGAGGAAGGAGCGTCGAAGGGTTGTGGATGTCCCATAAGTGATAGAGGATACGGTGGTGGGATAATCGATGTTGAGTGCAGAATGAGTGAACACAATCGTGGTGAGGGAGGGGAATGAGGCGGAGTGAGCAAAGTGGAGCTATGTTAGGTGGCTTGGTTAAGCGCAAATTTGATACCCTGTGAAAGATGTTACACCCCTAGCTTGTTCAACAATATTTCAAAAACCTGACCGACATTCATGATATGAATCAACATATAGAATTAGTAAAGTAAGAAAGACAGTCAAATTAATTAAAATAAACAACAGAAATGATAGACTGGAACTAGGGTTAAATGCACACATTAATAATAAAACTCGGAGCCAACTAAAAGTAAATGAAATCAAACTTGAATATTTGAATCTAAAACAATGTCTAATATATCATTGTCCATAAGTACTAAAGAGTCAATCCAAAACAAGTACAATGTTTTGAAAGAAAAGACAAACTAAAGCTACCTAAAACCCTCATAAGCTCGTCATGAGAGAATCTCCCGACCTGCATTCCCGATAAAAAAAAGGTTCAAAGACGTGGTCAGTCTACTGGTGTGTAAGAGAGACTCTTTCTCCCAGTGACACTAAAATAACATAAGTAAACATATATGAAGATCTATAGATGCAACATATGATATTAAGGATCATGGTTTCTAGACATGGTAATTATATATGCTTAAACAAGAAGTAGACTAATAACATAAGTTGCATTTTCTTCCTTTTTATCTTGTCTTTGAGTTCTAGTCTTAACTTTTATTCATTAAGGTATCAAAATTCATGAATTCTAAGTTCTTACTTATAGTGGGAGTGTTCAAGTTCTTGTTCTTCTTGATTTTAAGTTTCATAGTTTATTAGGTACATCTTGTGATTTGAGTCCTTAACGACCTCCTAAAGGCGTTTTGATGTGTCCCTAGCGCAGAACACACCCTCACATCTAACTGTTTATGTGTGTAGAAGAATGGGTTGCCGGCCCCTATATGAGGCTCATATGATCTATCGTGTCTTTTGAGTACGATAGTGTGCGTCCATCAATTATGAGAGAAAGCACCTTCCATGCCCCAAACGTCTACAAACCTAATAGTCTGCATGCTCAACTAACTTTGTCACCCGCATAAGTCAACTTTTCCAAGGCATAATGGTTTAGTCCATGTTTACATTTAGAGTTTATATCACAGTTGCCTTTTCAATACACATAAATGCAATTAATGATTTTTCATGTTTTCCAACTTACTCGTGAAAAAGGGGTTTCTACATAAGCATTCACTTAAACATTTCATGATGTTCATTATCACGTATGGAAATCATTCTTGAATTAAAATATAATGCAACATGTATGAGATTGACACGCATTCCCTACCTATACGTAAAATCTCATATATTTAAATTAAATACTATTGACTTGTGAAATTTCTAATCAAGAGGAAGAGAATTTGTTACTTCCTCATTGCGACGTCCGTATGATTCCTAGGTTGAAATGAAATTACGAAAAGTTCACTCTCCGATTAACAACATAAGCACTAGTCCCCTACTTCCTTGCTACACCTCAAAATCCCTCTCTACCGCGGGATGTTAATCTGAAATCTCTAACTGCGATAAGAAATAAGTCCTTTAAGAAGCCGTAAACCAAAAGAAAATGAGACATGGATCGTCGACTGAGAAGGAAGGAGTGTATGCCTTAAACAGAAGTTAGGCAAATCACTGTTGAGGCAGAAATGTGAGTGTTGGCTTACAGGAACAAGAATGGTTACCAACAGAGCACCACAGGCCGAACCCTCCACACGATCTATCTAGAATAGGGTTCCGACCGATTGCTAGGGCAAGGAAGATGACGATCCGAAGACCTATAATCATCGATCCAGTGGACGAAATAAGGGTACTGAGCTTCGATCAAGATCGGTAGTTTCACAAAGGCCTTGTGGAAGGGGTGTAACTAAGCAATTGCGCTGCTTGATTCAGCTAGAGAAAAATAACTCTCCCATACCAATTAGGTTCTTTAGATTGCATAAGTGTCATTCTACCCTGGTATCTTATTATTCTATGGAAAAATAATGCTTTTGCGAAACTTAAACTTGCTCCTCAACTAACATCGTAAAATTCCTTGATAACTAGAATTATTTTGTTTATTAATTAATTCGCAAATTTAGGAATAACGAATATGATTACCTCAATTAACGGCGACAACGTCTACACTAACTCTAATCAGATCCTGAAAGTAGCATTGTAAAATAGTTAGAGCTTCTGATGTTACAAAAGAGAAGTTAATCTCTTGTATGTTATTAAAAAAGGGCAAATCTATTTTTATTTAGAGGGGTGATACAAAATTCCAAACATTCATTGGTGGATAAGTATATCTCCCTTGTTCTAACATATTGTGCTTTAATTGGTTAGGATGTCATTCCTTGCAGCTTGGCCATTGGCTATATATTTACTTATTTTATTTTATAATGTCTTGGACTGAACTTATTAGATCACCATTCGCTGATGCAAAATCAAGAGGTATGGTTTGCGGTTTAACACTAGACAGAAGTGAGAGGCAGTTAGCCCTTCTATACCTTGCCACAGTTCAGGGAATTGCCTATGGTACACGTCACATTGTGGAGCAATGCAATTCACATGGGCATGAGGTAGTAATTTTTTCCTAACTTTGTCTGTGCCAACAGTGTTAAATTTACAGTTTCATATGAATATTTTCCATGTATGATATTAATCATATTGAATTACAGTGGCATTTTCATATATCAATAAATTCATGTTTTTTAAAATTATCTGTGATGCTGGACTCTTATTTCTCTCTCATAAAAATAAATGTAATGGACTGCCAGCATGACTACGGCTTGCTTAGTAAGTTCTTTAGCTGCCCAAGGAAAGGTTTTCTCACCTTTAGATTGGCCAGGATTGCTGTTCAGTTCATTTGAATCGCACTATTTCACATCTGATCCCACAATTATAATTTGAAATTGTGTACCCAATGGTTCCATGATGTGGTTTGCAGATGCTCTGAAGAACAAAAATTGCAGAAGATGGGCTGTGATGCGGAACGGAGACGCGGGCTCGTAGCGGAGGACGGGTTTTGTGCCCGTTCGGGGTCGATTGAATACTTACCATATTTAGCATCTTCGGATCGATGATCCGACTCCACTGATGCATCCGGCTCGTCGTTTACCTACGATTTCATATATTACTTTGCTGTTTTTATTTATATTTATTGTAATCCTGCCCTCCGCATCCACGACCAATCATAGCCGTTGCTGTCGGGTGCCCTAATTATGTTTTATTATAAATAAGAGGCATGAGGGCTGCTTGGAGGCTATTGCAAAATTTGGAGAAAGACTATTCCTAGATTACAGTGATCACTTCACAGTGCCTACTCCTAGGCGATGACTCCTAGGCCCTCTCCTGCTCTCCAAAGGTAACCCTAACCTCTAGCCACCTTTCTTTACCTCCAAATCCCCCTACCGCCTCCCCCACATCTCTCCAACAGCCAGACACCCCCTCCTTTCACTGCTGTTCAACAAATCTGCCGCTGTTTTGCTACCGCCAACTTCCCGCTATCCTGCTACCGCCGCCGCCTCCCACTTGCTGTCCTGCTGCCGCTAGCCCCTTCGAACCCTCATCCACCTTCTGCCAACCCACCACAAGCCTCCCTACAATCAGATCTAGCCTCACACAGCCCAGATCCGCCTCTGTACAGCCGGATCTACCCTCCCGCAGCGCGGATCCGCCTCCATACAGCCGGATTTACCCTCACACAGCCTGGATCCGCCTCCATACAGCTGGATTTACCCTCCCACAGCCAGTACTCGCATCCATACAACCGGATCTGCCTTCGCGTAGCTCGCTCCCGCTCCCACAGCCAGATCCAGCCAAACCAGCCCTTGTTTCCCTTCCGGATCGTCTTCACTGCGCCGTGCTTCACCGGATCTCTACACCTCGGGCAGCCCCCATGCGTTGTGAGTTGTTATTTGTTGTGTGAAACTTTAATTTTCATTATTAATATATGGTGTTGTGATTTCATGTTGACTTGGCTCTCTTGAATATTAGTTGTTTGTTTTGGATTATTCTCGTGATTTGTAGGATCAATTTGTCGCGTGCTCTTGCTTTGGTCCTCCAAGCGGAGGAAAATCATTGCTTGTTTGCCTAAAGAAATTATTTGTCTTTTACTAAAATTATCTACGTGTGATTTGACTATTTATTCTTTAATTTGAATTCGCCGTCGGATCTCGCATCTTACATATAATCATTTAGGGTTGTCGAGTTGTTTCCCCCGACAGGTCACTTAGGATTGTATTCCAGTAGTCACACATCAAGCCTCTAACCATTCATTATACAGTGTTTAGATTCATTTGCAATGCATGTAGGGCTAGGGCTTTGTTAATCCGCCGCCTATAGATTCATCCTCCGTCAATTGGTATCAGAGGCAGGTTGCGAGCACTCTTTTGATACGCAGTTGTAGAGTCTATTGGTTTCTTCATGGCTAGGTATCACCAATATTCCTCTCCTCTATTTGGGGATCCCGAGTCCACTTACACCCGCTCCCATAGAGGCCTTTCAGGGAGATCCTCACGTTACTACGATGATTATTCTCGATTGCAGCACACCACTTCTAGAGATCGTGTTGATCCACCAACACGATCCCACTATGTTAGAGACGATCAGTATGATGATTGTCGTCGTTCATATCCATACACGCGAGCGGATCATTTTGATCCTTTAAGACGACTCGATTACCTTAGGGATGATTATTATTGTTGGGTTTTCTATGGGGTGTCATATCATATGTGTGCAGCGGAAATTTTTCAAGAAAAACCCAAAAGAGAAGCAATGGATCTTGCGATAACCATGAATCAAGAAATAAACGCAAGCAGATGCAAAGTACCTGTATCAGAATGAAGATTCACGACTGGATCGGTCTTCAAAATCTGCTTTAGAAATGTTGTGCCTGAGTTGAGATCCTATTCCAAGTCTTCTTTGTTCTACGTCTGATTCAAAATCAGAGGCCCAACGGTTGCTTGAGTTCACGTAGAACTGGATTTGCGCCTTTACGAGTATCCACACTAACGCTAAGAAACACCTCATATTGCCGAACAATAGAGGCTGGAAGAAAATCGGGGTCTTCGTCTCCACAGATTGCTAGATCTGATTCCAGGAGAAGATCACTGGCGCTCAAGGTTAAACCCGCCGCCGGACTCACCGTCGCCGCTCTTCAGATCTTTTCGGAAAGGGCTCAGGAGAATAGATAGAAGCTTATGATTGTAATAACCTTAGCACTGGAATTGTATATATATATATATAATTACTGGTGAACCGGGTTCAGCTTCAATAGGAATTACCCCAAGAACAGGTGAACCGGGTTCAGGATTTAAATAAGAGAAGAACTGATTGTCTAGTCGATTGGCTAGACGATCTAGCCGGTTCACTAGTAATTATATATATATATATAATTACTAGTGAACGGGGTTCAACTACAATAGGAATTACCCCAAGAACAGGTGAACCGGGTTCAGGATTTAAATAAGAGAAGAACTAATTGTCTAGTCGATCGGCTAGACGATCTAGCCGATTCGGCCAGACAACCCGATGAGCAAAAGAAGATCCTGGCGTGTGTCCAGGAGAATGTGGACGTTTTCGCCTGGAGTGTGACAGAGATGCCCGGGATCGACGCGGATGTGTCCTGTCATCGCCTCAACCTCGACCCCAACACTCGCCCCATCCAGTAGAAGAAGAGGTCCATCGCGGACAAGTTGGAGGGATCCATCCGGGAGGAGGTGAACAAACTCCTCAAGACAGGTTTTGTATCGGAGATCCAGTATCCAGGCTGGGTCTCCAATGTGGTAATGGTAAAGAAAGGGGATGGAGGGTGGAAGATGTGTGTAGATTTCTCTTTGCTCAATAAATCATGCCCTAAGGATTGTTACCCCCTGCCTCGAATCGACGCGCTGGTTGACTCAGCCGTCGGTTTTTCTCTAATGAGTTGATTAGATGCATTTTCAGGTTACCACCAGATTCGCATGCCCCCCCCCCCCCCCCCCCCCCCCCCCCCCCCCCCCCCCCGCCCGATGTCAAGGATGTCTCCTTCATCACTGGGGATGAGTGTTATTGCTGCAAGATGATGCCCTTCGGGCTAAAGAATACAGGGACAACGTATCAACGGATGATGGATAGGGTCTTCCAAGAAAAAAAAGGGAGGAGCCTGGAAGTGTACGTGGATGATCTCATGATCAAAACCCGGGACCTCGAGTCCCACCTTCGGGACCTCGAAGAAACTTTTGGGACTTTGCGAAAGTTCAAAATGAAGCTCAACCCCCAGAAGTGTGTCTTCGGGGCAAGCCGAGGGAAATTCTTAGGCCACTTGTTCACCCCGGCCGGGGTGGAGCCTAATCCGGACAAAGTGAAGGCGATTTTGGAGCTAGGATCGCCAAGGAACGCGAAGGAGTTCCAACGCCTCACCGGGAAGTTGGCCGGGTTAAGTAGGTTTCTCTCCAGGGCAGGAGAGAAATGTTCGTCCTTCAAAGTGCTGCGGGGGAACCAGAAATTCGAGTGGACCTCGGAGCGTGAGGAGGCTTTCCAAACGTTGAAGAGAAAACTAACTCAGGCTCCGTTGCTCCAAGGACCAAGGCAAGGAGAGAATCTATCCCTGTACCTGGGGGTAGGGTCCGAATCGGTAAGCTCCGTGCTGGTCCGGGAGGAAGGGAAAAGGCAGCTCCTTATCTATTACGTTAGCCGAGTACTGAGGAATGCGGAGCTCAGATACCCCATCCTAGATAAGCTGGCCTTCGCTCTAGTAGTGTCGGCCCGGAAGCTTCGACCTTACTTTCAGGCACATTCTATCAAGGTGGTGACCGATCACCCCCTTCGCAACATCATGGAGGGGGTGGAGCATTCCGGAAGGCTAGCCAAATGGTCCGTGGAGCTAAGCGAGTTTGACATCACGTTTGTGCCTAGGCTGCCCATAAAGGCGCAAACAGTGGCAGATTTCTTGGCCGACTATGTGACCGAGGTGGAGGAGCTTGAGCCACCCTGTCCAGTGGCGTGGAAGATGTTAGTTGACGGGGCCTCAGGAAAGCATTCCTTTGGGGGGGGGGGGGAGTAATTCTGGTAAGCCCCCATGGAACGAGGATCGAGCCAGCAATTAGCATCCATTTCCCACTCACCAACAACCAGGCTGAGTACGAGGTGGTGATAGCAGGCCTGCGACTGGCCCGGGAGTTGTGTTCAAGACGTGGAGGTCTCGACGGACTCCATGGTGGCTTGCCAAATCAAGGGGGAGTTCGAGGCAAAAGAACCAACTCTCCAGCGGTATCTGGAGAAGGTCAAGGGGATCATCGGGAAATTCCGCACCTTCTTGATTCAGCACGTGCCGAGAGAGGAGAGTATCCCGGCAGACCTCCTGGCTAAGTTCGGCCCCAGGGCGGGAGGGACGGTGTCGGACCTCTTCCGACCATCCATCGAGGAAGGGGAGTTGATGGAGATAGACCAGCGGACATCGTGAATGGACCCCTTCATCACCTTCTTGACCTCGGGGGAGTTCCCAGAAGGGGATGTGGGCAAGCGGCGACTCAGGTATAAGTCGGCATACTACTCTTTGCATGCAGGAGGACTGTACCGGAAGACCCTCTCGGGGCTCCTAGCTCGCTGTGTATCAGAGGAGGAGGCCCCAAGGGTCCTGGAAGAGATCCACTCAGGAGAGTGTGGCAGCGACTCGGGGAGTAGAACCCTGGAAGGAAGGGTGTTGAGGCAGGGCTACTTCTGGCCCACCCTCAGCAAGGATGCGGCAGAGTTCGCAAGGAAGTGCTCCAAGTGTCAGCTGTATGCTCCTCTCCAACTCATACTAGCCCAGAGGCTCCGGACCATTACAGCGCCATGGCCGTTCACAATATGGGGACTGGACCTGGTAGCTCCCTTTCCCAAGGCTAGTGGCCAAAGTAAGTTCCTGCTCGTGATGATTGACTACTTCTCCAAGTGGCTGGAGGTGAAGGCGCTGACCAAGGTAACCTCTCAGGTGGTGAGAAACTTTATATGGGGGGAAATAATTTGTCGACATGGGCTCCCACTAGCCATCGTCACAGACAATGGACCACAATTTGCCAGCGACGAGTTTGTCAGCTTCTGCACCCAGCTGGGCATAGATCTTCGGTTCGCGTCGGTCTACCACCCCTTTCCCCTTTACTTGCAGGGTCTTCGTCTTCTTGGGCGCTGGAGGCGGTTGGGACGATCCGCGGCTCGCTTGAGCGGGCCGTTTCTTGGAAGGAGCGGAGGTGCTGGGGACATCTCGGCAAGCCTTGGCGGCGGAGGAGGCGAGTCGGAGGCCGGGGGAGATGGTCCCGACCCTTGCATAGGGCGGGTGGAGCGGCAGATCTCGCTCCCCTGCGAGAGGTAATTACCATGAGTTAGTAAGGGAAAGTAGGTGCGAAAGGCGATATAAAAGGCGAGTGCGAGTCGAACCGGCTCCGGGCGGCACAGGGGCTAGCGAGTCGACATTCCTTCGGAGGTAAGCGACCTCGAATTTCGTCGACATGAACTTGAAGAGATCGGCTTCAGGGCCGCCGAGTGTGGGTGGGCGGTAAGTCGGCTCATCGCGCTGGATAGGCGTGAAGGGGACGTTGCCAAAAGGCCCCTTCACCAGCACGAACTTTTGCGGCCAATAGTGGCTTTTATTGACCATCTCATGAACCTTGGCGTGATTGCTCGCGAAGAAGGCGGTTCCATCCTTGTTCGCCCAAAAAGAAAAAATCTTGTGGAAAACCGACAAGCTGAACTCGGTTCTCTCTTCCCTCATGTAGCAGGCGAAGGGCACCATGACAGCGATCGAGTTTGGGGTCATCTGACCCGGGATCACGCCGAAATATTTGAATATCTGGCGAGTTCGCAAGACGCGCTTAGAAAGAAATCTTATGCGAGTAAGAAAAGGAAAACAAAAGAGCGAGCGAGTACTTGGCTGATCTCCGGCCAGAGGGGGAGTCGCAGGCCTACGTCGAAATGGGCCGTCGGAATGGCGAGCTCCTCCGGGTATAGGTCATTGATGGCCTCGGTCTTCGCCGGGTGGCGAGCTGAGAACCCCGGCGAGATGTAGTTCGCAACTACGGAGTGGTACTCGCCCTCGGTGAGCGAGCAATTAAAGAAAGAGTGGTCGATAAATGTCCAGGCACATTTAGCCCGACCCTCGGCATCACCTCCGTCGGCACCCATATTTGTGAAGGAAAGAGCGAAAGCGAGAGAGCTAGCGCGAGTTCTCGAGAACGAGAGAAGCAGGGATCAAGAGCAATGAATGCGGTGGTTAACTCTGGAGTCGAAGCCTATTTATAGAAAAGTAAAAGGCGGCGGGGAGGAATCGAGGCGTCAGGGGGTGCGGTTAGCAAAATCGGGGTGTCGGGGGTGCGGTTAGCAGAATCTCCTGACGATGCAACTCGACATTTGAACCAATCCTGTCCCACATCCGCTCGCAGTGGTTTTCTAAGGCTAGCTCGCTATTGGCTGGGCGAGTGCAAGTCAAGTGAGGCGAGTCCCAGAAAAATTGTGTACGAAGGCATTAAGAGAGAATATAAAGCTAGCGAGCACATCACGAGCAATAATATCACAACAAATAAACAGGAGCGAAAAGCCCAATGGAGGGCACAAAGTATCAAACTAAGTAAAAGCAGCATTATTCGCAGATTGTTCAAATTAAAAAGAACAAGTACCGTACAGATTCGCCTAGTAGGGGAGGGGAGCGCGAGAAGGATCAGTACTGGATCCACCTCCATCGACCTCGGCCCCGCACCCCCGAACTCGGCGGTACCCGCGGGTAGTGGTAGGCGCGGACGGCGCAGAGCTCGCGCTGCAGCAGGCGGACCTGGTCCTCCGCCCGCGAGAGGTGCACCCCCTGGGAGGTGACCTCGTCGCGGGTATCCATCTGTAGCTCGGCAAGGATCCGCGCGTGCTTATCTTCGATGGAGGCGAGCCGCTCCTTGGTGGCCGCCCTGTCCTCTCGCGCCTGATTGCATAGATCCTGCAGCAGGTAGCCGTACTTTTGGAGCACCTCGGCGGTCCGCCTCTTCATCAGCTCGGGATCGCGGGGATCCCCCAGGAAGTCAGCAATTTCGTCCGGCAAGGGCGGAGGCGACATCTCCTCTTCCCCGAAGTCGGGGTCGGCGGGGGAGCTCTCGCGGACACCTGCGAAGCAGAAGTTAGTGGCGAGAAGGAGGCGCAAAGGATCGCTAACATTAACCAACCTGGCGTGGTTATGGTCCCTTTGCCGGGGCGTTGCCGAGAAGAGACCAGTTTTCCCTGGAAGGCCTCAGTGAAGGATGGCGTGATGGACTTCCCCAGGCCAGGGGGCGCGGCACGGTGTCGAGGTTGTGGATTTCGGCAAGGAGCGAGCCGCCAGGACTCTGCTGGCCCGGGAGACCGAACCTCGGTGCGGGAACGGTCCCGCTCGAAGGAACCAGCGAGCCCGCCGGAGTGGTGCGCTTCTCGGGGGTCGCCAGGGGGTTCTCTGCAAGACAAGCGAAGGCGCAAGGGCAATTCAGCGGTCAGTAAATCTGGACAGGAAGAGGAGCGAGGAGTTCACCAGGCCGCGGCGAGGGGACGCGCAGGTCGTCTGCATCCACGTCCACGATCGCCGAGTCGGTTCCCCCAAGGGAGTGGAGGTGAGTACCCACCAGGGTCCCGCTCGCAAGGGTTCCTCCCAGGAGCACGACCTGCGAAAAAGAAAGTGAAGTTAGCACAATACTGAGGGGCACTGATCGGTCGACTCGGGTACCTGCCCAACGCGCCGGCTGTCGGACGAGATCTCCCGCTGCAAGGCCCTATTCCCCTCGAGATGTCGCCGGACCGTCTTCGCCTTCATTATTTTGGGAAAGGCCGAAGAGGCCCGTGGCGCGATCCAGGGGGAGAGCTGGACGGTTGATGAATGTTCGTTCAACCGGGACGCATCCAGGCGAGCTTGAGCTTCCTCTGAGAGAGGCATTCTAGCGACTACAATGACAAATGGCGAGAAGAGATGGTGAAGGAAAGTGCTACCCACTGCTCCGAAGCTGCAGTATTTAGAGAGCTAGGGGTGGGACCCACCAATGATTCCTGCCAGGTCAACAATTGCCCGGCGAACACAAGGGTTGGATGTTTCTTCGCGAGCTTGGGACAATCTCGCAAAGAGCGGGGATTGTGTACAAGCCAGTGTTCGCTAGAGCATAGATCAGGGAGAGTGCGGGTCAAGAAGCACCTCGTCGTCTCGCGGAGAGCAAGGAAAAGGGAGGAGGCGAACCAAGTATTCTACCTCGCGAGTAGTGTATCGCGAGGAGTCGCCGTATCGAGGAGGAGGGATGATGGGCGCCTCGACTCGCAAGGAGAGAGCTCGCGGACCCGGCTCGCAAGAAGAACGGCGGGTGGCGCCCTTACGGGCCACTCGCTCAAGAAGTCCGACGGTTGGCTCCCTCGCGGGCCACTCGCTCAAGAAGGCCGGCGGGTGGCGCCTTCACGGGCCACTCGCCCGGGGATGCCGGCGGGTGTCGCTTTCACAGGCCACTCGCCAGGCTTGGCTGACGAGTGGCGCCTTCACAGGCCACTCGCCAGGAGGGTTTAGAGGTGAAATTACCTCGATACCCTTGGTGGGATGTCAATAACCCTTCAGAACAACGAAGTTTGACTGTTATCAGACCAATTTGGGGTGCGTTTAGTAAAACCAAAAGACGGAATTGCTATAAGCAGGCTAGAAGAAAAAAGCTATTTTCTAGACCTTGAAGGGCACCTTTGGAGAGGATCCAATCTTTAGCTTCCTCCTCCTTAGGTCATTTTGGTTAGCTCCTTAGGCTCTCCAAGGTGCCCAGCTTCAGCTTTGGCTTGGGAGGGGAAGCGCTCTAAAGATCTTCTGGGTGTGTGGTGGGACCTCCGCGCTGTAGCCAAGGGTCTGTAGCTATCTCTCAGTCTTCGGTCTGTTTCCTTCTACAGGATCAGTAAGTGCTACCTGCCACCTCTAAGGGGTCCGATCTCCTCGTTGGGGCGAAGTCTTGGTTCCAACACTTGCATTTCTCAGTCTCATTCCATTAAGGGGCCCATGGATGTAACTCCTGTCATATAAGAGGGCAAATCTCATTTCTGTCCACACACAAACACCCAAATGATTCGTAACTTACCCAATAACCACCTTTATCATCAACCTTTCTCAAGGAAGACTTTAGATGACATCAAAGTACACTCTTCCTCACTTAATGAAAGCTGTGACTTTATGTCAAAGAACCACAAACACCATTGTCTCTTTAGACCTACTTCTGACACGTTCATATAACAATCTAAAAAGTAGTCTCAGGGTGGGTTTGTCCAATATAACTTGTTCTTAAGAAGTACCTATTTGTTGACCTGATATGCAATATCATGACTTGTGAGAACCGGTCATCAGTTAACCAACATCTAGTCTTCATGTATCATCATCGCCCTAATTTCTAAGATGATACCTCGACCAGAGACCATTTAAGAATGATGTTTCTTATAAATATAGGCCATCACATTAAAGTCACGTACTTGAAATCCTATGGAAGCAAACATTCTAAGGACATTATGTTAATTAATTTATCACATAGAAACAAATTTACATAACAAAAGAACATGCCATAAATGTAAAAGGAAATACATAGTACTATTCATCATATGAATTTACAACCGACAAATATACAATCCACAAGTCTCCCACTAGAGTTGATCATTCAGGTATCTAATACTCATTGATCTAGTATGACAATCATGCTTCCTCTGTGCAAGTGCCTTTGTCAGCGGATTCGTTATATTCTCTTCAGTCGGTACTCTGCATATGCACATATCCCCTCGATCGACAATGTCTCGAATAAGATGAAACCGCTGAAGTATGTTCTTGGAGCGCTAATGAGATCTAGGTTTCTTGGCCTGTGCAATGACACCGTTGTTGTCACAGTAAGAATTACCGGATCAACAATACTAAGGACTACATTAAGCTCGCCAATGAATTTCCTAATCCATACAGCCTCCTTCGCCGCATTTGCAGCAGCGATATACTCGGTCTCTGTTATAGAATCGGCAACTGTCTCTTGCTTGGAACTCTTCCAGCTCACAACCCCTCCATTAAGGATAAACACAAAACTTGACTGAGACTTTTAGTCGTCCCTATCAGTTTGGAAGCTAGCATCCGTGTAACCATTTACAACGAGCTCTTCCTCTCCGCCAAACACCAAAAATACATCATTAGTTCTTCTCAAGTACTTCAGGATATTCTTGACTGCTGTCCAGTGAACATCACCCAGATCAGACTGATACCTGCTAGTCATGCTCAAAACATACGAGACATCTGGTCGAGTACATAACACTGCATACATGATTGATTCAATTGTAGAAGCATATGAAATCAACTTCATGCTGTCTTTATCTTCCAAAGATTTAGGACACTGGTTCTTGGAGATATTCACACCATGTGACATGGGTAAGAATCTCTTCTTGGACTCAAGCATTTTGAACCGTTTCAACACCTTCTCAATGTATGTACTTTGGGTCATACCCAGCAACTTTTTCGATGTATCTCTATAGATCTTAATACCCAGTATATAAGTTGCTTCGCCCAAGTCTTTCATAAAAAAACAGTCCCCTAGCCTGTTCTTAACATCTTGCATGGTTGGAATGTCATTCCTAATTAATAGTATGTCATCTATATACAATATCAGGAATATAACAGTTCTCCTACTAATCCTCTTGTAAACAAAAGACTCATCTTCGTTCTTGATGAAACCAAACTCTTTGATTTTCTCATAAAAATGAAGATTTCAACTTCGAAAAGTTTGTTTCAATCCATAAATGGATCTCTACAGCATGCATATTTTAGTGGCTTCATTTAAAGATACAAAACCCTCAGGTTGTGTCATGTACACTTCCTCAAGGAGGTTTATATTAAGAAAAACTGTTTTGACATCCATTTGCCAGATGTCTTAGTCATAATACACAGTAATAACAAACAGAATTCTGATGGACTTTACCATGACAACATGGGAAAATGTCTCATCATAGTCAATACCATGAATTTGCTTGAAACTTTTAGCCACTAATCGCCCTTTGAATGTCTGTACATTCCCATCCATGTCGGTCTTATTCTTGCAGACCCACTTGCACCCTTTGGGTCGTACCCCTTCAGGTGGTTCCACCAAGGTCCAAACTTGGTTTGCATACATGGAGTCCTTTTCAGATTTCATGGCCTTAAGTTACTTCTCATAGTCCGGTCCATTCATAGCCTCTTGGTAGGTTGCAGGCTCATCATTATGATCCATAAGCAACACACTACCTATTTGAGACCTGAGAAATCTATATATCCCAGACTCAACTCTGGGTCTGCCAGATCTACGTAGGACTTGTGTTTCTTGAGCAGTCTCTCTAGCTACAACACTTTGTGGTCCTTGCTCAGGTTCCAATTCTGTTTCATGCATTGTTTGTGATTCTTGAACCTCTTGATGTTTTATTTTAGTTGTCTTTCTAGATAGAAACTCTTTCTCTAGAAAGACATCAGTTCTTGTGACAAACACTATACCCCCATACTGATTATAGAAATAATATCATTTAGTTTCCTTAGGATACCCCACTAGATAACGCTTATCTGATTTGACCTCAAGTTTGTCAGACATTTGACGTCGCACGTATGTCTCACAACCCCAAATCTTAATTAAAGACATACTAGGATGCTTCCCAGTCCATATCTCATATGGTGTATTTTAAACCATTTTAGTCGGAACTAGATTTAGTGTGAAAACAACCAGTCTCTATAGCATAGCCCCAAAAGGAAACGGGCAGATCTGCATGACTCATCATCGATCGCACCATGTCTAACACAGTACGATTTCTCCTCTCAGAAGCACCATTATGTTGTGGTGTTCTAGGTCGAGTGAGCTGTGATACAATACCACACTCTTTCAGATGATCACGAAACTCCCGACTCAAATATTCGCCATCACTTTCAAGGGAGAGGCAAAAGACTGGTTCCACCAGCTCCCATCAGGTACCATCTACAACTTCAAGGACCTGCGTCGGAGTTCCTTGTTGAGGTTCTCCACCTCGAAGAAGGGGAGGAAGGGGCCAGAGTCCCTGTTCTTGATTCAACAAAAGCGCGGAGAGACGCTGGGAAGCTACGCAGACCGGTTTCAGGAACAAGTCCTTCACCTCCAGGTTGACCAGAGAAGCAGGAGGGACCAGGAGAAAGAGAAGGAACAAGAAGACGAAGAAGGTGGAGGAAGTGATGAAGGAGATGACCAAGGTGCATGTGGCTGAGTAAGCGCGAGAAAGCGCATTGTAATGGTATGTAATCTATTTATAATGTATCAAAACTAGTTAGAGATAGCATCTAGGTCGAGTCCTTGACTGGAGACCACTCTCCCGGGCTTGTTGATGCCGTCCGCTGGGAGGCTCGTCGGGTAGACTTGTCTGAGATCAATTAAGGCCTCAGGAAGAGAAACCGGCTTTGGGAGGGTGTTGAGTTCCTCCGCCTCCAGGTGAGGTAAGCACCTAGGACGTGGACTGGTTCTCCGCCCCCCGTTGGTTCAGGAAAGTGTCGAGTGGTCCTCCGCCTCTGGTTGAGCTGAGCTCCCGAGAAGTGTTGAAGTCCTCGACCCCCAGTTGGCTAGTTTCTAGGGAGTGTCGAGTGGTCCTCCTCCTCTGGTTGAGCTAAGCTCCCGAGAAGTGTTGAAGTCCTCGACCTCCAGTTGGCTACTTTCTAGGGAGTGTCGAGTGGTCCTCCGCCTCTGGTTGAGCTAAGCTCCCGAGAAGTGTTGAAGTCCTCGACCTCCAGTTGGCTACTTTCTAGGGAGTGTCGAGTGGTCCTCCGCCTCTGGTTGAGCTAAGCTCCCGAGAAGTGTTGAAGTCCTCGACCTCCAGTTGGCTACTTTCTAGGGAGTGTCGAGTGGTCCTCCGCCTCTGGTTGGGCTAAGCTCCCGAGAAGTGTTGAAGTCCTCGACCTCCAGTCGGCTGCTTTCTAGGGAGTGTCGAGTGGTCATCCGCCTCTGGTTGAGCTAAGCTCCCGAGAAGTGTTGAAGTCCTCGACCTCCAGTTGGCTGGTTTCTGGGAAGGTGTTGAGTTCCTCCGCCTCCAGGTGAGGTAAGCACCTAGGACGTGGACGAGTACTCCGCCCCCAATTGGTAAGATCCCCGAATAGAGACCATTCACCGGGCTCAGTAATGCCGGCAGATGGGAGGCTCATCGGGTCGACTTGCTGCAGGTAAAACCTCAAGAAGGGTAATTGGTTTGGGAAGATATTGACTCCCCTCCATCTCAGGTCGAGTTCGGCTCGACTAGAGATGTTGAGTTCTCTCCATCTCAGGTCGAGCTCGTCTCGACTAGAGATGTTGAGTTCCCTCCATCTCAGGTCGAGTTCAGCACTTATTGAAGTTGATTGTCACTTCATCAGAGAGGAACTTATTAAAAAACAAATATGTACTTCGTTCGTCACGCCAGATAAAGAGTTGACCAACATTTTCACCAAATCAATTTTTTCATCATTTTCAGATATTTGTGCTAAGCTGGTAATGATTGATATATGTCCTCCAACTTGAGGGGGAGTGTTAAACCTATGAAAACCCGTTTGTAAAAAGCCCAAAGGGGTCATTGTACATTTTTATTTGATGTATTTAGTCCCTCATCTTCAATTGTACTTTTCTCCTCCTCTACTCTATCTGAAGAGGTGATTCCACACGTAATTATGTAATGATTCTGGAGTAGTAATTATTTTATTCTCACATGCCTCACTATTCATAAGGTTGACTAAATTTTACGTTATCCGTCTACCTAACACAACCCTCAACATTTTTCATCCGGGCTTGGGACCGACAATCACTATGGTGGGATAAAGGCTTGAGTGTTGTTGTTGTTGTTGTATGCCTCATTATGTGGAGGCGGAGCCCTTCTTTTAAATATCATGATACAACACCCATAAGGTGATATGGAACTAAGTTGAGCTTACCCCTCTCTGACAAGTCATGGCATGGTCCCACTCTCCCTTACTAGTGTCTCACTATCCGTTAACATTCTGTTCGACCTTAATATTGATCCTGAGCCACTATATTTACAATCAGGTTAGGTGTATAGGTTCTAATATGGTGCTTAGTGTAACACCCTAACTTAGTTTATCAACAAATCAACAGTCCGGTCAGGCCCCGTGATAAAAAATTAACTAAGTAACAGTATTTAAATTGGTACATAGCAAGCAAAAATGGAAAGAGCTAGAAGAGTACTAACAGTGGAAATAATAAAAGAGACTAAGGGTAAAAATGTACATCAAAATCTATTTTCACAGAGCCACTAAGAAAAGAAAGAGTCAAACAGCTTTGAAATACTGGAATCTTAATCATAATCTGATACAAGGAAACATCAGATAATTCGGATACATGTCCAACAATAACATTGTACTGATAGCAAACTACTGAAAGAAAACAACTATAAGAGCAACGTCTGCAAACAAGCTCATCCTAGGCGCAACACTCCACCTGTGACCCCTGTAATAATAAGCCCAAAAATGGGTCAGCCCAACTGGAGAGTAAGAAAAATCATTCTTCTTAGTGACACTAAATAAAAATTTATAGAAGAAATATGTGTGCATGCTTTTTAAAATAGTATTTTTATGCTATGGTGAAACAATTGTTGTTATACTATGCATTGTTTTTCGAAAATCGAGTTTGGAAAATAAATGTCTGTTTTAGCATAATTATGTCATGCATTTTCAATTAAGCTCCGAAATTTAGCTATAGAGATGTCTACATTTCGGCATATACTTGTTTTCTATTTGACTTATGCTCGTCATTCTTCACGTTTTAGAGGAGTAGCTTCTTATGCGCATTCTAACGATCTGAGCCTCAACTAATGAACGCAGGGGTCCTGTGTCTCCAGGACACAGACTTGCATCTACTAAATTTCTAAATGGAGAAATGTCTCCCTGAATTTGAGGCTCATAGAGTCTACTACACCCTTTGAGTAAGATAGTGCGCCTCTATCTATCACGAGAGAGTCTCAATTATGCCTCCTAATTATTTTTCCTTAACTGTTGGTTTTCATAATTATTCATCTGACTGTCGTATGTCGTATTTTCTGCTAAAGAGTCGCCTCGTATGCATATTCCGGTGATTAACATTTAGTTGCACGTCTAAATAAATATATGGTTACATATACTATGCAAACTCACAAGATCTATACAAGTTTAGTACTTCTTAACACGTTATACATCAGGATACATGTGATTATAAAATACTACATATATCCTCTTATTATACGAGACACAATCTGAGCAAATACTATATGCTATGTCTAGCCAAGAAGATTAGAATTTCTTACCGCGGTATTGCGGCGCTCGTACACAAGACGCGGTGACATCGCTGCCTAGGTGACTATGAAACTCCTAAAATTTCTTTTCTGTTTAAACGTCAATAACCACGATCACTCGAAACCTGTAAATTACAATATACCTTACTTAATTAGTTGAGTACACTAACAATAGTTTATCATCCGACCAAATTGGTAGAGACTGCGATTAAGGAAACGACTGAAATGGTTGGTACCTTGATCCAACAACGGAAATCTATAAGGCGAAGGCAAACAGAAAACGTGTAAAAATCTTTCTCACTAAAGGTTGTATTCATGCAACGCAAGAGAACGAAGAAAAACCCTTCGCTGCAAGAAAATAGGCAAACTATTGAATCTGAAAAAGTGGGAAAAGAAAAAGAAATGACGGCTACCAGCACAGGAGAAAGATTGGGGACACTGATCCACGGCTGGACATACCAGGAAGAAGTCGAGAGGGCTCTGCTGACTTGGGCTTCAATCGACAAACGACAAGAGCGACATCGACGACGAAAGAGGAGTTCGTCGAGGGTGACTGGCTGAAAGCTTCGCGTCTAACGCGTGTCTGGGAGCGTAAGAAATGCACGTGAGGGGCGATCACAGAGCTCACGGCTAAGGGGGGATCGTAACCTGCACGTCGACGATAGCGACAATCGGAAGCTACTTACTCTATTGTCGATCGCTTGAGGGGAGGGGAAGAGATTAGAGCTCGACTGAAAACTCCTCTCTGCTAGTGAAGGAGAACAACGGCGGTTTTCCTGCTTTTAGCGAGCGCACGGGAGGAGAAAATGAAAGGACGCGTAGGTCTGGCTGCCGGTTACGGGAAGAGAAAACGTGGCTTGCGGTTTCCCTTAACTTTTACTCTTACGCTTCTTTCTAAATAGAACCGAAATCTTTACGAGAGAAAATTTAAAACTTAAATCACATTCCACTATTGCCAAATCTTAATTAATCAGCTAAATTTACGCGTTACGCTCCCACTTCAATATTCAGACGCGTTGCATAATTTCCAAATACTTTTGTTAATTACACCATTGGTGCGCATAAATAAATCGTAATAAAATTTGTACCTCGATCTGACGTTGGCTTGGTCAATCTTGCTCGAGATCGGGCCCTGCGACCAAATTTAGTTTTGCGTATTACATTATGGATGTTACACTTAGCACTTTAGGCATAACGCCCCATTCCCACATCATCCAATTTTAAAAAAGTCAAAGTGGTAAAGGCTAAATACTCTACACTTGTAGAGGCGCATTGACAATATAATCTCACATCGGGAAACTCATGCAACCTTATACACTTAATATAGATCTTGGGCATTCTAACCCACAACCAATTGACTTTAGGTTGGATTCAATGGCTCTAACATCAAATGAGCGGATCTTGCATGTTTCCAAAGGTGGGGAAATCCATCTTCAATCCTCGTAGAAGCCTTGATCCATCTTGGCGGGTCGCTGAGGGATCCTTTCCCCCCGTCATAATACCATACTACTCTTTCCCGTCTCTCTGAGCCGCGCCATCCTTATTACTGCGATAGTGCATGTGGTGTTACATCTGATGCCCCCCCACTCAGAGGCGTTCAAGTACGCTCGTCATCAAGGAGGTGCCAGTGTAGGCTCTAGGTTTGGCAGGTACAAAAGCCCAGAAATAGATATCCTGTTGATTCAAGCGTGAATCTAGGTGATTGCCACTTAGGTCACCTGATACATTCTGAATGAATCGTGCTGCCTCCCGGGTGAAGCCCATATTAAACTCTTAGTTTTTGGTTTCTTTCCCTTTGTTATAGTAGCAGAGAAGCGAAGGGAACTCTCCCTCTCGTCGTGAAAATCGTCTATTTAGAGATGATTATCTCTTAGCATTGATCAACTTTTAATGTCTTGTGTTGTCGGAACACTTGATTGTGTAGTCGGCTTCCTTGGTATCATTTTAATTGTGTTTTTCTTGATGATTATTCATTGCTTTTGATCCTTCCAGAAATGGATCATATCATTGGTATCAGAGCATCATTCTAGTTTTTGTAGATATGCCGGTATCGGAGGTGGCTCGTTCGAATGATCTACAATCAGATTTGGACATTATGAAGCAGAATCAAGAGGCTATGGATCGATCAATACAAACACTAAACGATCAGCATAATTGCACTCTGGAGAAGGTTCAGACCATGTTTGGGAGCCCGAAGAATGAGAAATCGGTGGAATCAGGGGACTTTTGTCTTCTCCGGATTTTCGAAATTCACATTATCATCCTAATCATTTGGCTAGCAGATTCACGCGCCTTGAATTTCCTCGTTTCTGTGGAGACGCCTTATTAGAGTGGATTTACAGATCCGATCAGCTTTTCGATATTGATGGCCCACCAGATGACCTCAAGTTGAAGATCGCCTCTGTCCATATGGAAGGCAAAGCATTGTATTGACATCAAACTTATATGAAATCTCACATCTCTCGGCAATGGCCTAGCTGGGAGGAGTGTTGTCAAGCTCTGCATATCTTCTTGGATTATCTTGTTTGACGACCCAATTAGTGAGTTCAAAATCTTGCGGCAAAAGAATTCGGTTCAAACATATTTCGATGAGTTTGATCTTTTACTGCATCCAGTGCATATTCCTGAGGTTCATGCTATTAGTGTTTGTTGGCCGGTCACAAGGATCATGCTATGCGTGATCTACTTCAGGAATTCAAAAACTTGTTTGCTGAACCAAAAGGCGTACCCCCTCTTTGTGATCATGAACATCATATCATTCTTAAGGAGGGAAATGTGAATGTTAAATACCCCCCTCCCCCCCTCAGAAAACTGAGATAGAGAGGTTAACCAAAGAAATGCTAGGGACGGGAGTCATTAGAAACAATTGTAGTTCATACGCCCTAAGTTATCAAAGGCGCAAGGCGCACCAAGACGCAAAGGGCTCCTGGAGCTTAGGCGCATGCGCGCGCCTGAGGCAGGTGAGGCGCAAAAATGAATCGGTTGCTCAAGTCACTGAAAATCAGCGAATTGGACACCCAATTCACTGAAAATCAGCTAATTTGACATCCAATTCATTGATTTTCTATGAATTGGGTGCCCAATTCACTCAAAATGAACAAATTGGGTGCCCAATTCACTGATTTTCAGTGAATTAGGTGCCCAATTCATTGAAAATCAGCGAATTAAATGCCCAATTCGCTGATTTTCAGTGAATTGGCACCCAATTCCCTGAAAATCAACGAATTGAATCGCTGATTTTCAGTGAATTGACACCCAATTCCCTGAAAATCAGCGAATTGGATCGCTGATTTTCAGGGAATTGGGCACTAAATTCACTGAAAATCGGTGAATTGGATGCCCAAGTGCGCCTAGTTGTGCCTCGGGTGCGTCTGAGATCATCTTTTTGCCCCCTCCAAAAACAACAGGTTGAAGAAAACAGCTTGAAAAGCCCAGGCGCGCCTTTGGTGCGCCTAAGAGTTGGTAAGACGCGCGCCTGAGGCGCGCCTGGGCGCGCCTGAGGCGCACCTGAGGCACCTCGCGCGCCTGAGGCACCTCGCCCGCCTCTGCCTTGCAGAGGCGCTTGCCGGTGTGCCTGGTGCGCCCGACGCCTCAGGCGCGCCTAGGCACGCGCCTTGATAACGTGGCATACGCCTCACTAGTAGTGCTGGTTAAGAATATGGGTGGCACGTGCAGGCTATGTATTGATTATAGGCAGTTAAAGAAGCACACAGTGAAGGATAAATTCTCTATACAAATCATTGAAGAGCTTATTGATGAATTGCAGGGAGTTGTTTTCTTTTCTAAATTGGTCTTAAGAGCCAACTATCACCAAGTGAGAATTGCGACCGAGGAAATCCATAAAACTGCATTGCAAACACACCAATGACATTATGAGTTTGTAGTAATGCCCTTCGGTTTGACAAATGCCCCTCCACCTTCAAAAGTTTAATGAAGAGGTTGTTTGAAAATCTGTTTATGAAGTTTTTTGTTGGGTATTGTGCCCTCAATGTTCTTAGATTTGAAGAAGAAGAAACACAAGTACAGATAAGCAAAGTTGTTTTTGATATTGTGTTTTAGTTAATGTTGCGACAGATATATCAAGACTATATTCTTTGTATTAAGACTATATAAGAAGTGACAAATCACTAAGTCAAATACCGTCTTAAGCCTTAGCAGACAAATCGTTGAGACAAGAAATATATCGTCGAGACAGTCTCGACGATATCGTCTTGAAGAAGCTTTATCGTTGAGAAAGCTAAGTTAAATCGTGCAGACAACATCTCGACGATATCGTCTTGAAGCACCCTTATCGACTTGAAGATTAAAGATAAGTCGTGTAGAAAGAAACATCTCGACGATATCGTCTAGAAGAAGCTATATCGTTTAAATGACTATGTTAAGTTATGATGAAAGGAATATGTCGACGATATCGGCTTGAAGACTATATATTGTCTAGATGATCAAGACGATATCGGCTTGGAGGAAATTTATCGTCTTGACAGATGCAGTTGCATTTAATGCACAAATTTTCTTGGAAATTATTATACAGGTAATATACACGCCGCCTCTCTTGTGCACTAATCAAGGAATAATTAATGATATATTCTCTACAGAAAACAGTCGTTTCATATCATTTAATGAAGAATATTATATACTTTCAAGTCTTGCAAGTTCCAAAAGGGCAGAGCATTTATGATATTTAATGTTGCCGTTTCAGTCTATATTCCTTAATGAGCCAAGTAATTATGGAATAAATTATTGAGGGCTTTTATGCATAAGTGCAGAGGAATATAAATAGAGAAAATTTCGAAATCTATTGAAACAGTTCTTATTACTCTCTCACTCTCACACTTACAATCAGAAAGGAGAAAAGTGTTGAACAAGAAGTCTTCATTGCTGTGCTGTGAAGATCAAAGAAAGAATCTTCTTCCTGTACAAGATGTTCATTCTGATATTTTCAGAAGAAGATTCTTAAGAAAGCCTTGGTGATTCTAAAGATCTCTGAGGCTACATCTGCAAGAAGAAGAAGATCATTCAGTGAAAAGCTTTATCTTTGAAGCCTTTTCTTCTGCAACAACAAACCAATCTTCTCATTTTGTAAGGTTCTGTGTGAGCCTGAGTTTGGTAGAATCTTGGTGAAGATCTGAGTGTTTGGTAGGACTTGTAAAGTCCGAGTTATTTTGTAGGGTTTGTGTAACCTGAGTGTAAGCTTTTCTGTGTGGGGGCTGAGGTAGGATCCTTTGTGGTCTGAGTTGTAAGATCTGCTGTATTGTAAAAGAGATCTGAGTTTTTGGAGAAGTTGCCTAGTCTAGCACATTGCTAGATAGGTGGGAGGGACAGTGAACTACCTCTTGACATATTGTCTTAAAGGGAACCACTATAAATCTCTGTGTGTTTTCTAGTTTGCTTGTGTGCTGTGCTAAATAGTTTTAAAGGATTAAATAATTTTGAAAACACCTAATCCCCCCCATGATATCCTGGTTTTCAGCAATTTATGGAGTGAACACATCAATTGTTCCTCAAAAAAGGCAAATACAGTTTTGGATTGCAGCCGGTAATCTACTTGGGACACCTCATATCCAGCAAAGGATTTGCCACCAATCCCCTTAAAATCAAGGACATGGTTTTCTGGGCTTTACGGGATACTTTAGACGATTTATTCAAGGGTATGGGCTCATGGCTAAACCCGCAACGGAACTCCTGAACAGAAATCTTTCAAATGGACCGAGGCAGCGGCTGCAACATTTCATCTGTTGAAGAATGTTGTCTCTGAACCGCCTGTGCTACGACTTCAATACTTCCACAAGACATTCTTCTTGGAGACTGATGCGTTAAAGAAAGGAGAGGAGTTGTCTTATTACAAGAAGGGCAACCCATTACCTATTTCAGCAATGCTCTAGGAAAGAAAAATGCATTCTTCTTGGCGGCATTATCTAATTGGATGCCCTTTTATTATACGAACGGATCACCAGAACCTTGGATTCTTGTTGGATCAAAAAATAGCGACCCCGACAAAGAACCTTGCTTATCTTATGGGGTATGATTTCCAAATTCCATATAAAAAGGGGAAAGAAAATGTATGTGCGAATGCTCTATTCAGGTAGCATGATCATTCGATGTGAGAATTGAATGTGTTTGTTACAACAAAAATTCGCGGGCCAAGGATACTCATATCCAAAAGATCATTGTTGAAAAGTGTAGAAAAGAGCTGAACCTTGTATATATTTTCTCAAGTATCAACTACAATGTATGAATACATATATATAGGAGGGAGAAAGAGAGAGAAGTCCCTTATACACAATGTGGGACTAAAGTAAAGAGAGAAGAACAAGAAACTAAATGAGCTCATACATGGGCCTTTACAAGGACTTTACATGGACTTTTCTAACACTCCCCCGCAAGATTGAGCGTACAAGTCGTTAGCGCCCATCTTGGACAGACATTGATAAAATAAGGTACTTGGTAGGGCCTTGGTGAGAATATCAGCAATTTGGTCAGTACCCGGAACATGCTTTAATTCTAGCTTCTTCATTTGAACTTTCTCCCGGATGAAGTGACAGTCCACCTCAATGTGTTTCGTTCTTTCGTGAAAAACTTGGTTCTTGGCTGTGTATAGCGGCTTGACTATCACATAAAAAGATAGCTGTTGAGGGAAGTTTTATTCCTAGATCAGCGAGAAGACTTTCAAGCCATGTAAGCTCAGAGACAACTGATGCCATCGAACGGTACTCCGCTTCAGCTGAAGATCAAACAACCACAACTTGTTTCTTACTACGCCAGGTAACAAGATGACCTCCAAAGTAGGTACAAAATCCACTGGTAGAGCACCGATCATCCAGGGAACCAGCATAATCTGCATCAGAATACGCAACCAAAGTCGGAATAGAAGATGAGGTTTTGTATACAAGCCCTTGACCAGATGTTGTTTTTAGATATCTTAGGATGCGTTCGACGGCCTGAAGATGAGACATTCGAGGAGAATACATAAACCGGCTGACAACCCCAACAACAAAGGATATATCTGGTCTTCTGACCTTTAGGTAAATCAGTTTTCCAACCAGTCGTTGATAGTATTCTGGATTTTGAAGAGGAAGATCAGCATCATAGGTATGCGCACACAGCTTGTGATTGACATCCATATGAGTGTTGATCGGCTTGCATCCAGAGTAGCCAACATCCTGAAGAAGATCGAGACAGTACTTTCATTGAGAGAGGATAAGTCCATCAAGTCATCTCGCGATCTAAGACCAAGGAAGTATCGAAGGTTCCCCAGATCTTTTGTTTGAAATACAGAGCTGAGGTGTTGTTTGACCGCTTGTATTCCCTTTGAATCATCTCCAGTGATTAGGATGTCATCAACATATACTAACAGAAGAACCGTTCTTGTTGTTTGATGCCGAGTGAACAGAGAGAAGTCTGTCGAGCTCCGTGTAAAAGCCAACTTCCCGAACAGCCTTACTGAACTTGTCAAACCATGCCCGAGGGGATTGTTTGAGACCATAGATTGACTTCTTAAGGTGACACACTCGGCACTCCCCCGTGGTCTCAAACCCGGGAGGCTGTTGTATGTAGACCGTTTCTTGTAGATCACCATTTAGAAAAGCATTCTTGATATCCAGTTGATGTAAGGGCCATTGGCGATGTATAGCTACGGAGAGGAGGACATGAACCGTGTCAGAGGTCGAAGCCGACTACATTGGGGCAACGAAGTGAGGAGGGCGACGGGTGTAGACACAGAGAAGAGGTGGCTTATGGAGAGCAGGAGTCGAGTCAGAAGGGAGTAGTGGTAGGGGAGTGGTAACGGGAATGACTGGTCGAGGGAAGGATTGTGGTGGAAGAGGTGGTGTTGGGCCGGAGAAGAAAGGTTGGTCCTCCCGAAAGGTAACATCAGCAGAGACGGTCACTTTACGGGGATCCGGAGAGTAGCAGACGTAGCCTTTCTGAGTACGTGAATAGCCAACAAACATGTGTTTGGCCGCCCTGGGAGCCAACTTGTCCGTGGACGGCCCCAGTAGGTGAACGTAGCAGGTACAACCAAATATGCGAGGTGTGAGAAAGAATGCCAGAGTGGAGGGGAAAAGGAGGCTGAACGGAGTAGCATTCTGTAGGACGGAGGAAGGTAGGCGGTTAATGAGATAACATGTCGTGGACAGTGCAAAGTTCCAATAGGCTTTGTGATGCGGAGCAAACACGAGGACGAGTTTTGGGCCCACTCGGGGCTGATTTGGCGACTTACCATATATGGCGTGCCCTGATCGACGATCGGACTCCACAGATGTGTCCGGATTCGCGTTGCGAATCGATTTGATATATTATTTTACTATGTTCGCATTTATTTTGATGTATTTGGGTAGCCTCACCTCCGGCCGATCATAGCCGTTGATGGGGGATGCCCTAACCCTCCTTTTATTATAAATAGATAGGTAGGGGGCTGATTATAGGCATTGTAGATTGTGGAGAAAGCATTCCCGGAATCCTGCGATCAACCCACGGTGCCGACTCCGTGGAACCCTAGGTGACGACTCCTAGGCGTGTATCTTCCCCCTCAAGGTAAACCCTAACCCTTAGCTTCGTTTTCCACTGTTTTCCCCTTGCTGCCGCCCTCCCCTTTGCCCTGGTTTCCCTGTTGCAATCCAACCGGTCTGCCCTGGAGGTTTTCCTGAAGCCACACCTTCCCAAAGCCCAGATCCGAAGGTCCCCTCCCTGCTGCACTCATAAAGCCGGAACCGCCACTGCTTCCTGAAGCAGATCCGCACCTTTTCCCTTTTCCTGAAGCAGATCCGACCCCCGCCTTCCTATTCCAGCAACAGGCCGCACCACCTCCTCTCCCCTGTTTTCCTGTAACAAAACCAGCCACCTCCACCCTGTTTTCCTGTACCAAAACCAGCCACCTCCACCCTGTTTTCCTGTACCGAAACCAGCCACCTTCCCCCTGTTTTCCTGTACCAAAACCAGCCACCACCCCCCTCTTTTCCTGTACAACAACCAGGCTGCCGCCCCTCCAATCCTGTCCCAAAACAGCCCCGTCCGTCTCCAGTTTTCCTGTCCAGGTCCAGCCGCCGCCCCTCTCCTCCCTACTCCCTTTTCCCCACGTGGATCCACATCCGTTATACCATAAAACCCCTAGATCAGTCCAGGTCTAGGGTTTTCCATCCCGATCCGCTATTTCCAACATCATATACCCCCACGTCTCCCGGATCCGATTCCTAGTGGCCGGATCTACCCACCACCAACCCGATCTACCAAAGCTACATCAAGGACAGCCGCCACCACCCTTTGTTCACCTTCGGTTCCACCGTCGTTCACCGATCTACACATCCGGAGCCCTAAATCCTCATTGCCTTGGGTCAGCCCTCTAGTTTGTGAGTCTTATTTGTATTGGAATATTTTATTCAGCATTGTATATTGGATTGGACTCTTGCCCTTGTTTGAATATCTTGCATGGTAGTTGTTTGTTAGATCAATATTGTGATTTGCAGGGTTTATTCGCCGCACGCTCGTGCTTTGGCCCTCCACGCGGAGGAAAGCCTAAGCTTGTTTCGCCCTAATAAATTATTTGTCTTGCTGTGAATTAACTGGTGGGATTTCATTGTTTATTATTCAATTGTGATTTAACCCGTCGGGCTTTGCATGGCATGTAGGGTTAGGTCACGGTTTATACGCCGCCTATAGATTCGTCCTGCGTCAATTGGTATCAGAGGTAGGTTACGCGCTCTTTTTGATACGCAGTCGTAGAGTCTATAGGTTTTTCATTATGTCTAGGTGTCACTATTATCTCGATTATTCCTCCCCTCACTTTGGAGGTCTCGAGTCCACTAGCACCCGCTCTCACAGAGCCCCGTCAGGGAGATCTTCACGTTACTACGACGATTATTCTCGATCGCAGCACACCACTTTTAGAGATCGTGTTGACCCACCGACACGTGACCACTACACTAGAGACGATCAGTATGATGGTTGTCATCGTTCTTATCCGTACACGCGAGCGGATCGTGTCGATCCTTCGACACGACTCGGTTACCTTAGGAATGATTATTATGAGGATCGTCGTTCCGAGAGAGATCTTGAGAGTCAGTTTCGTACTGCTGCCCCTTCCTTTGACGGCTCATCGAGTCCCGAGTCTTTCAGTTATTGGCTCGTGGATATGGAGTATTATCTTGACCATTTTGAGGTATTCGGTGAGCGTCGCGTCAAGTTTGCGAAACTTAGACTTTTAGATCAGGCGAGAGCATATTGGGCTAGCATTGAGAGGACACGCGAGCGAGACCGTCTACATCGCGTCACTAGTTGGGTGGACATGAAGCGTACATTGTGTCAGAGGTATCTGCCTTCGTCATATCGGAGTCGCTTGCTCGACCAATTATTTACTCTTCAGCAAGGATCTATGTCCGTCGCTGAGTACAGGGATCGTTTTGATGAGTTAGTTGTGAGGAGCGATATCCGAGAGGACCCAGCCATGACCTCTTGCAGATTTCGGTCTGGCCTTCGATCAGACATTCGTGCTGAGGTAGTTTATCATAGCTCGAAGTCCCTCGAGCAGACGTATCAACTTGCCCTTCATTACGAACAGTCTTTGAGATCCGCAAGAGCTAGTCGGTTGGATCCTCACTTTGACCTTCGCAGTACGAGCTCCTCCCACACCGAGGACACCACTCTGCCTACCATTGTTCTGTCAGACACGACAGAAGTGATACCTGATACGGATTGCTCTCACCCCAGTGAGGTGCTTAGCCCAGTGAGTGACCTATCTCTTGATTCTGACCCGTCTCTCGTGACCCCGACAGAGAGTGAGCTAGAGCGGCCACTTGAGCCTATAGTGTCGTGTCCCTCACCCACACCTCTTCCTCTGCCATCCACCGGGTTAGTTAGCACCCCAACTACAGACTCACTTCCTGACACCGCACCTACAGATCCATTCTTGAGTCTAGGTCTATGTAGCTCTCCCATGATCATGTCCCTGAGTCGCATCGCGATCGAGAGCCCAGAGCCTAGTGTTGATCTCGTAGTGGCCATGTCATCCATTCACGGGGACACTACCCCTTTTGTAGGCACTCATCTAGAGGACCTTGAACCTAGTGACGAGTTCCATGACGAGCCCCCAGTTGAGCCTCCTGATGATCCACCACATCCTGGCGAACATGAGATTCAGGTGAGGCGCTTGTTTACGAGTTTCGAGTTGTTGACGTCTCCTCCCCTATCATCTCTGGCCTTGTCCCAGAGGATGGGTCGTGAGTGGAGTAAGACGTATGTGGGGCCTACCTTGAGCACACTAGAGCCTACTCATATTTTGAGGACTTACTTTATGACACAGCACACTCGTGATGAGTTTTGGGACACACCACCCGCTGACCCACCCGATGAGTTCTTAGTTGTCGTGGACACTCACCACACTATAGAGCCACGTCTTCTAGTCGGTGCACACGAGTTTCACTTAAGCGGTCGTCGCATTTGCGATGACTTCTCTCACACACCTCCTGGTGAGCCCCCTGATGCGTCACGTTCCCTGAGAGACACTTGGATCTTTATGAGTTCATATTTGAGTATAGTTGTCTCTCACGATCATCTGAGCACTCGTCACACACGAGATGAGTTTTTCTACACTCCTCCGAGAAAGCCTCCTGATAGGCCACCTCCTTTGGTAGATTTTCAAGTGACCATTATCCTTTCCCGTAGTGAGTATATTGTGTCCGTCGCGTCTCATTTACATCATTTGTATGAGTATGTTGAGTCGTTTCTTCATCATCTGCATGCGTCAGTTGTGTTGTCTGTTCATTGTTTGCATGTTTGTCATGAGTCGGTCCGACGAATAATCCATATTTGTAATAAATCTTGTAAATCACATGCGGATATTCACTGGCAAGTGCAGGTACTTCATGAAGGCGAGCAGGTGATGGTGAGAATCTGCGTTGTGAGGCTCCGTGCGAGGCTTGCTAAAAGCTCGAGCGTTAGGCGAATGAATCCCTATATAATCATGAGACGGATCGAAGCAAACATCTACGATCTTGATATCCCTGCAAGTATGGGTATCCACCTGGTATTTAGTGTTGAAGATATGACGTCGCACTACGAGCCTCGTGAGTATGTGGACCCAAGCAGTGGGGACTTCCAACCGCCCACACCTCCACTCCCGTTGCCTTACCACCCTCATAGCCCACCCACATTTGATGGTCACTGCTACTCACCCACTTCTGACACCCGCCCACCTGGGAACTCATCTTCTTTGGTTCTACCTACGGCGCCGCCGATCGCACCGGGATCCACCACTCGTGAGTTGAGCATTGTGAGCTTCATGGAGACCAGATTCCGCCAGTGCATTCCTACTATAGACGTTGGTGACACCTGGATACTTGCAGCAGAGCGTCTTCGATTCACCCCTGTACTTCGACTTCAGTACGGCCGTCTCCATTTACCGGAGATGACAGCTTTCAGTCGGGGAGAGTCGAGTGGCGAGGACACTCCTCCATCGATGACACATGGGCGACCTCTGATGGACCTCCTGGCATTCATTGAGAGAATTTCGATCCCAATTCATCGGGAGATGAATTCTTTCAAGCCGGGGAGATTGATGCGGAGCAAACACGAGGACGAGTTTTGGGCCCACTCGGGGCTGATTTGGCGACTTACCATATATGGCGTGCCCTAATCGACGATCGGACTCCACAGATGTGTCCGGATTCGCGTTGCGAATCGATTTGATATATTATTTTACTATGTTCGCATTTATTTTGATGTATTTGGGTAGCCTCACCTCCGACCGATCATAGCCGTTGATGGGGGATGCCCTAACCCTCCTTTTATTATAAATAGATAGGTAGGGGACTGATTATAGGCATTGTAGATTGTGGAGAAAGCATTCCCGGAATCCTGCGATCAACCCACGGTGCCGACTCCGTGGAACCCTAGGTGACGACTCCTAGGCGTGTATCTTCCCCCTCAAGGTAAACCCTAACCCTTAGCTTCGTTTTCCACTGTTTTCCCCTTGCTGCCGCCCTCCCCTTTGCCCTGGTTTCCCTGTTGCAATCCAACCGGTCTGCCCTGGAGGTTTTCCTGAAGCCACACCTTCCCAAAGCCCAGGTCCGAAGGTCCCCTCCCTGCTGCACTCATAAAGCCGGAACAGCCACTGCTTCCTGAAGCAGATCCGCACCTTTTCCCTTTTCCTGAAGCAGATCCGACCCCCGCCTTCCTATTCCAGCAACAGGCCGCACCACCTCCTCTCCCCTGTTTCCCTGTACCAAAACCAGCCACCTCCACCCTGTTTTCCTGTACCAAAACCAGCCACCTCCACCCTGTTTTCCTGTACCGAAACCAGCCACCCCCCCTGTTTTCCTGTACCAAAACCAGCCACCACCCCCCTCTTTTCCTGTACAACAACCAGGCTGCCGCCCCTCCAATCCTGTCCCAAAATAGCCCTGTCCGTCTCCAGTTTTCCTGTCCAGGTCCAGCCGCCGCCCCTCTCCTCCCTACTCCCTTTTCCCCACGTGGATCCACATCCGTTATACCATAAAACCCCTAGATCAGTCCAGGTCTAGGGTTTTCCATCCCGATCCGCTATTTCCAACATCATATACCCCCACGTCTCCCGGATCCGATTCCTAGTGGCCGGATCTACCCACCACCAACCCGATCTACCAAAGCTACATCAAGGACAGCCGCCACCACCCTTTGTTCACCTCTGGTTCCACCGTCGTTCACCGATCTACACATCCGGAGCCCTAAATCCTCATTGCCTTGGGTCAGCCCTCTAGTTTGTGAGTCTTATTTGTATTGGAATATTTTATTCAACATTGTATATTGGATTGGACTCTTGCCCTTGTTTGAATATCTTGCATGGTAGTTGTTTGTTAGATCAATATTTTGATTTGCAGGGTTTATTCGCCGCACGCTCATGCTTTGGCCCTCCACGCGGAGGAAAGCCTAAGCTTGTTTCGCCCTAATAAATTATTTGTCTTGCTGTGAATTAACTGGTGGGATTTCATTGTTTATTATTCAATTGTGATTTAACCCGTCGGGCTTTGCATGACATGTAGGGTTAGGTCACGGTTTATCCGCCGCCTATAGATTCGTCCTGCGTCACTTTGGGAACCTGCATGCGAAGCATGAGAGATCGAGCAACATCGAGCAGATGCCTATTTTTACGTTCAGCAACGCCGTTTTGGTGGGGGGTATAGGCACATGACGTCTGGTGAATGATCCCAAATTCAGAGCAGAGATTGGCAAATTCATGGTTAGTGTAGTCGCGAACATTATCTGTACTGAGAGTTTTTATGTTTTCAGAAAACTACGTGCGAATCTCTAGAACGAAAGCCTGAAATACAATATGTTCTTTGATAGAAGTTGAAAGGAGGTTTAGATCTTAGATTTACTCTAGAGGGGGGTGAATAGAGTATTAAAAAGTTTTTCACTTATTTTTATAGCGGAGTTAAAATAGTGATATATATATATATATGTGTACTGAGTGAGTATGAAACAAATAAAAAATCACACAGTACAGCACAATACAAAAAATAAACAAAAACACAGAAGACACAAGGATCTATAGTAGTTCCCCAATAAACCTGGTTACATCTACTCTTCTACCACCCTTGGTAGGAATTCACTAGGTTTTTGATCAGGTGCCCTATCACCAATGGGTTTTTGATAAGGTGCCCAAACACCACTGAGCTTTTGATCAGGTGCTCAAACCAACTACAGGTTTTTGATCAGGTGCCCTGCCACCAATGGTTTAACTTTTGAAGGGAGTTAGAACCCTGTACAAGATGGGATAAAGAGGGTTATGAAGTTCTTCTCTGTCAACAAGCTGAGAGAAGACTAGTGGATTTGTTGTTGTAAAGCTCCCCATGTCTGATAGAAATGGTTGACAGTTAGAGGATGGAGCTTTCACTTGAAAGAGATATCTTCCTTGATAGTTGATGAATCTGAGAGACAAAGTTCCTCAGATTTATGGTTGCTCTTGAAGATTTTGAACTTGCAGCAGAAAACTCAGATTAGATTTGTGTTGTTGTTCTCAGAGAATGAAAGGGTGCTGCTTGAGGAAGATGAACTCTGTCAAAAACTTTTTCTTTTCTGCTTTCTGTATATCTTTTTCGACTGTTTTCTCTCTTTTCTTCCTATCTTGCTGTTATCCTGTAAATCTTCTTCTTCCTTTTTCCTTTTGAGAATTCTGACTGATTTGAAATCAAATCTTTTAATTAAGGAATATAATATTATGAAAAGATATTCTTGGAACTGCTGTCCTTTTCCAAAATGTGTCAACGGCTATTTTCTCGAAATAAGAGAATAATAAAAGGAAAGGATTAAATCCTGACTTATCTGATAGGAATAGATCCGTTGCTGATTAGTCGATCTGAGTTCAGAGAATAGAATAAAACTGATCAGGTGCAGAAAATAAATAAACACACAGAAGACACAAGGATCTATAGTAGTTCCCCAATAAACCTGGGTACATCTACTCTTCTACCACCCTTGGTAGGAATTCACTAGGTTTTTGATCAGGTGCCCTATCACCAATGGGCTTTTGATCAGGTGCGCAAACCCCACTGAGCTTTTGATCAGGTGCTCAAACCAACTACAGGTTTTTGATCAGGTGCCCTGCCACCAATGGTTTAACTTTTGAAGGGAGTTAGAACCCTGTACAAGATGGGATAAAGAGGGTTATGAAGTTCTTCTCTGTTAACAAGCTAAGAGAAGACTAGTGGATTTGTTGTTGTAAAGCTCCTCCTGTCTGATAGAAATGGTTGACAGTTAGAGGATGGAGCTTTCACTTGAAAGAGATATCTTCCTTGATAGCTGATGAATCTGAGAGACAAAGTTTCTCAGATTTGTTGTTGCTCTTGAAGATTTTGAACTTGCAGCAGAAAACTGAGATTAGATTTGTGTTGCTGTTCTCAGAGAATGAAAGGGTGCTGCTTGAGGAAAATGAACTCTGTCAAAAACTTTTTCTTTTCTGTTTTCTGTATATCTTTTTCGACTGTTTTCTCTCTTTTCTTCCTATCTTGCTGTTATCCTGTAAATCTTCTTCTTCCTTTTTCCTTTTGAGAATTCTGACTGATTTGAAATCAAATCTTTTAATTAAGGAATATAATATTCTGAAAAGATATTCTTGGAACTGCTGTCCTTTTCAAAAATGTGTCAACGGCTATTTTCTCGAAATAAGAGAATAATAAAAGGAAAGGATTAAATCCTGACTTATCTGATAGGCATAGATCCGTTGCTGATTAGTCGATCTGAGTTCAGAGAATAGAATAAAACTGATCCTTCTGAAATAATGAAGCTGAGGAGAAAATTCGTCGATCTGAGAACTGAGTTCGTCGAACAGAATGTTGAGTTCGTTGAACTGAATCTGGAGTTCGTCGATCTGAATAAATTCGTCGAACACAATCTGGAGTTCGTCGATCTCAAGCTGGAGTTCGTCGAACTGAGAGATAATCTGCTGAATCTGACTGGAAGAACTGAGTTCGTCGATCTGAGAAGCGCTTTCGTCGATCTGAACATCTTGATACTTATTCTTCGAGCGCAGAGCTGAGTTCGTCGATCTCAAACTGGAGTTCGTCGAACTGAAAAATAAACTGCTGGACTGGCTGGAGAACTGAGTGCGTTGAGCTGGAGAGCAAGTTCGTCGAACGCAGAGAGAAGTTCGTCGAACGCAGAATAGAGTTCGTCGAATGCAGAACCTTGGCAAGTTCGTCGAACTGGAGCATGTCGTTCGTCGAACGCAGGATGGAGTTCGTCGAACGCAGTATGGAGTTCGTCGAACGCAGAAACTTATTCTTTTCCTTAAGTTCTAGCAGCCTAAAACCTTGACCCTTAGACTATACATTGGGGTCAACTTAGTCCTAGTCAACAGATAGTGATCCTAGCCCAAATCAGTAATAGGGTTGTTCCAACAATCTCCCCCTATTTGGGTTAGGACGCTATTTGACAAAATTGAATAATAAACAAATAAATAACAAACATAGAACATATATATCTGACAGAAATTTTAAATCATTTCAGCATATAAAATATAGTACTCTAGGTAAGGAAAACTTTATACTTACAACTTTACACTTCTTTGTCTTCAGCTTTCTTAATTCTTGCTTTCATGTTTAGAAATCCTTGCCTTCAGCTTTTGGCTTTGTTTATCTGAACTGAATCTTTCATATTGAATCTGCATTTGAATCTGCTATATCAAAAATTATTTCTGAATCTAGAGCTGCTTTTACATCACAAACCATAACTTCTTCATCAAGAACTGAAATCATCAATCACTGCTTCAAAATGAGCTTCTTCATAAAGCATCTCACCCTGAAACTGGAGCTTCTTCATAAAACATCTCCCCTTATCAAAAGGAGCTTCTTCATGAAACATCTCCCCATGCCTAGTTTCAGGAAGACCTGAAGCTAGGCCCCTAGAAGAAGGGACATTTAAAGAGGAGGAAGGGAAGGATGCAATCTTATTTCCAGAAATTGATCCTGATAATGTTGTTGCATTCTCTGTCTTAAGGGTGTGTACTCATTCCTTTATTTCTGCTACTGGGAGTTTGATCCTGGTGGTCATGAACTTCTTAAGTTGTTGTTCTTCAAACAAATGAAGAATGTCTTGGAAGAAATGACTGCTTGAGATAGTGATCTTGTACCTGCAAAATGTCTCTGGTAGAGGTGGTGTTCCTCTCCTTATTTAATATGTTAGTTGTTCTTGACCCAGACTACTTTGGGTCCTTTTGTCTTTCCACAAAAATCAGAAATGTAAGATATCTCAGGCTGATCCTTATAGCCTTGTGGATGATATCTCCTAGGAGGAATTATCCACTCAGTGAAAGGATTTTTAGTTCGACGAACTTGGATGAATTCGTCGATTGCCGTTCGACGAAGTGAAGTGCTTTCGTCGGGCGTCATTCGAATAATAACTACACTAAAGGTCTGTCTTCAGAGTTCGTCGATCTCCGTTCGACGAATTGAAGTAATTTCGTCGATCGCCCTTCGATAGATAACTACACTGAAATTCTGTGCTCAACTTTCGTCGATCTCCGTTCGACGAAATGAAATGATTTCGTCGAGCTCCGTTCGACGAATTCTGTTGAATTCTTTTATTCTTAACATCCTTACATGAGATGTTTTTATCTATTTCCACTACCTTTTTGTTCTTGGCAGAAATAAACTTTACTGGTGTAGAAAGAATGTTCTTCTTAAGGAGGTGTGGCTCACTTGATGATGCACTCAAGCCTAGTTTGTCATTAAGTTTGTCATTCACTGTGCTTGTGATGTCCATCAGTTTGATACTTCTCCCATTTAGGGATTCTTCAAATTTCTTAGCCTCAGATAACTTGTTCTCAATGAGAACAATATGTTCTTTTGAGGCAGCCAATTCTTCCTTAAGATTGACATTTTCTTCACTTAGTTGGTTCATTTCAGCCAACTTGCCTCTGAGAGAGATTATCTATTTCTCAGATTTAATTAAATCTAAACAAAGAGTTTTAAATTCATTTTTGAAATCATTTGAATTAAAATCAATGTTTGAGATTACCTGATCACTGTCAATTTCAGGTTCTGATTCATCTGAGTTATTTCCTGATGCATTGATAGCCATCATGCAGAAATTTCTTTCATCTTCATCATCACTGGAACTGGATGATGATGCATATTCTGACTCATTGCTTGAGTCATATATAACCCTCAAGCATTTGTCATTCTCATTTGAATTTTCTTCATCTTCAGAAGAGCTGGATGAAGATTCTGATTCTGTTTCACTCCAAGATTCAGCTACAAAGCCTCTTCCCCTGTGTTTGTGTTTGTGGGAGGATGGCTTGCTGGAGTGCCTCTTTTCTTTTTTCTCTTTTCTCTTGTCTTTCTTTTGATTCTCTGGACACTCAGGTAGAATGTGTCCAGGTTTCCTGCAACCATAGCAAATAATTTCTGTAGAATTAGATTTGTCATACCTTGGTTTTTCTCTGGATCTTGAATCCTTCTTTCTGAAATCCTATCTAGCCATCTTGTAAAACCTCTTGGCTAGTAGGCTCATGAACTCCACTTCTCCTGGAGCTTTGTCTTCCTCTTCAGTTGCTTGAAAAACAATACTTCTCTCCTTCTTGGATGCTGGAGATGAGGTAGATTGTTCAGCTTCTCTAGTCTTGATAAGCTGCTCATAGGACTTTAGTTTGCCTAACAAGGTCTCAGTAGAGATCTCATTAAGGCTTCTGGCTTCCTTGATTGGTCAGATCCTTGAGTCCCATGTGCTGAGGATGCACATTAGGATCTTATCATTGACTTCAGTGATTTAGATCACTTTGTCCAAAGTTTTCAGCTCATTGATTATGAGACTGAGTCTATTGTACATATCTGCAACTATTTCATTTTCTCCCTTCTTGAAATTCTCATACTGGGAGATTAGATGAGATCTTCTATCTTTTCTCTCATCTGCAGATCTTTCAACCATGTTTTTGAGGGAAATCCAAATGTCCCTGGCTGAGGTGCAATCCACAACCTTTTGGAAAATGTCATCAGACATTGTCTGTGCCATGATATTCATTGCTTTGACATCTGCACTTCTTTGTTTCTCTTGAGTTTCTGTCCACTCAGGAGGTGGAACAACATTATTGTTAGTTGTTGCTTCAGCACTTGTTGTTGCTGTAGGAGTATGGGGTCCTGTCAAAATCACATTAAAAATATCTTCATCAATAGAGTTCATATATAATCTGATCCTTGCCTTCCATAATGCAAACTTATTAAGATTGCACATAGGAGGTCTTGTGCTTGAGTATTCTTTGTTCTGTGCCATTAGTTTTTAGAAAAAATAAAACTCTAGAGGAAATTAAGATCTAATTGATCTTTGGATTCAGGTGTTAGCCTGTAAATAATCAACCAACCTCTGATACCAATTGAAAGTAACCTCTGATAGAAGTTGAAAGGAGGTTTAGATCTTAGATTTACTCTAGAGGAGGGGTGTTAAAAAGTTTTTCACTTATTTTTATAGCGGAGTTAAAATAGTGATATATATATATGTGTACTGAGTGAGTATGAAACAAATAAAAAATCACACAGCACAGCACAGTACAGAAAATAAACAAAAACACAGAAGACACAAGGATCTATAGTAGTTCCCCAATAAACCTGGGTACATCTACTCTTCTACCACCCTTGGTAGGAATCCACTAGGTTTTTGATCAGGTGCCCTATCACCAATGGGTTTTTGATCAGGTGCCCAAACACCACTGAGCTTTTGATCAGGTGCTCAAACCAACTACATGTTTTTGATCAGGTGCCCTGCCACCAATGGTTTAACTTTTGAAGGGAGTTAGAACCCTGTACAAGATGGGATAAAGAGGGTTATGAAGTTCTTCTCTGTCAACAAGCTGAGAGAAGACTAGTGGATTTGTTGTTGTAAAGCTCCCCCTGTCTGATAGAAATGGTTGACAGTTAGAGGATGGAGCTTTCACTTGAAAGAGATATCTTCCTTGATAGCTGATGAATCTGAGAGACAATTTCTCAGATTTGTTGTTGCTCTTGAAGATTTTGAACTTGCAGCAGAAAACTGAGATTAGATTTGTGTTGTTGTTCTCAGAGAATGAAAGGGTGCTGCTTGAGGAAGATGAACTCTGTCAAAAACTTTTTCTTTTCTGCTTTCTGTATGTCTTTTTCGACTGTTTTCTCTCTTTTCTTCCTATCTTGCTATTATCCTGTAAATCTTCTTCTTCCTTTTTCCTTTTGAGAATTCTGACTGATTTGAAATCAAATCTTTTAATTAAGGAATATAATATTCTGAAAAGATATTCTTGGAACTGCTGTCCTTTTCCAAAATGTGTCAACGGCTACTTTCTCGAAATAAGAGAATAATAAAAGGAAAGGATTAAATCCTGACTTATCTGATAGGAATAGATCCGTTGCTGATTAGTCGATCTGAGTTCAGAGAATAGAATAAAACTGATCCTTCTGAAATAATGGAGCTGAGGAGAAAATTCGTCGATCTGAGAACTTAGTTTGTCGAACAGAATGTTGAGTTCGTCGAACTTAATCGGGAGTTCGTCGATCTGAATAAATTCGTCGAACACAATCTGGAGTTCGTCGATCTCAAGCTGGAGTTCGTCGAACTGAGAGATAATCTGCTGAATCTGGCTGGAAGAACTGAGTTCGTCGATCTGAGAAGCACTTTCGTCGATCTGAACATCTTGATACTTATTCATCGAGTGCAGAGCTGAGTTCGTCGATCTCAAACTGGAGTTCGTCGAACTGAAGAATAAACTGCTTGACTGGCTGGAGAACTGAGTGCGTCGAGCTGGAGAGCAAGCTCGTCGAACGCAGAGAGAAGTTCGTCGAACGCAGAATAGAGTTCGTCGAACGCAGAACCTTGACAAGTTCGTCGAACTGGAGCATGCCGTTCGTCGAACTGGAGCATGCCGTTCGTCGAACGCAGGATGGAGTTCGTCGAACGCAGTATGAAGTTCGTCGAACGCAGAAACTTATTCTTTTCCTTAAGTTCTAGCAGCCTAAAACCTTCACCCTGAGACTATACATTGCGGTCAACTTAGTTCTAGTCAACATATAGTGATCCTAGCCCAAATCAGTAATAGGGTTGTTCCAACATGTCCATCCCTACCACAGAAGGAACACTTAGGACATGGCCGGCCACCACAACCGCTTCCCCTAGGCCCTGAACGTCCTCCTTGAGCAGGAGGAGGGAGAGATAGTAATGACGCAGATGATTGTTGAAGGAGGGCCGGTGAGGGAGGTCCCGTTGTATCAGGAGGTGGTGATACCTTTAGCAGCATGGAGCATACATCATAGAGTGATGGAATAGCAGCAAACGAGAGGATCTGAGCTCGAATGCTCTGAAGGTGAGGCGGGACACGAGCCATCATCATGGCAATACAAACTGCTTCCTTCTGAGCACGTTGAGCAGCGAGATCCGTATTAGCCGGCTGATGTCGGATCCAGGCATTCTTATCATGGCGTCAAGGCGTACCATGGCGAGCCCCGACCGCCTTGACGCTTAGGCGACAAGGCGGACGCCTAGGCGACAACAAGGCGAGCAAATGCAAGGCGACAATATTAAATTTTTTTTAAAAACAAATGAAGATATAGACAGCGGTTATTATAATAACCGCTGTCTATAGTCACATGGCCGTCACTATAGACAGCGGTTATTATAATAACCGCTGTCTATAGTCCCAATTTTTTTTTAGGCAAAAGAAAACCATCATTCAGCAGAGAACCATCATTCAGCATTAACTACACAGATTTTTAAACTGCATTCAGCCCAAGTCAGTACTCAACATATCAAGCATTCATGAATGAACACAAATCCAAACCCAACATATCAAGCATTCAGCCAACACAGTATTTTTAAACTGCAAGTCTGCCACCCAACATGAATCACAACAAGCCCAAGTCAGTACTCACTAAGTATTCAGCAACATGTAAATCTAAAGTTTGACACATTGAAAAGCAAAAGAAAAGAATACATTTCATAAATATAATATAAACAAGCCCAAGTTTCAAACTTGACATATCAAATAACTTGAGATCAAGAATACATTTCATGAATGAACATTGTTTTTAGATCAATTAGAATCATCATCTAGTAAATCATTATTGGCATTGTAGGTGCTGGGTTGGTTTGAGGCACTTGTCATTTGCCCATAATTATCTACAAGATCTTCATCATCATTTGCAACTCCAAAGTGATCTAAATCTTCATCCCCTTCAGCTACTAGTTCAAGATTAGCTCCACTTCGTAAATTTCTAGCCCCGGTTCCAACAGCTCTCCCTACAGCTTCCCATGTGAGATCATCATCATCAAATACTAGAGTATCATCTGGTTTGTTTATCATCCACTCATTACTCAAATCTAGCTCATCAAGCACTAAAGGGTTGTAATTTCTTTCCTTTTCACGTCTTTCTTGAAATCGTGCTTGTAGACGACGATTGTATTGGATGTATACAAGATCATTAAGTCTTTGATGCTCCAATCTATTCCTTTTCTTTGTGTGAATCTAAAACAACATAATTGCAAACTAGTTAGTAGTACTTCATACTTACTACTTAGTACTTAGTAGATATTTGTAAATAATTTTAATTTTATATGTATATTGATTATTGAATATTTGTATACTTACAAACTCAAAAGTACTCCAGTTGCGCTCACAACTAGAAGAGGAACAACATAAGCCAAGTATGCGCAATGCTATCTTTGTAAGTTCAACATTCGGTCCTCCATGTGCACCCCACCAATCCACTATTTATTTAAGACGAATATAAATTAGTTAACAATTATCATACATATAGTTTAATAAAATATAAAAACGTAATCAATACTTACTTGGATTTAAGGTGGTTCGTTGGCTAATAGCCATAGGCTTTCCAATATTATTTCGAGATGCTTTATAGTTAGTCCCTTGTTCTGCGATCTTGTCTTGCAAGTGTTGATCGGACACTAGTCTTGCAATAACGTCATTGAAAGCATCTTGAAATTTCCAAGCATTATCATTATGTTTTTTCCTCATATTCAAAATATTTGCTTGGATTTAAAAACAAAGCCGCCCTATACAATTTTTGCTCCATTTGATTTGTCCATCTATTTTCAACAATGTCGATAATCTTTTTATATAACCTTTCTTTATTATCAAAATGTTCTTTGATCCTTTGTTTTACCTCTTCCATTGCCACATAAACCTCAGGCATAGCTGGTCTTTCATCTCCATCTACTAACCGCAAAACAGCCATCAATGGCTTTCCTCCTTTGAGGCAATCTCTTACTCCATTCCAAAAGACAGTTGAAAGTATTACTTCAACAACTTGTTTTCCGGCTTCGGTTTTTGCCAAATTAGCAGCATTCCACGAAGGCGAGACAAAGAATAATTTCAGCTTCTCCTCATGCTTAAGCACACTTTGTAGAGTAAGGAATGATGTTGCAAATCTAGTTACTGAATGCCTCACTAGATCACCACCTATTGTACTCCTTATTGCATCAAGTAAACGAGTGTGCCTGTAGATGGAATTTGTAATCATTCTTGCCTTTTTTATCACCATTTTGTTTTGTCGAAGCTTTCCAATGTCTTCTAGCATGAGATCAATGCAATGAGCTGCACAAGGAGTCCAGAATAGAGTGGGTCTTCTCTCCATTAAAATTCTACCCGCTGCCTTGTAATTTGAGGCATTGTCAGTCACTACCTGCATACAAGTATAAAACACAAGTACATAACTTTGTATATATCTATAATCTATACTCTAGAGTTGTAAACCATTGAACATGAAATACTATGTTCAATTTACCTGGACAACGCAATCTGTTCCAATCTCTCTAATCTTACTATCAAGCAACTCTGATAGCATTGTAGCATCTTGAATATGACCGGATGCATCTACGGAACCCATAAAATAAGTTCCCTCTGGACAGTTGACTAGGAAATTTATCAAATGTCTCCCTCTCCTATCTGTCCAATCATCTGACATAAGAGTGCAACCGTATCTCCTCCAATATGCTTGATATTTTGTCTTCATCTCGTTAACTTTCTCTTTTGTGTTTAGTAACAAAGGAACCCGTAAATCATGATAACTAGGGCCTTTATAACCAGGCCCATATTGTCCAACTGCTTCAAGCATGATTTCAAAACTTCGTGCCTTTGCAGCATTGAATGGAATTCCACATTCATAGAACCAATCATCAACATACCCATCAACTCTCTTTTTCTCTTCAGGAGATCTAAAACATCTCTCAATAGTTGTTTGTGCAGGTCCTTTAGCACGCCTATCATCAACAACATCTTCAGGTGCACGTCTCACATGAGCATCCATAGGGCCTCTCTTTTGTGGAAGGTGGATTACTTTTCTCTTTTTGGCACCTGTCCCAGAACTTGGGACAAATGAAGATTTAGCTGTAGATAATGCCAGAGATACTTGTGATTGTGAACCTAACAACTCAACTTCTTGTTCACTCTCATTATCATCATCAGCATTCAAATCGACCTTGTTCTTTTTTTTGTCATTTAGAGCTGCATACATTTCAGTTGCTATGTCCGAAGTAGTCTTCATACATTTTGATACATCACCATACCCGCCACACAAGTGTTGTTTCAACCTTTTGATTCCACCTTTAATCAACCGATCACACAAATTACATTTAACTGTATTTTTATCCTGTATGTCGGGCCAATGCCCATACTTTCATCCAGGATCCTTTGACTTTGCTTTTCTTTTAGGGTCAATTTTTGGATCAAGATCATTGCTATCAACGGATGGAGCAAGACTGTTGTTGTTTAGGTCCTCCATTTTTCACAAACTACATCCATAGAAAGAAGAGTTATGTCGGGCACATAACAAAGTGAATAACTACTAAATAGTTCTAAAGCTAAATAAATCATCATCCAACACATAAAGTTAAGTAATAACTAATAAGTAGGGTCAATCACCATCACCATAAACAATTACACAAATAGTTCTACATCATAGACAATTACACAATTACATTTGATTAGCAATAAGACAAAGTATGTTTCTACTTTCTAACTTTCAATCGTTTTTCATGTCGCACATGTATTGATTATATATTCACAAATCTTATTTCGCATATTATCTATTTTCTCAGGCGAAAATTCATTCACTCCATCATAGATCTGCAATAAAAACAAAAATATTTGTTAAAATAAATTCAACACAATTATTATCATGTATGAAACTATATGCAGTTAACTTACCCTTGATGACATTGTCGTACTCCTAAGACCATCAACTATGTCAATCACGTAGCACATGATATAATACCCACATTGAATACTATCCGGTTGTTTAGGGCACTAAATAAATAAACAAATGGTAAACATTAGAATTTAGAATTGTAAATATGAAAATAATTATATAACATATACTCATATAGGTTATAGCTTACCGGCTTCCACCGTAAAACCTTTGGTTTTAGAAATTTGAGACTCCGGTCCTTTGCCAAATCCTTCAATGCACTTCATAAAATATTAAAAAAAAAATAGTTTACAGCCGAATCTAATAAATAAACATTTCTTGTGTCATTGCACTAATTAATAAACTTACAGTACAATGACATTTTTAAGATCATCACGAATGTCATTATTTACAGGATCAAGCCAATAAATGGTATTGTTATCGTAATCAAGAATCGCCAACATCCAATGTACTCTGTGTAACAAATAAAACCATTAATAAGTAATAACTTAATTAGAATAATAAATAACAATAATTATTGATACTTACTCTCTATGATATGACAAAAATAATAAAGAATCCGATTGTAGTTGAGCAAGCCTATTTTTTAGCTCTTGTGCTCGTGATATAATACGATCCTTGGCAAACTTATCATTAAAAGCAAAAATTGATGTCAGATTATGAAAATATACATTTCTTGTGTATCTAAACTTGTTTAGTTGTGAATCTATGTACCTGTAAAAAAACATGTAAATTCATAATCAATATATATATTAACTAAAAATCTTAGGTTTGTAATATTTGATAATCATTACTCACCCAATACATGAGAATATGATGTTAACTCCAATCTTTTTCATATTAAGAAAATCAAGCAACTCTGAAGCTTCAAAGTATGTACATGTTGATGCTGTAGTTTCAAATACATTTGGATGTAATACCAGAGTTATTATTTTGTCCTGTGTCTCCATCATCTTAATGAAATTGGGTAACATGACAATGACATTATTGACATTCTGTGGAATTAAAAATAATTAGTATTTAGTATTTCGGGCAAAAAATTTAATTACATAAAGATCAAAAATAATAATTATAAATTTATAATACCGAAGACGGTAAACACCCATGTGATGTTTCAAGCTGATGTGACGTTTCGGGTTGATGTGATGTTTCAGCCCCTTGTGAGACTAATACAAGTATCTGCTGACAAACCAAAACTAACAAGTTAACTATAAATAAAAGTATAAAGATAACATGATATTTCATAAAAGTATAAATAATTAAACATAAATACATAATAATACCTGAGAAGTTTCAGTTCTAGCACTAAATATGCGCATAAGATCATCCATTTTCATTTTCATACTAGCCATCTCTGCTTGATACGCTTGTTGTTGTTGGCTGAGTTGGCTCTGAAAGGCCTGCTCATGTTGTTGTTGTTGTTCGTTGAGTTGTCTTATTTGGCTCGCATAGGCCTGATGCTCTTGTTGTTGTTCTTGCCTCCACAACTCTTGTTGCTTGCTCAATCTTTCTTGAACAATAGACTCCACATCATCAATGCGAGCTATTGTACTTCTCTCCTTCCGCTTATCATTCTTGAAAAAATTTGTAATGGTGGAAAACTTGCCACCAGCTCTTACTCTGCCCGGATGTTCCTTGCCTAAAACAGATGCAAGGATGTCATCCCTTCCCTGTGGCACTAATGCAGAAGACTGAGACTCTTGGCTCGAGACCTCATCCTAAGTGAAATCAAGAAATATTAATGCAAATGATGTAATGAAAATTTACAAATGATGAAATGATAATTTAAACATACAATTCTAGCTGCCAAATCAGCTGCATCTTGACTAATGTATTCACCAGTCTTTCTTTTGTGACCGGCTTTCCATAGCTCCGCACGTGAAAGTGGTGCATTTGCACCTTGTTCAATCTTGACAATAAAATGCAAATAAATTATCATTTAAATTATTGAGAAAACCAAGTTTTAAAACAAAATATATGAGAGAGAAGTGGAGAACTAAATAGTAAATACTAATACCATCCTTTTTCTAATCCAGAATAACCCATTCTGGAAGTAGTATGAAACGACTTTTGTGTTTTTGCTCTCTCTGAATTAGCTTTACTTTTCTCCTACACAAATAAATATCTGTTAATACTTAATACGTAGAGTAGAATGCTATAAAACATTGAGTTTATTAAGAAAACATAACCATAGATTCCGGAGTGGTGCGACTGTCGACAAAAACTTTCCAATCGTCGGGAGTTATGAAATTATACTTGACAGGAACATTGTAAAGATGCTCCAAATCAACATCCTTTACATAAGTGACATACAGTTTGGGTTTCCAAGACCTCCAACTTTCACCCATGCTTTTCATTAATTGATGGCGAACACCATCAACATTATCAAAATAATTCTGAAAATAATAGACAATATTAATTAATAATTAATTAAAAAAACACAATTATGTAATCACTAAAAACGAAATTACGTACATTTACTTCTTGCCACATTCGATCTTTAATTTGTTTATCAACTTCCTTCCATCTAGCAAATGTAACTGGCACATGCATCCTCACAAGAGAACCAATTAAACTCATCAATTTATTATACTCAGGCCCGGAAATAATGTGGCCATCATCACTAACAGAAATATAAAGCTTCTTCCCCTCTACTATAAGCTTATTCAATCCGTACATCTTAGTGTAACCTCTTGTTGACTTTGATGAAGATCCTTTATCAGCCATTTTCCTGGAATAAGAAAACCCTACAAAAACCCTAAACCATCCAAAACACCTAAACAAAATACTTAAAAAACAACAATAATATTGAGGTAAATAAAGAACAGTAAAACACACATATAACTGTCATAGAGAGACAGAGAGTATGTTTGACAATCACACATATAAATAAAGCAAAAAACCTAAACCACAAACAGTGAATCGTAAAAAGAAAAAAACCCTAAACGGCTAAACCACAAACAAGAACTTGGAAATTATATGAGCAAGTAAAAAATCGTAAGAAGGAATTAACGAACCAAAGGAGATGGGGATCTTTGAAAAAATCGCGGTTAGGGTTTTCGCACAGTCGAAAGTCGAAACAGAGCAGCAACGAGTAAAAAGTAAAATGTCGAGGTTAAAATGATATTTTATATGTATATTAGACAACGGTTTATATATAAACCGCTGTCTATTGTATCATTCCTGATACAATAGACAGCGGTTTATATATAAACCGCTGTCTATTCTCCTATTATTAAAAAAAAAATAAAGCGACCGTCGCCATGTTTCCAATCGGCCGACTGGAGGCCTAGGCGTCGCCTAGGCGACGCCATGATAAGAATGGATCCAGGCTTCAGCCAGAGTCTTAGCCTGAGCAACAAATGAGGTTAAGTCAGCAGCACCGCCAATGTCAAGAGTCTGAAGATCCGTGATGATGTCATATAGGTGTTGGAGACTGTCCTTGCCGGAGTAGAGAGAATGGAGCTCATCCCACATCGTCTTGGCCATCTCGTGATACATGGCCATGCGATAAGGTTCACCATCAAGGGAGTTGAGAAGCCAAGTCTTAACACGGCCATCATCCCGTAGCCAGTCATCCGTAGGGGCAGAAGGAGGATCCTTCGTGAGATGATGCAGAAGTCCCTTAGATTGAAGGACCCTTCTGACAGAATGCACCTATTCGACAAAGTTCTTCTTCCCAGCAAGGGAGATGGTGGTGATCCTCAACTCATCACGCACCTCCGGAGCAGGAGCCATGCAGACTGTAGGAGAAGATGCAGGAAGCTCTGAGGATTCCATCGAAGATCCCATGGAATCACAGCGGTGAGAGAGGCGACTAGAGAGATCGCATGAGCAGAGACAGCGAGCAGGGACTGCGCGAGCAGGGAGACCGCTTAGAGACGCGAGCTAGGAGACCGCTGAGAGGAACTGCGCGAGCAGGGAGACCGTTGAGAGACGCGAGCTGAGACAGACCGTTGAGAGGCGCGAGCTGGGAAACTGCTGAGAGGAACCACGCGAGCAGGGAGACTGCTGAGAGGCGCGAGCTGAGAGAGACCACTGAGAGGCGCGAGCTGAGAGGCGAGAGCTGGGAGACTGCTGAGAGGAACCGCGTGAGCAGGGAGACCGCTGAGAGGCGCCGCGCGAGCAGGGAGACTGCTGAGAGGCGCGAGCGGGGACTGCAGGGACCGCGCGAGCGGGGACTGCAGGGACCGCGCGAGCAGGGACTGTAGCGAGAAGGCCAGAAGGGGCAGAGACCGCGCGAGCAGGGACTGCAGAGACCGCGGGAAGCTGCTGAGAGAGGAGGCCGCTGGGTAGAAGGTCGCTGGGAGATCGCGCGAGTAGCTCGGCGCGAGCAGAGGGAGACAACAGCGAGAAGAAGCAAACAACGAGAATGAGACCGCACGAGAGCTGAGCGATCAGGAGGAGCGGGGCCCACTTGTCAGAAGGGAGAAGGTTATATAAGAGGGCGAAGCGGGACGAAGAGAGAAAAAAGAGGGAGCTCGAAGAGAGCAGAGACCCATGAGAGGTGCGGTTAGAAAATAAGGAGACCGCATGTTCGAATCTTTAGCTCTGATACCATGTAGAAAAGAGTTGAACCTTGTATATATTTTCTTAAGTATCAAATACATTGTATGAATACATATATATAGGAGGGAGAAAGAGAGAGGAGTCCCTTATACACAATATGGGACTAAAGTAAAGAGAGAAGAACAAGAAACTAAATGGGCTCATACATGGGCCTTTACAAGGGCTTTACATGGACTTTTCTAATAAAAAGGAATCAAACAACTTGAGTAAACCCAAATATTTATGGATGTATGTGTTACTCAAGAGAAAAGGGAAATTGGTGATCGGGCAAGAAGAATCACTGAAAACCAAGCTCTTACAATTATATCATGATGCGGATATAGGGGCATTCGGGTTTTAATTTGGCCTATAAGAGGTTGTAGAAGATGTTCTACTGGAAGAGGATGTAGTTGGAAATCTATGCCTACATTCAGCAGTGTGATGTTTGCCAGTGGTGCAAATCTGATCACCAGAAACCAGTGGGCTTGATACAACTGTTGTAGGTGTCTGAGCGTATTTGGCAAGACATCTCATTCGATTTCATTGATTGTGTACCAAAGAGTGATGGGATGACTACTATCCTAGTGGTCGTTGACAGATTGAGCAAATAAGCTCACTTTGTAGCCATCACACTTGCATATACAGCTGACAAAGTTGCTCAAAATTTTCTGGATCGGTGGTGAGGCTACATGGATTGCCGTAGTCCATAGTGATCGAGATGTTGTGTTCATCAGTTAGTTTTGGCTGGAGTTGTTTCGAGTTCTACAAGTACAGCTGAAGATGTCTACAATCTACCATCCTCAAACAGATGGTCAGACGAAAGTTGTAAATCGATGGGTCAAAAGTTATTTGAGGTGTATGTGCTTTGAAAGGCCCAAGACTTGGGCAAACTGGCTACCAGTGGCGGAATGATGGTATAATACAACATTTCAAAGTGCCATCAAAATGATTCCCTACGAGGTTGTGTCTGGACATGAAGCCATCTTGCATTCTCCTTACATTGAGGATTTTGCAATTGCCGGAGAGGTGGATCGATCTTAGAAGCTCGGGAGAGAATTATTTCTTTTCTAAAACACAACTTACATCAGGCTCAAAATCACATGCGGGTCATTGCAGACAGGAGGAGAGAAGGGACCCTTGAGATTGGTTCCTGGACTTACATCAGGATACAGCCCTACAAGCATGTCAACCTCCGTGTTCATGGATTTCACAAACTTTCCCTAAGTTTGTTGGTCCATTCCAGACAGTAGAGAAGATAGGGGTAGTGGCGTATCGCTTAGATTTACCGTAGAATGCAAAAATTCACCGTACATTCCACATCTCTCAATTTCGGGAACATAGAGGTGACCCCCCAATCCAGTTCATTCCCCTCCCAACCACGGCTACAATGGAGGGCAACTTGATGGTTGAGCCAATGGAGGTTTTAGGTAGGCCCATCGCCCAGAAAATGGTAAAATCGTCACTCAGCTCCTGGTTCAATGGTCCAATGGAACGTCTGTTGATGTTACTTGGGAAGACTTATGGCTGTTGCAAAGACATTACCCTAATGTGTTCCTTGAGGACAACCAGTGATGGGGAAGGCATTGATGCATTCTGAATGAATCGTGCTGCCGCCCGGGGGAAGCCTGAACGGTTAACATGAATGAAAATTGGGCGGGAATTCAACAACTTTGAAAATAAACGAGCATGGGTATTTATGTAATACCATTATGGCATAATAGTATAAATAGCGGTTATTCGATGTGAGGAGTATGTCTTTTTACCGGATCATACTCTTTAGTTTTTTGTTTCTTACCCTTTGTTATAGCAGCTGAGAAGAGAAGGAAACCATCCCTCTAGTCATGAAGATCATCTATTCAGAGATGATTATCTCTTAGAATTTTTCACCTCTTAATGTCTTGTGTTGTTTTGTGCTTCACCAATGCTCTGGATGCTGAATGAAGGAAGCATGGTTATGTGCACATAAATCAAAATGGATTCTTGGGTCTGCCCTCTCTGATGTCTTTGGCTTTGATTTGAGGGCATGATTCCGCAGCAAACGCGATGGTATAGGGGGCCACTATTTCAGTGGTACTCTGTGAGCAGCCACTTTGTGCATTTATTGTCAAAGGTTAGGTCTTTCTCCTCTGAGAGAAGCCACTTTGTGCATAGTGCCAAAGGTTAGGTTTGTTTCCAATCTTCCCCCGCCCATACCCCCAATGATTGGGGACTATATGGGTTCTGTTGTTGTTGTTGTTGTAATGTCTTGTGTTGTGGGAACACTTGATTGTTGAATCAACTTGCTTGGTATCATTTGAATTGTGTTTTACTTGAATATTAGCCATTTCTTGCAATTGCTTTTGATCCTTCCAGGAACAAATCATATCACACCATCGAGTCTTCCGCAACATCTCTTAGATGCCCCTTGCTCATCATGGTTCTCCTCAATGCCAGTAGGAGGCTATGATACCAATTTGTTGCAAGCCCACAAGTAGAATCGGGTCTCTAGTCACGAGTGTCAGATCAAAGCTCGAAGCAAAGCATCTTACCACGATTTCCCTGATGTTCCCCCATTGATGGTGAAAGAGAAGTATGCTTGAGATTTGAAAGGGAGGTGACGAGAGTGCTACCCACGGTTGGGGCTCTCGACGTAGCCGGCTGGTGGAGTCGTGGATGGAGAAGAGAGAAAGAAGAGAAAAAATATTAGTTAAGTCCATAAGTACTGCTTCGTTCATTCTCCCCTCCTTGTATAGTGAAGTAGACAGCTTAAATTACGCGAATATATGGTTTAATTAAGTGCGGGAAAATCAAAAGACTATTCAAAACAAAAATGCGTGGAAGCATAAATTTGAGAGATAATTTGATCACTCCATATTGTCGTTGAGCTCAATGTCGTGTCTCTGTTATCCTACTGCGAGTACGGATGACCCTATTATATATACACAATTATTTTTGAACATATTACCTTTAGATAATGGCTATGTCGATAAAATTCCCATTTGATATCACAAACCTTAATTTATGAACGAAATGTAAAACAGATATGGCTTGTTTACTAACAGGTACAATATTTCTATTCATCTTTTCACGTCTTTAATGAACCAGCAGGACCCAATAAGCTATTTTTGTATAGATTGAAGTTGACATTAATTACTATATCCTCCTATGTATAATTTCCAAGTCTGTTCATCTGCAGATAAACACACTCCTTGCATGTGGAGGATTAGCCAAAAATCTATTATATATTCAAGAGCATGCAAATATTATTGGTAAGTAACTCATCCACCTTTCGCTTTGCTTTTAATAAATGAAATTGAAGATAATATTATAGTCTGTACATACTGTAGGTTGCCCAGTTGTTCTTCCTAGGGAGAACGAATCCGTGCTTTTGGGTTCTGCCATTTTAGGAGCCGTTGCTGCTAGAAGATATTCCAGCCTTCGTGATGCAATGAGTGTGCTGAATGCTGTTGGCCAGGTAAATTAATACCTATGTTAGTGTCATGGAAGCGGAGCTTCAGGGAAAAAATGTCTTAGATTGGGCTGACTGTTAAAAACAAGGACATCGCTTATGGACAGTGAAATAAATAGAAAAAATGGTAAAATGTGTATAGTTTTTCTTAATAAATGAATAGTTTTCGGTAATAATAGATTAATATTATTGTTAGAAACTTTGGTTCCTAATTAAAATAAATTGGTTGTGGGGAGGGGGGGGGGGGGGGGGGGGGGGGGGCACAAGATCTATATTACGTGCATAATGTTGCATGTGATTCTTGTTGTAGGATAATATTATTAGCAAGTCCCCCTCAAGTATAAAATCTTTATCCTCTAGCACATAATTTTTTAATTGCGTGAAGTAGATCTTGGGCCTAGCCTACTCTGATACCATGTTAGAACCTATAGATAGAAAAGCTTGAGAAAGTTTTGTGCCTCTTTTAATATTCCTAGGAGGGCAATGAACTATTAATACAAGAGTACAGTCCTTGCAGGCCGGAGAATGCATGTTGTATGAGCCAAGATTGAAAATAAATTGAAGATATAGTGGGTGTGGTAAGGGTTTGGTGAGGATTCAACAATCTTGGATGCTACAGGAATATGTTAAAGTTTTATCTCACGAAGCTTGACCTTATCTCTGATAAATGTCAATCATTTTTATTTTCTTAGAGTGTTCATGGAAGGCAGGATTCACAGTGATATGAATCGTGACTTGATTATAATGATGGAGTCTTGTAGGAGTAGAAAGTGAAACACCAAGGTCGTCTAATAGGCTTTTGAGCCAAGTGACCTATAAAATGCAAGGGCTATTGGGTGATTTTTGGCTCAACATAAAGAGAGCAATAACTTGTTGCATTTTTTCTTTTCCATACGATGAGATTGCCTCCAAAAAGGTTCATAATCCACTTTTTGATCGACAGTTGTCAACGTATTCGACATACTCAACATCATAATAAGCCACAAGAGACAGTGGATGATGGTTGATAAATAAGTCTATGACTTGAAGGGTGCTTTATATATATAGTAATGTGTTGCATGAATTTGCTTACCACACTTACGACAAATGAGATGTAAGGTCGAGTGGCAGTTATGTATATTAACTTTTGAAATAATTTTTAATAATACTTTTGGATTTGGTCGTAGGGGATTCGAGGAAGAAGCACAATAGCAGAGCTTCAAATTAACTTCCATACGAAAATCAGCGGGTCTATGACCCAGGTGACCCAGATATTTAAAGGGGTTGGTGTAATACTTTTTTTGTGGAAGGAAGAGGGATGAGAAGCTACCTAAATTCCTAGGCAGTTGTAATGAGGAACAAGATTTTTGGTCTAATATTGTTTGGCCAAGTGAAGTCTTACCTTGGAGATCTTCATAACATTGTCTCTTCTGATAATGATATCATCAACATAAACAACATAAACTAGAAGAATCATATTGTTCTCATAAGAATGTTTGATAAAGCGGGAGATGTCATACGAATTGCGCTTGAAGCCAATAGCCTCCCTCGAGGAGATTGCTTAAGGCCATGTAATTTTTTTTTATAAATGATAAACAAAAGTCGTTAAATTAAGATAGTCACATCTAGATAAGCGTTAAGGAATTCTTAATAACAAGTTAATACAACTTCCAACTCTGGTGAACAATAAGAGAGATCAAGGCGCGAACTATGTTCAACTTCACAACCAGAGGGAAGGTTTCCTTATAATTGATTCTCGATCATTGAGTAAATCTATGAGCTACTAAACGTGCGTTGAGATACTCAATAGAATTATTTAACATTGAACACATAACGACAACCAACTTGAGAATAGACAGATGGTAGAAGCGCAGGACCTTTGGTACGATTGGCGTTAAGGGTTTGCATGCCCTCATCCATCTCAGTACGCAACCTGAATAGTGCCTTGTGAACCAAAGAGGGAGTGGTGACAGTAGCAAATGCATACAAATTTGTAAAGAGGATAAGCTATTGATGAAAATAAATAAAATTTGGGAGAAGCTGTGCCTGAACGTTAACATTTGCGAAGCACAATAGAGAGATATTAAGAAGATGTGGGGTATTAGCAGATGTTGTAGTTTTGCAATGAAGCTATGGGAGGCTCATAAAGCTTTAGCAAAAGGAGTGGAGGATGCATCCATGGGTGGTGGAGGCGGGGAGTCAATAAAATTAGATGTGGAAGAAGCGATGAAGACTGATCCTCAGGAAATGTGACATCCGTGTACATCATGAGTTTGAAGTCTGGGATCATAACTAGCGTAGCCCTTTTGAGTTTGGGAGTACCCATTAAAAATATATTTGGCCGCATAAGGTGTTATTTTGTCTAGAGGGAGATTAATTGATTGGCAAAGCAGTTGCAACCAAAGACATGACAAGTAGGAGCAAAACACTGGATTGAAGAAAAAAGATGTAGATATTAGATACAAAATTAAGAATAATGGATGAGAGTTGATTGATGAGGTGGCATGCTATCAAAATGTCAATAAGAAATTAAGAACTCTTCTTCTTCTTCTTCTTCCTCTTCGTCTAATTCCTCTGTTCTATCTGTCGACTATTTTCGTCTCTCCTTTTCTAATTCTTCTCTTTGAAAGATTGTTGCTGCTTTCTCAAGAAAAGAAATATGTCTTAGTGTTCCCCCTCTCCTTTTGAAGAGCAATAGCAAATTGAATCAAGGTTGCATCCACACTACGCATAATTCAAGATTTTATCTAAATAAGTTGAAGATTGGATCACATTGTGGAAAAGATCAACGTACTTCTGAACAACTGCTGAAAAGAGTTTTTAAAATCTCTCTGCAAATGATTCAGGATTTGGTTCTAAGAGTCTATTTATCAAAATACTCAATGGTTCTTATAATCTCAATATCAAAAGATTCAGAGTTGTGTTTTTTTGTGTCTCTTTATCAAAAGACTCTAGTTATTTGTAGTGAATAATGGATTCCTACCTATGATAAAAGAGAGGGCATACCCAATTTTAAGGGGAACCTTTATAAATTTTTGTGTCTTCTGTCTTGTTTATAAATTTGTCTTTTGTGAATTTTGATTTAAATTTATGATTGTCTGTAGTGAAATTTTGAATACTCTATTCCCCCACCCCAATTTTGAATACTCTATTCCCCCGCCCCTCTAGAGCAATTAGATCAAAATTCTCAAAACATTTTTCGCACTTTCAGAGACTCAACCCAATCAACACAGAGTATGCTTCTAGTCCTATACCTATAACAAAAAAGTGGACCTAGTTTCGTTCTATAGGAGTTTGTCGACGTTTGAATGCTAAAATAGTACATGCATCTATATTATCTTCACGAACACACGAAACTTCGACGCAATTTGGCTAGCTGTCTCACGGAGGAAAGAAGATCGTCCATTTATGATCTATTTTCAAAAACTTTATGCCTTTTATATGTCGTGAGAGACAAGTTTTGAAAACTCTAAATGAAGACTTATGATCTTTCGAACTATATTCATTTGGTTTATAACTAAATTACGCCTCGTTTATTTCAAAAACGGAATTAAATATTTCGAATGTAATAATTAATTCCAATTATTTATTACCCATAATTATATTTCGGGAGTTTGGTTAAATTAATCATAATACATTCCAAATGTGTGATCTCATAAGTTCATATTACGTTGGCAGTGATACTAGTTCTTTGATATACGCCTGGGTCACATACTCCAACATTTTCCCACTTAAAGTAGAGAAAATCAGTCATAGTGTCATACGACCTACATCTAGTAATGCATTATTGTTATCCAAGTAATACGATAAGTCGGTAACTCAACGATAATAGTATTCAATATTCTAACATAATTTAGTCTCTGTCTTTAACATCCAGACTAAACTAAAGATGTGAAATGTGGCATCTTTCTAATAATTCAATCTTAGTTTAATTGCTTCACGAGTTGAGAACATCAAACAAATGAGTTTGATATCATATATTGACTCAGTTTAGCACGATCATGCATTTTTTAGTCTCTTTACATCAAGGGGCTCATGAATATCACTCTTGTTTAACACCAAGAGAGACAAATTCCATCGACATCACTCACATCCCCTACATGATTTACAATGTACCTAATAATTGACTTTATCATTAATCTTTCCTAAGGAAGACTTTTGTCAGCATCGAAGTATGTTACTCATGCAATAATTGTAGTGACTTTAGGTCAAACAAGCACATACATCATTGCCACTATAAGAAATTGTTATGACATGATATAACAATTCACATAAATTCTCTTGGTGAGTTTGTCGAGTACATTGTTCTCTAACAAATATCATGATCTATGAGACTTGATCATTAGTTAATTCACATATAAGTCTCCATATATCATTATTTTCCAATTCTAAAATAATACACTGAGTATGGGTGATTTAAGAATAATGTTTCATATTAATATAAGATCTCATATTCAAGTCACTTGAATTTCTATGTAAACCAATTATTCTAAGGACAATTATAATATTTAATTATGCTATTTATAGAAAAATAATAAACACAATAATAGAAATACATATATATATATAATAAAATTGCACGATAATGTCCCTACATAAACACAAAATATGACAAATACATAGCTCAAATGTCTCCCACTGAATCTAAACACTCAAATATCTAATATTAAGTGTTCTAGTATTGCTACCATGCTTCTTCTGAGGAAGAGCTTTCGTCAGTTGAGCTGCGATGTGTTACCAACCGCGCCGCCATCGACACGCACTGAGGCAAGACGTATTAGCGCCGCAACAACGCGCACAAGGAGCAAAACTAGGATGGGAAGCCATGGCGTCATGATGAGGATCTCATCATCCAAGAAGAAGACTTTATGCTTTGTCTTTTCTCAATGTTTTGTCTTTTCCCATTGTCTAAGCCTTAATGGGGGCATGTCTAGTTAGCTTTCATGATGAATTTTGTCTTTTCCCACTTGTCTAAGGCCTAGGTGGGAGGCCCTCTATTTAAGTAACTATCTTCACCCGTGGAAGGCAAGAAGGAAGAAACAAAGAAGTCTCTCTCTCTCTCTCTCTCTCTCTCTCTCTCTCTCTCTCTCTCTCTCTCTCTCTCTCTCTCTCTCTCTCTCTTTCTCTCTCTCTCGCGCGCGCGCGCTCGAATCAACTCTCCCGACCGCCTCCCTTCCGCTCGGCAAGAAGGGGGGTCGTCCCTTAGATGCTGACGACCCTGGAAGAGATGAAGGAGTGCTGGCTTGAGGAGCAAGGCTTGCTGCGGCCTGGAGGCGTGGAGAACCACTGGCCAGAGCAAGGGAGACGCCGACGGGGCAAAGGAGCAATAGGCGGAGGCGTCGTCGACCATTGTAGGAGGAGGCATCATCGGCCACTGCAGGAGAGGGCGCCAGAGGCGGAGACGAGCGTCGGGCTGCGCACTTGCGGGAGACAGAGCAGGAGCGGGAGACGGGACGGAATCGGGAGCCCTAGCTGGCGGCTTGCGGGGGTCTTGGACCGGGGGGGTTTAATCGGGTGAGGGGGCTGCTCGGGATTTAACAGAGGACGGGGCTGGGGTGCGGATAGATAAAATAGGAGAGAAATACGGGTAGTTACAGTATCCTGGACAATAGGGGGGTTTTCAGAACCTCTTCTATATAGGACCATCTTTTTGGGGGGAACTTGCGTGCGAGTACTGAACCTTCCGAACAAGGTGCATTTTTTATCGCAACTTCGCCTTGATCGGAGGGGATCTGGGCCCCCTAGTCTGCAGGCTGTGTCGGCGAGAGCAGAGGGCTTCGTAGTTGTCTCTGTAGAGGGGGTGGAGATGGAGATTACAACCCACAACGTCGACATAATAAGCGCACGTAGTTCCACATCTGGAGGTTGCTTCGACACATTTTTGCGTGCTGGATATTATTCTTTGTCGGCGGTGCTTCGAGTAGAACCCTAAGTTGCGACGAATCATCTTCTTTTAAGCAACTTAGATGTTGAATTCATTACGCTTTTGAATTTTCTCTCTCCTGCACTAATGCTTTCGAATTTTCTCTCTCCTGCACTAATGCTTTCGAATTTTCTCTTCTCCAGTTCTCTCGTGTTCTTGCTCCTTCCCTCTCTCTCTTTTTCTCTCTCTCTTCCTTGTTTCCTTTGTGCAGATACAACATAAGCAATGGCCCCTCCTAAAGTTAATTCAGGTTTCGATGTTGATGTTGAATCATTCAATGCTACTGAGAGTTTCAAAGCCATTATCGGTTTGTTTCATACTGCTGGATTGACAAAACTGATCTCAACAAGGTGCAAGATCCTTGATGTTGAGCTGACAGAGCTGAAGGACAACTTCCACATAGGAGATGATGGCTCCATCAATGGAAGAATATCTGAGAATGACATTAACATCACAGAGGAAATGCTAAGTCAGACCTTTGATATACCAGCTGGTAGTGATTCTGATGAATTAACAAGGGAAAAGACAAGACAGACTTTACAGATAATGCAGTTCAGAAAAGAAAAGGCCATCAACCTGAAGAAGATTGATCTCTCTGAAGAATATAGATTCCTGGCAGATATAGTTGGAAAGGTGATGTCATGCAAGATATCAGCACATGATGCCATCCCAAAGCAGCAGCTGCAGATCATGAGGGCCCTAGTTCTTAACAAGAAGATAAATTGGGGGAGATGTCTCCTAAAATTAATTCGCCATAAGTACTCTCATAAAGAGAATGGTTATATGAGAATTATGAGTCAGGTCTTTTTCCACCATTATCCAATGGTGTGCAAGTCAAAGGGAGTGCCCATTCCTCCTGACAAAGAATAAATATTGGGATCTTTTCAAAGTGGACCAGGCAGATTCTGAAGCCTGGTCAAGCTGCCCCCTCTCCTCTTTCTTCTCCAGTTCCACAGAATACAGAGACAACTCTACCAGACCCTCCAAGGGATAATTATCCAGCACAGGACACTCCAGCAGTCCAACAAAATCTCACTCCAGATGCTGATCCAGCTCAGTTAAACCAGTCCATTCCATCTACTCCAACAACTCCAGAATCTACACCACAAATCTCCCTCCAACCACCACAACAACAACCATTCATCACCACTCCTACAGAAAATCCTCCAGATATCCATCCTGCTTCTCTACCACAATCTCCAATCCACCAAGATTTCCCAGATATCAATGTTGTTACAACAGAAAATCCTCTTAATGACACATCTCTTGTACCTATCACTCATTCTAAATCTTCTTTTGATGTTGAGCAAGCAATTTCCAAAGCAGTCGGACTGGCTACTAGTACATTTGCTGATCTACTGGTTGCTCAGGCCAGAAAGTTCAATAGGAAGTACTCCCAGATGGAGACAGAGTTGCAAGGATAAAAAAAGTCCCTCCTGGCACTCAAATCAATTGTATCCTCCTCCATGATAACTAAAGAATTCTTAACCTCCCTTGTCAGTAAGGTTCAGAAGGGGGAGAAGATCCAGGAGAAGGAGATGCTTAATCTAGAAAAGAATGGCCAGGAGAAGGATAAAGTTGTTGAAGTTGCTGAAGTTCCTGAAACTGACAAGCTGACTGTATTTCAATCAGCAATGCCAGATGCAAATATCCAGGGGGAGCCTCTTGCAAATATTCAAGGAAATCTGCTACTTAATCAGGGGGAGTTGTCTGCCCAAAATCAGGAGGAGCTTCTTACAATAGCTCAGGAAGCAGTTGCAGAAATCCCTGCAGTAACCCAGGGGGAGCTTCCTATACAAACTCAGGAGGAGATGCTTTCATCAACTCAGGGGGAGCTCCTAGAAGATGATCAACTATTGGATGAAGTATCCAAGATTGCTAAGGAGACTGCTCTGGCTGCTGAAAAGAATGCACAATCTCAAAGGGAGCCTCCCAAAGAAGATCATATTCATCAAGAAACTAACAAGACTGCTGAAGAAGAAGATGAGCCACTGGTGTTTGCACCAAGAAAGGTAACACAACAATTTTTCTTAAAGAAGAGGAAAACTCCTCCAAAGGAGTAGAACAATACAGGTGAACAATCTCTATAATAACTTCTCATTAAACATATTTGAAGTTATATATTTATGGAGGACAATTTGATCAATTGGAAGCCTATCTTGTTGATCTATGATTATGTGTCATGATGTTATTTTATGTGTATGATACATCTGTATGTACTTTGTTTTTACTCAACTACATGTTTGAAATCACTTACTTTATTTTGTAAAATTTGTTGAGATAAATAGGGAGAGACTGTTAGGAAAAACACCATTTGATTTATGTAACAAATTATCTTAAAGTGATTTCAACATCTAGGATGTATTACTCATATTGTATAGAGAGGGTAATCTGGTCATTAAATGTCCTAGGATATCACATTCACTTAGGGCTCATTTGTTTTAACGTTTTAAGCCCGGTCCGTTTGGTTTAAACGGAGAAGTCACGGTTACAGTCATTTGTTTTTCCTCCTCGACTCGATCTGCCCCACGTTTCTCCCAGCTCAAAACATCGCAGGACAAAACCCACCCTAATAGCTCCGGTTTATCGCGTTTGCAGGAGGAGAGAAAGGCGAAGCGCGCTAAGGCAGCCCCGTCGTCTCTCCCGGTCGCCGCAAGGAGGAATCCATCCCGCCGCCGCAAGGAGGAATCCATCCCGCCGCATCTTCTCCGACTGCGCATCGTCTCTCCCGTTCGAGTCTCCGGCAGCATCGTCTCTCCCGTTCGAGCCTCCGGCGGCATCGTCTCTCCCGTTCGCCTCATCGTCTCCGCCTCATCCTCTTCGCCCGGGCTCGTCTCCGCTTCATCGCCTTTCTCCGACAACAAGTACAAATCTTTCCTCCGTCATTTCTGTGCTCGGATGACATTATGGTGTGTGTGTTGGTTTATTTTCCTGCAATGCACTATGTGATGGACATTTTGGTGTTTATTCTGTGATGCAATTTATGAACTGAGCCTCACGGTCACGACATTTATGTAATGTGTGTGTATGTGTTGATTTTCTTGTGAAAGTTTATAATGTGTTTGTATGTGTGTAGATGAGTGTGTGTGTGTGTGAATATGTTTGTGTGTATATTTGTTGATTTTTTGTGGATACGTGAGTGTGGATGTGATTGTTTTATGCATGTGTAGTTGAGTGAGTGTGTAGATGAGTGATGTGTGTGTATAAGTGTTGATTTTTTGTGTGGATGTGTGTGGATGTGATTATTTTGTATGTGTTTATTTTTTTGTGTATATGTGAGTGTGTGTTAGTGTGTGTGAATATGTGAGTCTGTCTGTGTGTGTGTGCATTTATGTGAGTGTGTCTGTGTGCAGTTATGTGATGTGTGTGTGCATTTATGTGATGTGTGTGAATATGTGATTATTTATATTTGGTTTTATTTTTCTTTACATACAGTTTATACATAATGGGTAAATGTAAAGAAGGTGGTGTTAGCACAAATTGGGAGGCCAACGATGTTTTGATTTTTTGTGACTTGTGCTTGAAAGAAATAGAGTTGGGTAATCGCCCAACCACACACTTTAGCAGGGATGGGTGGGCCAACCTAACAATAAATTACTTTGCTCGCACGGGAAAATTGTATGATCGAAATCAAATGAAGAACAAGTGGGATCAACTAAAGAATGATTGGAAGTTATGGCGAGAGCTTAAGGGCCGTGAAACGGGTTTGGGCTGGGATCCAATTCGCAAAACTATTGCTGCTTCAGAAGATTGGTGGAAAGAACGCTTAAAGTTATGCTTTTTTTTCTTCTGAAGATTGGTCTTTTTACTATACTATTGTGGATGATTTGTCTAATACATATTCATTTTAATGTCAGATTCATCCGAACGCAAGAAAGTTTCAGTTTTCTGGTATATCCCCTGAGTTAGAAGAGAAGCTAGATATGATGTTTAGCCAGGTCGAAGCAACTGGAGATCTTGCATGGGCTCCAAATTCTAGATATTTTGAGCATGAATCAATTGACGAACATGACTTGTCTGCTGGAGAAGACACAGAACATGAACGTGTTACCACATTCTGCTGAAGCAAGGAGAAAACCGATGAGAAAAAGTAAGATGACAAACAAGAGGGCTCGAAGTTCGACGATGGATGAGATAGCTGAAACATCGCGCATTATTGGGCGTTGCATGGCGGAGCCGCCTCACATTCAGATATCTTCGTCCTTATACATTATTCCTGATGCTATTGCAGAACTCGAATCTATGACCGAGGTTATGTCTGGTTCAAACTATTACTTCTATGACTACTACACCATGTTTCTGAGAGAGAAACATAATCGAGAAACCTTTACGAGCATTCGAAAGGATCGACGACTCAAATGTCTGCATGCTCGTTATGAGAAAAAATCGGAGTAGTTGTTATGTGATAGAGTTTATGTTTTATTCTTGGATGGACTTTATGTTATATGTGATCGGAGTAGTTTTGTTATGTGATCGCACTTTATGTTTTATGCGATCGGAGTAATTTTGTTATGTGATTGACATTTTGTTAATGTTGTAATCGTGAAACTTCCATGTTTTATTATATGATTGCACTACATGTTGGCAATTGTTAATTTATTGGTAATTGTTTAAATTTAAAATGGCCGCATATTTACAATGTCTTTCTCGAATGGAACTTACAGTACTAATGAGGAGACTCAGCAGCAAGTAGCTGGCTGGTTTTATCGTAATAGAGCACTCATGGGGCAACAATTTTTAGCATCACTGGATTTTCAGTTATCCGGTGCCAGTGGATTATCAAATATAGCTTGCATGACATCAAGTCAAACAGGGTCTAGATGGGTTGGTGAACTTCTCGATGGACACCCTCATAGATTTTTCAGTTCTTTTAGAATGTCAAAGCTTATATTTGCAGATTTGCTAACATTCCTCACACAACAACGTGGATTGCAAGGATCCAGGAGAACTCTACCACGAGAAGTGCTTGCAGTTACATTGCATATTTTAGGTCATAATATACCAATGCAAATTGCAGGCGAACGATTCCAACACTCCACAGAAACTATAAGTAGATTTTTTGCAAAGAGTATCACTGCTATTAAGAGATTATCTTCTGATGTCATCACCCATGTAGATCACCTTTTCAATGATATCCCCCTCCCCCCCAAATACTGAATGATGCTCAATACATGTCGTTTTTAAAGACTGTGTTCGAGCTATTGATGGAACACATGTGGATGCTCGAGTTCCTGCTGATCATCAGGCTTCCTACATTAGTCGACATGGCACAACAACACAGAATGTTATGGCGGTTTATGATTTCAACATGTGTTCCACTTTCGCATTAGCAAGTTGGGAGGGTTCTACTCATGATAGCTGTATATTTCAGCGTACTCTTATGGACCCCGGTTACAATTTCCCGTATCCGCCACCAGGTGAGCCTTTTACCTCTTGAGATCCCTTTTTAAAGAAATTTATAAGATTATTAGTTATGATCGCTATTATTCACACATAGATTGTAATGTATAATTTTGCAGGCAAATATTACGTAGTAGATGTCGGATATCCACTACAACGTGGTATTCTAAAATCGTATTCAAGTACACGGTATCATTTACCAAATTTTAGAAGGGGCAGTAGGCCTATCAAAGGGCTCCAGGAAATATTCAACCAGGCTCACTCGTCCTTGCGCAGCGTCATAGAACGTTCATTCGGAGTATGAAAAAAGAAGTGGAAAATACGTAGAGATATGCCGCCATATAGTTTGACAAAGCAACGAGACATTGTGATTGCAACAATGACTTTGCATAATTATATTCGCAGACACCCATCCCGCTCAGACACTCATTTTCATGCTTGTGATGAAGACGAGCATTTCATTTACCCGACGGGCCTTCAGAGAAGAACATGACAGAGTAATGAAAGCTCAAGTGGAGACCATGTTAGAGGGATTCGGGTAGGGGTGGATGAGATGGTGGCATTGCGTGACTCCATTGCCGAACAACTACACAAAGCTTGAACGTGTTTGCAGTATCTGCATAGTCGCTCGTCGGAGATTTCGAGTTTTCAATATTTTGAGGTTTACAAGTATTTTAGAGTATTTTGAGTTCATGTATGTGTTTGAACTGGGCCTCATGATCACATCCACCATCGGAAGTTTATTATAAAAAACATATTTCTTTCCAAATAATTATTTTCAACATTTGCAAATATATATACATTTATTCTTAAAAAATAATTTAAAAAATCTCTAATAAAATTTTTTATAATAAAAAATATTTACAAAACCCCACCGCAGTTTTGTCAAACGGTTTTCTGTTTTGAACAGCTCTGCAAACACAAAATATCCAAACAGAACTTCCTTTCCAGCAACTTTTACAAACTTGCATTTACAAACTTGCATTTACAACAGCTCCTTTTACAACCGCAACCGCTCAACCAAATGAAGCCTTAGAGTGTCAAGATCAGGTCTAAGATAAGCACAAATTCAGTTGAGTTAAAACTTTGCGTTGAAAAGAAGTCGGCGCAACTTCTACTAGAAGTCGACGCAACTCTGACTAAAAGTCGAAGTAACTCAGACTGACTATCGAAGTATCAAGTAAAGTCGACGCAACGTCGAAATGAACTCGACGCAGAAGGAAGAGCCTGTCGAAGCCATCATAGAAGTCGACGTAACTTCGACTTCAATTCGACGCAGAAGATGAAGTTCAAGTCCAAGTCTTTAACTCGACGGATATGTCGATAAGTACTCGACGCAACGTCGACATCTGAGTTCAGCCAGAGCTAAGAATGAATTCGAAGCTGCTTCTATAAGAACTCAGAGGTGCGTCGATATGAAGAGTAATGAAGTCGACGCAGCGTCGAATACAGACAGAAATAGTATGTTTTCTGTTGTCGTTTCTGATCCTTCTCCAAAGTCTTTCAAAGATGAAATTGAATTACAACGGCTCGTTTATTGTCAAGAATGGAATGAAATATTTCAGAAGAATAACAAAAATATTCTTGGAAGTTATTCAAATCAGATGGATGGGTCGGGAAACATAAATAGAAGGAAATACTAAATGTCCAATGGATATTCCTTAACAGGACAGAATAGAAGTGGAAAGAAAATCAAACAGTATTCGACAAAGAATAAGTATTCAGAAGAAGGAAGAGAAAAACAACCAAGTTATAATTCTGTCTTCTTCTTCTTCTTCTTCCTCCAGCTCTCTGAGACAGACATAGAAGAACTTCTCTGTACAAATATACAAGGCTGCTGCTTCTTCTTCTTCATCATACAACAGCAAGCAAACAAGATTACAGAGATCACAAGGATCAAAAGCTCAGAACCCTTGCATTCATCACTATCATAAGCAAGGGTTCATCTTATACAGATCCTGAAGAATATCAAAAGCTCACAACTGCTAAAGGATGTATACAGCAGAATCATTTTCTTCTTCTTTTTTCCTATGTTCTTACTTTGTAACTAACAAAGAGTCCTAAGAATCCCTCTTCAAAGGATTTAATTGGTTCTAAGAGTCTCCTTATCAAAAGACTCAGTGGTTGTAAGAGTCTCCTTATCAAAAGACTCAGTAGTTCTAAGCGTCTCCTTATCAAAAGACTCAGTGGTTCTAAGAGTCTCTTTGTCAAAATACTCAGTGCTGGTTCTAAGAGTCTCCTTATCAAAAGACTCAGACACATATAGTGCAATCCTACCAAGGTGGTAGAAGAGTGTAGTCACCCATATTTTGGGGAACCACTATAAAATTTTTGTGTCTTCTGTGTTTGTTTTTCGGTGCTGTCCCTATTACTGTTTTCTATAATAATATTATTCTATGTTGGTATTGCTGAATGCATTGTTGTTAGAATAGTTTTATTGTGTGTGCACATTTAGTGTATAGAATTTTTAAATCTCTATCCACCCCCCTCTAGAGAATACTCAGAGGCACACTGTGCACTTTCAAGATCCATTCCCCCAACGGCAAACGACCAAGGAGTGGAAATAGAACGTAGTTGTTGAGCTGACTTTAATTATAACAGAGCAAGTTTCTTTTATTGAAGGCACTTCTTGACATACTGTTTTGCATCCTTTTCATCTGTGCCCAGAAATATCCTTGACTGAGGATTCTTTTCTCCATGGTACATCCAGTTGTGTAGCGTCCACATTCTCTAGAATGGACTCTTATAATATGATTGGTATCTCTTCCTCGGAGACACATGTTACCAGTGTTGTAAGAAACGTTCTTCGGTATATGGTTCCAAAGATAAGAAAGTAGTGTGCCGCTTTGAACCTGAACCTTCGCTTGTTGGTGATGCTCGAATAATACTCTCCGGTGGATAAAAAATGGATGAATGGGTACATCCATGATGTGCGATGATCGATCTCCATGACCCCTCCTTCCTTGATCACTGGATGGTGGGTATCTCTTCCTCCATACTTTGTTATTTCATCGCTTCTGTATTCTCCACCCGGGGTATGTATTGAATGTTAAAGGTTCTGAATGATGTTTTTCTTCACCACCACCACCACCAGATACTTTGTGAGAATTGCATCTATCGTCTCATAGTTACCCTTCACTTGTGAAGTCATCACCAATGAATCTGTTCGTACTTCAATATCTTATACTCCCAATTCCTTTGCCATCCTTAACCCAGCGATGAGTGGCTCGCACTTTGCTTGGTTATTTGTAGTGGAGAAATGTATCCTAATGTCTTGCTCGATCTGAACACCATTTGGATTGAATAATATGACTCCGACTCCAAATGAATTTCTACCAGATGCTCCATCCACAAACATCGACAAGGACAGAGGAGTTATGATCTCTCTTTTGTTAATCTTCTCTTCTGCATAGTCTATCATGATGTCTGCGAGAACTTGGGCTTTAATCGCCATCCTTGGCATGTATGAGATGTCAAATTCTCCAAGCTCGGTTACCCACTTGGACAATCTTCCCGAGTGTTCGGGTTTCTCCAAAATGTTCATCCGAGGATGATCTGTCATTATTTGTACCGATTGACTTGGAAATAAGGATGGAGTCTCCGTGCTAATATGATCAAAGTTAGGGCCATCTTCTCCATGATTGGGTACCGAGTCTCAACATCCTTCATTACCCTGCTAACATAATGAATCGAAAATTATTTCTTCCCTTCTTCTCGGACCAACACAGAACGGATGACTTCAGAACCAACTCCCAGGTATAGTAACAGATTTTCCCCCTCGCAGGGACTTTTAAGAAGAGGAGGGACGTTAGTTGCTTCTTGAGCTCCTCAAAGATCTTTTTACACTCTTCGCTCTACTCAAACCTAGAAGCCCCGCAGAGGGTTTTGAAGAAAGGTTCACGTTTATCTCTAGATCGAGAGATGAAATGACTCAATTTCGTGATCCTCCCAGCTAGCTGCTAAGCTTCCTTCGGAGTTCGAGGAGGTATCATGTTCAATATTGCCTTGACCTTATCTTAATTAGGTTCAAGGCCATGGGGGGGGGGGGGGGGGGGGGGGGGGGTCCAATGATGACCAAGGAACTTCCCTTTGCTTACCCTGAAAACACACTTCACGAGATTATGCTTCATTTTGTATTTCCTCAAGGTTGAGAATATTTCCACGAGGTCATGGATATGTTCCTTGAACTCCCGGAACTTAATGAGGAGATCATCTACGTACACTTCTAGGTTTTGCCCTTTTTATTTTATTTTTGAAGGCAATTCATCATGTGTTGGTACGTAGTTCCAGCGTTCTTAAGCCAAAGGGCATAAACTGGTAACTATAACATCCTTTATGATAAACGGCATGCGAAATATCGGGAGCATTCATTTGAATCTGATGATACCCTGAGAAAGCATTTAAAAAACTCATGATAGGAAACCCCACATCATAATCAACTAGGAATCTATCTGAGATAAGGTGTAATAATTTTTAGGACATGCTTTATTAAATTTTGTAAAGACACACACGCCATTTATCATTAGACTTTTTGACCATTACAATGTTTGAGCCCAATCGGGGTATTGGATCTCCCTGACGAAGTTGGCCTTGCGAAGCTTTGAGACCTCCCGAATGGGTCCTGCCAAGATTACATTTATTGCTCGCTTCTTTTGCTTGATTGGTTTGAAGGCTAGATCAGTATTGAGACGATGACAAGCGACATCGGGTTCTACCCTAGGCATGTCAACAGCTCACCAAGCGAAGACACCCAATTTGTTGAGGAGACAAGTGATCAACATGGCTTTGTATCCCTCTTTCAACTCAGCGTTGATAGAAAGTGTTCTTTCTCCGTCTCTCCCTTCCACCGAGATTCTTTGAATAGCTTGAGCGTCTTCCAGATGATCACCATCTCTTGCATCCTTCTCCATGGTAAGTTTCTCCCTAGCGGGTTCTTCAGGTCTCTCTGTGGCTTGGCATCATTCTTCATTTTATTCAGTGTTCCTTGCAAAAGGAGGATGAATCTCTATCGCATTGACCGAGCTCACCTAACATTCTTGGGTAATCTGAAGGTCACTTCGGAACCTGAATTGCTTTCCTCCCATGCCAAACTTTACTGTCTGGCGGTATGTTGAGACGATGCTCTGATGCTTGTTCAGTAATGGCCAGACAAAGATGGAGTTGTAGCTACTAGGAGCGTCAACCACAACGAATGTTGCCTGACATGTTACTCCACACATGGTGACCGGAAGGGGGTGTTATTCCCCTAACCAACGAGGTTATTTTGCTATGAGAATTGTGTGGTTGTGCTTACTAAGAGATTGAATTCTCCTCTGGTAACTGTCTCCTCGAGGTTTTTGTGGGGCCCCTCAAGTGGCTTCCTTGCTTGGTCTCCCCCCCGCCATTGTAGCGAGTGTTCTTCGACTACTAAAATATCTGATGCTTGCATGTTCGTTCCGTGGGAGTGAAAAGTGTCCCCAACTCGACACTCAGCTGAAAAATGAGATGGGTGAATGTGAGTGGTTGGGTACTATATGCTGCGAGTACTAGTGATTGAGAGTCGGAGAATATTGTATGTCGCGAGTACCAAAGCAAGGAGAAAAGGGTGCCGGGTGTGGCGAGTTCAGATTTCGCACAACGTGAACCTTAGTTGTGCGTGATGTTATTGATTAATTAAAATGTGTTACATCAGTGTTACAGGTGCAAAAATAGCTCTCCGCTTAGGTACTCACATGTTCTGTTCTTGTGCCAGTGCTGGGGGAGGTCTTGGCTCGGTTCACGATGCATTTAAAGCTATTGTTCACGGCCTATTTATAGACTCAGGGGGCTCTGCCCGCGGGCAACCTCCAAAAATGCGAGCTACCCGCTTACAATGTGTGATAGGAAATGTTAATTACAAAGAGCGGAGTGGTACGCAAGACCTCCATAATGGTTTGCAAGTACTCTGTGATGGTTGGCGAGTACTCCTTTGGAGGTATGTGAGTATGTCATAGCTGAGATGGCTAGTCGGCGAGATCTTCGGCTTGTGGGAAGCAAACTATCATCTTGGTTGCGTGTTCGTTCTGTTAGGTTGAAAAGTGTCCCCAACTCAGCAGAAAAATGAGATGGAGGGACTGTAAGTGACAGGGTAGTATATGCTATGTGTACTAGTGATTGAGAGGCGGCAAATATTGCATGCAATGAGTATCAAAGCTAAGATAAAAGGGTGTCATGTGCGGCGAGATCAGATTTCACACAGCGTGAACCTTAGTTTTGCGTGATGTTATTGATTGATTTAAATGGGTTTCAATAGTGTTACATGAGCAAAAATTGCTCTCCGCTAAGGTACTCGCAAGTTTTGTTCTTGGGCATGCGAGTGCTGGTGGAGGTCTTGGCTCGGTTCACGATGCCATTAAATCTATTGTTCACCATCTATTTATAGGCTCGGGGGGCTCTGCCCCGAGCAGCCTCCAAAAATATGGGCTTCTTGTTTACAAGGTGTAGTAAGAAATGCTAAGTACAAAGAGCGGAGTGGTCCGCGAGACCTCCGAAATGATCAGCGAGTACTCTGTGATGGTTTGCGAGTACGCCACAACTGAGATGGCTGGTCGTCGAGATCTTCGTCTTTGTGTGAGAAGCAAGCTATCATCCTGGTCGTCGATAGTGAATGTGGCAGAATTTGGGCAGGCGGGACTTATAAGAAATTATAAAGAAATTTGTTACGCCCCCACTACGCTTTACGGGACGTCACTATGTTCGGAGGAGCAAAGACGCGCTAAACAACGGGGCTGAACCTTCCGGTTCAGCCCCCACTCAATGAACCGGCCGGCCAGGGGCTGAACCAGGCGGGTTCAACCCCCTTTGGAGGGGCTGGCCGGCTCCCTCCATGCCCGGGTATATATATACCCGGGCAGCCCCCTTTATGGGTTATGCAGAATATTATCAGGTATCTTCTTCTTCCCTCCTACAAACCCTAATCCTCTCTTAGCTTTCTCTAGATCTCTCTTAGTTGCTCTATTGTCCTAACATTTGGTATCAGAGGCGTTCATCTCTCCGACATGGTGAACACTCGCTCTCAAGAGGAGTCCTCTCGGATTGAAACCCTAGAGGAGAACGTTGTTGGCCTTACGGACTCGATGGCAGCCATGGAAGGGCGGATGGAGGCTCGGATGGAGGAATTGAAGGCTTTGTTGAAAGGGAAGACACCGACGAGTGAAGATTCGGCCGGATCGGGGGCCGATTTGGCGGCTACGGGCGCGCGGCTTGCGGACGGCGTCGGCGGCATGCGGTTGTCGGAAGAAGAGTGCGTGCGGGCCAGCGGGATCCCGCCTTGCACGGGCTGGCAGGGGTCGGGAGCTCCTGGTACGGCGGCGTATGGGGTAGGAGCGGGCTCGGCAGCGGCGTATGGGGGTCTGGCCGGGCCGATTCCGCCAGGATCTGCAGCGGGGGGGTTCGCCGACCCCGGATCGGGCCGGGGACAGAGCCGGCAGGGCTGGGCGGAGCCGGCGGGGCTTCGTCGAGGCTGGGAAGAGCCGACTGGGCTCCGGCGACCTCCAGATCTCGCGGGATACCAAAGGGGGGGGGGGGGGCTTCTCCCTCCTCCCCGTGGGTTTGGGCCGCCGGGCATGGCCGGATTTGGCCAAACGTGGGCCGGACAACAACAACCTCCTCCTTGGGGAAACGATCAGCATCATGGCTACGGCGGATTCGAGCAAGGTGAGCGCGTAAGACGGGAAGGAGGTCATGGGGCACAACGCTTGACTCCCGGATTAACTCGCATGTACTTTCCGGAGTTCGAGGGCGGCGACGCATTGGAATGGATTCAAAAGGCTGAACTTTTTTTCCATTACCAGGAGGTGCCTGAAGGTCAGTGGGTGCAGTTAGCATCCTTCCACCTGAAGGATGACGCTTTCCAGTGGACGCAGTGGTTCCTACGGGGACGGTAGTACGTGCCATGGGGAGAGTTTGTGGATGGATTTACGGCCAGATTTGGGCCACTAGAGTACGAGAACTTTGAGGCCCTCCTTCAGAAGCTTCATCAGAAAGGGTCGGTGTTGGAGTATCGCACTGAGTTCGAAAAGTTGGCGAATCGGGTTCAGTGGCCGGAGAAGACACTCTACAGCTGTTTCATATCTGGCCTCAAGGAGCACATTCGTGACGAGGTACAGGCACTCATGCCTCGTTCATTGAACCACGCCATTACTTTGGCGCGCATCCAGGAGGAGCGGTTCAACAGGCAGCGAGCACGCATCACGAGTAGACCGCCTTCGGCTCCTACCACAGCAGCACGATGGGAGCAGCCCACGGGTAGCAAACCGAAGGTGACTCGGTTATCGTGGAGTGAGTTGGCCGCTCGGAAGGAGAATGGGCTGTGCTTTAATTGCGATGAGATGTTTGTGCCTGGCGATAAATGCCAGAAGATACAGGTCTTCATGTTGCATCAGGATGTGGACGAAGAGCCGGCTCCAGATGAGGAGCTGGAGGTGGACTTGGAGGAGACGGAGTTCGGGGTTTCTCTTCATGCTCTTGAGGGTTGCGCTCCCCCGCTTACTATGCGGCTGGCGGGCCGGATCGCCCAAGAAAAGGTTACTATTCTGGTGGACAGTGGGAACACCCACAACTTCATACATCCCGACGTGGCACGGCGAGTTGGGCACGTGGTTGACAAGGGGAATGCCTTTCACGTTATGGTAGCGGATGGCAGCAAGCTGCAATGCGCAGGGGTGCTGAAGGGAGTGGAGCTGCGGATACACGACTATGTGGGACGGACTGACGTCTACCTGTTGCCTATTCGGGGCTCAGACATGGTGATGGGAGTTCAGTGGTTGCGCCAGTTACAGCGGGTGACTTTCGACTGGGAACACATGACTATGGAGTTTGGGCACGGGGAGAAGCAGTTTTGCTTGAAGGATCTCATGTCATCTCCTGTTAAGGAGGTTTCTCTTCGCAGCATGCAGCGGTTGAGCGGGGATGGACAGTTGATGGCCGTCCTTCGGGAGGTCCAGACCGGCGATCCCACGCCTTCTGAGGTACCGGTTCAGTTACAGTTACTTCTGACAGATTATGCTGATGTTTTTCAGGAACCACGCACTCTGCCACCGCCGAGGTTCCGCGATCACCGTATTCCGCTCAAGGCGGGTGCTGAGCCTACGAATGTTCGTCCATACCGCTACCCACACGTCCAGAAGGCGGAGATCGAGCGCAGTGTCCGCGAGATGCTGGAGGCCGGCATCATTCGGCCGAGTACGAGTTCATTCTCGGCCCCCATTATTCTGGTCAAGAAAAAAGACGGGTCCTGGAGATTCTGTGTGGACTACCGTGCCTTGAACGGCGCTACTGTCAAAGATAATTTCCCGATTCCTCACATAGAAGAGTTACTGGATGAGCTGCATGGGGCGCAGTGGTTCACCAAGTTGGATCTTCGTTCCGGCTATTATCAGATTTTGATGGCTCAGGAGGACGTCCATAAGACGGCCTTCCGGACACATGACGGCCATTATGAGTTCTTGGTTATGGCCAATGGGCTGACTGGAGGGCCCGCAACATTCCAAGCCAACATGAACGAGATATTCAGAGACTTTCTGCGGGTGTTTGTTCTGATATTCTTTGATGATATACTTATCTACAGCGCGAACTGGGAGGATCACGTGGGCCACGTGGAACAGGTCCTTGCCAGACTTCGTCAACACCATCTCTATGCAAACCGTTCTAAGTGCTCCTTCGGTCAGGAGGAGGTGGAGTACTTGGGCCATTTGGTCTCCGGTCAGGGCGTCAGGGCCGACCCACGGAAGATTCAGAGTATGCAGTCCTGGCCGCGACCGGTTACAGTCCGTGCCTTGCGGGGTTTTTTGGGGCTCACAGGGTACTACAGGCGGTTTGTGCAGGACTATGGGAAGATAGCCCGGCCATTGACCCAGCTGCTGCAGAAAGATTCCTTTTCTTGGAGTGAGGAGACTGAGGAGGCTTTTCAGGCTCTCAAACGAGCAATGACCACCACACCAGTCCTTGCCCTACCAGATTTCACGAAGGAGTTCGTTCTAGAGACGGATGCGTCGGGGGTAGGCATTGGGGCGGTGTTGATGCAGGCGGGGCGGCCGATAGCCTTTTACAGCAAGGCACTTGTTCCTTGTACTTTGGGTCTCTCGGCCTACGAGAAGGAGATGTTGGCAATCATTCACGCAGTGGCTGTGTGGTGGCCCTATTTGTTGGGCCGGCACTTTAAGATCAGGACGGACCACCAGAGCTTGAAGCATTTTCTGGACCAACGGGTCTCTTCGCCTTTGCAACAGAAATGGGTTACCAAGCTTCTGGGCTACGACTATGAGATTGTTTATCGTCGCGGCACAGATAATGTGGTCGCTGATGCTCTCTCTCGTCTTCCAGAGGCTGCTCTCTCTCATATTTCGGGGCCGTTGGTCGATTCCTTGGAAGATATTCAGGAGGAGGTGCTGCGATCAGACACGCTACGCCCGCTGGTGGAGGCTTTACAGCGGGGAGAGACAGGCGCTGCTGGCTATCACTTGTGTAATGGCCGACTTTACTATCGGGGCCGGGTGGTCGTGCCCGCCGATTCAGCGTGGAAGACAGTTTTGATGCATGAGTTTCACTCTTCGCCGACGGGAGGGAATGCGGGGGTGCTCCAGACCCTTCGGCGGGCGAGCGCAAAAGTTTTTTGGACGGGCATGCGACGGGACATTCAACAGTTTGTTCGCCACTGTGAGATCTGCCATCGGCAGAAATACGAGACTTCTTCTCCTGCAGGGCTGCTAGTGCCAGTGGACATCCCGCAGCATATTTGGGACACGATGTCCATGGACTTTATTGATGAGTTGCCTAAGTCTAAAGGAAAGTCAGTTATTCTGGTCGTGGTGGATAAGCTTTCCAAGTATGGCCATTTTTTGGCACTCAGCCATCCGTATACCGCAGAGTCCGTGGCCGCACTCTTTGCTAGAGAAATCGTTCGACTGCATGGCCTCCCCCGTGCCATTATTTCTGATCGGGACCCCACCTTCGTCAGTGGGTTCTGGAGGGAGCTGTTCAGGTTGCAGGGTACTCGCTTACACTTCAGCACGACACATCACCCGCAGTCGGACCGCCAGACGGAGGTGCTCAATCGGGGTGTTGAGACGTATCGTCGTTGCTTTGTGATGGATGAGCCTAGGAGTTGGCCGGATTGGTTACACTGGGCCGAGTATTGTTACAACACGACATATCACTCAGCCAGCAGGATGACGCCGTTTGAGGTGGTTTACTGGCGGCCGCCCCCTACTTTAGCCAGCTATGAGCCGGGCAGCACCGCTCTTCCGGCGGTGGATCGTGCGCTTCTGGATCGGGATCGCATGTTGGTCACTCTTCGGGAGAATCTCCGCCTGGCACAGGATCGCTTGAAGACCCAGGCGGACAAGCACCGTACGGAGCGGGAGTTCGCCGTTGGTGAGTGATGAGTAATTTATTTACTCATCTTTTAGTTTAGGTTTATTATGTTTTTTATATATAATTATGTTATTTTTAGGAATTTTATCATATAAATCCTTCCATTGTTATTTCATAAGCTAACTTAAGTTTATTTTGTGTTTTCAGGTTTTTCTGGGCTGTTTCGAGCAAAAAGTTAAAATTACACGCCCCAGGTCACGGGCGTGACCATGGGCGTGTAACCTACGAAATACTCCAGACCTGCTTCTGCCACTCCGGGGACGCTCCGTGAAGATTTCGCCAAGTACACGCCCCAGGTCACCGGCGTGACCAAGGGCGTGACCCAATGTCACGGCCACGACCCGCCACAATCATCCGGAGCACGCCGCCACGTCAATTAAAATTACACGCCCTCGGTCACGGGCGTGACCAAGGGCGTGACATCCAGCACACGGGCGTGACTTTTCCCGCGCCAATTTCCCGCCGAAGCTTCCCGCCAGCAGCACTTAATTGAGATTACACGCCCTAGGTCACGGGCGTGACCTAGGGCGTGACACGTCCGTAACGCCTGCATTGAAGCCAGACGGCGCCTTCTCCGCTCACATCAAATCACGCCCCTTACACGCCCTTGGTCACGGGCGTGACCAAGGGCGTGTAACACCAAAAATTCAGCTATTTAAAGGGAGCTTTTCCAGATGTTTGGGGACGAATTTTGGGAGTTCTAAGTTTATTTTCTTGCACTGTTTTTTGTCATTCTTAAGCTTGTAATCTTCCTTCTTAGCTTGCACTTTCATTTCAGGTTTGCAACTTCTTGTTTCCTAGTTGTAATTTCTTTTCAATTAATAAAATAGTACATTTTCTCTTATCTACTCTCAATCTTCATTATGCACTTCTTGTATTTCATCAATTCCTCCATCTCCATGAGTAGCTAAATTTCATTAGTACTCGGCGGAGATGATCCAAGGAAAATATAATTCATAATTTAGTTTAGAACTTCTTTTTCTCTTATTTAGATCGCTTAAGATTTATCCTTGAATTTATATTGATTGAGATTATATTATCGATATATAATCTCATTCTTGTTTTCGTAGTCTAATAATCGAGAGGTTTTGAGTTCGAATCGATCATTTCAAGGATAAAGAGATTTGAATGCACTCCTCGAGAGAGGACGACATAAATCTCCCGGATTGGAGTTATATCCAATAGAGGGGTTCAATTCGATAAAGCGAGTTTTAGGGGTTTCGATTCTAGAACGAGAGTTCGATTGATCAACCTAAACTCAGTTAGGCGTATCCTTGAGAGTGGTACGTTTATAAATCGGGAACCTCCACGGTCAAGCATTTCTTTTAAAGAGAATTAGAAGTTTTATTTCTTTATTTATTTATTTTTTCCAAGGTAATTCGAGGTTGAGTGCTAATCCTTCTTATCATAGTTTTAACAATTTATTTCTCTTTCTTGCAACCAACCAACCCAAGTTTCTTTCGATAAAATAATAGAGATTTTCCGAAATAAGAGTACTCAACCGCCCCGAGTCTAATACGACCTTGTTTTAATAACCTATACTACATTCGATACGGTACACTTGCCGTTATCGTTTGCAAGCATAGTTTTGCGCATCAAGTTTTTGGCGCCGTTGCCGGGGACACGGTTGATATTTCGAAAAAAGAAATATTTATTAATTTTATCATTCTCTTTCTTCTCCCCCTTCTCTTTAAAATCTAAAAAAAAATCTTAAAAAGCGTAATCTAAATTCTCGGAAAGGACGCTTTGGGTTTGAATTCCCATCATAGCCTCTAGTACCTTGCAAACCCTTCACCAGGTAGATCTTGGGAAGTCCGAGACTAATTTAACCCGTTTTTTGAAAAAATATATATATATATAATAAATAAATTATTTTTAAAATTCCTTTTATTTAAGTGAAAGTTGTTCCTTTTTATTTTTTTTTTATTATGAAAGAATCTGAATTGGCCGCTAAAGTTGCCGAGTTTCAAAACCAACTTTATCTCTTACAAACCGCTCGAAGGCGCCAGTTTAGGTGTTATTATTGTGGTGAGCCTCATCAAAATGAGGAATGTTATTTACATTATTATTCTCAAAATAATTATTATGAAAATAATTATCCTCAAAATTATGCAAATAATTTTGATAATAATTATGCTCATAATTTTTCATCTTTCAATAAAAATAATTTTTCAAACTTTGATGAAAATAATTTTTCTGATTTTAATGAGAATAATTTTTCGGCGTTTAATAATTATTCTTCTAGCTCCGAAGTAGACTTTTCCTCGTGGCAAGCTCACCCGGATAGTTCTCGGAGCAATGAAGATAGATCTTTAGATCCGAACTTTTGTTTTTCTTCTTATACACCGCTGTCTTCGTTCTCTAATTTGGGGGAAATTTCGCCAATTCATATAGATACTACCCCCCAAAATTTAGAGGAAAATATTATTTTGTCTAGTGCTTTTTCTAATTTTCACGAGAATAATTCTTCGGCTTCTAATAATTTTTCTTCTAGCCCCGAAGTAGATTATTCTTGGTGGCAAGGTCACCCAGATAGTTTACGGGACGATGAAGATAAATCTTTAGATCTGAATTCTTGTTCTTCTTCTTTTGCGCCGCAATCTTCGTACTCTAATTTTGGGGAATGTCCGCCGATTCAAATAGATACTTCCCCCCAAAATTTAGAGGAAAATTTTATTTCTTCTAGTATTTTTTCTCCACCTTTGGATAATTTAGTTATGGCGGAACATGTAGTGTCATGTAATCCCATAACTTCTTTTACCGAAGATGAAGAAAAATTACTTTACCAAGAATTTCTTAAAGTTATGAGCACCCCGGATGAAATAGAAGAAGAACAAGTTTCTTCCCCTACTTCACCCGGATTTTATTTTCTTTGTCATGAATACTCGCGAATTTCTTCTATCCAACCAAAAATTCATGAAAATTTTGTGTCCGAAAATTTTATTCCGCTTGGTAACGCACTAGATTTCTCAAATGAAAATGTTATTATAGAAAAGGAACAACCGGAGCTTGATTTTATAATTTCGCAAGCGCCTCCTTGCGAAAAATTTTCTGACTCATTTATTTGTGATTCTCTTTATTCTAATAATTTTCAGGTTAAGGATGAGCCGCTGCCACCCCAAATAATCAATGATCCATATGCCGCTCATCTTTATTTTTTCAAATCACCTTAGGTATGTATAAGTGATTTGGATTTACATATTCAAGATCAAAGACAAGAGGAGAATCACAAGATAAATGAGGAGTAGCCGGGCGACTGACGCCGGCACGTTCACCCACGCGTGAATTAGGGGAGTTGCCTGTCCACTTCTCTTTTTATTTTCCGTTTTCCTAACAATAACAGTCTAGCTTAAAGACGGGAAAAAGAAAACGCTCTTGGGAGGCACCCCTTGCTTATCTTTAATTTCAGTTTTACAAAAATTTATTTTCAAGTGTTCTTCATACTTAGTTTTAAACATTGGGGACAATGTTTAATTTTAAGTATGGGGGTGTAGCTTAGCTTTTCTTGTATTTTTATTTAAAAATATATATATATATATATATATATATATATAAAACTTATAAAAATCTAATTTCTTGGAAAGGGCGCTTTGGGCTTGAATTCCCATCACAGCTCCTAGTACCTTGCGAACCCTTCACCGGGTAGCCATTGGGAAGTCCAAGAAATAATAAAATAATAATAAATACACCTAGCCTTGTTGTTTTTAATGTTCTAGAAATTTAGTTTGAGGTACGAATATAAGAATTCCTACATTTTTAATTTAGCTAATGATTTTATTTAATCAGAATTTGTTAAATCTAAATTTGAACTAATTTAATTTTAAGAAACACTTTATATTTTTAATTCGATTAGAGAGTTAATTTAGCACTACTTCTCCGTTTAATTTTAAATAGCTTCACTTTGTGGTAAATTGGCTAAACATCTTTAGATTTTTTTGTTATATTCACTTTTAACTTTAAGATCTTAGGAAATCTCATTCAACTAAAAAGTTGCTCTCAAAATAGTTTAATTTATAAACTAGAAGTATTTCTCCCCCCTCACCCTTTGTTGGCAAATAAAAAAAAATGTAGAAAAAGATCATATGTCATGGAAATAAGAGGATAAAATTCGTTATTTCCTAAAACATATGCACCCAAAATCATTTAAAAGATGATATGTCATGATGTAAGAGGATAAAATTCATTACATCTAAAACATATACATTTTGGGTTTTTGATTGAAAAGAATTGTTAAAAGATTATATGGCATGGAAAAAACTCTTCATTTGCCATTTCGTTCAAACTCATCCCTAGCCAATTTCATTGTTTCTAGTCCTAAACTAAATTATTAAGAGAGCAGTATTTTAGTAGGTGTCTTTTCCTTAAGCTTCTTTTATGTTAGAGTGTCTATAATTTCAATCTAATTTTGTTTGAAAATTTCTATAATTTTGATTGCTAAATAGTTATCTTGAGAAGTAGTTAGCTAAACAAATTTCTCTTTTTAAATTATCAACATAACTTATGACTTAATTCTTGAATTCCAAACATTTGCCTTTGACTTATTCATGGTTTAATAAAATTTTAGTTAATTAGGGAATAATATCGATGTCTTTTAATTCTTTCCTCACTCTTTTGCTCTGGAATAGCAAAAACTCAAGTATGGGGGTATTTGACGAGTACTTTTTGTACTCATCTTTTAGTATTATTTTAATATAGTTTTAAATTGAATTTATATAAATTATATGTATTTTCTTATTTAATCTGTTTCTTTTTAATTTCTTCAACTAATTTAAGCTTATTTTATGTTTTGCAGGTTTTCTGGGCACCTTGAGTAAAAATCCAAAGTACACGCCCAAGGTCACGGGCGTGACCAAGGGCGTGACAGTCAAAGATGTGTTCCAGACCCAATTCCGCCACCAGGGAGCGTTCCGTGAAGAATTCGCCAAGTACACGCCCCAGGTCACGGGCGTTACCAAGGGCGTGACCCAGTGTCACGGCCGCGACTTCCCACAGCATCCAGAGCACGCCTGCCACATCATTTAAAGTTGCACGCCCCAGGTCACGGGCGTGACCTAGGGCGTGACATCTGGTCACGGGCGTGACTCGCCCCGCGCTTCTTCCCGCCAGAGTTTCCCTCCAACAGCACTATTTCAAGATTACACGCCCCAGGTCACGGGCGTGACCTAGGGCGTGACACGGTCGAAACGCTCGCAATTACTCCAGAAGGCGCCCTCTCCGCTGCTGCTTCGATCACGCCCCTTACACGCCCTTGGTCACGGGCGTGACCAAGGGCGTGTAACCTCATTTTTTCAGCTATATAAAGCCAGCTCCAGCAGATGTTTAAGGACGAATTTTTGGGGAGTTCAAATCTCCATTTCTTGTTTTATTTTCGTGTTTTAGTAGTTCTTGTATGTCCTTTTTCTTATTAGCATTTGTAATTTTCAATTCAATAGTTGTAACTTTCAATTCATGTCTTGTAATTTTTCTTTAGCAATTTAATAAAATAGTTCTTTTCTTCTCTCAATCTATTCTCTCTTTTTTTCATGAACTCTTCTATTTTCTTTAATTCTTCTATCTCTATGAGTAACTAAATTCCAATTAGCACTCGACCGAGATGATCTGAGGAGAATATAATATATGGTTTAGCTTCTCTTTCTCCCCTTTAGAATGCTTAAGATTTATTCTTGAACTTTTATTGGATTGAGATTATATTGTCGATATATAATTCTCGTCTTTGTTTTCGCAATCTAATAACCGAGAGGTTTTGATTTCGAAAACAAAGACGAGAATTATATATCGACAATATAATCTCAATCCAATAAAAGTTCAAGAATAAATCTTAAGCATTCTAAAGGGGAGAAAGAGAAGCTAAACCATAGATTATATTCTCCTCAGATCATCTCGGTCGAGTACTAATTGTAATTTAGTTACTCATAGAGATAGAAGAATTAAAGAAAATAGAAGAGTTCATGAAAAAAAGAGAGAATAGGTTGAGAGAAGAAAAGAACTATTTTATTAAATTGCTAAAGAAAAATTACAAGACATGAATTGAAAGTTATAACTATTGAATTGAAAATTACAAATGCTAATAAGAAAAAGGACATACAAGAACTACTAAAACACGAAAATAAAACAAGAAATGGAGATTTGAACTCCCCAAAAATTCATCCTTAAACATCTGCTGGAGCTGGCTTTATATAGCTGAAAAAATGAGGTTACACGCCCTTGGTCACGCCCGTGACCAAGGGCGTGTAAGGGGCGTGATCGAAGCAGCAGCGGAGAGGGCGCCTTCTGGAGTAATTGCGAGCGTTTCGGCCGTGTCACGCCCTAGGTCACGCCCGTGACCTGGGGCGTGTAATCTTGAAATAGTGCTGCTGGAGGGAAACTCTGGCGGGAAGAAGCGCGGGGCGAGTCACGCCCGTGACCAGATGTCACGCCCTAGGTCACGCCCGTGACCTAGGGCGTGCAACTTTAAATGTCGTGGCAGGCGTGCTCTGGATGCTGTGGGAAGTCGCGGCCGTGACACTGGGTCACGCCCTTGCGAATTCTTCACGGAACGCTCCCTGGTGGCGGAATTGGGTCTGGAACACATCTTTGACTGTCACGCCCTTGGTCACGCCCGTGACCTTGGGCGTGTACTTTGGATTTTTACTCAAGGTGCCCAGAAAACCTGCGAAACATAAAATAAGCTTAAATTAGTTGAAGAAATTAAAAAGGAACAGATTAAATAAGAAAATACATATAATTTATATAAATTCAATTTAAAACTATATTAAAATAATACTGAAAGATGAGTACAAAAAGTACTCATCAGTGAGGAAGTTTTTCTCAAGCTCCAGCCATACCGGCAGTTGTCCGTGGCCCGTCGTGGCAACCAGAAGCTGTCCCCGCGCTACTACGGCCCCTTTCAGATCATCAGCAGGGTGGGGCCGGTAGCTTATACCTTGGCATTACCGGAGGGGTCCCGCATCCATCCTACATTCCACGTTTCCTTGCTCAAGCGGAAGGTGGGTCCTCATGTCCAGCCGAGTACTTTACTGCCTGAGGCTACTTCTGCGGGTGAGCTGCGGCCGCTTCCAGAAGATATTTTGATGCTCAAATGGAAGAACCGGGGCACGGAATACCGGCCCGAGCTCTTGGTCAAATGGAAAAACCTGTCGGGGTATTGGATCTCCCTGACGAAGTTGGCCTTGCGAAGCTTTGAGACCTCCCGAATGGGTCCTGCCAAGATTACATTTATTGCTCACTTCTTTTGCTTGATTGGTTTGAAGGCTAGATCAGTATTGAGACGATGACAAGCGACATCGGGGTCTACCCTAGGCATGTCAACAACTCACCAAGCGAAGACACCCAATTTGTTGAGGAGACAAGTGATCAACATGGCTTTGTATCCCTCTTTCAACTCAGCGTTGATAGAAAGTGTTCTTTCTCCGTCTCTCCCTTCCACCGAGATTCTTTGAATAGCTTGAGCGTCTTCCAGATGATCACCATCTCTTGCATCCTTCTCCATGGTAAGTTTCTCCCTAGCGGGTTCTTCAGGTCTCTCTGTGGCTTGGCATCATTCTTCATTTTATTCAGTGTTCCTTGCAAAAGGAGGATGAATCTCTATCGCATTGACCGAGCTCACCTAGCATTCTTGGGTAATCTGAAGGTCACTTCGGACCCTGAATTGCTTTCCTCCCATGCCAAACTTTACTGTCTGGCGGTATGTTGAGACGATGCTCTGATGCTTGTTCAGTAATGGCCAGACAAAGATGGAGTTGTAGCTACTAGGAGCGTCAACCACAACGAATGTTGCCTGACATGTTACTCCACACATGGTGACCGGAAGGGGGTGTTATTCCCCTAACCAACGAAGTTATTTTGCTATGAGAATTGTGTGGTTGTGCTTACTAAGAGATTGAATTCTCCTCTGGTAACTGTCTCCTCGAGATTTTTGTGGGGCCCCTCAAGTGGCTTCCTTGCTTGGTCTCCCCCCGCCATTGTAGCGAGTGTTCTTCGACTACTAAAATATCTGATGCTTGCATGTTCGTTCTGTGGGAGTGAAAAGTGTCCCCAACTCGACACTCAGCTGAAAAATGAGATTGGTGAATGTGAGTGGTTGGGTACTATATGCTGCGAGTACTAGTGATTGAGAGTCGGAGAATATTGTATGTCGCGAGTACCAAAGCAAGGAGAAAAGGGTGCCGGGTGTGGCGAGTTCAGATTTCGCACAACGTGAACCTTAGTTGTGCGTGATGTTATTGATTAATTAAAATGTGTTACATCAATGTTACAGGTGCAAAAATAGCTCTCCGCTTAGGTACTCACATGTTCTGTTCTTGTGCGAGTGCTGGGGGAGGTCTTGGCTCGGTTCACGATGCATTTAAAGCTATTGTTCACAGCCTATTTATAGACTCAGGGGGCTCTGCCCGCGGGCAACCTCCAAAAATGCGAGCTACCCGCTTACAATGTGTGATAGGAAATGTTAATTACAAAGAGCGGAGTGGTACGCAAGACCTCCAGAATGGTTTGCAAGTACTCTGTGATGGTTGGCGAGTACTCCTTTGGAGGTATGTGAGTATGTCATAGCTGAGATGGCTAGTCGGAGAGATCTTCGGCTTGTGGTAAGCAAACTATCATCTTGGTTGCGTGTTCGTTCTGTTAGGTTGAAAAGTGTCCCCAACTCAGCAGAAAAATGAGATGGAGGGACTGTAAGTGACCGGGTAGTATATGCTACGTGTACTAGTGATTGAGAGGCGGCAAGTATTGCATGCAACGAGTATCAAAGCTAGGATAAAAGGGTGTCATGTGCGGCGAGATCAGATTTCACACAGCGTGAACCTTAGTTTTGTGTGATGTTATTGATTGATTTAAATGGGTTTCAGTAGTGTTACATGAGCAAAAATTGCTCTCCGCTAAGGTACTCGCAAGTTTTGTTCTTGGGCATGCGAGTGCTGGTGGAGGTCTTGGCTCGGTTCACGATGCCTTTAAATCTACTGTTCACCACATATTTATAGGCTCGGGGGGCTCGGGGCTTCTTGTTTACAAGGTGTAGTAAGAAATGCTAAGTACAAAGAGCGGAGTGGTCCGCGAGACCTCCGAAATGATCAGCGAGTACTCCGTGATGGTTTGCGAGTACGCCACAACTGAGATGGCTGGTCGTCGAGATCTTCGTCTTTGTGTGAGAAGCAAGCTATCATCCTGGTCGTCGATAGCGAATGTGGCAGAATTTGGGCAGGCTGGACTTATAAGAAATTATAAAGAAATTACAACTAGACATATATTTACATAACCTCTGGATCAACCTTCAAACCAATTGGCTATAACTTGAGTGACCCAAGATAATATTTTTGACACTCCTCTCACTTGCAAGGTCTATTCCCTCCAACATATTATTGCTATTATTTATTTAGGTAAGCTAGAGGTGGCTTTGGGCATGCTAGAACTTATTCATCCAACCTAAAACCTATCGATTCTTTATGGAGGGAGGGCCCCTATTAAGTGTTGAAGGCAACATGTTCACCGATCTGATATGATAATCTCACATTTAAAATATTCTTAAACTCGTGCTCCAAAAACATATTGGAACCTATGCATCCAATGTAAAACCAAATAATAATATATATTCTTTAGTATTATAAAAGGAAATTCATTTTCTCATCATCTTTTGAGGTTTCTTATTTTGCAGTGCCAAAAGCTTATATCATCCATGTTGTGAAAAGTAAAGTGTTTGAGGTGCAAGCCTTTAAGCAGACAGTGTTCCAATTTCTTGCATTAGAATATTGCTCTTCTAACCACCATCTCATATGATTGTTTCTGCCAGCAAGTAACAACAATATTGTATTGGATCTGTCTTTAACATTATTCAAATTTTGGCATTTGCAGACATTCAAACCGTCTCAGGATCCGAGAGTAAAGAAATATCACGATGCCAAGTATCAGATATTCCGCTCTCTGTATGAGCACCAGCTTTCATATCGCTCCGTGATCGTTGAAGCTATGCAGCAACAGCAACAACATCAATAAAGTATTTTGATGCTTCACCTACATTCATTCAAACATTTTTCTGCTACTTTCAGTTGGTGTTAACTGCACAAATAAAAAGTTCGAGTTCAACGAGCAAGAAGCCATCGGCTGAAGCCTCGGATATTACTTTGTGCGTCCAAAATCTGACTTAGGTTGGTTTGTAAAGAAATATTCAGTTTAGCAGGCCTGGAGTTACTTTCAATTTACTTGATCAAAATTTCAAAACTGCAATCAGTTATCCTTTTTCTTTATTCAGCAATTACATCAAATAAGTAGATAAAGACTGTTCTTGAGCTGCTTGAGTTCGATTTTGAGAATGGAGATGCATGCTTACAATTGAGCTTCATTTGATTAAGTATGTTTTTGGGGGCATTGGTAGGGCTTCATTCGGGTGGTGAATGGAGCCACTCCTGTGGGTAATGAAGCCCCACCGGAGATTTTATTCTTTCCCACCAGAGGCGGAATGCCACCGGAGCCATACGCTTTGTTTGAGGTGCATCCATCTTCCACGGCTCCGGCCTCCGGTGGCGAATGGTGCCGCGCCGGCCCCTCAATTACGCGTGTTTTTTCTTCACTATGGTTTTGAAAAAGCACAATTACTATTCTAACGGAAGGAGTGAGCCAAGTCTAGAATTCTTATCATCACCATCTCAAACTGCTCCATCCACCACCAGCTTCCCAATAGGCCCTAATTAATTTTTGGCCAACTTAAATTCCTTACAAAGATCAAATTTAATGCATTTCCAAATGTTTATGATATTTTGTTAATTAATATAAATATGCCAGTATAGCTTTCCATGCATCCAATATACAAATGTTCATGCTGTTCTAGTTGAAATATGCAACAGTCATTAGGGATGGGTCAGGCCACGACTTAGGCTCCGTTTGGGGGGACTTATTTTCACCGGTCAAGCGGTTACGACCGCATGAACCGGACCTTAATTTAAGGTCCGGTTCATGCGGTCGTAACCACTTGACCGGTAAAAATAAGCCCCCCCCCCCCAAACGGAGCCTTAGGCCCTATTTGAGAAGGCGTTTCCGTTCACACGAAATGCCAATGAGGTGATTATGCCATTTGATTTCCCTCTCTCAGGTCGCAACCCTTCCGTTTTGTTTTTTTGTTCTTATTTTCCGTGTTTGCCTCTGTTTGCTTGGGCTTTACATTTTCTGCTGCGAAGATGACTACAGATGTGTTCTCCATCGACTTAGAAACTGCTCTCTGATCTATTATCCATCGAAGCCGACTCTGTTATCCATCGAAGGCAATGGCAGAGACCGGAGAGATCTGGATCGATTGCCTCGCCGGCCTCTTATTTCTCCTCCACCGGCTAATAACTGTCAAGGTATTCATCCGTTGATTGCTTTTTTTCCTTCTGGTTTCTCAGCATTCTTCCTCTGTGGCGGTGAACAGAGTAGGCCTCCAAGCTGGGGGTGGACTTCAGATGAAGGCGAGCTACTTTTCTTCGCGATTCTGACATGGGTGTAGAGATCGATGGCGGCGGCAATGGCACCGGAACCATGAACAACAGAATGATCGATCTTGCTGGGAGCACGAGTTCTTACCTCCATTTTACCCACTTTTCTTTTCTGCCTAACTTGTTCTTAAGCAAATGCATTAAGATTAGGGAGTAAATAATTATATGAGTTCAAAGAAGAGCAGTAAAAGACAATAACACTTTAGAAATGAATTTCAAAACAGTACAAGATTTTCCTATATAAAAGCAATAAGAAAACAGTGGAAGGATAAGCTTCAACTCTGTAGATAGCTCCTTTGGAAGCCAGAGAAACACAGGATTTAAGTTTATTGTACCATTTTAATTTTGAAATCATATCATTGTTTTGCTAAACAACTCAAAGAAAAATTTGTTCCGAGCACTACTATGTAAATAGAGATTATCCAAACAGATCTTCATCTATAACAGTTAGATTCCTGCAGCTCAATTTGCATCCCTTCATTTGCCACAACTCCTTTCACGACAGCCGATGCTCTCCCAAACAAAACCATAGACTCTTTCATTCGGTTTAGCATTTAGATAACAATTAGGTTGGAATTGAGGCAATTTTAAGACAAATAAATGGCAATGTAATGATGTGCGCTGCCACAAATAGGACATCAGGGGAATAAGAATGAAAGGAATGTGATCCCTCTTAGTCTCGTGCTCTATTTGGGATACCGGTTGTTGGCACGAAAAATGTCCTAAGTCCGTGCTTGCTCAAACTGAAGGATGAGAGGGTAACTATTGAGTAGCTGGTTACTTTGAGTCACGAGTGAAAGAGTGAGAGAGGGGGAGAAGAGATGATCATGAGCATGTGACGAGACCAGATCTACCCGCCGCGGTGAATGCCTCTTTTGCGGTGGGCAATACTATTGATGTGAAACGTGTATTACAGTTGAAGTTACATCCAATTACATGAAAATAAGAGTAAACTAGACTAGAAGAGGAGCCGGCAGTTAGAGAAGAGGTCGCCCAGGTCGCCTGCAGAGGTTGCCCGAAACTTGATGGTGGTCGCCAAGATGTGACAAGTCTTCTAGCCGGAGTTACCGTCGGCAGTAAGTCTTACTGCCAGGCACTAGCCGTAGAGCCCGATGAGGCCGCCTTCTGCTGCTTGCAGACTTCCCTGGAGTTGTCGAGAACCAGACCACCAATACTTGCTGCAGAGACTGCCAAGGTTGCTTGAGGAGAAGGATCTTGCGGCCACTGAGAAGAGGGTAGCACACTTCTTTTAGCCGCGACTACCGCTGGCGGTAAGTCTTACCGCCTGGCGCTAGTCGCTGAGGCCGCCTTCCACTCCCACTTGTACAGGAGTTGCCGAGAAAGTGACCACTAAGCCTTGCAGGATTACTCTCGGCGGTTAGGCTTATCGTCGGGATCCAACCGCTGAGGTCGCTTGCTACTCTAAAGACCACTGGGGATTTACTGATGACCTGACCTCGAGGCCTAGCCGCAGCCACCGTCGGTGGTAGGTGTTACCGCCAGGCGCTGGCCGTTGAGGTCGCATGCCGTCTGGAGACCATTGAGGATTGTTGAAGGCTTGAGCTTGGAACATTTCCTCGAAAACTTGCCGCTTCATCGCGAGCAGTAAGACTTACCGCGGGCACTAGTCGCAAAAGTCGTCGAGTCTGCTGCTATTCACTGAGGTTAGGCTAACCGTGAAGATCTAGCCTCTGAGGTCGCCTCTGAGGCCAACCGCGACTTGTTAACCGCAAGTTTTGCCCCTCGACTCCCGTGTCTCTGAGAGTGGATTGAACCCCTATTTATAGGCTCAAGGAGGGAATATTGCCAGAATAAGCTATCGCGGGGCGGTAGCGCTACCACAGGAGACAAGGCGGTCACGGTGGTTCCCGGCCTACTAACCGCATCTTCTTCGGGAGGATGCCCCTGTGGCCAGAACATGAACTACCGCGGGACGGTAGTGCTACCGCCAGCGGTAATGCGGCTAATCAAAAGGTTAACCGCGACTACCAAGAGGGGAGGTACCTGCGGTCAGGAAAGAGGGTCTGACCGTCGGGCACCTTACTAAGTCACCTTAGAGGGGATCGTCTATTTCTGGGTAAACATGATCCCCGCATTTTTTTCAGGTTTTCAAAAGAACTTCGAAAAAATAGAACTTACCCACAAAAATCACGGTCTACCCTCTTTATCATGATAAAACAAGTGTATAAAAAAGGAACGCAAGTACATGTGGAAACTTGTTAGTATCTGAGGAGGGCTTGTGAATGCTTACTTATTTCTGCAAAGTAGAAGAATCAAAGCAGATATAAAAGAAAAATGCCATGTGAGCTCGCAAACACCCGTTACTCTCTGCAAGAGAGAAGAGTCAAAGCATGTATAAGAGAAACGTATCACTACTGTCACGACCCATCTAAAAGCAAAAGTCAGAGTGTGCTTCGGGCGGGTCGTGATGCCACAGACATGGGGGAAAGAAATACCATGTCTGTTAGGCGGAAGCTGAATTAGTATTATTAGATTTAAAATAAACAATTTCAAGAAAGAACATTACCTTTATGCGGAAGCTTTTAGAATATGGCAGTGAAAAGTAAAATACTCATTCATTTTAATAAAAGTCATGATACAAAGTTCTGATACCAATTCATGCAATAAAAATCCCAAAGAAAAAAACATACAATAATATCAAATTCCAATACATAATTTATTGCTTAGCAGTTGTCCATGATACAAGAGAAAATGTCTGATCATAATTATTACGAAAAATAAAATGTTGTTCCGAGAGTACGGGAAATAAAACGTAGAACCTGATGTACAACCCCATATTTGTCGAGTGGGGCCCCCGGCATAGGACGGGCAGGAGAGCAAGCTAGAAGGTCATTCGCCTGGGTTATGAGAGGCAGAGGGGTCTCGGGGCGAGTGCGGATCTCATTTCCAGGGCATTTGTCCATTCAGGAGTGCGAGTGCGCGATAGACCAGACGAGTGGTGCCCCCAAGGACCACTCGCCCAGCCAAAATCAAGCATGCGGGAAGCCTGGCGAGTGGTCCCCTCACGGACCACTCGCCAAGAAGGCTTTGGGGGTAAAATTACCCAAATACCCTTTGTGGGCTGCCAATAGCCCTTCAGAACGGCGGAGTTAGGCTGTTCGCAGACCAATTTGGAGTGCGATTAGTAAAACCAAGAGGCGGATTTATGATATTTGCAGTCCAGGCTAGATAATCTATAAATAGACCCATAATGGCACCTTGGAGGAGACCTGATCTTTCAGGCTCTCTCCTCTTAGGCAAGTTTTGGTTGGCCGCTAGTGCCCTCCAAGGTGCCCGACTGAGCTTTGGTTTGGGAGGGGAAACTCTCTAAGATCTTCCGGGAGTGTGGCGGGACCTCCTCGCTACAGCCTTGGGTCTGTTCCTAGTTCTTCGTCCACAGTCAGGAGCGTAGGTGAGGGATAAGTAGGCACGGGCTACAACCCCCTGTGGGTCCAAACTCAAGAGACCGGTCTCCAGTTTTAACACCTGACACAACAACAAATAAGATAAACCTTCAGGAACACAGGAACTTGACGCAGATCGAGCAAAGGTAGCAGGCGACGCAGTCACGGACACTAAGGCAAATTCCAAGACAAACAAGGAAAAACCTCATAACACTAATACAAGTAAAGTAAAATACAACTAGCAAGAGGTCAGAACTGTATAAGTACCAATTTTCGTTAAACAAAGCTAGCAGAACAGGCAAGTAAACGAGTCAAGCAGAAACAACCATAATTATTGGTCTACTCCAGAGTGTAGCATATATTCGTTCATGAAATGACATAAGTTGTAGCAAGTGAAAGATGTAGGTGTTTTTACTTGATGCACAAGATTCGTGATTCAGAAGGATTCAAGACTTGTCAGAGATTCAAAAATTTTGTCTGTGGTTTCTAAGGGGTGGCTCTTGTGAACCCTCGCCCTTGAGCCAGGGAGTTCACGCTCGTTATGACCGGTCTTTTGTTCCTGTTAGGGATTTAAGAGGGAACCCATGTCAAGAAGTTGCATCAATTAATCACTACCTTTCAATGTTTACTTATGATATTAATGAATGAAATGATTCATGGTTTAGTGATTCCTAGCGTATTCAGACAAGCTAACAATTTGATGATTAAGGTCTTCAACAGTAAAAATCATGGACATAAGAAAAGGTGGAGCAAGCTAAGATCAATATTTACAAGCAAGAGGTTTCTCTACTTGCCTTAAGGCTAAATCCGACAATGGCAGCTGAGCGGCGCAAGCAAAATTAATAATCTTATTTCGAATCTGTTCAAGGGAGAGCATGAAAGATATTTGACGCAACAAAAAATCCCACGACGGGACATGCATTTAACAACACAAACCTAAACAAAGAAAAGGGGTTTAGCAAATTTACCTCCCTTAATAGTGAGGGGAGAGGAGCCTACCATGTAGAAATCAGAATTTTTTGGCGCTTTGGCTAGGTAAACCCTAAATTGGAATGGTTTTAATCGATTCCGTCAATTGGTTCGATGAACGGCGTTGGAGATCACAAATAAATAGTGGTTAGTCGATTAAAGAATGGGCACAAGCTTGGATCGCAAAATATGTGCAACTTGGAGCGAAAAATAATTGTAATGGATGCAAGAAATTTTGAATAAAGAGAAAAAGAGGAGAGTCTTACCAAAAAGGAGCCAAATCCGGGCTCAAGGAGCCAAATCCGGGGCCAAAAATCTGAGTAGAGGGGGAATCGAGCAAACCCTAGGTGTGAAATCAGAGCCCAGGGAGGAGAGGTGGTTGTCCCTACTTCAACTTGCCTGCCAAAATTGAGAGGAAGAAGTGCTGGAGGAGATCGGCCCGAAGAGGAGTCTGTCGGCCCTTGGGGAAAAATGAACTGCCGTCCTTGAGGAGAAAGAGGGTTGTCGGACCCTTGGAGGAGAGGGAGTTCAGTTTCCCTGGCGCCGCCAGATCGAAGAAGAGGAAGGGGGAAAGATGGTTGATGAGGCTTAGGGAGGAGGAGAAGCCGCTAGCCAGAGGCGGAGGAGTCGGCCTGGAGAGCATAGGGTGAGCGAGAAAACAGTGGCGAGTTGAAGGCACTGTGATGGAGTGTCAGCACGAGCGGGAGCGGTTTGCGGTAAACCCAAGGCCGCAAATTGTTTTAATCGGGAGAGGCTATTGGGTTTAAGAGGAAAGGAATATCTTATGTTATTTACTAATGTCATTAGGATATATATATATATTAACATGTTGTTACATTCTCCTCCATATAGGAAGTTTCATCCCGAAACTTTTGAGGATTCCTCGAATGGGGCCTCTTATGTCGAAGATTCAGATGTCATTTATTTCAACAAGATTTTCAATCAAGGCATGAAAGCTAACTATGAATATAGTGAAATTGAAAGGAGAATAGGTTTGGAGGCTTACCAAGATCAAGAGAATAGTTGTGGATACTTGCTACACATATCAAATTTAAGTTCCCAAGTGTACTCAGACATTGTCACAACCCGCATTTTCCAAATATATAAATATACTATCAGAGTGGGAGAAAATACGCATTGTAATGCCACGTCGTGCAGGAGACAACTGCAGACGCTCAAGCATCTCCGTCTCTTTATTTATTTTCATAAAAGACATATATATACTTTTAGTTGAAAGATTGGATTTACATTTGAAGTTCAAGACCGTGTTCCTCGGTCCAATAGATCAGCTAGTCCACGAGTAGAAAAATATATACATACGTAGTGGAAGGAAAATATGAAGTTTAATTCGTTTTATCCTATATGAGCATGAAGACCAAACATTATACTAGTGCTATGCAAATCTCTAGTTTTAGTATAAGTAAGTAAAGAGTTTTTACGATCTTCAGAGTAGGATGACATTTGATTGAAATCATGTTATGAGTAAAGGTGCAGTTTTCTATACACGTAAAATAACTACTATGCATCCTAACATTAAGTCTTCCCAAAGAGCAATGCATCAACAACAGTAAGTAGTAGTAGCAGGAACATCAAGTAAACAGTCTACATAAAAGAACTAAGCTATGTGCGCCAACAATCTGACACGAACCATAGAAAAAATCAGAAAGTAACAGAAATACCCCGCAAAGTCAAAAATAAGCACAACAGACAACGCCTCACCAATGAGGAAAAGAAATTAAATACAGAAGTCTGGAAGTGACAGCTTGGCCAGCTCTAACTGCTATTGGTCCGAACCTGAGACATTCAAAAGAAAAAATGCGTCAACACAAAGGCGCAAAAAGGCAGCTCAAAATAAATTAAGAAGGTCACCAACTCAACGAGAGCAACTGTAAATCAACAGCAAACAAAGTCATATAAACAGTAAGGTATAATAATTCAGCAGGCTTAACTCAATAAAAGAGTAAAGTCTTGCACCAAGTGCGATGAATATTCCTAAAGTTAACTGTATAAATATATATAGTAAAAGAGACTAATGAGTTGAAAAGTGAATCAGTAACACCAGACATAAAATGGTTCTGAGGTGATGCTCATTCATTGCAACCCAACCTAACAGTCCGCCACAAATCCACTGGGTACAAAGATTCACCAACTGGCACTGTGGTGGTGGTCATCCATTCCAACCCAACCAACATGTCAAAAAATCAACTTATCATAACAAAATTTGGCACCACCTAAAAGCATGACATCGGGTCGTCACGACAACACAGAAAGAACAAAAGTCCAGAAAATTCCAAGTATCAACAACCTTACACGACGAATTCGTCGAGACCATACGATGAATTCAACGGGATTACTCGACGAATCGGACAAGTATTCGACGAATCAAACTAACTACTTGACGACTACTCGTCGAATTTATCGTGATCACTCGACGAATTCGACGAATCAAACAAACTGCTCGACGAAATCAACTTCTCGACGAATTTACCGCGATCACTCGACGAATAATTTACTCATTCGACGAATTCGACGAATCTACTTAACGAATTCGACTTAATCTCACATAACCACTCGGCGAATTCACTCAACTACTCGATTGAAACTGTAAAACCAAAAAGTCTAACCCCATAAAATAAGCATACCATATCCAAACACTTAAGGAAATTGAAGAGAGGTAGGGAGATAAGGTAGAAACCGTCACTTGCCTCAAATCTTTCGCTTTCCAACTTCTACGTGCTCCACGCCAAGGATCGGCCGAAGAGAAGACCACATTAACTAATTTCTGAAAGGTTTTGGACGAAAAGGAAGGTTAGGGCTACACACTCCAACCCCAAAAATCCACGAAACCGAAAATACTCACCGCACACGCATAGAGCTCGGCGAGAGCTTTTCGATTCTATACTCCGGCGAAGATTTTGAGTACTAGAGCTCCCGCAGCAACCGACCAAAGCCTCCGGAACGAACGCCACCTTCTCTATCAGGCGTTTTTATACGAATTATATTAATATGTGTGTGTGTGTATATATATAATTTGATTTAAATATATTATAATTTGATTTAAATAATAATTTTATATACGAATTATATTCTTAACCTTAGATTTGACGAATTGAACTAAGGTTAACTCAGTTTTCGACGAGATTTGCTCCCAAGGTAAATACCAGTACTACGAATCCAACAGCGAAGTCAAATTCAGAATTCGACAAGCCTCTCTCGAGGTATGAATTTCCGAAGTTCATGACAACGATAATTCTGTGAATCTTTGCAAATTCACTGAGCTTCAAATATAGCTCGAATCGCAACGAAACTTGACAGCCTTACTTAAAATTAATTAACGTAATTTTCTAATGTCTAAAATCTCAATTCCGGTAAATTCATAACACAATCAAATGGACCGAACAGATGCAAAATCGCACGAATTACAGCGCACCGGTAAACTCCGCGCAAACTTAACGCCTTTACGACGTTATTATGTCATTAATAAGACTAAAATAATTACAGAAAATTCAGGGGCGTTACAGTCACCCCCCCCTCTAAAAAGAAGTTTCATCCTGAAACTTGAAACGCAATCCGAATCTATGAGATAACAAGGAATAAATTAGAACTCACTGGCTAGAAGTACTCACCGAAGAAAACTAAGAGAACATATGAGGATGAGATTCCTTCATCGCAGATTCTAGCTCCCAAGTCGCGCTCATAACGTCCTGATTTCTCCAAAGAACTTTAACCATATGAGTCATCTTTTTCGCAACACTCGATCATGCGTCTCCAGAATACGGACTGGTTCCTCGACATAAGAAAGATTGGGCTGCAACTAGGGCACAAAGTCTAGGACATGACAATCACTAAGCACACACCTTCACAACTGGCTCACATGAAACATGCGCAACCCATATTCTCCGAGGGTAGGACTTTATTCAAGCCACGTAGGCAAAAGGTCAAAGTCAAAGGTCAACACAGAGGACAGGAGTCAAAGACTTAAGACTGCCCAGCAAGCAGAGACAGCAAAAGGCATGTGCGAGTATAGGAGAGCAAGCCCCTTATACTCTCCAAGGTTGGCGACCATAGGAGATACTCGCAGAAGCCAGGCGAGATTCCCCTCAATGTCGCGTAGTCGTCTGGCAGGGTTGGGCTGTAAATAGCCCTCTCCCCTTTGGTTTTCTTATAAATTGGGCCCTAGGGGTAATTGGATCGGCACATTTGGCTGAGCTTTCAGAACCCCTTTTTCGAAGACTTGTCCCCCTGAGTTCTTGACCGTCACCCTCGATCGTTGTCCTAGATACTCGCCAGTTTGTGCCTTCCTTGTACCCTGCTTGGCCATCTTTGATTGTGGAGAAGTCTCTTCTTCGCTTCTGGGTACGTGGTGGGACCTCCCTGCAACAGCACCTGAGGTCATGTTGTTACCGTTTTAGTCCCTTCGTCGTTGCCAGTCAAGCCGTCTAGTCGGACTACTGGACGAGTAGCCTCCGATTGCATTGATCCGAATTTTGGAGTTGTGATTCCTGGCTTCAACACTTTGGTGCGGTGAGCGTGGATCGTAGCCTGGTGAAGAAAGTCTAGTAAGAAGCCGAGATGGTCGAAGTTGGCGACCATGAGTGTGCTGCTGGTAACTCAGCAGGAGGCAGCGAGTTTGTGACCATAGCAGATTTCGAAGTGTACGCTCGGCATCTGGAGGAGACTATGCGAGCAGTTCTTCTTCCTCCCGCGGAGGGCACGAAGACCTTGCCTCATCGCGTGACTCTGTCCGAGGATGGTGGCCCTCCTCGGCTAGCAGGGAAGGATCCCATGGAGGAAGAGCTAGAGAGACCAAGGAGGCCGCAGTTCTATCAGCAGAGCTCGCAGGGAATTCGATTCCACGAGGTGGATGATCGGGCGAGTTCCTGTGATACTCGCCCCTATGACGAGTATGGAGGAGCTGCTCGCCTGGCCGAAGATCCTCTCCTGTCAGGTGGGAGGAGTCCATTCAGTGAGGAGATTCTTGCTGCTCCCGTGCCAGAGGGATTCAGAGAGTCGGTGATGAGTTACTATTCTGGGAAGGAGCACCATCCGAACTATGTTGGATGCCTTCAAGTGTAGGTTCTTCGCCATCACTTTTCGAGGAAAGGCCAGAGACTGGTTCCACCAGCTGGCAACAGGTTCCATCTACTGCTTTGAAGACCTTCGTCGGGGAGTGACGATACGATTCGCCACTGCAGAGAAGAGGAAGGAGGCGACGACCCTCTTTTATCTTGTGCAAGGATTGCGTGAGACGTTAGGGAACTACATCGACCGCTTCCAGGAAGAAGTGTTGGACATCCAGGTGGTAGATGACTTCACCCTGTAGCTTGCCCTAACGTTTAGCCTGAGGGAAGGTCTCTTCAAGCTGGAGATCAGCTGGGATCCTCTCTTGTCCTACGTGGGGCTTATTGAAAGGGCCAATAAGTTCGTCCAAGGGGAGGCCTCTAATCACAGCTTCCTGGCCAAGCTCACCAAGCTGAACAGGGAGGAGAAAGAAGAGGGGAAGGTCCCTGTGCCCAGGAAAAAGGAGGAGCCCTGAAGGCAGGAGAGGAGGAAGTCAGAAGAGAGAAGGAGAGAAGAGCCCAGGAGGGAGGAGCCAAGGAAGTGGGAAGAGAGGAGGCCCGTAGTGGCTCCGGAGCGTCGGGAGGAAGAAAGGCGCTATCAGGTCCCCGTTAATAGGCCACCGTCGAGGCCAGCGAGTCAGCCCCAGCGTCAAGGTCTGGGAAGAAGAGTCTCCCCGGAGAGGAGGAACTTTAACCAGCAGGAGAGGCGTCAGGAGAGAGGACGCGAAGAAGCGATGGTTGTTGCCCGGCAGGGTAACATGCCACCCCGAAGAAACCAACGGAGGACGCCGCAGGCAGATGAGGTTCCCCTCTATTGTGAGCTCCATTAGGTAGAGGGGCACAGGATAATGGCCTGCCTGGATTTTTGGGAGGCCAGGAGGAGGCTAGCCGTTGGAGAAGTGGGAGTAGAGCCTAGGAGGCTGGAAGCCCCCGTCGAGCCGCAGGCAATGCAAGTTGTCGCTCGAAGGAGGAATGAAGACCGAATTGACTAGGGAGGTCGAGGAGTTGTCCAAGGAGGAGGAGGAGTAGGATTGATCCACGGGGGAGCTGGGCTAGGAGCTTCACGCAAGGATAGTCTCCATAAGATTTACCGGAAGAGCATCGCCTCGACCTCGCAGGCACTGCCCCCGTTGGAGGAGATCACCTTCTCAGAGGAAGACATGTTAAGGAATGAGAATCCATTTCATGATGCCCTCGTGGTTTAGGCAATCGTCGAAGATTTCACCGTCGACCGAATCCTGATTGACAACGGGAGTTCGGTCAACGTCATTCTTGTTGGATCGGTAGGCGCCCTTAGAGGGGGGGGGGGGGGGGGGGGGGGCGGGGGTGAATAAGGGTCTTAAAAACTTATATTATATTTTGAAATACTTGCTTATGATTAGAGATCAAAATAGTGATTATAAATAAAGATCTAAATTGTTTTATAATAAAGGAGAGGATAATAAACAATTTAGAGAAATGAAGAACAAATCAATTTTATTACACAAAGAGAGACATGATTATTATTAATAAAGTTGATTACAAAATTTTGATTTCAATGACGCTAGAAATCAAAGGGAAATATGAAAGACTCTTTTTGTTTTCTTTACCGACTCGTATCCCCACGAACCGGTTGGCTTTAGCCGATCCTTCCCTAAATACGACCTCAAGCCGCTCTAGCCAACCCTTCCCCGGATATGGCCTCGAGCACCCCCTAGACCTACACCCGAGACCTAGTCGCCAACACGAGGCGAATTTCTGCCCTAAGTCCTACCCAGACCTAGTTGCCAACACGAGGCGAGTTCATTAAACGATTACAAGAAAAGATGTGAAATAAAAAGACAAAAATATAAAAACTCCCTCTATGTGGATCTCTTGGAGAAGTAGACGAAGACTCGCAGAGTATGATCGTAGTCGATGCGGTCTTTCGTCACAATGATGACGCGTGTTGAAATCTTCTCCACGGATCTCCTTAAGCCTTCATTGATTTGCGGGAGTATCTCTCTGAACCTTCCTCTCTATGCTGTGGCACGAAGCTCTGAAATTTTGGATCTCAAGAGGATGAGGAAGACGGAGCCAAGGGGTCCTTTTTATAGCCTCAGCGTTAGCGCCTGCGCTAGTGCTACCGCCGACACTATCCCATTTTAGGATATATTCTGCGCGACAGAATTTTCAATCTGAGGAAACAATTCTCCCTTGCCTTTTGTGCTCCGCGCTACCGCCTGCGCTATCGGATACCGCCAGGCGCTATCTCCTTCTATATGTGCTCCCGGAATTGCGCATAATCATTCTTTTCGTTGATCGAAATTTCGTCGAACGCAGCTTACAGTTCGTCGAGTGAATTTTCGTCGAACGAATTTTCGTCGAACGCAGTGATCAGAATTTCGTCGAGCGCCGCTTACAGTTCGTCGAGCGAAAGCTAGCGCCTGCGCTATGACTACCACCGGCGCTAGTAGGAGTGTTGGATTTGATGGCTCAACTTTGGGGGCAACCTTCTTATGTAATCCTTGAGTCATGTGGACTTTGTTATCCTGCACACTTAAACACACAAGATCAAATACACATAGGATTTGTTATTCTCAAACCTAGGAGATGCGGAAGACCATGTTCCAACAAACTCCCCCTTTTGATAATAACAAATCCATTAATGATAAATCAGAGCATTAATATATAAGCATGATGAAACTTACTTGTGTGAGAGTGATGACTTAGGATAATTATCGATTTTAGCATTTAGAATTGCTCCCCCTAAATACATGCTCCCCCTAAGTGAATGCTCCCCTAATATGTAAGCTATCCATCTTAATTAAGCATGTTAGTTTTATATTTTGATAGCAGATTATATTTATCATGTTAGTTCTCCCCCTTTTGTTATTAGCAAAAGTGGGTAAGGAGGCAAAACACAGAAAAGTTTTGATTAGAAGATAAATGCATGATCGAGCTTTTAGAGAGAATGAAATGATAAAGAGTTTTAGAATAATTTTTATAGAGATAGATCAGAGTTTTTAGCTTAAAGATGAACAATATAACATTTTCCAAGTAATCATATTATAATATTAGTTTTCTCCTTTATATAAGAGTTTTAAGCATAAAAAGGTAATGATTTCCAAATAACCAATCTACCCAAACAATATATCTACACCCTAGCCCCGTACTAAGTGACGGATGGGCATGAGGAGTGCAAACATGCCGTAGGTTGGGGTGTTAGTCCCATATGCAAACACTAGACAAAACTCAACCTAGCACCCTTTCCCCCCAGTGCCTCGCAAGGCCCCACTGGAACCCTCCCCGGTTAAGGACAAGACATGACTAGAGATAAGGTTATCTAATGTATACAACCCTACGCCCCCGCTATGGTGAGAAATGAAGTCATGGATAATAATTATTGGAAACATTTAAGCGTTTTAAATTTAGTGATAAGTTCATAGCCTATGGGTTTAAATTTTTATTTGAATTTATGAAAACACTCACATAGCTATTTTGAAATCCATTAATGAATCAGAGTTTTTAATATAACAATATTTTCATAGAAATAAATCAGAGTTTTTGGCAAAAAAAAATATTCATGTTTAGAGTAACCAATATAAAGTTTACCAAGCAAGTCTACTACTTGTTGAAAGAAAGGAATTGTAAGATTCAAGTGAGGATGCACACAAAATAAAAGACTTTAAATAAGCATGAAAGTGCAAGGTAAAACAATTATATGGTTATGATGCGGAAGACTTATCGAAATACAAGAAACATCTTATTGTAATCAATGATGATCCATAAAAAGATATATGAGTTAAATTTCATAAAGAAGATGTTTTTGTAAATCATTATTCAATTAAAATCTTTAAGTCTAACAATAAAGTAACCAAGCATGAAATAATATTATCAAAAAGAGATTACTACAATATTATGTTAATTCACAATTTCAAAACATACTAAACATTGTAGAAAGCATGCTAGGTTATCAAGTGCATTTCATAAATAAAGAGTAGTATAGAATTTGCATTAGGATCCAATACTCATGAGAAGAAGTGTTATGGAAGATAATGATGTGCACAAAAGTGTATTTTTGAGTGGAGTAAACAAATGTTTTAATCAAAAATACAAGAAATATGTAAAGTAAGAGCACAATAAAACACAAATAATTTCACTTCCACACACTTCAATGCACAAACAAAAATGCACAACTACCAAGGTGCTTTGCACACACAATTCTTATTAAGACTTATCAGGGTGCAAAGTAGTGCTTGGGGGATCACATATTTTATTTTTAATGTTGAGACTCGTGATCAGGTGTACTTAAGAGTAAGTGGTTTTTATTTTGAAAGAAAGATATGGTTTGCACAAGATACTTTACTATTCTTTCCAAGGTGCTCAACCTCACAATGCTTATTAAGACTTATCAGGAGGTTCAAGTAGTGCTTTGTGGAGTTATCTTTGTCATTTTATTTTATGATTTTTGTTTTGTACAAAGTTCTCCGAATACAATTGTTTTGCAAACCAATATAATTTATGAAAACATAACCACTTTTCTTAACATTTAATAGTGCTAATAAAGATAGTGTAGGTAAGATACTTGTGCAATTTTAATTCATTGTACTAATACAAAAACATACACAAGCATTCTTAGATTAAACACATATGTAGACAATGCCAAAATAAGTGAGTGAATAAATATCATTATCAAACATAAAACATTTACTCATACTTAGAGGCATGTTAAGCTTGGTTCTACACAACTTTTACAATATAATTGATGCACATGTTAATAGATATATCAAAGCATGATGAAAACAATGTTCAAAGTAGTTTGAAAAGATAAATTGCAACATTATATAAGTTTTAAATAATAAATTAAATCATGCTTGATTTACACAGGAAAGTCCATACAATTTTTTGTGATAGTTTTAATGTTTTATATTTTTGTATTGGTTTTTTGCATAAAAATAGACTTTAAACAAATGATAAAAGCAAAAAGGCAAAACATAGATTTTTTTGTAATTTGGCTTTTGTATTTTTGTATTTGATTTTTCAAAAATGAAATAAAATTAGAAGTACAAAAATAAATAGTACATATAGATTAATATATTTTTAAGAATTTTTCTAAATTTTAAAAATACAGAAAAACAAATAGCTGCACTAGCGCCGGCGTTAGCGCTAGCGCGGGAAACAGCACACGATTTTTGATGATTTTGAAAATTTTAATTCTTGATCTTGATTAAGTGTCCTAATAGTAGTTTCATGCTAACATTTCAGATTTTTAGGAGATGTCTAGATGGTGCAAATTTCATGAAACATTAGCGATTTTGTATATGACTTTACTAAATAAACTTTGCATGAGATATAAATTATTATATCTCCATTTTAATTTTTCTAAGGCTTATATTAATCAATCTAATGTAGTTTGAAAATGATAGGAAATGTAAGCACGAGAAGTCATGAATGAACAAATCAAATATGCATGATTTTAGTGATTTAAAAATATTATTCATGCATAGGAATATCATGGATAAACCCTAAATGAGAACATCTAGCCTATATATCTTGGTAAAACATATAAAGCCTAAAATGGACATAAATATTCTTTAGGTGACAATGTTAGTATGATAAGTTTGAGATTAATTTTATTCCAAGGTTTGATTATGTTTCAACTTAGAGACCTAGAATGAAGTGATGATTTTATTTGATTTGATATCAAGGTGATTCAAAGGTCTAAACTTGAAATAAATCACAATACACACATAATACACCAACCATGGTAAAACAATTATAATATCAATTGTCATCATATAATTCATATGGATGTGATAGAGATAGTTGTTTTTAGAAGATAATTGATGTGAGTTATGATATATAATTTTAGAGAATTTTAGCAATGGACATCAATAGATCATGGTGGTGCGAGTGACATCAATATTCATTATGAAGATAAATTCTTTCAATACATTTTAGTGATTTTCTTTTAATTAAGATTTTTGAATATATATGTGATTTTTGATAGGTGGACAATAGTGATAGTTTAGATCATGTTTGACATCAAGGAGTGAACACAATATAATTTTTTGTTGCGAACAAAGATAACCATATTGAAAGTTGAGCTTTCATTTAGATCTTGAACTTTCTTGTAGATTATGTTATTTCTCTAAACCACTTGTTAGTGAAGGCTAAAAAGCTTAATAGCCTAATCACTTGATTTAATTTTAAAATATCTTATAGCAAATTTAGAATTTGATTTATATGAATAATAAAAGAAATTTATAGATAATGAATATGAGAGAGATAGATAGGTCATCAAAATTAGATATGACTTTTGAATTTGATCAATTTGATTTTATAAACATATTAAGCTTTTAAGAGATAAGATCGTATTTTCAATATTGTATAGGATGACCATGACATGATAGTTCAAAAGGAAAACAACAAGAAAAAAATAAAAAGGACATTAAAGCACATCATGAGGTAGAAATTTGTATATCTTATTTTGAAAAGTTTCTACTTCATGCATTTGATGATACCTAATGAATAAATGATTTAGGTATCCAAAGGGGACCATGAGGGATGGTTCCTTTGGGTACCCAAATATAGCGAGATGGCTTTTGGGGAGACAAGTACGAATGGACCCTTTCAAGTGTAGTTAATGTTTCATTTTTAATTTTGGGTCTCCACTCATACTTAGGTTTAATATTATAATTTTGCATTAAATTTCCATACTTATTAAATTTAGGCTTAAAGTAATGATGACATTTGAAATCATTTTTCATAGGAATTTTTTGCATATTTGAATTTACTTTAGGAGATACATAATTTTGTAAATAATGGTGATTTTGATTTTGATTAACAAATCCTTTATGTTCCTTACTCCCATTATTAAACTTAGTTAAGATGTTCATATTCATATTCAACTGGTTTTTAGATATAGTTTGATATTGTGAATTTGTATTTACAATTTTCATAAGCAAGTTGATTTTTGATTTTAATTCATCATTCTTGATCTTTAAATTATGTCTAGCTTTATTATAAGCGATTGTGCTATTTTTAAGAGTGAAAACAATTGAATCAATATGATCTTGATAGTTGTTTCTATATTCATCAAATGTTTCATCCATCTCTTTAATTTCAATTTTATATTCTTTACACTTAGCACAATCATTTTCCAAAGATGAATTTTCTAAACATAATTTTTTATTTTGTTCTTTTATAAAAAGAAGTTCCTTTTCAAGTTCCTTGCATTTTTCTTTCAAATCATTAAATTCTATACAAGGTGTAATGTTTTCAACTAAGGAGCCTTGGGTAGAACTAGATAAATTAGAATTTGATTCTTCATTAATTTTTGCCTTTAAATTTTTATTTTCTAAGCGCAAATGTTTATTAGCACTCTTTAATTTCTTAATTTTACGCTTTGTAGTTTGAAGCAATTGTAATGTAGAAATAGAAGTACAAAAGATGGGATTTTATTTCCTTACATTGCTTTCGGGAGAGGCATGATTTGAACATAGTTTCTTTTACATCTTTTTGGCACTCCTCTTCCGAAGACAGTACTTCTTCTTCTTTTCCATTTGATGTGTGCTCCATTGATCCGTCATGAGAGGAGCATTCTTCAAGACTTGTGCAAGCTTGCATATTCTCCGGTTCTTGCGATTGTTCCATACCTGTAGTAGGAGAATCATACATTTCTTCAAGAAATTTCCATACTTTGTATGCACTAGAAAAACAATATATTAATTTGAAAATATCTTGAGATAAAGCACAAAAAATATAATGCATAGCTTTTGCATTTAGGTGATGCTCTTGTTTATTTGATTCGTTCGCTGGTCTAACTATTGCTATATCCCATGCATTGATATCTAAACTTTTAATAAACTTTTCCATTAATAATTTCCACCCTTTATAATTTCTCCCTTCGAATAAAGGTGGTTTAGGAGATTTTTCTTCATAAAAATTTACCCCACTAGTAGAAGCGAGATCATGAGACACCATTATTCCTGGTTGTTAAGCCGATTTGGAATAACCTGCTCTGATACCACTTGTTGGATCGGTAGGCGCCCTTAGAGGGGGGTGAATAAGGGTTTTAAAAAACTTATATTATATTTTGTAATACTTGAAATAATAAGAGATCAAAATAGTGATTTTGAATAAAGATCTAAATTGTTTTATAATAAAAGAGATGACAATAAACAATTTAGAGAAATGAAGAACAAATCATTTTTATTACAAAAGGAGAGACATGATTACTATTAATAAAAATGATTACAAAATTTTGATTTCAATGACGCTAGAAATCAAAGCGAATAGAAAGACTCTTTTTGTTTTCTATACCGACTCGTAGCCCCACGAACCGGTTGGCTTTAGCCCATCCTTCCCCGGATACGGCCTCAAGCCGCTCTAGCCAACCCTTCCCCGGATATGGCCTCGAGCACCCCCTAGACCTACACCCGAGACCTAGTCGCTAACATGAGGCGAATTTCTGCCCTATGTCCTGCCCAGACCTAGTCGCCAACACGAGGCGAATTTACTAAACGATTACAAAAAAGATGTGAAATAAAAATACAATAATGTAAAAACTCCCTCAGTGTGGATCTCTTGGAGAAGTAGACAAAGATGCGGAGTATGATCGTAGTCGATGCGGTCTTTCATCACGATGATGACGCGTGTTGAAATATTCTCCACGGATCTCCTTTAGTCTTTATGGATTTGTGGGAGTATATCTCTGAACCTTCCTCTCTATGCTGTGGCACGAAGCTCTGGAATTCTGGATCTCTAGAGGATTAAGAAGACAGAGCCAAGATGTCCTTTTTATAGACTTAGTGCTAGCGCCTGCGCTAGTGCTACCGCCGGCGCTATCCCATATTAGGACATATTCTGCGCGGCAGAATCTTCAATCGGAGGAAACTTTTCTCTCTTGCCTACTGTGCTCCTCACTATCGCCTGCGCTATCAGATACCGCCAGGCGCTATCTCCTTCTATAAGTACTCCCGTAAATTGCGCTTAAACAAATATTTCGTTGAGCGAATTTTCGTCGAACGCAGTGATGAGAATTTCGTCGAGCGCCGCTTATAGTTCGTCGAACGAAATTTCGTCGAACTCAATTCGTCGGTCAGGCTTCAACATTCGTCGAGCTCAATTTCATCGACCGGAGTTTGTCGAGAGGGCTTCAACATTCGTCGACCTCAATTTCGTTGACCGAAATTCATCGAGCGGGCATCAACATTCGTCGAACGCAAGATCAATTTCGTCGAACCCAGTATCAGTTCTCAGCTATTCCTTAGCGCTAGCGCCAGGCGCTAGGTGATACCGCCGGTGCTAGTGGGAGTTTTGGATTTGATGGCTTAAACTTGGGGGCAACCTTCTTATGTAATCCTTGAGTCATTTGGACTTTGATATCCTGCACACTTAAACACACAAGATCAAATACACATAGGATTTGTTATTCTCAAACCTAGGAGATGTGGAAGACCATGTTCCAACAGTTAGTTCTTCGGGAAGGTGTTGAGTTCATCTGCCTCTAGGTAGCTAAGTTCCTAGGGAGTGTCGAGCGACCTCCGCCTCCAGTTGAGTTGAGCTCTATGGAAGTGTTGATGTCCTCGACATCAAGGTAGATAAGTTTCTAGGGAGTGTCGAGCGGTCCTCCTCCTCTGATTGGGCTGAGCTCCTTGGAAGTGTTGAAGTCCTTGACCTCTAGGTAGCTAAGTTTCTAGGGAGTGTCGAGCGATCCTCTGCCTCTGGTTGAGCTGAGCTCCTTGGAAGTGTTGAAGTCATCGATCACTAGGTAGCTAAGTTTCTAGGGAGTGTCGAGCAGTCCTCCGCCTCCGGTTGAGCTGAGCTCCGTGGAAGTGTTGAAGTCCTCGACCTCTAGGTAGCTAAGTTTCTAGGGAGTGTCGAGCAGTCCTCCGCCTCCGGTTGAGTTGAGCTCCTTAGAAGTGTTGAAGTCCTCGACCTCTAGGTATCTAAGTTTCTAGGGAGTGTTGAGCAGTCCTCCGCCTCTGGTTGAGCTGAGATCCATGGAAGTGTTGAAGTCCTCGACCTCTAGGTAGCTAAGTTTCTAGGGAGTGTCGAGCGGTCCTCCGCCTCCGGTTGAACTGAGCTCCTTGGAAGTGTTGAAGTCCTCGACCTCTAGGTAGATAAGTTTCTAGGGAGTGTCGAGCGGTCCTCCGCCTCCGGTTGAGCTGAGCTCCTTGGAAGTGTTGAAGTCCTCGACCTCTAGGCAGCTAAGTTTCTAGGGAGTGTCAAGCGGTCATCCTCCTCCGGTTGAGCTGAGCTCCTCGAAAGTGTAGTAGCCCTCGACCTCTAGTTAGCTAAATGTCTAGAATTGTTGAATCCATTCCATCTCAGGTTGAGTTCGGTTCGACTAGGTATGTTGAGTTTCTTCCATCTCAAGTCGAGTTCGGCTCGACTAGAGATGTTGAGTTTCTTCCATCTCAGGTTCAGTTCGGCTCAACTAGAGATGTTGAGTTGCCTTCCACCTCAGGTCGAGTTTGGCTCAACTGGAGGTGTTGAGTTCTCCTCCACCTCAGGTCAAGTTTTATTAGAACTATGGTGTTGAGCTTTCTCCACCTCCAGTTGAGCTCGGCTCACAGGAGGGTTGTTAAGTGGAGAAAGGTTTTCCTTCCACCTCAAGTCGAGTACGGCTCGACTGGAGGTGTTAAGTTTTCCTCTACCTCAGGTCAAGTTTTACTAGACCTAGGGTGATGAGCTTTCTCCACCTCCAGTTGAGCTCGGCTCACAGGAGGGTTGTTAAGTGGAGAAAGGTTTGCCTTCCACCTCAGGTCAAGTTTGGCTTGACTGGAGGTGTTGAGTTTTCCTCCACCTCAGGTCAAGTTTTACTAGACCTAAGGTGTTGAGCTTTCTCCACCTCCAGTTGAGCTCGGCTCACAGGAGGGTTGTTAAGTGGAGAAAGTTTTGCCTTCCACCCCAGGTCAAGTTCGGCTTGACTGGAGGTTTTGAGTTTTCCTCCACCTCAGGTCAAGTTTTACTAGACGTAAGGTGTTGAGCTTTCTCCACCTCTAGTTGATCTCGGTTCACAGGAGGGTTGTTAAGTGGAGAAGGGTTTGCCTTCCACCTCAGGTCGAGTTCGGCTCGACTGGAGGTGTTGAGTTTTCCTCCACCTCAGGTCAAGTTTTACTAGACCTAAGGTGTTGAGCTTTCTCCACCTCCAGTTGAACTCGGCTCACAGGAGGGTTGTTAAGTGGAGAAAGGTTTTCCTTCCACCTCAAGTCGAGTTCGTCTCGACTGTAGGTGTTGATTTTTCCTCCACCTCAGGTCAAGTTTTACTAGACCTAAGGTGTTGAGCTTTCTCCACCTCCAGTTGAGCTCGTCTCACAGGAGGGTGGTTAAGTGGAGAAAGGTTTGCCTTCCGCCACAAGTTAAGTTCAGTTGGAAATCTCGGCAAGAGTAGCCCTTGAGCGGGGCCTTCCGTGGTTTCCCCTAAACCCCACCTACTCGTCAAATAGGTGGATTGGACTTTCTTTCCGAGTTTGATACAAGCTCAAAAAGAGCGAGGATTGTGTACAACCCTCATATTTGCTGAGCTGGTGTGACCCGACGCAGGTAAGATCGCAGCAGATCGGTCCGACGGAGGTCGTCAAGAACAAAAGGAGAAGGCCCGGGGGGTAGGCTTCCTTGGATGAGTGGACCTTGGGTCCACTCGCCCAAGGCCCCGGACGAGTGGACCATTGGTCCACTCGCGTAAGTGAGGAGCGAGTGGACCTTAGGTCCACTCTCCCAAGGTGGGGGCGAGTGCACCATAGGTCCATTCGCCCCGGGCAGCAATTGATACATAATTTTGTAAATAATGGTGATTTTGATTTTGATTTACAAATCCTTTCTGTTTCTTACTCCCATTATTCGACTTAGTTACGATATTCATATTCATATTCAACTTGCTTTTGGATTTTGCATTATATTGAGAATGTATGTTTTGAGAATTTTTCTTTATAATTTCCTTATGCAAGTTGATTTTAGTTTTTAATTCATTATTTTTAATTTTTAAATTATGTCTAGCTTTATTATAAGCGATTGTGCTATTTTTAAGAATGGAAACAATTGAATCAATATGATTTTGATAGTTATTTCTATATTCATCAAATGTTTCATCCATCTCTTCAATTTCAACTTTATAGTCTTTACACTTAGCACAATCATTTTTCAAAGATGAAGAGTTTTCTAAACATAATTTTTCATTTTGTTCTTTTACTAAAGTAAACTCTTTTTCAAGTTCCTTGAATTTTTATTTAATATTATTACAATCGAAACAAGATATAGAGTTTTCAAATGAATAGCATGATGGAGATACAAACATTTCATTTTTGGATTCTACATTCACATTTGCTTTCAAAGTTTTATTTTCTAAACGTAGTTTTGCATTAGCCATTTTTAGTTTCTTAATCTTACGTTTAGTAATTTGTAGCAATTGTAATGTAGAAATAGAAGTACAAAAAATATGAGATTTTGATTTCCTTACAGCGCTTGTGGATGAGGCAAGATTTGAATATATCATTTCGTTGACATTTTTTGGCACTCCTCTTCCGAAGATAGAATTTCTTCTTCTCTTTCATTTGATGTGCACTTCATGGACCCGTCATGAGAGGAGCTTTCTTGAAGGTTTGCGCAAGCTTGCATATTCTCCAATTCTTGTGTTTGTTCCATACCTGTAAGAGGAAAATCATACATTTCTTCAAGAAATTTCCAAACTTTGTATGCACTAGAAAAACAATATATTAATTTGAAGATATCTTGAGATAAAGCACAAAAAATATAATGCATAGCCTTTGCATTTAGGTGACGCTCTTATTTATTTGATTCGTCTGCTGTTCTTGTTATTGCTATATCCCAAGCATTGATATCTAATGTTTTAATAAATCTTTCCATTAACAATTTCCACCCTTTATAATTTCTTCCTTCGAATAAAGGTGGTGCAAGAGATTTTTCTTCTACATAAAAATTTTCCCACCAATAAAAGCGAGATCATGAGACGACATTATTCCCGATTGTTAAGCCGATTTGGAATAACCCGCTCTGACACCACTTATTGGATCGGTAGGCGCCCCTAGAGGGGGGGGGGGGGGGGGGGTGAATAAGGGTTTTAAAAACTTATATTGTATTTTGAAATACTTGCTTATGATTAGAGATCAAAATAGTGATTATAAATAAAGATCTAAATTGTTTTATAATAAAGGAGAGGATAATAAACAATTTAGAGAAATGAAGAACAAATCAATTTTATTACACAAAAAGAGACATGATTATTATTAATAAAATTGATTACAAAATTTTGATTTCAATGACGCTAGAAATCAAAGCGAAATATGAAAGACTCTTTTTGTTTTCTATACCGACTCGTATCCCCACGAACCGGTTGGCTTTAACTGATCCTTCCCCGGATACGACCTCAAGCCGCTCTAGCTAATCCTTCCCCGGATATGGCCTCGAGCACCCCCTAGACCTACACCCGAGACCTAGTCGCCAACACGAGGCGAATTTCTGCCCTAAGTCCTACCCAGACCTAGTTGCCAACACGAGGCGAGTTCATTAAACGATTACAAGAAAAGATGTGAAATAAAAAGACAAAAATATAAAAACTCCCTCTATGTGGATCTCTTGGAGAAGTGGACGAAGACTCGCAGAGTATGATCATAGTCGTTGCGGTCTTTCGTCACAATGACGACGCGTGTTGAAATCTTCTCCACGGATCTCCTTAAGCCTTCATGGATTGTGGGAGTATCTCTCAGAACCTTCATCTCTATGCTGTGGCACGAAGCTCTGGAATTTTGGATCTCAAGAGGATGAGGAAGACGGACCCAAGTGGTCCTTTTTATAGCCTCAGCGCTAGCGCCTGCGCTAGTGCTACCGCCGACGCTATCCCATTTTAGGACATATTCTGCGCGGCAGAATCTTCAATCTGAGGAAACAATTCTCCCTTGCCTTCTATGCTCCGCGCTACCGCCTGCGCTATAGGATACCGCCAGGCGCTATCACCTTCTATATGTGCTCCCGGAATTGCGCGTAAGCATTCTTTTCGTCGATCGAAATTTCGTCGAACGCAGCTTACAGTTCGTCGAGCGAATTTTCGTCGAACACAGTGATCAGAATTTCGTCGAGCGCCGCTTACATTTCGTCGAGCGAAAGCTAGCGCCTGCGCTAGGACTACCACCGACGCTAGTAGGAGTGTTGGATTTGATGGCTCAACTTTGGGGGCAACCTTCTTATGTAATCCTTGAGTCATGTGGACTTTGTTATCCCGCACACTTAAACACACAAGATCAAATACACATAGGATTTGTTATTCTCAAACCTAGGAGATGCGGAAGACCATGTTCCAACAATTCTCACTGTTAGGAGGCACTATCACCAAATTACTTTGACCATCCATCGACGTAGGGGAGCTACTTGGAAACACCTGGAGCGGGGATGACCTGAAAAGGTTCTACCCCTAGCGGGAATGTGTATGTCTATAAAGTTATTTTGCTTCAATAAATTCCTCTCCCCCTGAAACATGGGCCGCGAGAGTTCTTTTTCTCTTCTAGTAAGTTCTTTTCGAAGTAGGATGGAGGCCTCAGGATGGTATGTCCCCTTGGACCTCCCCGACTGTCATTCCCTACTTATTCTTCTTATTCCTATTACTACTATTGCGACGTCTTAAAAACTCTTATCAGGTAAAAATGGAAGCCTTGAGAGTGTGCGTCCTACGGGACCCCCTCGAGTGTCCTTCACAGCTCAAGCGTCATCAAAAACTATAAAGTAGGTGAGAATTCTTATAGGCGAGCATCTACAGTGCGAGCATGCAGGTGCGAGAATATCACATGCGAGTAAGGTATGATCGTCGATCGCCTCGAGTACCTCCCAAGGTCGCACCAATCGTGACGGCGATCACTCAATCTCGCTTCGAGCCTATGAGCTTAGCGAGCACTCATCGCATTCGAACATAAGATCCTAATCGATGTACAGGAAAGTATGCGAGTATAAGAAGAGAAGGTGAACAAAAAATCTTTCTTTCATTTGTATGTTCTAAAGTATTACATACACAAAAGCTTTACATATCCCAGAGCAATCAAAAAAGTGTCTTGGCGACTAGACATCATCCTCGCCTCCATCATCCTCGCCATCATCATCTTCATCCTCAACGTCGATGTCGACGTCCTCCTCTTCATCCTCATCTTCATCGTCTTCATCCTCGGCATCACTGGGCCTCGGAGCGGGAGCTCGTAGGGGAGAGGTAGACTCCTCGACGAGTAGCGCTGGGATGACGTCCATCACAGTCAAGTTCATCGCCTCCGACACCAGATGACCTTCAGCTCGCAACCTGCTCAAGATGACCTTCCTGGTTGCTCGCGCAATCTCTCGGCGAATCAGCGGCATGTCGTCGCCGTGAATCCTGATCTTCTTCCCCTGGAGGGGCCCGCCTCCGAAGGTTGTTGCTCAGCAGGGCGAATTTCCAGCTTGGCAATCCGGATTTGGGCGGCCTCCAAGGCTAGCTGAGTGTCCTCTAGCTCCTTCTCCATCTGTGACATTTTCTTTGCAGTTTCGACCTCGGCAGCCTGCGAGCATGAAAGGTAAAGGTTAGATAAATAGTCGGCAAAGTGGCGAGTATCACTGAAATGGAAGTACAATCAAGCAACGCGTGAATACCTCATACTCCTTGCACTTAGCGGCCTTTGGCCCCAAAGTGAGGATAGTTTGACCCAACACCTTGATCGTCTGCTCGTATTCGAGCAAACGCCTCGTCGTCTGGTGGCTGAGCTCAGCAGATCGAAGAAGTGAGCGCGAGTTCTGGTGGGCCAGATACTAGGTATAGACATCTTGAAGCGATTCGACGTCCGCGCGATCATATAGAGCGAACATCACGTCGAATGCCTCGCCTCTATCCTCCTAATCCTATGACTAGGCGGGGAGGATGGTGCTCTGAGTCACCTCATAGGCGCTCTCCGCCCAGGTCACCAGTGGGCGACCATAGGCATCCTCGCTTCGGAGGCCTTCATTGAAGTTTGGATGGCGGGAGGGCTCGCCATCCTCAGAAGGGTCCGCCTTCGCGCCGAGGTCTCTGCTCGCGACCTGCTTCTTTCTCCTCGAGGGCTCTGTATCCTTACCCTTTCTCTTTCTCTTTTTTGAGGACCAGCGTTCTCCCCGGCGACCACCGGGTCATCGGGGACCTGTGACAAGTCAATGGGGGATGTCAGCAACCCCCCATCCTTGCACGACGGGATCCCCGCGCCCCTTGAGGAGGAACTGCCTTCTTCGCCGCGGAGAGAGGCTCGCACGGCAGAACGCGAGTAGTTGCAGAAGTCAGAAGACAAAGTTTAGTCATCATTCAAAGATGAAAGTGCGAGTATAACGAATACTCACTCAGTAATTTACCTTCACCTGGGAAGATCTCTGCGAGCTCATCCACTCACCTCCTCCAGAAGACCACGTCAAAGTGGAAACCTCGGAAGGAGTCGAGGAGCTTCTCCCGAGGTCCCTCCAAGAAGGGAGTCGCGAAGATATGCTCGGGTGGCTGGAAGGATGTGTGAGGAATGGATTCAAAGTCGTCGGTGATGACGACTAGCTGCTCGCCCCAGCGATGATTCTTGTTCGATATGCCGACCAGGGTGCAGACGTGGTTGCAGAAGAAGATGACGCCCTCGCCGGTCACCATGAAGTGGAAGATCCTTCGGAAGGCGGAAAGATCAAAGGTGATCTTCTCTTCTTGCAAGAAGTAGAGGAACCCTATGATCATCGCCATCCCATTGGGATTGAGCTGGGCGGGGACTGTCCCGAAGTAGCGCAGAATTTGGCATAATGCTGGCTACAACGGTAGTCGCAAGCCTACCTCGAAGTGGCGAATAGGGCAGACTATCTCGCCCTCCACGAAACTATTCAACTGCTCGCTCTGGCGAGGAAGCCTGGGCGAGTACCCCGGAGACAGGTACTTCTCTGAGAATTCATCTAAGTCTTTTTAGCGCGAGATTGATTTCTTGAACGCTGTCGCTGCAAAGTTTCTCTCATGACTGTCACACCGAACAGTGGCCTCATCGCCCATCTCAATGGAAGGGAAGAAGAGAAGGCCAGCGAGTATCAAAGGCGAGAAGGAATGAAATCAAAGATACTCGTGCGAAGAAAGGTAAGGTCGTTGATAGCGTAATAAATACTTACCCACCCCCTATTTATAGGCAAAGGCAAGATATGGGGGATTGACTACCCCGCCGCGACTAGAAATAAGGGGGTAGCGAGTAACAAGGAAAGTCATTGTGTCCACGATGCGCGCCAAAGTCGTCGTTCTTCAGCACGCGAGGACCTGCATTAGAATATGAAGCAACTCGCCAAATACATGCGACATTCCGACAGCAAATACTCGCAAAAACTAAAGAAGAAAGAAAACAAAGGCATCATCGCAGAAGACAAAGCAATAAATAAAAGGCGAGATTTAATGCTCGCCAAATAATATTACAAGATCGAATGTTTTCTACATACTCGCCAGAGGTGCTCCATTCAACATACAAGCGATAAAAAGGAAAGAAGGAAAAAGCTACTGAGGCCCTTTGGTATTCGCCCGAGGGTCAAGAGGTTGAGGATGTCGCCCGACCCAGCCCATGTTGCGCTCATGCTTGAAATGCTCAAGGGCCAGCGACATCGCATCCTCGCCTTGGCACAGCTGATCTTCGATCCTCGCTAGCCTGCCCACCGAGCCCATGCTCGCCCGCATTCCGACCAACTCATCATGATGAAGCTGTTGGCGATGCTCGATCCTCACTATTCGGTGCTCCAGATCATGGATAGACTAGAAGTGGGACTCCGCGCCAACTAGCCGAGTCTCAAACTCTTCAAGCTTGGCGACTCGCACCTCTAGCTCGATAAGACGTCGATGAGGTTCGCTGATCGCCAGGAGGTCGACCTTTGCCTCCATCTCAAGGTACGTGCGAGCGACCTTCTCTTGATACTCGCGGGGCGGTAGCCCGATAACATCGATCAATGCCCCCCTCCCCCCCCCCCCCCCCCCCCGGCGTAGTGGCGCGAGCTGTAGTTAAAAGTAACCAGGCTTCAGCGACAAGCCCAACAAAGAAGAAGTGACGACTATAATGGGAGCGACCAATTACCAGGACTTCTAACTCGGCGTGGAGAAGGACTGCGGTTATCCTGCCGGCCTGCAGAAGATCTGCCGGGTGATCCCTGCTCGGAGGCACATTTCCCCGACCGCAACCATCTCATGGTATCCCCCCCCTCTCGGGGCGAAGAAGCCTGAAATCTCGCCGCGCCGCGAGGATTCTGCCTGATGGACCAAAGGAGCGGCTGGCGAGGAAGGATGAAGATCGTCTGGAGTATTGGCAGGAGGCGGCAAAGGTGGCGGTGGCGGAAGACCACCCGCGGGCAGCTACGAGGCACTCGCCAGTGCTGGTCGCAAAGAAGACGGCAGCGGTGGAGGTAGACTGCTCGCCGAAAGGCACCCGTGCTTGCTCGTCGAAGGTCACGGGGTCTCATCCAGAAGAGGCCTCTGGCCAGAAGACGTCGGAGGCTAGCCGTAGAGGATCTGCACCGAGTGACCTGTTCACGACCCCGTTTGGGTTTCTGGTGCGACCATCCGCGATGATCGCAGAGGGCGGATGTCTAGATGCTCGTCCAGAGCTCAGTAGTCGGCAGGTCTGCAAATAGAGAAAAAGTGTCAAAACCTCGCCAACAACATCAGGATAGCAACAAATGTAGCAGGACGATGAAGTGTCTACTACCTTGCTAGGGAGTAGGGTCGGGATGAGTCTGGGTCTGGGACCCAGTAGTGCTCGCCCCCGGGGCAACCTTGGACATGGAAGGCTCGGAAGCTGGCTGCTCGCCATCCTCAGATAGGCCTAGATCGTCGAGCACTTGTCGAGTGCTCGCGGAATCCCCCTGTTAGTCGGCGGGAGGATTAGCAACATCCTCCGCGGGAGCAAGTTGCTGCTTCTTTTTCTTTTTCTTCTTAGCGAGCTTCTTCCTCCTCTTGGATGCGAGGAAGTCGTCGAGCCCGTCCTGTTCGCGAGTACATTTCGGAAGAGGCGTCAGCAATCCCAAAAGGGCGGCCATATCCTCGTCGGCCTCCTCAGTGGCAGTGCGCGATATCTTAAGCGAGTTCAGAAAGGCGGTCCAATAAAAGACTCCCCCCCCCTCTATATATTTAGATTCCCAGAGCCATCCAGGAGGATATCAGGTAGAACTGATACTCGCCCAGAGCAGCTCATCGAATAAGGGTTGGATGATTCTTTCTGAGCTATTTCGTTGCTCACAAAGAGCAGAGATTGTGTACAACCCATATTCTCTGAGGGTAGGACCCGATTCAAGCCACGTAGGCCAAAAGTTAAAGTCAAAGGTCAACACAGAGGACAAGAGTCAAAGAGTGAAGACAGCCCAGCAAGCAGAGATAGCAAAAGGCATGTGCGAGTATAGGCGAGCATGTGCGAGCAAGCCCCTTATACTCGCCAAGGTTGGAGACCATAGGAGATTCTCGCAGAAGCCAAGCGAGATTCCCCTCAATGTTGTGTAGTCGTCCGGCAGGGCTGGGCAATAAATAGCCCCTCCCCTTTGGTTTTCCTATAAATAAGACCCCAGGGGTATTTGGATTGACACCTTTGGCTGAGCTTTCGGAACCCCTTTTTCGAAGACTTGTCCCCCTGAGTTCTTGACCGTTACCCTCGACCATCGTCCTAGATACCCGCCAGTTGGTGCCTTCCTCGTACCCTGCTCGACCATCTTTGGTTGTGGAGGAGAAGTCTCTTCTGATCTTTTGGGTACGTGGTGGGACCTCCCTTCCGCAGCACATGTGGTCCTGTTGTTACCGTTCTAGTCTCTTCGTCGTTACCACTCAATTTGTCTAGTCGGACTGCTAGACGAGTAGCCTCCGGCTGCATTGATCCAAATTTTGGAGTCAGGATTTTCCTGACTTCAACACTTTGGTGTGGTGAGCGTGGATCGTAGCCTGAGGAAGAAAGTCTAGTAAGAAGGCGAGATGGTCGAAGTTGGCGACCATAAGGGAGCTGCTGGTAACTCGGCAGGAGGCAGCGAGTTTATGACCATAGCAGATTTCGAAGTGTTCGCTCGACATATGGAGGAGACTATGTGAGCAGTGCTTCTTCCTCGCGTGGAGGGCACGATGACCTCGCCTCATCGCGTGACTCTGTCCGAGGTTGGTGGCCCTCCTCGATGAGCAGGGAAGGATCCCATGGAGGAAGAGCCGGAGCGACCAAGGAGGTCGCAGTTCTATCAGCAGAGCTCGCAGGGAATTCGATTTCGCAAGGTTGATGATCAGGCGAGATCCCGTGATACTCGCCCCTATGGCAAGTATGGAGGAGCTGCTTGTGTAAGACCCCCCTCCCGAAACACAAGACACGGCCGAGGGGAGTCCTATGCCCAGGACAGCCGCCTTGCGGAGGTGCCAGCTCACAAGATAGCCCCCTCCACAAGACGCCTATCCTGCCGGCTAATTCCAATATCATCATGCAAACCCATCAATAAAATATATAAACAACATAAGCCATAATTCACAAGTAAGTAAAAATGTCCATAAAAGCAGGTAGCTACAAAAGCACCTGAACAACATCAGAGTACCTGTTGCCCTAAGGCTACAACTCAAACACTCGCTCACATCTGACACTGACGGTAGCGAAGGTATCGTAGTCACCGACCCTGCCATCCTGGCCGGTCTGACCTCCTGCATCGCTCGCTGCTGCTCCCCCTAGGTGTACTCCTAAAACAATGGTGTAACAACCGTTAGTCATAAAGACTAAGTGGCTTCACATCCTCTCCCCCGGTGACTCCAAGGCACCGGGCGGAAGGGAATGAAGAAAAGCTACAATATAGTCAGTAGTAGCAAAAACAGGTGACAGGGAAAGATGTAATTACAGCAGTGTATCAAATGTATAAGAAGTACATCTAACAGGTAATATGACAATGTCAGAGTATAAGCAGGTAGTGAAACAACGCAGAAGAAGTAAGCAGTTCATATCGTACCTTAACTTATATGAATGCCCAAACAAACTTATAAGTTAAGGTTTCCATGTTGGAACCCATCATATAAAAGAGCCCATACTAATTTATATGATGGACTCGATGCGGTGCAATGCTATGATTATGAATGATGAATGTAATGCAATGATTATGATATGATGACTCACCCATGCATAGTGTTGGAACATGGTCTTCCGCATCTCCTAGGTTTGAGAATAACAAATCCTATGTGTATTTGATCTTGTGTGTTCAAGTGTGCAGGTTTACTAGGTCCACATGACTCAAGGAGTACACATGATGACTGCCCCCAAAATTGAGGCCAAAATTCGAAGAGGTTCACTAGCGCCGGGCGCTAGCGTTGATGAGCGCGTTTCCGGTAGCTGTTATGGAAGGCGCTAACGCCTGGCGGTAGCGGATAACGCCAGCGGTATCGGTGAACACAGAAGGAATGAAAGCCTCGTTGCAGCAGATTGGAGATCCTGCCGCGCAAGAAGTTTCTTAATCAGGGATAGCGCCGGCGGTAGCTACTAGCGCTGGCGGTAGCTTGGCGCACAAGAGGCATGGAGCAATAGGTTGCCGCGGATGGGAGATTCTGCCGCGCAAATTGTTTCTTAATCCGGGCTAGCGCCGGCGGTAGCGCTAGCGCCGGCGGTAGCGCTTGGGAAATAAAAGGACCCCCTCTCCTCTTGTTTTCGTACACCAATTGCACCTTAGAGAGAGAGTACTATAATTCCAGAGGCCTATCTTGGCCGAAATTTGAGGTCCTGGCGAAGCTCTGCCAACTTCTGAAGGAGGATTCCATCACGCCAAAGCCAAACGAAGTCCGCTTCGACACACGCTGATTCTACAACGGATCTTCGCCTCCATATTCAGAAGTTCATCTTAAGGGAAGTTTTTATTATTCTGTTTATCTTTCTTTGTAAACGGTAGAGAAATCGCCTCGTGTTGGCTACTAGGTCTGGGGTAGGACTTAGGGCTGAAATTCGCCTAGTGTTGGCGACTAGATCTAGGCTAGGTCTAGGGGGTGCTCGAGGCCTTTCTGGGGATAGATTGGCTAGAGCGGCTTGAGGCCGTATCTGGGGAGAGATCGGCCAAAGCCAACCGGTTCATGGGGATACGAGTCGGTATAGAAAACGAAAAAGAATTTTTATTAGTCGCCCCCGATTTCTAGCGTCATAGAAATCAAGTTTTGTAAAACATTATTTGATATTAATAAAGCATATCTCTTTATTATTGTTTTACTTGATGTCTCTTTATTAATCTTGCAATATTCCAAAGTTTTTATAAATATAATCTAAAGTTTTTGAAAACCCTTATTCACCCCCCCTCTAAGGGCGCCGACCGATCCAACAAGTGGTATCAGAGGGAGGTTTTATTCCAATCGGCTTTAACAGCTGGGAATAATGGCGTCTCATGATCTCGCTTCAACTAGTGAGGAAAATTTTTGTGAAGAGGAAAAATCACTTGCACCACCTTTATTTGAAGGGACAAATTATAAAGGATGGAAAATCTTAATTGAAAAATTTATTAAAACTTTAGACATCGAAGTTTGGAATTTTGCAATTGCAAGACCCGCAAATGAATCAAATAAAAAAGAACTTCAATTAAATGCAAAAGCTAAACACTATTTGTTTTGCGGTCTATCTAATGAAATTTTCAAATTAATATATTGCTTTTCAAGTGCATATAAAGTATGGAATTTTCTTGAAGAAATGTATGATTCTCCTTCTACAGGTATAGAACAATCGCAAGAACCGGAGAATATGCTAGCATGCACAAATCTTCAAGAATGCCCCTCTCATGACGGATCAATGGAGCACACATCTAATAGAAGAGAAGAAGAAGTATTGTGTTCGGAAGAGGAGTGCCAAAAAGATGTCAAAGAAACGATATGTTCAAATCGTGCCTCTCCCGAAAGCAATGTAAGGAAATCAAATTCTATCTTTTGTACTTCTATCTCTTCATTACAATTATTACAAAATACTAGGCGCAAAATTGAGAAATTAAAGAATGCTAATAAACTATTGCGCTTAGAAAATAAAAATTTAAAAGCAAAAGTTAAAGTAATATCAAAATCTGATTATCTAGCTTTACTTATGTCACTTCAATTGAAAATACAAAACCTTGTCTTGATTGTAATGATATTAAAAAAAAAGTTAAGGAACTTGAAAAAGAAATTATTTTTATAAGAGAACAAAATGAAAAATTATGTTTAGAAAATTCATCTTTAAAAATTAATTGTGCTAAGTGTAAGGACTATGAAATTGAAATAAAAGAGATGGATGAAACATTTGATGAGTATAGGGATAAATATGAAAAACATATTGACTCAATTGTTACCACTCTCAAAAATAGCACATTAAATTATAATAAAGCTAGACATAATTTAAAAATCAAGAATGATGAACTAAAATAAAAAATCAACTTGCTTAAGGAAATCATTAAGAAAAACGCTCAAAACATTCATTCACAATCTCAAGGTATATCTAAAAGCAAGTTGAATATAATTTCTCAAAATGTTGATAAATCCAACAAAGGAAATAAAGAATATCAAATGCTTGAAAATAAAATTCCAAATCATTATCATTTACAAAATAACCACTCTCCCAACATAAATTTAAAGGTAAACAAATTTCCTATAAAGAATGTTTTGCAAAATCGTCATGGAAATTTGATAAATAAGAATAATATTAAACCAATGTTTGAATGGCGGCCAAAAGTTAAAGATGAAACACAAACTCAAATCAAAAGGGCCCATTCAATCACATCTCCCCAAAAGAAAACACGATGTATTTGGGTACCCAAAGGAACCGTCACTCCCGGTCCTCTTTGGATACCTAAATCTCTTATTCATTAGTATCCCATCATTTGCATGAAGTAGAAATCAATTAAAATGAAATACACAAATTTCTACTTCATGATGTGCTTTAATGTTTTTCCTATCTTTTTCTTTTTGTGTTTCTTTTAAACTATCATGTCATGGTCATCCTATACAATATTGAAAATATGATTTTATCTCTTAAAAGTTTAATATGGTTTTATAAAACAAATTGATCAAAATTCAAAATCATATTTTGATGACCTATCTTTTATTATTATATTCATTGCTTCTAAATATCTTATATTATCCATATGAATCAAACTCTAAATTTGCTATAAGATATTTCAAATTAAATCCTATTACTAGATTTTTTAGCCTTCACCAACAAGTGGATAAAATTCTGAATTTGCTATGAGATATTTATCTAAATTAAAAAGAAAAACACACAAGACATATTGAAAGATTAATTGTCATAAATATTGATGCCATACGCACCACCATGATCTATTGATATCTTTTGCTAAAACTTTCTAAAATCATAATTCATATCAAGAATCATCTATCACATTTTATATAATGACAATTGGTATTATAATTGTTTACCATGGTTGGTGTTATGGTGTATTATGTGTGTATTGTGATTTATTTCTAGTTTAGACCTATGAATCATTTTGATATCAAACCAAATAGAATTGTCACTCCATTTTAGGTTTATAAATTGAAACACTATCAAACTTTGGCATAACATTAATCTCAAACTTATCATACTAACATTGGTACCTAAAGAACATTTGTGTCTATGATAGGTTTTATAAGTTTTTGTCAAGACATATTGTCTGGATATTGGTATCTAGGGCATACCTAGTTTATGCTTCGCATATACATTAGTTCATAATTAAAAAATCATGCTTATTTGGTGAATTCAAACATGATGTCTTGTGGCTACATTCTCTATCTATTACATTATTTTGGTAAACACAAGACTTTGAAAAATCATAATAAAGATATAAGAAAATATGTCTCATGCGATGATTAGGTGTCCTAGATCTTTCAAATTAACACAAATTCAAAAATGCATTTTTTTGGTGTTTAACCATAAAAAACATCTCCTTAAATTCTGCAATTTCAGCAAGAAACTCCTAATGGGACACCTAATCAAGATCAAGAATCAAAATTTCCAATATCCTCAAAAATCACTTACTGTCTCCCGCGCTAGCGCTACCGCAGGCGCTAGCGTCCATGTTCGATTTTCTGTATTTTTTAAATTCGAAAAATCCATAAAAATATATAAATCTATATTTTCTATTTAGTTTTTGCACTTCTGTTTTTCTTTATTTTTTGAAAAATCAAATACAAAAATACAAAAGACAAATTACAAAAATATTATATATTTTGCCTTTGTGGTTTGTCATTTGTTTAAATTATATTTTTTAAAGCAAAAATCAAATACAAAAATATAAAACAAAAAATTATCAAAAATTGTTAGTTTTTGAACTTAACTTTTTACTTGTATCTTGCGAAAGGGTGATTTGGGCTATCATCCCATCATATCACCTAGTACCGGGCGAACCTCTCACAAGGTAGCCCTCGGGAAGTCCAAGATCAATTTTATAAGTTCAAACTTTAAATAAAAATTATTTTTCAAAAATATCTGTATGGACTTTATTGTAAAAATTAAGCATGAGTTAATCTATTATTCAAAACTTCTATAATGTTGCAATTTATCTTTTCAAACTACTTTGAATATTGTCTTCATCATGCTTTGATACATCTATTAATATGTGCATAAATTATATTGAAAAAGTTGTGTAGAACTATGCGTAGCATGCCTCTAAGTATGAGTAATGTTTTATGTTTGATAATGATTGCAATTCACTCACTTATTTTGGCATTGTCTACTTATGTGTTTAATCTAAGAATGTTTGTGTATGTTTTGTAATAGTACAATGAATTAAAATTGCACAAGTATCTTACCTACACAACCTTTATTTGCACTTTTAAAAGTTAAGAAAAGTGGTTATCTTTTTCATAAATTATATTGGTTTGCAAAACAAGTGTATTCGGAGAACTTTGTACAAAACAAAATCATAAAATAAAGTGACAAAGATAAATCCACCAAGCACTACTTGAACCTCCTGATAAGTCTTAATAAGCATTGTGAGGTTGAGCACCTTGGAAAGAATAATAAAGTATCTTGTGCAAACCATAACTTTCTTTCAAAATAAAAACCACTTATTCTTAAGTACACCGGATCACAATAAAAATCAATCTTGAAGAATAAAACTATGTGATCCCCCAAGCACTACTTTGCACCCTGATGAGTCTTGATAAGCATTGTGTGTGCAAAGCACCTTGGTAATTGTACATTTTTTTGTGCATTGAAGTGAGTGGAAGTAAAATTATTTGTGTTTTATTGTGCTCTTTACTTTACATATTACTTGTATTTTTGATTAAAACATTTGTTTACTCTATTCAAAATACACTCTTATGCACATCATTATCTTCCATAACACTTCTTCTCATGAGTATTGGATCCTAATGCTAATTCTATATTACTTTTTATTTATGAAATGCTCTAGATAATCTAGCATGTGTTCTACAATGTTTTTGTATGTTTTTTGAAATTAAGAATTAAAGTAACATTGTGGTCATCTCTTTTTGATAAACATTATTTCATGCTTGGTTATTCTAAAATTTAAAACTGCAAAATGATTTCCAAAAACATCATTTTTTTGTGATCTTTACCTCATATTTTTGGGATTATCATTACTATTTGCTATAAGTCTTCCGCATCTTAACCATATAAGTGTTTTTTTTACCTTGCGCTTTCATGCTTACTTCATATCTTGTATTATTTGCATCATCACTTATTCTTAAAAATTCCTATCTTTCATTAAGTGATAGATTTCCTTGGAACACTTTTTATTGGTTACTTCAAACATAAAAATCTTTTATGCTAAAAACTCTGAAATTTTGTAATAACTCTGATCTATTTCAATGAAATACAATTCCAAAATCTCCTTATCATTTACCTAAAAAGCTTGATCATGCCTTATCTTTTATTTACACATTTTTTAGTGCTTTGTTTCCCTACCCACTTTTGCTAATAACAAAGGGGGAGAACTAACATGATAAAATGCAAAAGGGGGAGAACTAATTAACATGATAAATATAACCCGCTATCAAAAACCCAACATGACAAATTAAGATGATAGCTTACATATTAGGGGAGCATTCACTTAGGGGGAGCATGTATTTAGGGGGAGCAAGTCTAACATGCTAGAATCAATTATTATCCTAAGTCATCACTCTCTCACACACACAAGTATAGTTTCATCATGCTTATCTATTAATGCTTTGATTTATCATTAATGGATTTGTTATTATCAAAAGGGGGAGTTTGTTGGAACATGGTCTTCCGCATCTCCTAGGTTTGAGAATAACAAATTCTATGTGTATTTGATCTTGTGTGTTCAAGTGTGCAGGTTTACTAGGTCCACATGACTCAAGGAGTACACATGATGACTGCCCCCAAAATTGAGGCCAAAATTCGAAGAGGCTCACTAGCGCCGGTGCTAGCAACTAGCGCCGGGCTTTAGCGTTGATGAGCGCATTTCCGGGAGCTGTTATGGAAGGCGCTAACGCCTGGCGGTAGCGGATAACGCCGACGGTATCGGTGAACACAAAAGGAATGAAAGCCTCGTTGCCGCGGATTGGAGATCCTGCCGCGCAAGAAGTTTCTTAATCAGGGATAGCGCCGACGGTAGCTACTAGCGCTGGCGGTAGCTTGGCGCACAAGAGGCATGGAGCAATAGGTTGCCGCGGATGGGAGATTCTGCCGCGCAAATTGTTTCTTAATCCGGGCTAGCGCCGGCGGTAGCGCTAGCGCCGGCGGTAGCGCTTGGGCAATAAAATGACCCCCTCTTTTCTTGTTTTCGTACACCAATTGCATACACCTTAGAGAGAGAGTACTATAATTCCAGAGGCCTATCTTGGCCGAAATTTGAGGTCCCGGCGAAGCTCTGCCAACTTCTGAACGAGGATTCCATCACGCCAAAGCCAAACGAAGTCCGCTTCGACACACGCTGATTCTACAGCGGATCTTCGCCTCCATATTCAGAAGTTCATCTTAAGGGAAGTTTTTATTATTCTGTTTATCTTTCTTTATAAATGGTAGAGAAATCGCCTCGTATTGGCGACTAGGTCTGGGGTAGGACTTAGGGCTGAAATTCGCCTCATGTTGGCGACTAGATCTAGGCTAGGTCTAGGGGGTGCTCGAGGCCTTTCTGGGGATAGATTGGCTAGAGCGGCTTGAGGCCGTACCTGGGGAGAGATCGGCTAAAGCCAACCGGTTCGTGGGGATACGAGTCGGTATAGAAAACGAAAAAGAATTTTTATTAGTCGCCCCCGATTTCTAGCGTCATAGAAATCAAGTTTTGTAAAACATTATTTGATATTAACAAAGCATATCTCTTTATTATTGTTTTACTTGATGTCTCTTTATTAATCTTGCAATATTCCAAAGTTGTTATAAATATAATCTAAAGTTTTTGAAAACCCTTATTCACCCCCCCCCCCCCCCCCTCTAAGGGCGCCGACCGATCCAACACATAGTTGCTATGTCGACATAGACCTACAGTTCTCGCTTTTTGAGAGGTAGCTAACCACTCAGGCATCTCCCGTCGTGGCTAGACGGAGACAGTGGAACGAGCTCCTCCACTACTAGGAGGGTATGAACACTATCAGTCCTAGGCCTCTGTACGCCTCGACGCTAAGAACACACAGCGGAGACCCTGCGTACTGCTCGCATCATGCTGAGCCTTCAAGGACACAGAAGGGGACTTGGGTAGGTGAGCACCAAGAGTCCAACCCAACCGTTCTAGAGTCTAACTGTCGGCTTTCGTCGGTGTCACGACTAGCAAGCCCGTAGACCCGCCACAAGAAATCCTCCAACCCGGATCATTACACCACCATGTGTAAACCATGCACAATCATGCAATTCCCATGCACACTCGTGCAATCAAGCACCCAGGGACTAACGGATGGAGCCTTCTTACCTTTCACATCATACTAGTTCAACCGATGCTAATTAGCTTCCAAGGCCCCCAACAACCGGGTCCTTAACATTTCACCACAAGATATAACCATATCTTATAATCCACACAAAACCATCAATGCTACTGATACCGAGTTGTCATGACTCTTTGCAGTAGCGTGTGTATAACATGGAAATTTCCATACTAGATCCTGTAGGACTACTTGTGCGTTTAACGTCACGTTTCCAAAATCCTGGTCCAGATGGGCACCTTAAACTCTCTTTTTAGCATAATAATTTATAGCGGCATGTTTAAATATGAATTCATTCTAAAACCAAATCCACAAAACTTCTACTATAAATCATAATTAATGCCGGATTCATTACCACCAAATTTCGACCTCATTGTATTATGCAATACGTATTTACGGTGCTCTACATTTATATGACCATTATAAACAATGTTAAACACTTAGATCTCACCCATAATCAATGTTATTAACCTTCACCATCAACCACACATGCCCTTTTTACGATTCCACATATAACTAGTAATTAAAGGGTCATTTAAGGAGACATCTCAATAGAAATAAATCTGAAATTATTATCACATGTCCGTACTAGCATGTACATGATTCATACAAAATTTCGGCCCAAGCGGCCTTCGCACTCAGCATTTATATCTCCTTCAAAATTTATCAAATGAAACGGCAATAACTTTAATACCACTTATCCAAATATCATGAAATTCAACAGGGATCTACATATTGTTGTCACCAATATCTCCACCAATTTTCATGAGCATCCAACCAATATCTTAAGAGAAATCCACAAAATACTGAGATCGGAAGTCTTATGACACAATTTACTAAAACTGGATTTCTGGGTGCTACAGTTGTCCAAAAATTATGATCCACCCCATTTTGGAAAGCTAACATCAAGGGCTACGATATTCATGTTGAGTCCCAAACCCAGATCCAAGTGGGTCCTACCTAAAATCTGCTCTGAAGTCAACTGCAGAAATCTGGACAGCAAAACAGCACGCACTTATCACCTCCCAGCTTTCTGGACAGTCCACTCGACTGGACCTGTAGGGAGCTACAGGTCACTTCAGAAAACGGGTAACCTATTGTCGAAAATTTCTTTCCGAGGGCTACAACATTTGTGTTGAGCCCGAAGTCTAATTCCAGTGGGATCAAGCCTAAAAATTGGCTCGAACCCAGCTGCGCACAATTTTACCCCATTAATAACCAAGTGAAATGATATAATATGAACTTCTTTAGCAAGGGGCTATCATCACCTTTATCACACCATCATAGTTAACAACCCTATTTAACAAGGGGTACAAAGGGTTAGATCATTACAACTTCTCTCATCCAATACTCCCTCCATAGACCATGGATTTCAATGAAACCAAATCCTATCTCTTCCTTTTGGAGAGAAGAAATGATTGAAGGAACTTTCGCGGCAATCGGTGCCCTAAAAAAGAAAGATCCGATATGGTCTTTTCCTAGGAAACTCCATTAACTCACAAGCCAAGCTCTTTTGAGCTCAACACCTCTCCTAATTTTTCTCTATGATCTAGCACCAAGGGAGAGGGAACGAAAGTCACCTAATTTCTGGCCGACGATCATGTTTGTCTCCTCGACGGCATGGCGGCGGTTGGCCGAGCTCAAGCCCTTCTCCCAAGTTGCTCCTTCAAAACCCTAGGTTGAAACCTTAAGGTGAGGGAAAAGAAGAAGAAGAAGAAAAAGAATACTCTTCTGACTCCATTATTCCAGCCCATTCGGCTAGGGAAGAAGGAGAGAGAGAGAGAGAGAGAGAGAGAGAGAGAGAAAGATAGAAAGAGAGATAAAGAGATAGCATTAATGGCATTAAATGCAATTTCCATTTCCAAGGCATGTTGAAAATCACCTGATTTCTCGAGAAAAAGAATGGGCCAGGCCATTCGTCGAATGCCGTTCGGCGAACGCCAGATCAGGTCGTTCGAGGAACGCAGCCTTCAGGCCGTTCGTCGAACGAAGCCTTCAGGCCGTTCGTCGAACGCAGCCTTCAGGCCGTTCGTCGAACGCAGCCTTCAGGTCGTTCGTCAAAATTCGTCGAACGCAGCCTTCAGGCCGTTCGACGAACGCAGCCTTCAGGACGTTCGACGAACGCAGCCTTCAGGCCGTTCGACGAACGCAGCCTTCAGGCCGTTCGTCGAACGAATCCTTCAGGTCATTCCTCGAACGCAGCTTCCTAATTGAGGGCTACCTCCACTCTTGGAGATCAGGGCACAACCCTATTAGGATCTCCAGATCCCACCTGGTCTGAGCATCTCTAAGTGACCCGTGTCACTCGAGGGGTCTAGTTCGAACTGGGATGTTACAAATCCAATAAATGAAGAAACAATTTCGTCACCGAAATTTAAGTTGAGGTTATGGGGTTTAAGTTCAAATCACAAAAGTCATCTGTAGTACACTTTAAATCCCGCTCACCACTAGTGAGGGTCACAACTCATTCACATCACCTCACTTCCAATTTCTCTCGTGTGTACTTCCGTTATATTTCATGACTCTTATAATCCAAATTATGCATAGAAAAATCTTAAGTGTCTCTCATCCTGATGCAAACACAAATATGGTGGTGATAAGACATAGTTGGGTTTATAGCCACACTCTCACTACGGGCAGGTCGGAAACAACCAAAACCCATACTCCCTTGTTCCCTCACCTTAATAAACCAACTTTCATTGCACCTTTGATCTAAATCCCCTTAAGATCAGTGACCCCGATACACATGAGGTTACCACTCGTGCCTCCGGATAAAATTTAGAATCCTCCTACAAGGGAGTCATGTGCTTTAGATTTGCAAAAATAAATTGATTCTTCCAATCCCAAGCATCATTATCCAAATAACGTGTAGCACTTTCAACATCATCACTTCAGCGCAACCAAAATTTTAGCATTAAATGAGGATGGCCTCGAAGTCAAACGGGTGATTAACCATAAAATTCACAATGTCATATCCTTGCGTCAAATTTTTAAATACCCAAACGGTTATTATATCCGCAAGATTGTCTCTCTTATGTATTAAAGATGTAGAAGCAAGCCTTAACCTCATCTTCTAGTACCACCATCATTATCCATATCATTATCAACCGATTCCATCAATGTCATCCCGTCCGAGGCAATCATTCATACAACACACATCTTTTACACTTTGCACGACATCCACTTGATATTAAGTTTCAACAACCGTTATGATCACGTTACATGTGCAAGGGCATTCATGCAAAAGACACCAACCAAGCCCAATATCAAGTTATGGCAAGATAATTACAATGGTCAGACTTCATGGATGTTTACTGCTTGACTTCAAATCCACATAATAGTCAAGTCCTACACTCAGCCCACCGTACTTGCCATAACATTATGCCCTTTCAATCCATCAACTACCAAAAATGATGCTACTACCTCAAGGGTTTAAGCTCAGAAAGCGTTTATGTTTCCGAAATGTTTCCAAATTCCGCATGTGATCATCCGATGATGCTTATCATTTGGTTCTGGTGATATTATGAATCGTTATCGAGGCTCAAAGTAAGGTGAATCCATGACTCTACACCTCGCATGGGTGATAATCACATCATTCCCTTCTAATAACACGTGACCTCGAGTCAAGTGTTACTTTTGTCTACTCCCGGTTCTACTTTGATTTGCACCAGATTCAAAAATTGGCGCCACTTTTATCCCGTGATTTAAATCATTTCATTTAAGGGCTCCTCAACCGTGAACATATACCCATACGTTTTTGGACAATTTCTTCCACCGCCCATATGGTACATTTATATATGTTTGAACTTAACATGAACCAAGGTGCAAGACTCGAGATGATTTCCCTTCGACACGGGTTATGCAGACTACCAAAAGTAAGGCAAACTTCACAATATGATAAACTAAATCAAATCAATTCCAAGCGCCCTACCATACCTGCCAACGATCATCCATGGCATGTTTATTTTTTTATGAAAACTTTCAGGATTTTTTTTAGATCATCAATCAAGTCATATTAATCTTGTTGAATCCACCGCCTAACATTTATTAATTTCCCAATGTCAAGTAATTACAACACTAAAGGGAATGTTCACCAAGAATTTCCAAACTCAGGGGTAGTTTATCGTCATACCAGCAATGCATGCACAAAATTTCATTAACTTCCCAGTTATAATGTTATTACAACATAGCTGCATATCTCCAAAGTGTTAATTTACTACTCTTCTTATTACTTATCCACATAATCTTAGAACAATATAGAGAAAATTATCATCTGCAAAATGCTTTCCTCTCTTATTACGCTAATAAAATTCCTATCAACCCAAACATGGCCTTAGCAGCCCACCTTGCTTAAGGTGAATTAACCCTTCAAGGGTCCCCACTTCCAATGTAAAAAATTACAACAATTTTAAATCCTCAAGGAACCCAAGTCGGTACATAACTAGCCCAATAAACGAAGAGATAAGCCCCCGTATCTCTTTGAACAACATCAGAGTACTTGTTGCCCTAAGGCTACAACTCAAACACTCGCTCACATCTGACACTGACGGTAGCAAAGGTATCGTAGTCACCGACCCTGCCATCCTGGCCGGTCTGACCTCCTACATCGCTCGCTGCTGCTCCCCCTGGGTGTACTCCTAAAACAATGGTGTAACAACCATTAGTCATAAAGACTAAGTGGCTTCACATCCTCTCCCCCCGCGACTCCAAGGCACCAGGCGGAAGGGAATGAAGAAAAGCTGCAATATAGTCAGTAGTAGAAAAAACAGGTGGCAAGGAAAGATGTAATTACAGCAGTGTATCAAATGTATAAGAAGTACATCTAACAGGTAATATGACAATGGCAGAGTATAAGCTGGTAGTGAAACAACGCAGAAGAAGTAAGCAGTTCAATCGTACCTTAACTTATATGAATGCCCATACAAACTTATAAGTTAAAGTTTCCATGTTGGAACCCATCATATAAAAGAGCCCAAACTAATTTATATGATGGACCCGATGCGGTGCAATGCTATGATTATGAATGATGAATGTAATGCAATGATTATGATATGATGACTCACCCATGCATAGTTGCTATGTCGACATAGACCTACAATTCTCGCGTTTTGAGAGGTAGCAAACCATTCAGGCATCTCCCGTCGGGGCCAAACGGAGATAGTGGAACGAGCTCCTCCACTACTAGGAGGGTATGAACACTACCAGTCCCAGGTCTCTGTACGCCTCGACGCTAAGAACACACATCGGAGACCCTGCGCACTGCTCGCATCATGCCGAGCCTTCAAGGACACAGAAGGGGACTTGGGTAGGTGAGCACCAAGAGTCCAACCCAACCGGTCTAGAGTCTAACTGTCGGCTTCTGTCGGTGTCACGACTAGCAAGCCCGTAGACCCGCCACAAGTAATCCTCCAACCCGGATCATTACACCACCATGTGTAAACCATGCACAAACATGTAATTCCCATGCACACCCGTGCAATCAAGCACCCAGGGACACACAGATGGAGCCTTCTTACCTTTCACATCATACAAGTTCAACCGATGCTAATTAGCCTCCAAGGCCCCCAACAACCGGGCCCTTAACATTTCACCACAATATATAACCATAACTTATAATCCACACCAAAACATCAATGCTACTCATACCGAGTTGTCATGACTCTATGCAGTAGCGTGTGTATAACATGGAAATTTCCATACTAGATCATGTAGGACTACTTGTGCGTTTAACATCACGTTTCCAAAATCCTGGTCCAGATGAGCACCTTAACCTCTCTTTTCAGCATAATAATTTATTGCGGCACGTTTAATTACGGATTCATTCTAAAACCAAATCCACAGAACTTCTGCTATAAGTCATAATTAATGTCGGAATCATTACCACCAAATTTCGACCTCATTGTATTATGCAATACGTATTTACTGTGCTCTACATTTATATGACCATTATAAATAATGCTAAACACTTAGATCTCACCCATAATCAATGTTATTAACCTTCACCATCAACCACACATGCCCTTTTTACGATTCCACATATAAGTAGCAATTAAATGTTCATTTAAGGAGACATCTCAACAGAAATAAATCTTAAATTATTATCACAGGTCCGTACTAGCATGTACATGATTCATACAAAATTTCGGCCCAAGCGGCCTTCACATTCAGCATTTATATCTCCTTCAAAATTTATCAAATGAAACGGCAATACCACGTATCCAAATATCATAAAATTCAATAGGGATCTACATATTGTTGTCACCAATATCTCAACCAATTTTCATGATCATCCAACCAATATCTTAAGAGAAATCCACAAAATACTGAGATCCGAAGTCTTATGACACAGTTTACTAAAACTGAATTTCTGGGTGCTACAATTGTCCAAAAATTATGATTCACCCCATTTTGGAAAGCTAACATCAAGGGCTACAACATTCATGTTGAGTCCTAAACCTAGATCCAAGTGTGTCCTACCTAAAATCTGCTCTGAAGTCAACTGCAGAAACCTGGACAGCAAAACAACATGCACTTATCACCTCCCAGCTTTCTAGACAGTCCACTCGACTGGACCTGTAGGGAGCTACAGGTCACTTCAGAAAATGGGTAACCTATCGTCAAAAAGCTCTTTCCGAGGGCTACAACTTTTGTGTTGAGCCCGAAGCCTAATTCCAGTGGGATCAAGCCTAAAAATTGGCTCGAACCCAGCTGCGCACAATTTTACCCCATTAATAACCAAGTGAAATGATATAATTTGAACTTCTTTAGCAAGGGGATATCATCACCTTTATCACACCATTATATAGTTAACAACCGTATTTAACAAGGGGTTTTAACAGAGAATTTACTCCTCATCTTTTCACCTAATAAATAAATTAACATCCTACTTAACAGGGAACTATTCATCATCTTCCCCAAAAACAAAGGGTTAGGTCATTACAGCTTCTCTCATCAAATACTCCCTCAATAGACCATGGATTTCAACGAAACCAAATCATATCTCTTCCATTTGGAGAGAAGAAGTGATTGAAGGAACTTTCGCGGCAATCGGTGCCATAAAAAAGAAAGATCCGATTTGGTCTTTTCCTAGGAAACTCCATTAACTCACAAGCCAAGCTCTTTTGAGCTCAACACCTCTCCTAATTTTTCTCTACGATCTAGCACCAAGGGAGAGGGGTCGGAAGTCACCTGATTTCTGGCCGACGATCGTGTTCGTCTCCTCGATGGCATGGCGGCGGTCGGCCGAGCTCAAGCCCTTCTCCCATGTTGCTCCTTCAAAACCCTAGGTTGAAACCTTAAGGTGAGGGAAAAGAAGAAGAATACTCTTCTGACTCCATTATTCCAGCACATTCGGCTAGGGAAGAAGGAGAGAGAGAGAGAGAGAGAGAGAGAGAGAGAGAGAGAGAGAGAGAAAGATAGAAAGATAGAAAGAGAGATAAGAGATAGCATTAATGGCATTAAATGCAATTTCCATCCAAGGCATGTTGAAAATCACCTGATTTATCGAGAAAAAGAAAGGGCCAGGCCGTTCGTCGAACGCCGTTCGACGAACGCCAGATCGGGTCGTTCGACGAACGCAGCCTTCAGGTCGTTCGTCGAACGCAGCCTTCAGGCCGTTCGTCGAACGCAGCCTTCAGGCCGTTCGTCGAACGCAGCCTTCAGGCCGTTCGTCGAACGCAGCCTTCACGCCGTTCGTCGAACGCAGCCTTCAGGCCGTTCGTCGAACGCAGCCTTCAGGCCGTTCGTCGAACGCAGCCTTCAGGCCGTTCGTCGAACGCAGCCTTCAGGCCGTTCGACGAACGCAGCCTTCAGGCCGTTCGACGAACGCAGCCTTCAGGCCGTTCGACGAACACAGCCTTCAGGCCGTTCGACGAACGCAGCCTTCAGGCCGTTCGACGAACGCAGCCTTCAGGCCGTTCGACGAACGCAGCCTTCAGGCCGTTCGACGAACGCAGCCTTCAGGCCGTTCGACGAACGCAGCCTTCAGGCCGTTCGACGAACGCAGCCTTCAGGCCGTTCGACGAACGCAGCCTTCAGGTCGTTCGTCGAACGAAGCCTTCAGACCATTCCTCAAACACAGCTTCCTAATTGAGGGATACCTCCACTCTTGGATATCAGGGCACAACCATGGCCTATTAGGATCACTAGATCCCACCTGGTCCGAGCATCGTCTGTCGGTGGGAAGAGCTCATTATGTGAGGATATTCTTGCTGCTCCCATGTCAGAGGGATTCAGAGAGTCGGTGATGAGTTCTTTCCAAATCTCTTAACACCTAACATCAGAGACACTTTCAAGAAAACCATGTCCCTAACCGCGAACTCCAGATAAACTTTTCTCCGATTTGCATACTTTTCATAACGCTCTTGAGCCACACAAAGCTTCTCATGAATATGCAACACAACAATGCTCATCTCTTCCAAGGCTTCTGGACCTAACAACGGACTCTCACCAACCTCAGCCCAAAATAGGGGAGTCAGGCAACGCCTCCCATACAAAGCTTCAAAAGGGGCTATCTATAAACTCTCATGATAACTGTTGTTGTAAGCAAACTCCATAAGTCCAAGACATTTATCCCAGGCTCCACCATGGTCCGGAATATAGCATCTAATCATATCTTCTAAAATCGGATTCACTCTTTTCGTTTGATCATTTGTCTGCGGATGATAAGCGGTAGAATACCTGAGGTCAGGGCCCAAAGCTCCTTGGAAGCTTCGCCAGAAATGAGACATATATCTGGAATCCCAATCTGACATAATACTCACTGGCACACCATGCTATCTGATGACTCATCCAAATAAAGCTTTTCTATTTTCTCCATGGAATAGCCAATCTTAAAAGGCACGAAGTGAGCACACTTTGTCAATTTGTTGACAATATCTTACACAGCATCATGCCCTCGGGGAGACCTCGGCAAACCGGTAATGAAATCCATAGAAATACTCTTCCACTTCCAGCTTGGAATATCCAAATGTGTCAACTTACCTCCAGGCCTCTTATGATCCGCCTTGACATGATAGCATGTATAACATTCTGATGCAAACATTGCTATATCGTTATTCATACCCGACCACCAAACAATCTGCTTCAGATCTCGGTACATCTTTGTAGAACCAGGGTGATAGGCAAGGCTAGAACCATGCGCTTTATCACAAATCTTTTTCTGAATATCCTTAATAGCGGGAATGCAATATCTACCCCGGTACTTCAAGGTACCAACCTCATAGATTGAGAAATCCGGCAATTCTCCCTTTACGGTTCTACCTCGAATGTGCTGCAAATCAAGATCATCTTTCTGATGTAATCTCGTAAGGGTAATCCATGAAGGCTCTTCAACTTCTAAGCTAGACGGCCTGGCACTATTTCTAATAGTTATATTCATTAAATAAAACTCCTCCGCCAAGGACTGCACTGAAAGGTTGAAGACATACATGTTCTTTCTTCTCAAGGCATTGGCCACCACGTTAGCCTTGCCAGGATGATGAAGGATATCAACCTCATAGTCTGTAACATACTCCATCCATCTACGCTGACACAAATTTAGGTCCTTCTGAGTGAAGACGTACTTCAAACTTTTGTGATCTGTATAAATCTTGCATGACACTCCATACAAAAGGTGTCTCCACAGTTTGAAGGCATAAATTACTGCTGCAAACTCCAAGTCATGCGTAGGGTAATTCTTTTCGTGAACCTTCAGTTGTCTTGATCCATACGCGGTCACTTTTCCTTCTTGCATCAGGACACAATCGAGTCCAACATGAGATGCATCTACATAAACAACATACTCCACTCCTTCGGTAGGTAAGGTCAAAACAGGAGCAGAACACAATTTCCTCTTCAACTCCTGAAAAGCCTCCTCGCAATCATCGCTCCAAATGAACGCTGCACTTTTCTGCGTAAGCTTAGACAAAGGTTCATACAACACGGAAAATCCTTACATGAATCTTCTATAATAACCTGCCAACCCCAAGAAACTCCTTATCTCCTTAGGCGTTGTAGGTCTCTTCCAATCCAAAATAGCATCTATCTTCGTTGGGTCCACATATATTCCATCTTTGCTTACAACATGGCCCAGAAAAGACACTTGAGAAAGCCAAAACTCACACTTGCTCAACTTTGCATACAAATTGTGCTCCCTCAAGTTGACATCACCAAGCGCAAATGCAAAGCATGCTCCTCAGCACTTCTAGAATATACTAGGACATCATCGATGAAAACAACCACAAAGTGATCTAGAAAATCCTTGAATACCCTATTCATCATGTCCATAAAAGCAGAAGGTGCATTTGTCAATCCAAATGGCATCACCAAGAACGCAAAATGCCCATAACGGGAACAAAAAGCAGTTCGCGGAACGTCCGACTCACGGATCATCAACTAATGGTAGCCTGAACGAAGGTCAATTTTTGAGAACACATAACTACCCCGCAACTGGTCAAACAAATCGTTAATCCGCGACAACAGATATCTATTCTTGATAGTTACCTTATTCAGCTCCCTATAATCTATGCACAACCTCATCGAACCATCATTCTTCCTTAAAAGAGGACTGGAGCACCCCAAGGAGAAGAACTAGGCCTAATAATGCCACACTACAACAATTCATCTAACTGGGTTCACAATTCTTCAAACTCACGCGGAGCCATATGGCTGGGTGCCTTCACAATAGGACGAGTATCATGCTCAAGTTCTATAACGAACTCTACATCTCTCTCAGGAGGGAGACCAGAAAGACTAATGGGAAAAACATCAGAAAACTCTCGCACCACGAAAATATCCTCGACACGCGACAAATCACGAGTAGCTTTCAAAATAGAAATAAGATAAGCAATACCACCGGATTCTAAAAATTTCCGAGCACATACCACAGATATTATTGGGGATTCCTGACGCGGAAAACCGTACACGCTCATGGGTTGGTCATTGCCCATCAAGAAATCCAAACGTTTAACCTTGCACTGGATGACAGCGTCATATCTGGATAACCAATCCATACCCAAGATTACGTCGAAGTCTTCCAAATCTAGCACCTTCAAATCAGCATACACTAGGAATCCTCCAAAAAGAATAGGACACTTTTGGATACTCTGATTTGACACCACCAAATCACCAGATGGAAATTTAACGCAAAATGGATCATCGACTCGATCAATAGCCCAACGATGACGGTCTACAAATTTCCTAGCCACGAAGGAATGAGTGGCACCCGAATCGAAAAGAACGCGTGCCCAACGATTCTTTACCTTAAACTCGCCTATAAAATCATACACAACTAATATGGCCGAAATTAAATTCACAATTACTAGTTACCAACTGGATCTGAATCTAACCTGATATCACATGGGTGGAACACTGATCTTCTTCCTTGGTTACTGCATTTAGTTTACATTTTCCTCGTTCCAGCTGTTGCAGTTGCGGCGACGGCAAAGCCTGAAGTGGAATCGGCGACATCGCAGGCACCTAGATTTCATATGCCACTTTTGTCCATACTAAAAACATGTCTTATCCTTTGACCAATAGTGGGCAACATCATGCCCCTTCCGCTTACACGATGCACAGCTAAGATCATTCTTGGGTGCGCTCTGAATCCCAAGCACTTGAGGCTGCTTCTGAGCACCCAACCTCTTAAAACACCTTTCAAAAGGGTGGCCTGCTGATGCGCAATTTCGGCACTGCTAATTAGCAGGCACGAAATGCGATACGACGGCAGTGCACCGGTCGCTCAAGTAATAAAAATGGGAAGTTATCCCCAAGTATCGATCTCTCAAGGACCGCAAGTTAGGTAGTACGATTTGCTCTAAACAGGAAATCAGTTAAAAGGAGTAATAAGTAACAACGGGGGGGGGGGGGGGGGGGGGGGGGGGGGGTGATTTGGTTTCCTACGCTATTGCAGAATGAAGAAAGATGCGGGTCAAAAGTCCGCTTCGCACGGCGAGATGGGTGCAATGGCCGCGATGCCGTGCTTCGGAAGGCGCGTGGATGGGAAGTCACTATGACGGTTGAGGGTCGCACACACCTCTTCTCAAAACATCACCACTAGCAATTGCTAGTGGCTTCACCCACAACAAATCACAGAAAATCACTAGGAACAAAGGGGCTATTCATGCCACCACAACATCAGTGCATATGAAGGAAAGCAAAACTACTTAAGATTAACTTAACACGTGTTCATACAACACAAAAATGAAGTATAAGCATTCAAGGTTAGAGAGGACCACAAAGAAGAAGTCACGACTTGGGTTCACGGCCGGAATGAGAGGTTGTCGGGCTCTCTCCGGACTCGGCCCTCAGATGGTGAGCTTGGCTCGAATACGCTACACTATCACCGCTCCTACGATCTTCAACGCTCCCTTGGTCTCCTTGGCGAGGAATGCTTGAGCTAATGGTGGATGAAGCTTCCTAATGCTCCCGGATGGAAGGATGGAGGTGGAAATCATCGGAAATGGCCTTGATGGTGGATGAGATGAAAGGGAAGCCTTCAACCCTCAAGAGCAGCGGGAAGGAAGAGATTTCCCGCTCTCCGAATCGCTCCCGGTCGTCCTCTGTCGATCCTCCGTTGATTGCCTCGATTCCTGCTTTTTATAGGAAACAGGCTGAAAATTGGTAAACGCACGGTCGAACGCACGATCTTGCGCAGACCGTGCGATATTAACGGATAAAATATGGATTGTAGAATACGCTACACCGCCCGTGCGATTTGTTCACGCACGACCAACGCCGCCCGTGCGTTCAAAAGCACGGGTAAAATCCGACGCTCTGAGATCACAAAGATACAGGTCGACCATGCGTTTTACTCACGCATGGGCGAATTCGCCCGTGCGTTAAAACGCACGAGTAAACTCCGACGCTCCATTTTCTTCCCAGACACAAACGCACGACCGCACAGACCGTGCGTCAAGGAAACACACGACCGCGCGATATGCACAGAAATTGCTTTTGGGGGAAAATGGGACGAACAGGTCACCTGCAAACAAGATATACTAGCTGGGAATACACGTCCAACACAGAAATACAAAAAAAAGGGAAGGGGAGCACAATGTGCTTACCCCCAACAACGAGGAATGCAATTGCACACCGAAATGGGCTTAATGGTGCACCTAGCATGGAATAGTATATATAAATGAAAACGTGACTAAAATGTGGTGCAAACACTAGAATATCAGCTCAAATGAGTCCAAATATATATATATATATATATAAATGGGACTCATCACCTGCACGACCACAAAAGCTACACGCCTCCTTGCCCCCTTTCTTTTGAGCAAAAACTACATGCCTCCACCATCCTCAGCCTTCCTCCTTTCCTTCCTCAGTATCATGCCACGATTCTTGGCAATATCGATATCCTCAACCTTCAAGGAAGCCTCCATCGCTTCCATATAACTCTCAGATCGGTAAGCGCTGGCTAATTGATGGATGTCACTTCGAAGACCATCCAAAAAATGCTTAACTTTGCCTTCCTCTGTGGCTACTAACTCCGGAGCAAACCTGCTCAACTTGCTGAACTCGATCTCATACTCACCAACTGTGAGTTGTCTATACTTAAAATGTAGGAAATTGTTCATCAGCTTGTCTTGCTCAACCGACGGTAGAAACTTTTTCAACAGCATCCCCTTAAACCGCTCTCACGCGCACCCATCCGTGAGACCTTCCTTTTCTCTGATCCACAATCCCTTAGCAATGCCCTTCAACTGATAAGCAGCGACCATAACCTTTTGGTCCGCTGAAATTTCCGAATAGGAAAACATCTCCTTGATAGCTATGATCCAGTCATCTAACGCCATGAAATCAGCCCTCCCATCATAGGTCAGGGGTCCTAATTGTTGGAAATGCGAGATGAAGTTCATCTCAGGCGGAAACAGAACAGGAGGCACTAGGGGAGCTGGACGGACAGGAACAACCCGACCCACCGCAAGGTGCTTCCCTAAGATGGCAGTCAACAACACATGCATTTGTGCTTGCATCACAACCATTTGCCTCGATAGAGTCTTATTGCTCTGACGCAGCTCCTCGATCATTTCCTCGCTGTGCACCCAAAGACTCGCCCTCAGACTGGGGAGCCGACCTCAACGCATGACGCTTTGGAGCCATCGCCACTGAGTACAAACGAGCATCCTATCAAGACTTAACTAAAAGCTAAACCTACTTATCTTAGATCAGACCCAAAAGGAAAAAAACGCAGATACTTGCTCTTGCTACTACCTTGCTCAGGGATTCTTTATGAATGATATTATGCTTAACTTAGGTTGGTATACCATCATCCCTTGACTCTCATGCATATAATATGAATGCATAAATGCTTAAAATCTTCATTTTAAATCATGTGTATACGAGTGTCATCGTGTAGATCTTAACTTGGCATGTTTGATAATGCTATGTTATGCAATGCATGTCGTGCTATGCGTTCTAAAAAAGGCCTTAATGCAGGTCATGAGCAGCGGACACATGAAATATTATGCTTCACATTCTACAAAATATCGCATGTAACATAAAAAGAATAAAATCTAATGAACATCCATGTTATAATTGTTAAGTCGCCCATTTTAACTTAACAGTCACATGTTGTTATACCTATGAGAATCCATATACAAACACATATTATGCATCTCATACTATATAATATGCCACATATACTTCTGTAATGCTCATGAGTGTAGTGTTCATGCTTCAGCCAAGAAATACTGATGACCAATCGATGTGCATGCAATGAAATATGATTCTAAAACAGATAGTTGTTCAACTAACCTGTCTAACAACCAACTTATCCTATCTCTGATACCAACTGTCACAACCCATATTTTCCCAATATATAAATATATTATCATAGTGAGAGAAAATACACGTTGTGATGTCACGTCGTGCATGAGACAACTGCAGACACTCAGGCATCTCCGTCTCTTTATTTATTTTCATAAGAGACATGTATATATACTTATGTTGAAAGATAGGATTTACATTTGAAGTTCAAGACCGTGTCCCTCGGTCCAATGGATCAGCTAGTCCACAAGTAGAAAAATATATACATACGCAGCGGAAAGAAGATATGAAGTTTAATTCGTTTTATCCTATATGAGCATGAAGACCAAACATTATGCTAGTGGTATGCAAATCTCTAGTTTTATTATAAGTAAGAAAAGATCTTTTACGATCTTCAGAGTATGGTGGCATTTGATTGAAATCAGGCTATAAGTAAAGGTGCAGTTTTCTATACACGTAAAATAACTACCATGCATCCTAAAATAAAGCCTTCCTAGAGAGCAATGCATCAACATCAGTAAGTAGTAGTTGCAGGAACAACAAGTAAACATTATACATAAAAGAACTAAGCTATGAACGCCAACAATCTCACACAAACCCATAGAAAAATTAGAAAGTAATAGAAATGCCATGCAAAGTCAAAAATAAGCACAACAGACTACGTCTCACTAATGAGGAAAAGAAATTAACTACAGAAGTCTGGAAGAGACAGTTTGGCCAACTCTAACTGCTACTGGTCTGAACCTGAGGCATTCAAAAAAAGAATGCCTTAACACAAAGGCGCAAAAGGCAGCTCAAAATAAATTAAGAAGGTTACCAACTCAATGAGAGCAACTGTAAATCAACTGTTCGATCTTGAGGCACCCTTAGAGGGGGGTGAATAAGGGTTTTAGAAAACTTTAATCTTTTATAGAAAACTTTAGATATTTTATTAGAAGTAAGTTAAATCAAAAGTAAAGAGATAGAAATTAGAAATCAAATCAATTTTATTAAACAAGAAAAGACATGATTATCATTTATAAAATTGATTACAAAATCTGATTTCTATGACGCTAGAAATCTAAGGCGAAATATGAAATACTCCTTTTGTTTTCTATACCGACTCTTCTCATTAAGAACCGGTGGGCTTTAGCCGATCTCTCCCCAGATACGGCCTCAAGCCGCTCTAGCCCTTCTATCCCCAGAAAGGCCTCGAGCACCCCCTTGATCTACTCCCTAGACCTAGTCACCAACACGAGGCGAATTCCTCCCTAAGTCCTACCCGGACCTAGTCGCCAACACGAGGCAAATTTACGAACCGATTACAAAGATAAATATAAAATACAAATATAAAAACTCCCTATGAGGTAATCTGAAGGAGACGCCGAAGAATTGCTGAAGATCGTTGAATTCCAAGCATGCGTTCTTCGTGTTGAGTTAGCATGTTGATCCAAGCCTCCTTTGATTCCTCCTTTTGAAATTTAGTGGGAGATCCTTTGTGGTCTGGAAATACAGCCCTCACAAATAATTCAGAGTGTTGGAATAGGGCTCCTTAGCATTGGTTATTGAAGAAGACAAAATCCACCTATTTATAGGATTGGAAGCTAATGCCAGCGTTAAGGCTAACGCCTGGCGTTGACCCAATATAGAAATGTTTTAATGACTCGGATCTTCAAAATAGGAAGGAGATTCTGCATCTTTGGAAACATTCATTTTAGGCAACCTTAACGCTGGCGTTGAGTCTAATGCCTGGCGTTGAGTCAAATCATTCCAAAAATGCTCCTACAATCACGACAGCTTCCCTCCATGCCATTTTCATCTTGGTGGGAATGAAAGTCAATGTCGGCATTAAAAGTTAACGTCGGGCGTTGTCTCTCTTCCATTCTCTTTAGTTTGTGAGCAAATCCAGACCAACAACAACAACCTAGTGTCATCTTTGTTCAAACCTGCATGCTAAAAACACAATGGCAAACAAGATCAAATACAAGTAGGATTTGTTATTCTCAAAACAAAGGGATGATGAAAACCGTGTTCCAATAATCTCCCCCTTTTGATAATAACAAATCCAATAGAGATAAATCAGATTCATATATAAGAGATGTGTTTTTAGAAGGATATATGACACTAATATAGAGACATTAATAAGAATTATAATTATAGATTGTTTAATTATGCTCCCCCTACATAAGTGCTCCCCCTTAGTGTATGCTTCTATAGACTAGATTCATGCTCCCCCTTAATCTAGTGAATCCTACTCCTTTAATCATTATGATTTATCATTTTATTCACCCCCTTTTGTTATTAGCAAAAGAGGGTGGAGTGAAACAAAACTAGAATGGAGAAGACAAACGTTGGGACATAACTAAGAGAGGATTAAGAGTTTTGTGTAAACATAAAGTAAATCACGATCGAGCTAATGGAGAGAGTAGCACAGCGGAAAAAGATATGATAAGCGTGAAAGAACAACATTCCATTTTTTTGTACCAAAGGAATTCTACCACTTGCATATCAAAGTGAAAGTTTTTTAAGAAACTTGTTGGAAGAAAGGCAATATAGTTTGACAAGCATAAGTGAAGAAAAACCTTAGAAGTAAGCATGATAAACCATGGTAAAAGAAATATATGATCAAAATAGAAATGCGGAAAACAAAAACAAAACAATTAAGAGTAGTATTTTTGTTATAGTTTGACCATTTTAACAATGTCTAAACTATTCAGATTTGAGCATTTAACTTTGAAAATTTTCATAACTAATAGGAAAGCATGATTTAACATATTCAAAAAGATAATATCAACAATGTAATCAATTCGTATTTCAAGCAAAGAAACCATTGTAGAAATCATGCATTGCAAACTAGTGCTTTTACTTAAGTTTTTAGAGAATTATGTAATGTTGCATTAGGATCCAATTCTCATGAGTAGAAGCTTTATGAAAAACAATGATGTGTGCATAAGGTGTTTTGATAAAAGTATACAAGTGAAATAATCAAAACACATGACATATGTAATGAAATAGTAACAACAATATTAAGATTATAATCTTATAATTACTTTCACACATCAATTTTAGAATATAATTTCAAAGCACATAAACGGAGTACAACTACCAAGGTGCTTCGCCCACACAATGCTCATTAAGACTTATCCGGGAGCGAAGTATTGCTTGGGGGATCACATAAGCATTTTTATAAATTTTTTTATTTTTAGTGATCCGGTGTACAAATAGAAGTGATAAAAAAGGAATGTTTTGCACAAGACACTTTACAATTCTTTCTAAGGTGCTCAACCTCACAATGCTCATTAAGACTTATCAGGAGGGTGAGTATTGCTTGGTGGAGTTATCTTTGGCATTTTATTTCATATTGTTGTAATTTGGGGCCAAAGGTCTCTGAATTCACTTGTTGTTGCAAACCCCTATAATTTTGAAATAACGCTTCTATGTGTGCAAGAAATTTATTGTTTGAAAGATGGTGTAGGTAAGTTAGACATACAACTTAATAAGTTAAAATTATTACACTACACAATCATGCAAGACTAAGATTATGAGCACATGTAGATTACCAAAATAGTGAGTTAATGAATCATTGATTAGCATAAAACATTACTCATACTTAGAGGCATGTCAGGCAATCATACAAAATTTTCTATAGACTATTTCATTGCACATAATCAGATTAAGGTCAAGGCATGGAGATAAAACAATGTTTAGGAAATTTGAAATTAAAATTAGACATTGAAGACAATCTTTAAGTGTATGTCTAATCAATTTTGACCATTTGAAACAAAATAACTAAGATGTTTGTTCTTGTGATGTCATATAGTCAAACCATAATTTTATAAATATTTAAAACAAAAAACAAATGACAAAAGCATATTTTTGAGCATTTTGAATTATTTAATCAATTTTTTTGTATTTTAGAATAAAATTAGCAAATTAAGAACAAAGTCATTTGAAATCAGAAAAAATAAACTGAGAAAATTCATTATTAAAAATACTAGAAATATTATAGAAAAATCAGAATTTCAATTTGGCCAAAAGAGCTAACGTCTGGCGTTAACTACTTAATGCCCAAATAGAACACTATTTTTTAAGATTTTTGAAAAAAATTCTTTGAAATAGATAATATGTATATATACCTTCTTAGTGTAGAAATTTCAGAAAATTTGGAGATGATTAGAAGGCTATATTTAAGCATGTTTTATTTGTTAAAAGAAGGTTTTTATATTTTTATTTGGTTTTCAAATATTTGTGTTTTACGATTTCATTAAGGCTAAAAAATGATAAAATGTGCAAAACACAAGAGAGGTATGTTCAATAAACCCAAGAATGCATGAATAATATGATCATAAAGAGTGCATGCAAAAAAAATATGATATAGGTATGTCCTAGATTATAATACCCTAACTATATGCCTACACAGTAGCCCCGTACTAAGTGAAGGATGGGCATGAGGAGTTGCACGCATGTCGTAGGTTGGGGTGTTAATACCATATGCACACACTAGAGAACGCTCAACCTAGCACTCTTTCCTCCCAGTGCCTCGCAAGGCCCCACTGGAACCCTCCCCGGTTAAGGACAAGACATGACTTAGAGGTTAGGTCATCTAATGCATACAATCTTACGCCCTCGCTATTGTGAGACACATAATGTGGGTGAATGATCATGGGCATCCTAAGCATTTTGTCCTATGGAATCAATTTATAAACTATGGCTCTTATGAGAGATCGATTTCTAATTATAGTTCATTTTAAAACCGCATAGTCATTATGAATTTTTAATTTTAATTTTTCTATTTTTAAAATAATTCATTATGGCAATATGAGATAACTAGCATGAATAATACTTATTAGATGATAATACTAGAATGATGAGTTTGCGAGCAATGTTACGCCATAAGATTAATAAAGTTAATGTTGCATGTATTTAAGAATGATATTTCAATTTTAGACCTAGAATAGAGTGATGATTCTATTTGAATTTTCCTTAGGGATATAAGTTTATTTTATGGTCTACATATAAGTGAGATACATGCAAAACATAATAGATTCATATACTAATCATGATCACAAAACTATATGTTAAAAGCAATAAGATCTTTTTTAGTTATATTAAATGTTTGAATTTAAAAGATCTTATGATCATTAATTTTATCACAAAGAAACGTAGGTACTCATAATTAATTATTCATAATTATGTAGGTGAAGTGTGTAAACCAATTCATATTCATCCTTTTCAAAATATTATAGAGAAAAATTGTAAGGCGAATAATGAATATAAAGAGAAAATATTTTTGGTTATTTTTTGAAAGGTTTTATTTTTGGTTCTCTTTGATCTTTGATTTTTGAATATTCATCCTTTTCAAATTTTACTATTCTACTTTGTTTTTACATAACATGGCATGATATAACTAGCATAGACATTGATTTCTACTTATAGTAAGTGGCAATGCTAGAATGAACAGTTATGGTAACAAGGTGCAATGTTATGTAAAGATTACAAGCATATAATTTGTTGCAAGGGGACACAGGAGCATTGACATAAAATCCGTAGACACAAAAATTGCCGAAAAAGAAGAAAATTGAGATAACTTTTAAACGGAGTTGAATTTTGACAATTTTGAGGGTCGAAATAAACTCAAATGAGCAAAGCTGGTTTGTCATTGCATAGAGCTTCTCGTCCTCATTCCGAAAAGCTATTGTGGGCGAAATTCTGACAACCGGATCAAAAGTTATGATCGTTTGAAGTTTTGGTCGAAATCTCACATATTTTTTTTTATTTTTTTATTTTTTTAGAAAAAGTTACCATAGGCCTATATTGTTTTTCGAGTTTTCAATTCCAGTTTTTTAATATGATAGGGGCTATCAAATGATGGAAGGATATTAAATTCATAAGCAAACACTTGCATATTTTATACATTTAGCCAAGCCCCCTAATATTCCTCTTAAATCCATTTTTTAACAATTATTTCATTAATCTTGATAAAATATAACAAATTTAGTTTTCAATTTTTAATGGTAACATAAGACATTTATAGGAAATGGATTTAGAAGGATAAATGAAAAGAAATATATAGATCACTAGAGGAATGATATAACTTTTTATTTAATTTTATTCAATTTGATATATTAATGAATTTAGACTTAATGTGTGAAAAGTCATATCACAGGTTATATAGAATGATCTTAGCATGTTGGTTCAAGAAAGGACAAAAGAAAAATAAACAAGCAAGAAGAAGGTTAATCATATCATGAAGTAGAGTAATGATATTCATGTTTTTGATTTGTTTCCACTTCATGCAAATGATGATACCTAATGAATAAGTGATTTAGGTATCCAAAGGGGACCAAGTGTGGTGGTTCCTTTGGGTACCCAAATGTAACGTGTTGGTTTATGGGGAGATAGTGATGAATGGGTCCTTTCATGTGAAGTTAATATTTCATTTTTAGCTTTGGACCTCCATTCAAACTTTGGTTTAATGTTATTCTTATACATCAAATTTCCATTATGATTATCTTTATTTTGAAGATTATATTTGTAATGATTATTGAAAGTATTGTTCATAGGAAATTTGTGTAATTCTAATTTCAAGTTGGGAGAAATATGATTTTGTAAATAATGGTAATTTGGTTTTTAATTTACAAAAACTTTGTGTTTCTTACTCCTATTATTAGGCTTATTTAAGATATTCATATTCAACTTATTTGTTTAATATTGTGAATTTGTGTGTTGTGAATTTTTATTCATAATTTTCATAAGCAAGTTGAATTTTCATTTTAATTCATCATTCTTGTTCTCAAGATTATGCCTAGCTTTATTGTAAGCTATTGTGCTATTTTTAAGAGTGGAAACAATATAATCAATATGAGTTCTATAGTTATTTCTAAATTCCTCAAATGTTTCGTCCATCTCCTTGATTTCAATTTTATAATTTTGGCACATAGCACAATCACTTTTCAAAGATGAATTTTCTAAAGATGTATTTTCTAAAGATAATTTTTCATTATGTTCCTTTACAAAAATAAGTTCCTTTTCAAGTTCCTTGAATTTTTCTTTAGTATCATTATAATCAAAACAATGTTTTATATTTTCAATTGAAGAGACATTGGTATAAATAGATAAATCAGAATTTCATTCTACTTTAACTTTTGCTTTTAAACTTTTATTTTCTAAGCGCAATTTGCAATTCACATTTTTCAATTTCTTTATTTTGCGCTTTGTAATTTGTAGCAATTGTAATATAGAAATAGAATTGCAAACAACAAGGGTATTTGATTTCCTTACTTTGATTTTGGATGAGGAAAGGTTTGAACATAATGTTCCTTTGAAATCTTCATGTTCCTCTTCCAATAATGTATTGTCATCATCCCTTCCGCTTGGTGTGCATTCCATGGATCCATCATGTGAGAAGCTTTATTAAATACTTGTGTAGGCTTGCATATTCTCCAGTTCTTGTGATTGTTTCATACCTACAGAAGGAGAATCATAAGTTCTTTCAAGAAAATTCCAAATTTCATATGCGGTAGGTAAATTATAAATAAGTTTGAAAATATTTTGATCTAATACACAAAATAGACTATTTATTGATTTTGCATTTAAAATAATTTTGTTTCTAGTTAGTACGCTAGGTGTTTTTCAATAGTAATATTCCAAACTTTTTCATCTAAAGCTTTAAGAAAAATTTTCATTAATATTTTCCACCCTTTATAATTTTTGCCCATAAATAAAGGTGGTGATAATACTTTTTCATTTATATTAAAATTTTCCCCACTAGTAGAAGCGAGATCATGATCAAGAGACGCCATTATTCCCGGTGGTGAAACCATTTTGGAATAACCTAGCTCTGATACCACTTGTTGGACCTTGAGGCGCCCTTAGGGGGGTGAATAAGGGTTTTAGAAAACTTTAATCTTTTATAGAAAACTTTAGATGTTTTATTAGAAGTAAGTTAAATCAAAAGTAAAGAGATAGAAATTAGAAATCAAATCAATTTTATTAAACAAGAAAATTCATGATCATCATTTATAAATTTGATTACAAAATCTGATTTCTATGACGCTAGAAATCCATGGCGAAATATGAAATACTCCTTTTGTTTTCTATACCGACTCTTCTCACTAAGAACTGGTTGGCTTTATCCGATCTCTCCCCAGATACGGACTCAAGCCGCTCTAGCCCTTCTATCCCCAGAAAGGCCTCGAGCACCCCCTAGATCTACTCCCTAGACCTAATCGCCAACACGAGGCAAATTCCTCCCTAAGTCTTACCCAGACCTAGTCGCCAACACGAGGCGAATTTACGAACCGATTATAAAGATAAATATAAAATACAAATATAAAAACTCCCTATGAGATAATCTGAAGGAGACACCAAAGAATCGCTAAAGATTGTTGAAGTCCAAGCATGAGTTCTTCGCGTTGAGTTAGCGTGTTGATCCAAGCCTCCATTGATTCCTCCTTTTGAAATTTAGTGGGAGATCCTTTGTGGCTGGAAATACGGCCCTCACAAATAATTCAGGGTGTTGGAATAGGGCTCCTTAACATTGGTTATTGAAGAAGACAATATCCACCTATTTATAGGACTGGAAGCTAACGCCAACGTTAAGGATAACGTCTGGCGTTGACCTAGTATAGAAATATTTTAATGGCTCAGACCTTCAAAACAGGAAGGAGATTAAGTATCTTTGGAAACATTCATTTTAGCCAACCTTAACGCTGGTGTTGAGTCTAACGCCTGACGTTGACTCAAATCATTCCAAAAATGCTTCTGAATCACGGTAGCTTCCCTCCAAGCCATTTTCATCTTCGTGGTAACGAAAGTCAATGCCGGCGTTAAGAGTTAACGCGAGCGTTAGCTCTGTTCCATTCTTTTCAGCTTGTGAGCAAATCCAGACCAACAACAGTAACCTAGTATCATCTTTGTTTAAACCTGCAAGCTAAAAACACAATATCAAACATGATCAAATACAAGTAGGATTTGTTATTCTCAAAACAAAGGGATGCAAAAAACTATGTTCCAACATTAACAACAAACAAAGTCATATGAACAATAAGGTATAATAATTCAGCAAGATTGACTCAATAATAGAGTAAAGTCATGCACCAAGTGCGATGAATATTCATAAAGTTAATCATATATATATATATATAGTAAAAGAGACTAATGAGTTGAAAAGCGAATCAGTAACACCAGACATAAAATGGTTCTGAGGTGGTGCTCATTCATTGCAACCCAACCTAACAGCCCGCCACAAATCCATCAGGTACAAAGATTCACCAACAGACATTGTGGTGGTGGTCATCCATTCCAACCCAACCAACAGTCCAAAAAAAATCATCATAACAAAATTTGGCACAACACAAAAGCTTGACATCGGGTCGTCACGACGACACAGAAAGAACAAATGTCCAGAAAATTCAAAGTATCAACAACCTTACACGACGAATTCGTCGAGTTAATACGGTGAATTCAGCGGGATTACTCGACGAATCGGACAAGTATTCGACGAATCAAACTAACTACTCAACTACTACTCGACGAATTTACCGTGATCACTCGATGAATAATTTACTCACTCGACGAATTCGATGAATCAAACTAATTACTCGATGGAATCGACTACTTGACGAATTTATCGTGATCACTCGACGAATAATTTACTCACTCGACGAATTCGACGAATCTACTCAACGAATTCGACTTAATCTCACACAACCACTCGACAAATTCACTAGCTACTCGATTGACACCGTAAAACCAAAAAGTCTAATGCCATAAAAATAAACATACCATATCCATACACATAGGAAATTGAAGAGAGGTAGGGAGATAAGGTAGAAATCCCCACTTGCCTCAAATCATCCGCTTTCCAACTCCTACGCGCTCCATGTCAAGGATCGACCGAAGAGAAAACCACACTAACGAATTTCTGAAAGGTTTTGGATGAAAAGGAAGGTTAGGGCTACACACTCCAACCCCAAAAATCCACGAAACCAAAAATGCTCGCCGCACACGCGTAGAACTCGGCGAGAGATTTCCGATTCTACACGCCGACCTTCTCTCTTGCGCGTGACTGGTTCGCCGGAAACGAAGAAGAAGAAGAAGAAAACCTAATCTATCGTCCCTTTTTTATACTAAAATTATATTAATATAAATATATATATATACTAAAATTCTATTAATATAAATATATATATATAATTTGATTTAAATAAATTCTTAACCTTAGATTTGACGAATTGGACTAAGGTTAAGACAGTTTTCAACGAAATTTGCACCGAAGGTAAATTCTGGTACTATGAATACAACGACGATGTCAAATTCAGAAATCGACAAGCCGCTCTCGAGTTATGATTTTCCGAAGTTCACGACAATGATAATTCTTTAAATCTTTGTAAATTCGCCGAGCTTCAAATATACCTCGAATCGCAACGAAACTTGACAGGCTTACTTAAAATTAATTAATTTAATTTTCTAAAGTCTAAAATCTCAATTCCGGTAAGTTCATAACACGATCAAATTGATCGAACAGACGCAAAATCGCACGAATTACAGCGCACTAGTAAACTCAGCACAAATGTAACGCCCTTACGACGATATCATGGCATTAATAAGATTAAAACAATTACTGAAAATTCAGGGGCATTATAGACTTGCCATGCATCCAAAGCATTCTTACCATATGATGGTTATCATTCAAAGCTTGCATACTTGATACTCCACGATATTAGTGAGTTCAACCGAATATGAAAGATTAGCTTCAGGAATCACATGAATTTCTTCAATGACTCGGTTAGGGTCACAGATGTACTTCCGAAGTTAACTGACATGGAAGATGATGAGTACTATTTGTACTCATCTTTTAGCATAATTTTGATGTAATTTTAATATGAATTTATATCAATTATTTGTTTTATCTTATAATAATCATTCCTTTTTATTTCTGTCACTAATATAAGTTTAGTTTATGTTTTGCAGGTTTTCTGGGCACTTTGAGCAAAAATATCAAGTACACGCCCAAGGTCACGGGCGTGACCAAGGGCGTGTCAGCCTAAGATGTGTTCCAGACCTGCTGCCGCTACTTCGGGCCCATTCCGTGAAAATTCGCCAAATACACGCCCCAGGTCACGCCCGTGACCAAGGGCGTGACATCCAAGTCACGGTCGGGACCATGCCACCAGCATCCAGATCGAGCCGCCGCGTCATTTAAAGTTACACGCCCTCGGTCACGGGCGTGATCGAGGGCGTGGCCTACAGTCACGGGCGTGACTCGCCCCGCGCTTCTTCCCGCCAGAGTTTCCCGCCAGCAGCACTATTTCAAGATTACACGCCCCAGGTCACGGGCGTGACGCGTCCGAAACGCCTGCATTGAAGCCAGAACGCGCCCTCTCCGCACCAGCATCGATCACGCCCCTTACACGCCCTTGGTCACGGGCGTGACCAAGGGCGTGTAACCTCATTTTTTCAGCTATATAAAGCCAGCTTTTCCAGATGTTTAAAGAGGAGTTTTTTTAGGATTAGACACTTCGTTTCATGTTTATTTTTCATGTTTTAGTAGTCTTGTAATCCTTCTTCTTGCAAATTGTATTTTCATTTCAATAGTCGTAATTCTCAATTTCATAGCTTGTACTCTCTTTTGTAATTTAATAAATTAGATCTTTTCTTCTCTCATTCCCTCTCTCTTTTATGATACGCTCTTTTATTTATTTTGATTCCCCAATCTCCATGAGTACCTAAAATCTCTATTGGTACTCGATCGAGATAATCCAAGGAATAATATTGGTTTTGAAGTAATTTAGAATTGCTCTTTCTCTTTTCTAAAAACGCTTAAGATTTATCCTTGATTTTAATGAAATGAGATTATACTTTCTAGTTTATAATTCTCGTTCTTGTTTTCGTTCTTTAGTTAGCCGAACAAGCTCGTAAGGCGAATCGATCATTCAAGGATAAAAAGAGTAGAATGCAAACCTCAAGAGAGGACGACGTTACCCTTCCGGATTGGAGTAAAAGCCAATAGCGGGATTCACTTCGATAAGGCTAGTTTTAGGGGTTTCGATTCTAGAACGAGAGTTCGATTGATCAACCTAAACTCAGGTGAGCGCATCCTCGAGAGAGGTGCGTTCATAATTCGGGAATCTCCACGGTCAAGGCTATTTTATTAAGAGAATGCGCTTTTATTCTTCGTTCTTATTTTATCTCCAAGGTGATTCAAAGATCGAGTGCTGACCTTTTTACTCGTCATTTAATTTAATCTTATTTTTATTTTCCGTTTGCAAAATCACTCCCAAGTTCTATTTGATAAAATAATAGAGATTTTCTTGAAGTAAGAGTACTCAACCGCCCCGAGTCTAATACGACCTTATTTCAATAACCTATACTACATTCGATACGGTACACTTGCCGTTATCGTTTGCAAGCATAGTTTTGCCCCACCAAGTTTTTGGCGCCGTTGATGGGCAAAACTATGCTTGCAAACGATAACGGCAAGTGTACCGTATCGAATGTAGTATAGGTTATTAAAACAAGGTCGTATTAGACTCGGGGCGGTTGAATACTCTTACTTCGGAAAATCTCTATTATTTTATCGAATAGAATTTGTGGTTGGTTGGTTGCGAAAAATGAGAAATAGTTTATTTAAATTAATGAATTAAAAGTTAGTACTCAACCTTGAATCACCTTGGAAAAATAAATAAATAAAGAAATAGAACTTCTAATCCTCTTTAAAAGAAATGCTTGACCGTGGAGGTTCCTGATTTATGAACGTACCTCTCTCGAGGATACGCCAAACTGAGTTTAGGTTGATCAATCGAACTCTCGTTCTAGAATTGAAACCCCTAAAGCTCGCTTCAAGCGAAGTGAACCCCTCTATTGGATATAACTCCAATCCGGGAGATTTATGTCGTCCTCTCTCGAGGAGTGCATTCAAATCTCTTTATGCTTAAAGTGATCGATTCGAACTCAAAACCTCTCGATTATTTGACTACGAAAACAAGAATGAGATTAAATATCGATAATATAATCTCAATCAATATAAGTTCAAGGATAAATCTTAAGCGATCTAAATAAGAGAAAAAGAATTTCTAAACTGAATTATGGATTATATTTTCCTTGGATCATCTCGGCCGAGTACTAATGAAATTTAGCTACTCATGGAGATGGAGGAATTGATGAAATACAAGAGGTGCATAATGAAGATTGAGAGCATAATAAGAGTAAAAGTGCTATTTTATTAATCGAAAGGGAAAATTACAACTAGGAAACAAGAGATTACAAACCTGAAATGAAAGTGCAAGCTAAGGAAGAAGATTACAAGCTTAAGAATAATGAAAGCAGTGCAAGAAAATAACTTAGAACTCCCAAAATTTGTCCCCAAACATCTGGAAAAGCTCCCTTTAAATAGCTGAATTTTTGGTGTTACACGCCCTTGGTCACGCCCGTGACCTGGGGCGTGTAAGGGGCGTGATCGAAGCGGCAGCGGAGAGGGCGCCTTCTTGAGTAATTGCGAGCGTTTCGGCCGTGTCACGCCCTAGGTCACGCCCGTGACCTGGGGCGTGTAATCCTGAAATCTGGCTGCTGGCAGGAAACTCTGGCGGGAAGAAGCGCGGGCCGAGTCACGCCCGTGACCTGATGTCACGCCCTCGGCCACGCCCGTGACCGAGGGCGTGTAATTTTAATTGACGTGGCAGCGTGCTCCGGATGCTTGTGGCGGGTCGTGGCCGTGACATTGGGTCACGCCCCTGGTCACGCCCGTGACCTGGGGCGTGTACTTGGTGAAATCTTCACGGAGCGTCCCCGGAGCGGCAGAAGCAGGTCCGGAGTATTTCGTAGGTTACACGCCCATGGTCACGCCCGTGACCTGGGGCGTGTAATTTTAACTTTTTGCTCGAAACAGCCCAGAAAACCTGTAAACACAAAATAACCTTAAGTTAGCTTATGAAATAACAATGGAAGGATTTATATGAAATAATTCCTAAAAATAACATAATTTTATATAGAAAACATAATAAACCTAAACTAAAAGATGAGTAAATAAATTACTCATCAAATACCCCCACACTTGCTCATTTCTCGTCCCGAGCAGTCCATTTTTCACAAGGGTGAGAAAAATTAATGCAAGATAGAATTATGAAGACTAGAGAGTAAAATGCGAAGTAATATGCTGGCATGTGTAGATATTTTAGTAAAAAGATGTTCTTGGCATAAATGCTAATTTATGAAATACTTAAAAAAATGCGTTATAATTATTTATCATTACTTTAAAAATGAGTCGACGGTCAATCAAAAAGTTATGTCAAGGGAGAAAATAGCGTGATTGCTGAGATTTAAATTACTAGATGTAGACGTTCGGGGTGGCCTCCAAAGAAATCCATCAATGTCGACGGCCATAGGCTTGCCCGTTTGCACTTTCTCCACTACACTTCGAACTAAATCGACTCTATGGATCTTTAGGACTTAAATAGGGTGCATTTTAAGGCTTGAGTTTAAGGGTGAGGTAACAATGATAAACATGAAGGCGCATTCCACTTAAACAAAATTTTTGAGCTAAAAGAAAATGATTGCCACCACAAAATAATGAAGCTTTACCCCCATACTCGTTTTTTTTTCAAAGGGAAAAACACTCTCATACACTTTTATTTAAATCATGAATCTTCATAATTGGGATCATTCCAAGTATGCATGTACATACCTGGGGCGCATATCATTATGAGATTATTGCTTTTTGAGATCTAAACACTTTTTTTTTTTTTTGAATTGATACCCATAATTTTTTTTTCATAGAATCGTACCCAAATATTTTTTTTCAATTTAGCTCAAAATTTCAAAGTGTTCATTTGGGTTTAGGGCTTTTTAGCTTTGGTGTCGAAATGATGAGGGTGGATCAAATAAAGGTGTAAGGCTCAAATTTGTGTGAACAATGGTGGTAAATCTAGGTTGGGTGCAAAGGCTCAAACTATCCAAAGAAAGGCCTAAATCATTTCCGTAAAGTTAATTTGTCTAAAGCGCACATGTTTCGAAAATAGCTTGGGGCAAGTTCTAGACATCGAGAAAGGATACCCTTTTGTTCAATTCGAGTAATAGCTTTCTAACAATCTTCTACACACTCACCTAAACTACTTTTGGATAAGACCGGATTCGAATTTAAAAGTAAAATAAATTATTACTACGCAAGTTAATAAAACATAATTTTAGATCTATGCCAAGAATTTAATTTTACACCAAAACTACTCAAAGACAAGCATATGACTAGGAGCACTACATGAGTCAACAATTTTACTCTAAAGTTTCAAAAACTATTCTAGCACAAAATTATTTTAGTCCATATGAAAAACAGTCTACTTGGAACTTATAATTTAGCAAGTGGGAGTTTTGATGAATAAAAAGAACATTTTCTAATAGATTATTTTTTTGTTCTTGGACTTCCCAAGATCTGCCCGGTGAAGGGTTTGCAAGGTACTAGAGGCTATGATGGGAATTCAAGCCCAAAGCGTCCTTTCCAAGAAATTTAATTGCATTTTTTTATTATTATATTTTTTTATTTTTCAAGAAAAACTACAAAGAAAGCTATGCTACACCCCCATACTTAAAATTAAACATTGTCACCAATGTTTAAAACTAAGTATGAAAGATAAAAAAAAATGTCAAAAAAAATCAAGAGAAATTACTAAAGTGTAAAGAGGGCTTCCCTGAATGATAGTCGGGGTTGCCGGTCGAACACCTGCAGAGTTAAATTAGAAAAAAAAGCAAACAAGAAAAGAAAGACAAAATAAAGAGGTTAACATTGGGTTGCCTCCCAGGAGCGCTTTGTTTACCGTCGCGTAGCTTGACTAAGTGGTAATTTTAAAGATTTTGGAAGTGAATGGTTTCGATGTTTCCGGGCGCTGGGTCGCCCGGGTGATATAATTTTAAGCGTTGTCCGTTGACTTTGAAAGAGCCTTTTTCCGGGTGCTCTATTAGCACCGTTCCGTATGGCCAAACTTCTTTAACTATGAAGGGACCGGACCATCGTGATTTTAATTTACCCGGAAAAAGCCTAAGTCTTGAATTAAATAATAGGACTAAGTCTCCTGGTGAAAAAGTTTTTGGATTTTTGATTTTTTTATCATGATAAAATTTTGTGCGCTCCTTATAAATCTTATTATTTTCGTAAGCGTTTGCGCGCCACTCGTCTAATTCATTTAATTGTAGTTTTCTGTGCTCGGAGGCTAAGTTTAAATCCAAATTTAAAAATTTTAGCGCCCAAAAGGCGCGATGTTCTAATTCCACCGGTAGATGACAAGCTTTTCTGTAGACTAATCGGTACGGTGTACATCCGATGGCGGTTTTGTACGCTGTCCGATATGCCCATAGAGCGTCGTCTAATTTTAGCGACCAATCCTTCCTATTAACGGACACAGTTTTTTCTAAAATTCTTTTAAGTTCACGGTTCACCACCTCCACTTGGCCATTTGCTTGTGGGTGGTAGGCGGTAGATAGCTTGTGGGTAACTCCATACTTTGCTAAAATTTTAGCAAGTTGGTTGTTACAAAAATGTGTGCCCCGATCACTAATTAGTGCTCGGGGTGTGCCAAATCGTGAAAATAATTTTTTTAAAAATTTAACGACGACTCTCGCGTCGTTAGTGGGAAAAGATTGTGCTTCCGCCCACCTTGACACGTAATCGACAGCAACAAGGATATATTTATTATTAAAAGAGGAGGGTAAAAGACCTATGAAATCTATTCCCCAAAGATCAAAAATTTCGCATTCTAAAAAAATATTTTGGGGCATTTCGTCCCGGTTAGAAATGCTACCTGACCGTTGGCACCGATCACAATTACTCACGAAATTGTGAGCATCTTTGAATAAGGTGGGCCAATAGAAGCCCGACTCTAGCGCCTTTCTTGCGGTCCGGTTCGCTTGATAATGGCCACCGGTTGGCCCTTCGTGGCAGTGCCGCAGAATTTGGGCGCCTTCCTCGCCCGAAATACACCTTCTTACCACTTGGTCCGCGCAGACACGAAATAAAAAGGGGTCCTCCCAAAAATAATTTTTCAAATCTGAAAAGAATTTCTTCTTTTGTTGACTTGAAAAATCTTTTGGTAGGACCCGGGCCACTAAATAGTTGGCCAAATCCGCGTACCAAGGGGTGGAAGAAGTCGTTACCTTTTCGATAGCAAGGAGGCGCTCTTCAGGGAATTTGTCATCAATTGCGGATTCCACTAGTGCTCCTGCAGCCGGATTCTCCAACCGTGAGAGGTGGTCGGCCGCAACATTCTCCGCTCCCCTTTTGTCTTGGATCTCCAAATCGAATTCTTGTAGTAGGAGGATCCACCTTAGCAGTCGAGGCTTTGCATCTCCTTTTTGTAGTAAATACCGGAGAGCGGAGTGATCTGTAAAAACAATAACTTTTGAAAGCGTTAAATATGATCGAAATTTGTCAAACGCAAAAATTATTGCCAAAAATTCTTTTTCCGTTGTTGTATAATTTGCTTGTGCGGATGTTAGCGTTTTGCTTGCGTAATAGATTGGGTGAAAATGTTTATTCACCCGTTGGCCTAAAACTGCGCCTACAGCAAAATCGCTCGCATCGCACATGATTTCAAACGGAAGAGACCAGTTTGGCGCGATTAAAATAGGGGAATTTATTAGTTCATTTTTGATTTTGTTAAACGCTTTTAAACACTCGTCATCAAAATTAAACGCGGATTCTTTTTCCAAAAGATGAGTTAGCGGTTTCGAAATTTTTGAGAAATCTTTTATAAACCGTCTATAAAAACCCGCATGTCCTAGAAAACTTCTAATAGATTTTATATTGGTAGGAGGGGGAAGTTTTTCTATGACCTCGATCTTGGCCTTATCGACCTCGATCCCCTTATTAGAAATTTTATGCCCAAGGACTAATCCCTCTTGGACCATAAAGTGGCACTTCTCCCAGTTGAGTGCCAAATTCGTGTCTTCGCAGCGTTGAAGAACACGATCAAGATTATTTAAACAATTTTTAAATGAATCGCCAAAAACAGAAAAATCGTCCATGAAAATTTCCATGACGTCTTCTACAAGTTCATTAAAAATTGCCAGCATACATCGTTGAAATGTAGCCGGCGCGTTGCAAAGACCAAACGGCATTCTTCGATATGCGAAAGTGCCGAACGGACAGGTGAATGTGGTTTTCTCTTGGTCTTCGGGCGCAATTGGGATTTGAAAATATCCCGAAAGACCATCGAGAAAACAGTAGTGTGAGTGACTGGATAAGCGTTCTAAAATTTGGTCAATAAAGGGTAACGGAAAGTGATCTTTGCGGGTAGCATCATTTAATTTTCTATAATCGATGCATACTCGCCAACCCGTAACAGTACGGGTCGGGATCAACTCATTATTTTCATTTGTGATTACCGTTATTCCACCCTTTTTGGGCACGACTTGCACTGGGCTAACCCAAGTGCTATCAGAGATTGGGTAAATAATTCCCGCATCTAATAATTTTATTATTTCGGCCTTAACGACGTCCTTCATATTTGGATTAAGCCGTCGTTGAGGCTGAATAGTACTGCGAGAATTATTTTCTAAATTAATTTTGTGCGTGCAAAAAGAGGGGTTAATCCCCTTGATATCAGAAATTTTCCATGCAATTGCATGGCGGTGATTATTTAATATTTTTATTAATTTGGAAATTTCCGAATCGTTAAGCGCGGAAGATATAATCACAGGCAATTTTGAATCTTTTTCTAAAAAAACATATCTTAAATGTTCCGGCAGTTGTTTCAATTCCAAACTCGGTGGCTCCTCGTAAGATGTTTTTATTTTAGAAATATTTAATTTTACTTCTTCAAATTTGAGCGGCCGAGTTATTTCTTTTAGACAAAATAAATTTTCAATTTCCGGATTTTCAAATAAGGGTGAAATTAATTCAGAAATTGACGTTATTTCTTCTTCAAAATTTGATTCTAACGTGAAGCAAGAGTCGTCATTAGACAACGAATTTCTCATAGAGTTGTTAATGCTAAAAGTTACTTTTTCATCCCCAACTCGTAGGAGAAGTTTGCCATTACTAACATCAATGATTGCCCGAGAGGTGGCGAGAAAAGGACGTCCGAGTATAATTGGGACTTCGGCGTCTTCCTCAATGTCTAGGATGACAAAATCTACCGGGAAGATAAATTTGTCAACCATGACAAGCACGTCCTCAATCACCCCTATCGGGTATTTAATAGATCTGTCCGCTAGTTGGATGCTAATATTGGTTGGGCTTGGGGTGCCCAAACCAAGCTTTTTAAATAATGAAAATGGCATCAAATTTATACTAGCGCCCAAGTCTGCCAAGGCGTGTTTTATTAAGAAATTACCAAACAAGCACGGAATGGGAAAACCGTCCCGGATCGTTTAGTTTTTGCGGTAATTTATTTAATAAAATTGCGGAGCATTCAACATTTACAGATATACGTGAAAAATTTTCAAGTTTATTTTTATTGGAAAGTAGATCTTTTAGATACTTTGCGTATTTGGGCATTTGGGCGATTGCTTCGAAAAATGGCACGTTTATTTGAACTTGTTTAAAAATTTCAGTAAATTTTCTATATTGCTCCTCATTGCGTTCATTTTTAAATTGCGAAGGATAAGGAATAGAAGGATTTTTAAGAATACGCGGAGCTAAAGCAGAAGAAGGTAGAGTAGGACAAGAAATAACTTGCGGAGATGAAGTTGAAACGTTTACCTCTGGCTCGACCAATTTTGAAGAAGTTACCTCCTTTCCGCTACGGAGGGTAACTGCGTTGGCGCTCTCCCGAGGGTTGGGCTCAGTATTGCCCGGTAGAGCTCCCTGCTGGCGTTTGGAGAACATCTTGGCGAGCTGTCCAATTTGATTTTCTAGACTTTTGATAGATCCGGAAAGGTTCCGGATATTGGAGTCAGTAGTGGCAACGTATTTGGTGAAGACCTCTTCAAGCGAAGGGGACTTTGGTGGTTGTGGTTGAGCGAATCCGGGAGGATCCACTAGTGGGGGGCGTTGAGCATTATTGGGGTTGCTCCATGAAAAATTTGGGTGGTTCCTTAAACCCGGATTATAACTATTAGGAATATTATTTGGGTTATAAGGAGGACGATAAGAGTTTCCCATATAGTCTACTTGTTCTTGATTATAATTATTATTATAATTGTTATTATTATTAGCCCCGTTAATGGCGGAGGAAGCAGACATCTCCGCCAATTGCTTAGTAAGCCATTCTACTTGATGTGCTAAATTCGGTGTGGCCTCGACTTCAAAGAGTCCGGTCGGTTTGTTAGGACGCGACCGTGGCGCATTCTACTGATAAGCATTCATGGCCATCTCCTCAAAAAGCTCTTGAGCGGCATCTGGGGTTTTATTATTTAGAGTTCCCCCAGCTGCTGCGTCAATCATCTGTCTCGTTTGGAGATTCAAACCATTGTAGAATGTTTGAACTTGTTGCCATAAGGGAAGGGCGTGGTGAGGACATCTCCGCAATAATTCCTTGAAGCGCTCCCATGTGTCATAGAGAGACTCCGAGTCTATTTGCGTAAACGAGAGAATGTCCGTACGTAATTTAGCGGACTTCGCCGGAGGAAAATATTTAGTCAAAAATTTCTCCGTCATCTCGGCCCATGTAGTGATGGAACCTCTAGGAAGAGATCCCAACCATTGCTTGGCCTTAGTCCGCAAAGAAAATGGAAATAAACGCAAGCGAATGGCGTCATCGGTGACGCCATTAATTTTAAATGTATCGCAAATTTCCAAAAAATTCAATAAATGTAAATTTGGATCTTCATCTGGTAACCCGTCAAAGATGACGGTTTGTTGTACCATTTGAATGATACTCGTTTTGATTTCAAAATTATTATTTGCCACTGCTGGGCGAATAATACTTGATTGTGTTCCCTCCCAATTTGGCCTAGCATAATAGGACATAGTCCGTAGCGGAGCCTCATTATGGTCGGGGTCACCCATTATATCTTCGTTAGTCTCTCCGACTGACTCTTCGCGAATTATTGGTAGATCACTAAATCGGAGACGTTGCCGCAGGGTGCGCTCGATTTCCGGATCAAAACCAAATTCAAAATCAATTGAAGAGTTTCCTCGGGTCATAAACCAAAAAGAAAAGAGAGAAAGCGGAAAAAGTAAAAGGGAAAAATAAGATTGTTAGATAAAAAAGTTAATTTTTATTTTATTAAAAGTTTTTTTGATTGATTTTATTTTATTTTATTAGGTGATTTAAAATTAGTCCTGGACTTCCCAAGATCTACCCGGTGAAGGGTTTGCAAGGTACTAGATGCTATGATGGGAATTCAAACCCAAAGCGTCCTTTCCAGGAATTTAATTGCACCTTAAAATTAAGAAAAAGGAAAAAGATAAAATTAATAGATATTTCGGTTTTCAAAATATCAACCGTGTCCCCGGCAACGGCGCCAAAAACTTGATGGGCAAAACTATGCTTGCAAACGATAACGGCAAGTGTACCGTATCGAATGTAGTATAGGTTATTAAAACAAGGTCGTATTAGACTCGGGGCGGTTGAATACTCTTACTTCGGAAAATCTCTATTATTTTATCGAATAGAATTTGTGGTTGGTTGGTTGCGAAAAATGAGAAATAGTTTATTTAAATTAATGAATTTAAAGTTAGTACTCAACCTTGAATCACCTTGGAAAAATAAATAAATAAAGAAATAGAACTTCTAATCCTCTTTAAAAGAAATGCTTGACCGTGGAGGTTCCTGATTTATGAACGTACCTCTCTCGAGGATACGCCAAACTGAGTTTAGGTTGATCAATCGAACTCTCGTTCTAGAATTGAAACCCTAAAGCTCGCTTTATCGAAGTGAACCCCTCTATTGGATATAACTCCAATCCGGGAGATTTATGTCGTCCTCTCTCGAGGAGTGCATTCAAATCTCTTTATCCTTAAAGTGATCGATTCGAACTCAAAACCTCTCGATTATTTGACTACAAAAACAAGAATGAGATTAAATATCGATAATATAATCTCAATCAATATAAGTTCAAGGATAAATCTTAAGCGATCTAAATAAGAGAAAAAGAATTTCTAAACTGAATTATGGATTATATTTTCCTTGGATCATCTCGGCCGAGTACTAATGAAATTTAGCTACTCATGGAGATGGAGGAATTGATGAAATACAAGAGGTGCATAATGAAGATTGAGAGCAGAATAAGAGTAAAAGTGCTATTTTATTAATCGAAAGGGAAAATTACAACTAGGAAACAAGAGATTACAAACCTGAAATGAAAGTGTAAGCTAAAGAAGAAGATTACAAGCTTAAGAATAATGAAAGCAGTGCAAGAAAATAACTTAGAACTCCCAAAATTTGTCCCCAAACATCTGGAAAAGCTCCCTTTAAATAGCTGAATTTTTGGTGTTACACGCCCTTGGTCACGCCCGTGACCTGGGGCGTGTAAGGGGAGTGATCGAAGCGGCAGCGGAGAGGGCGCCTTCTTGAGTAATTGCGAGCGTTTCGGCCGTGTCACGCCCTAGGTCACGCCCGTGACCTGGGGCGTGTAATCCTGAAATCTGGCTGCTGGCGGGAAACTCTGGCGGGAAGAAGCGCGGGCCGAGTCACGCCCGTGACCTGATGTCACGCCCTCGGTCACGCCCGTGACCGAGGGCGTGTAATTTTAATTGACGTGGCAGTGTGCTCCGGATGCTTGTGGCGGGTCGTGGCCGTGACATTGGGTCACGCCCTTGGTCACGCCCGTGACCTGGGGCGTGTACTTGGTGAAATCTTCACGGAGCATCCCCGGAGCGGCAGAAGCAGGTCCGGAGTATTTCGTAGGTTACACGCCCATGGTCACGCCCGTGACCTGGGGCGTGTAATTTTAACTTTTTGCTCGAAACAGCCCAGAAAACCTGTAAACACAAAATAACCTTAAGTTAGCTTATGAAATAACAATGGAAGGATTTATATGAAATAATTCCTAAAAATAACATAATTTTATATAGAAAACATAATAAACCTAAACTAAAAGATGAGTAAATAAATTACTCATCAGAAGACAATGTGAACACCGACAAAAGAAGCAGGTAACTCAAGACGATATGCAGATCCTCCAACACGCTCTGAAATAGTATAGGTCCCATGAACCTTGGGCTAAGCTTATGATGGCGTCCAAACCATTTTACCCCAGGAGAAGGGGAAACCTTCGGGAACACTTGATCACCCACATCAAATTCTAACGGATGGTGGCGCTGGATTGTATACTTCCTCTACCTCTCGACGGCACGGCTGAGTTTAAGCCGAGTCTTCCTTGAGGCTTCTTCCATTTCCTAAAATAACTCAGGCCCCAAAACTACCTTTTCACCCACTTCCTACCAATAGAGAGGGGTCCTACAACGTCGCCTGTATAGTGCTTTGAAGGGCGACAATTTGCGTCTCTCTTGATAGTTATTGTTGTAGGCAAATTCAACTAATGGTAGGTGCTCATCCCAAGCAACCTTGTAATCCAGAATGTAACATCGAAGCATGTATTCAAATATCTAATTAACCCATTCGGTCTGACCATCGGTCGTCGGATGATGAGTAGTGCTCAGGTTAAGTTCGGTGCCCAAAGCTTGCTGGAATCCCTTTTAGAAATGTGACACAAATCTCGAGTCGTGATCTGATACAGTCCCATGAAGTCTAACAATTTTTGATATGTAGATCTGAGCCATCTTCTCGATGGAATGATCTTTCTTATACGGGATGAAGTTAGCCACTTTAGTCATACAATCCACTATGACCCAAATCGCATCATGCCCCCTCGGAGTGCAGGGCAAGCCTGTGATGAAGTCTATAGAGATGTCTTCCCACTTCCATTCAGGGATAGGCAGAGCCTGCAAAAGTCCACCTGGACGCTAACGCTGAGCTTTCACCTTCTGGTACGTCAAACATCGAGAAATGAAGTGAGCTATTTGATTCTTCATACCAGGCCACCACACAATCTGCTTCAAGTCATGATACATATTATTATTGTTCGGATGACCAAATGTGCGGGATTCATGAGCTTCACGACATATACGATCAAGTAATTTAGGAACATCATTGATGTAGAGACGACCTCAGAAATGCAAAACATCATTAGAGATAGAGAAATCCGGAAGAGTCCCATGTTCAACCCTTCGGCGAATGCGCTGGAGTATGCGGTCAGATGGCTGCAAATATTTTACCTGTTCTATCCATAAGAGACGAAAAACCTCTTCTTGGCCCTCGAGTGAGATGGATATATCCATCCTTTCAAGGTCCTCAATCAATGTTGCAAGAGTAGCTGTCATATGTGCACAGGAAGAAACAAAAGCTTTTCTACTCAACGCATCTGCTACCGAATCGGTTTTACCGGGAACGTACGCGAGTTGCTAGTCATAATCTGCTATGAATTCATTCCATCGTCTATGACAAAGGTTAAGATCTTTTTGAACAAAAATATACTTCAAGCTCCGATGGTCAGTATAGAAGTGACACTTCACGCCATAGAGATAATGCCGCCAAAGTTTCAATGCAAATACCACTGCAGCGAATTCTAGATCATAAATGGGGTAGTTGTGCTCATGAGTCTTCAACTGCATAAACTCATAAGCGATAACACGGTCATCCTATATCAAGACACATCCCAAGCCAACTATGGAAGCGTTAGTGTAAACTAAAAAATTTGTCCCCTCTGAAGAAAGAGCTAAAATCGGCGCTGAACACAGATGTTGTTTCAATTCCAAGAAGGCCTGCTCACACTGATCTGACCACTTAAATCTAGCATGCTTTTGAGTTAACTTTGTCAGAGGAGCAGCAAGTGAGGAAAACCCTTAACAAAACATTGGTAATAGCTAGCTAATCCAAGGAAATTGTGAATTTCAGTATGGGTAGAAAGCCGCTTCCAGTCCATAACTGCGGAAATCTTTGCAGGATCAACATAGAGTCCATCTCCTGAAATAACATACCCCAAGAAAGCAACTCGATCCATCGAGAACTCACATTTCGCCAACTTGGCATAGAGTTGATGTTGACGAAGAGTGGAGAGAGTGAGTCTAAGATGTGTTGCATGATCCTCATAAGTCTTGGAATAGACTAGGATATCATCAATAAATACGATGATGAACTTATCCCGATATTCGCGGAAGACACGGTTCATCATATCCATAAAAGCAGAAGGCGTGTTATTCGAACAAAAGGACATCACTAAGAATTCAAAATGTCCATACTCAGTCCGGAAGGCGGTCCTGGGGACGTCAGATTCCTTGATCTTCAGCTGATGGTAACCCGATCTGAGATATATCTTGTAAAAGACTGTACTACTCTTGAGCTGATCAAAGAGATCATCCATGCGTGGAAGGGGATACTTATTCTTGATTGTCACCTTGTTTAGGTCCCGATAATCGATGCAAAGTCTCATAGAGCCGTCTTTCTTCTTCACAAAGAGAATGGGGGCTCCCCAAGGTGAAGAGTTAGGATGAATGTATCCATGCTCAAACAGTTCATCCAATTGCAATCTAAGTTCCTCTAGTTTGTGCGGGTCCATACGGTAAGGATCTTTAGATATGGGGCGCGTTCCAGGCTCTACGTCAAAGGAGAACTTCACATCTCGATCAGGAGGCATCCTAGGCAATTCGGCGAGAAAAACATCAGGAAAATCAGAAACAATTGGAATGGATTCAAGTTGAGGAGGGGCTGAATCCGAAAGTGAAGCATATACAAAGCAAGCAGAACATCCTTGTCCAAGAAGACGAGTGGCGCGCATTGCATTAATTACCTTCACATGATTGTGAATCTGAACAAGAACGCTGAAGTTCATGCCATCGATGTTGAGATTGACCCTCTTTGCCACACAGTCCAGTTTTGTTCTATACGCAACCAATCAATTCATGCCCAAGATCACATCGAACTCTGTCTATTGGGAAAAACTCCTTTTGATTTAACTTAACAAATTACTTATAAGCGATTTTACCTTCTAGGTTTATTACCCTATTGTATAGAAAGGGTAAACTGGTCAATAGATGTCTTAGGATGTCACACTCAACCTAGAGTGTCAGGGCCAAGTCAAAATAATCACAAAACAAGTTGAGTTAAGACTTGCGTCGAATAAAAGTGGATGCAACTTTGATTAGATACCAACGTAACTCTGATTTGAAGTCGGAGCAGATCATTCAGTCTATCAAAGTATAAAGACAAGTCAACGCAACGTTGAAAGGATCTCGACGCAGGAGGAAGAGTCAGTCGAAGCTATCTGAGAAGTCGACGCAACGTCAACTATAATTCGACGCAGAAGTAAAGAGATCAAGTCCAAGGCTTCAACTCGATGGGTACGTCGATAAGTAATCGACGTAACATCGACATCTAATTTCAGACAAAGCTAAGAAGAAATTCAAAGCTACGTCGATAAGAACTCAGAGGTGCGTCGACATGAAGATTGATGAAGTCGACACAGAGTCGAATACAGTCTGAAAAAGGAAGTCTTTCCAGTTGTCTCTCTACCACCTTCGCAGAAGGATCACCAGATTGAGGACAGCTCTCCAACGGCTCGTTTGTTGTCAAAAAAGGAATGAATCATTCCAGAAGGGCAAAAGCATTCTTGGAATGTTTTTCAAATATGATGGACGGGTTGGGAACAAAAGAATAAAGAAGAATTAATGTACCCAATCAGAATTCCTTCTCATGTCTGTCCAAAATTAGAAAGAAATTCAAAACTTAATGATGGACAATAAGTAAGCAGAGAAGAGAAGAAAAGGGTAGAGCATTCATTACACAAAAAAACTGGTTTGTCGATTAGGGGAGAAGAAAAGGGTGAAAAAGAATTGCTCTCTCATAACAGAAAAATTGAAGGCTGCTCCTCATCAATATCTCATAGCAGCCAGATTGCAAACACAAGAAAGTAAAAAGGATCTGAAGCATATAACCCTTGCAAATCATCACAATCATAAGCAAGGGTTCATCATTAGCAGATCCATTGAAAGGAAAAAATAGAAGTTGAAAGCTTCTACAGAATTCTGAAAACAGAATTCTTCTTCTTCCTCTTCCTTCTCCTATTTCTCCAACTGTAAAGATTTTGAGAATCCCTCTTCCAAAGGATTCAGTGGTTCAAGATATCCTTATCAAAAGATCTGAGTGGTTTAAGATCTCCTTATCAAAAGATCTGAGTGGTTCAAGATCTCCTTATCAAAAGATCTGTGGTTTTTAGAGTCTCCTTATCAAAAGACTCAGGCACAGGTTGTGCCATCCTACCAGGGAGGTAGAAGAGAGGACTACTCATATTTTGGGGAACCTCTATAAAAATCCTTGTGTCTTTGCTGTGATTTTTTATGTTGTCCCACCTATAGCTTACAGTTTTCTTTTTGCTTTATATTTACAACACTTATTTATTCTGTGTTGGTTTTGTTCAGTGCATAATACCTTAGTATTTTTATTGTATGCATAATTAGGGTAGAAAAGATTTAAATCTCTATTCACCCCCCTCTAGAGAATTCTCTGAGGCACACTCTGCACTTTCAATTGGTATCATAGGGAGGTTGATCATTAAGAGGTTAACACATTGATCAAAAGATCTCCTACTCTCATTTATTCATTTTAAAATTAGTTATGACTATTTTTAAAGAAAATGAGTTCTAAGGATTATGCATCAGCAAGCCTACCAGTGTGTAACCTAAAAAGGTTTACACTCTGGAAGTCCAGAATAAAGATTTACATGAACTCTATTGATGAAGACATCTTTGATGTTATAATTTCAGGTCGTCCAACTCCAGTCAGACAAGATACCAGTGGATCCTCAACAGTGAAAGCTGTCCCAAGGAATGAGTGGACATGGGCTAAAAAGAATGCAGAAGCCTGTGATGTTAAGGCTATGAATATACTATTATCCACTCTATCAGATGATATATTTCAAGAAGTGGCTGAATGTCAGTCTGCAAAAGAAATATGGGACACAATGATTAGTATAGCTGAAGAGAGTTCGAGGATAGGAAGGGACAAAAGAATTGAAGAGGTTTTATAACTGAAACCTGGTGTGACTCAGAATCTGAGACATGCTCCTCATCTGGAAGTGAGCAAGAAAGTACTGCTGAAGAAGTCTGTTTGATGGCTTTGGAGGCCTCCTCAAATAATGAAGAAGGTCAGGTACCATATTTTGATTATTTTGATTTCTCTTCAAATGAATTTAAAACTTGCTTTAAAGAGTTCTGCCAAGATCAATTAAAGGCAGAAAATCAAATAAAAATACTTAGGAAAGAATTAAAAGAACTGAAAAGTAACAGGATAAATGAAAATCCTCCCTATGATAATCAACTTAGGATTGAGGTAGGAGAGTTAAGAAAACAAGTAGATGAACTAAATGCTGAAAATCTAAAACTAAAGGAAGAGCTTACTAAGGCAAAAGCCTTTGAAGACTCACTAAATGGGAGGAGTCAAAAACTCAAAGACATCACACAAAATCTCAATATGAGATTTAAACATCTTGGTTTAGGAGCAGACCCATCCACTAGCACAGAAGTCCCTAGGAGACTTTCCTTGAAAAATCCAGTAATTTTTGTTGGATCTAATGAGAATCAAGTAATTGAAAATAGTGAAATTTGTGAAGAGGTGCATGATCATCCTGATAAAGTTACAATATTCAATAGGGTGAATATTAATAATCAACAAGGAATACTAAGCAAACATCTTGTAAAAAAATCCATAAACAACAATCATCCTGATAAAATCATTACTTTCAATAAAGTGAAGTCAACTAATGAAAAGAAAACTCTAGGGAAAAGAAATTTAGGAAAACCAATGGATCTCAATCATAGAACTAAAACCAGAAGAAAAATTATTAAGCACACTACATATCTACTATATCAAGATATATTTTATGCAAATGTCAAATATCAAGATAATAAACATTGGTTAAATAGACCCTTCTACTCTTTCATTAAACCTTACAATGGTAAAAACAAAGGGCCCAAGGTAACCTGGGTTCCTTCTAATGTTTGAATTACTTGTGCAGGATAAGGTAGGGTCCTATCTAAGAGATATTGAAAGTGGAAGGAGGAACTAAATTCAATCAAGGGAGTGATTTCTCTAAATTCCCTTGATATTCTCATAGTTCATAAAAGTAATAAGCATAAACACCATTTTCAATAAACATCATTGATGGGAAAAACAACAAGAATTTTACAAGAAAATGGAACTATTTATTCAGAGTCGCGTCGAATAGAACTCGACATACCGTCGGGTCCTACTCGATGCAAGCTTCAAGAGCCAATCGGAGCGGATAATACGAACAATATTCGACGCAGCGTCAAGTTCATGTCAACGCATGCGTCGACTTAATTGTCACTGATTAAATTCGAGGTCACGTCGATTACAACTCGATGCAACGTTGACATGACTACATCGACTTATTTGTTCCTAAACAATCTCGAAGTTGCGTCGAATGGCAATCGAAGCAACGTCGAGATGCCAGCGCGCGCAAGATTGCTTCTAGAAGCTGTCCTGACATATTTTGGCGCGCTGAAAATTAATGTATATCGACGGTGTTTCGACTTAAACCCTAAGTTGTGACGAATCATCTGCTTTTAAGCAACTTCAGCGTCGAATCATTTGGGCTTTCGAATTTTCCTCTCCCTGCTCTCTTACTCCTTTCTTCTCCAGCTCTCTTGCATCCTTTTCTCTCTCTCTATCTCTATCTCTCTCTCTATCTCTTTTCTTTGTAGGTACACAATCACAAAGACAATGGCCCCTCCTAAGATGAATTCAGGATTTGATGTGGATGTAGACTCTTTCACCGCAGCCTCCGATAATTTCAGAGCCATTCTTGGATTGTTCCAGACTGCAGGTTTAACAAATTTAATATCTGCTAGATGCAAGATATTGGATGTGGAGCTGACAGAGCTCAAGGAAAGCATTCACCTTGAAGAGGATGGAACCCTCAGTGGGAAAATTGCTGAAAGTAATATCAGCTTAACTGTAGAAATGGTATCTCAAACATTTGACCTTCCCACTGGTGATGAATCTGATGAACTATCAGGGAAGAGACAAAGAAAGTTATAGAAATTATGCAATTCAAAAAGGAGAAAGCCATTAACTTGAAGAAAATTGATCTTGGAGAAGAATACAGGTTCCTTGCTGACATAGTGGGCAAGGTATTGCTGTACAAGATATCAGCACATGATGCTATCCCCAAGCAGTAGTTGAAAATTATGGGTGTTTTAGTTCTAGGAAAGACGATAAACTAGGGGAGATGCCTACTGAAGCTGATTAGCCACAAATACTCCCACAAGGAAAATGCCTACATGAGAATCATGAGCCAGATGCTCTTTCATCATTATCCAGGTATGTGCAAATCAAAAGAAGTGCCCATTCCTCCAGGAAAGAGGATGAATATATGAATATTATCTAAGTGGACCAGGCAGATCCTAAAGACTGGTCAATCTGCTTCTTCACCTCCTCCCTCTCCACCTCCTCAAGCTTCAGAGAGACATCTAACAGATCCTCCAAGGGACAATATACCTCCTCAAAATACTCCAGCAACTCAACATGATGATACTCCAGATGTTGATCAAGCCCCATTCAACCAGGCCAGCTCCTTCATCCCTCCCATAGAACATGAACCTCGCATTCCTTCCCAACCACAGCAACAACCATCCACCCTACTTCCAGATAATCAGCATGTTCCTCCACCACCACCAGTTCATATCTCTCTAGAAACCTACCAATCTCTTTCCCCTGTCTACCAAGATCCTCTTGATCTGAATGAGAACCTCACACCTCCACCTCCACTTGCCTCTACCTCTCAGTCTACCCCTTCCATTAACATTGAGCAAGTTATTTCTAAGGCAGTAGTAGGTTTGGCCTCCAACACATTTGCTGACCTACTGGCCAACCAAGCCAGAATATTTGAAAAGAAGTACTCCCAAATGGAGTATGAAATCCTAGATTCAAAGAGGTCTCTCCTGGGTCTCAAAGAATTCATGTCCTCCTCCTTGGTGACAAAGGATTTCTTAACCTCACTAGCCATCAAGGTTAAGAAGGGGGAGAAAATTCAGGAGGAGGAAAGACCTATTCTAGAGATGAGTGGCCATGAAAAGGGCAATGATATTGAAGCCCCTGATAAAATTACTATCTTACAGCAAGGAAATGTTCAGGGGGAGCCTCAAGAGGAGCCTCAAGAGAATCACAAGGAGCTTCCAGCTCAAGATCCAGCTGGAGAATTGAACCAAGGGGAGGTGATTTCCTCTGCTCAGGGAGAGTCTATTCCAAATATTCAAAGAAATCTGGAAGGGAAAATGATTGCTGAAGATACAGTATTGAACCAGGGGGAGGTGATTCCCTCAACTCCGGGGAGACCCATGAAGATGATCTGTTGGATGTGGTTACCAAAATTGCTAAGGAGGCAGCCCAGACTGCTGAACAAAATTAAACCCATCAAAGAACAGTAATGTCTCCTGAAGATGAAGAACCTCTTGCATTTGCTGCAAGAAAGGTAATTCCACATGTCTTCTCCAGAAAAAGGAAAACTCCTGATAAAGGACAGTGAGGTCCAGGTACTCTATTTTTGAGGAGTTCAATACACTTCTAGTCTCTGGTGGATACAATTATTAAGAACAATATAATTTACTTTTCAATGTATGAAATAATCTGTGATTTTATTCTGTCATATTTTATTGTCTATGTTGTCTTGTATGTATTTCTGTTTATATAAAAGAATATGTAAAATCACTTTAAAACAAACTGTAAAATTTGTTAAGATAAATATGGGGAGATTGTTGGGAAAAACTCCTTGTAATTTAACTTAACAAATTACTAATAAATGATTTTACCTTCTAGGTTTATTACCCTATTGTATAGAAAGGGTAAACTGGTCATTAGATGTCTTAGAATGTCACACTCAACCTAGAGTGTCAGGGCCAAGTTAAAACAATCATAAAAAAGTTGAGTTAAGACTTGCGTCGAATAAAAGTCGATGCAACTTTGATTGGATATCGACGTAACTCTGACTTGAAGTTGGAGCAGATCATTCTGTCTGTTGAAGTATAAAGTCAAGTTGACGCAACGTCAAAAGGATCTCAATGTAGGAGGAAGAGTCAGTCGAAGATATCAGAGAAGTTGACGCAACATCAACTACAATTCGACGCAGAAGTTAAGAGATCAAGTCCAAGGCTTCAACTCGATGGGTATGTCAATAAGTAATCGACGCAACGTCGACATCTAAGTTCAGCCAAAGCTAAGAAGAAATTCGAAGCTACGTCGATAAGAACTCAGAGGTGCGTCGACATGAAGATTGATGAAGTCGATGCAGCGTCGAATACAGTCTAAAAAAGGAAGTCTTTCCAGCTGTCTCACTACCACCATCTCAGAAGGACCATCAGATTGAAGACATCTCTCCAATGGCTCGTTTATTGCCAAGAAAGGAATGAAGCATTCCAAAAGGGCAAAAGCATTCTTGGAATATTTTTCAAATATGATGGACGGGTTGGGAACAAAAGAAGAAAGAAGAATTAATGTACCCAATCAGAATTCCTTCTAAGGTCTGTCGAAAATTAGAAAGAAATTAAAAACTCATTGATGGACAATAAGTAAGCAGAGAAGAGAAGAAAAGGGTAAAACATTCATTACACAAAAAACTGGTCTGTCGATTAGGGGTTCCATCTTCTTCTTCTTCTTCCTCCTCCTGGAACCCTAACAAGACAATGGAAAAGAATTGCTCTCTCTCAAAATAGAAAAACTGAAGGATGCTCCTATCAACATCTCATATTTCTCCAACTGTAAAGAGTTTTAAGAATTCCTATTTCAAAGGATTCAGTGGTTCAAGATCTCCTTATCAAAAGATCTGTGGTTTTTAGAGTATCCTTATCAAAAGACTTAGGCACAGGTTGTGCCATCCTACCAGGGAGGTAATAGAGAGGACTACCAACATTTTGGGGAACCTCTATAAAATCCTTGTGTCTTTGCTGTGATTTTCTGTGATGTCCCACCTATGGGTTACAGTTTTCTTTTTGCTTTATATTTACAACACTTATTTATTCTGTGTTGGTTTTGTTCAGTGCATAATACCTTAGTATTTTTATTGTATGCATAGTTAGGGTAGAAAAGATTTTAAATCTCTATTCACCTCCCCCCTCTAGAGAATTCTCAGAGGCACTCTGTGCACTTTCACTGTCATATCCAGAACTATGAGGTCGACTGAGACTCGCAATTCACCAAGCATGTTCGGACAATTGAGGATACCCCTATTCGAAAGGTGCAGATGACCAGGCTCATAGATCTCATAAGGAACCTCATGTGGCGAAGTAGGTCAGCGATGAAAGTCCATAATATGACGCGCAATGAAGGAATGAGATGCACCCGAATAAAAGAGAATTTGCATCCACTTATTATTGACCATAAATCTCCCTAGAAATGAAAATCACATACGCAAATTGTTAGAGCCTTAGTTTTTGATTTGAGTCGTGATCCATCTTTATATTTATTCTGTGATCGACGAAATCCCATTAAGACAGGAGACAGGAGAAAACTATACAAGTTCTCTGGGTTCGACGAACGTCTTCCTGGGTTCGACGAATGCCTTCCTGCGATCGACGAAAGATATTCAATCTGCGTTCGACGAATCTTCAACAGAAGCTCAGGTCGACGAATTAAATGTTCAGAACGATGAACTTCAAGCTCAGATCGGCGAATTATTATTTTCTATTATAATATCTCATTTCTTAGATCGACTAATATTTCTATATCTGATAAAGCAATATTTTAATTAAATTCTATTTATATATTGCCGCTCTTTCTCCATTTGTATAAATTAATAATATAGCCGTTGTAGCGCAATAACTATTATAGCTGTTGCAGAGCAATAAATATTATAGTCGTTGCAGAAAAGCTAAAGACGGCAACTTATCTTCTCGAGGAAATCTAGGAAATTAAAGAGACGTTATCTCTTTCCTTTTGTCGGGGAGGAATTCAAATAGCTTTGAAAACCACCTCCAGATTATATATACAAAGACAAGTACGGAGAAGAAAATAAGAAGGCAGAGCCAGAACATGGAGAAGGAAATATACAAAAATACAGAGAAGCAAAAAAGAAGCTGCACATATACAGAGTTCTTGATAAGAACAACATATTTATTTATCTTCTTTTTGCTAACTCTTCTCTGCAGATCATCTTTACCCTGAGACACCTATCTAGATCATTTGCTCAGGGATCTTAACTGTATAAAGGGTTATAACTCCCTTCAAAAGTTACAGCCATTGGTGGCAGGGCACCTGATCAAAAACCTGTAGTTGGGTTAGAGCACCGGATCAAAAGCTCACTTGGTGTGTGAACACCTGTTCAAAACTCCCTTGGTGGAAGGGCACCTGATCAACAACTGATAAATAGAAAATATACTTCTTTTCTATATAGTTTTTGTATAGTTTTATTAAAAATTTGTAATATTTTTGTTAATTATTGAATAAATGATTTGTTTTTATATATTTATATTTATATGTAAAATGAATTATTTAAGTATATTTTAAATAAAAACTATATAGTAAATATGTAAATATTTATGTAAGTAAATATGTAAAAATATACTAAATATATATGTAATATTTATTAAATAAAAATAATAATATTTATATATTAAGTTAATAAAAACTTATATAACTTATGTATTTAATATGTATAAAAATATAAGTTAATTAAAAATATATTGTTTATATTGATATTTACTAATAAATCTGTAAATATATATATTATATATATATATATGTTCTTGTGTTTACAAATAAGAGCAACTAGCATAGTGGATAAGGATCTTAATGTTCTTGCTGATTTAATTCCAGGATCCGCTAAGACGAACTCTCCCCGAGATGTGTTCGACGAAAGCTGCCTGTATTCGATGAACTCTCCACTGCGCTCGATGAACTGCCAGCTGAGACCAGTTCCACCACTCTCCAACCCGCCAGCTCACTCCAAACTGCCAACACTCTCCTTCTAGAATCAGCCAACTGCTATCCGCACCCCACAGCTCTCAAGTCAAAATTGGCTTCTCTAGTCAAACCGCCAGCTGCTATTTCTTTTTTTTGCTAAGTGCAGCCCAATTTTGTCTATAAATAGAGGTTGACCCCCTCTTTAATCTCCCCTCTTGGATTGCCCTTTTGGGTGATCTTCCACCAACCCTTTTCCACCTTAGTTTTTGTATTTTTCTTTCCCTTTTTTGTTGTAATGTTTTTTATTTCTTGTAATTTATATTTCTTGTCTTTTTATTTTTTGTAATCTTTTCATTATGGCAATAAATAAGGTTAGTTTTTATTTCGTGCAATTTCAAATTCATAGCGTAGTTTCATTTCTGCAATTTCATTTCTGTATTGTATTTCAATTCATAATTTAGTTTCATTTCTGTCTTGTCATTTCCATTCATAACTTAGACTTATTATCCGCACTTCAATTTCTGTAATTTTCTTTTCTTTGGCTAAGTTTATTTATTGCCGTAATAATATTGTTTTTTTCGCTTTGATTTGAATTTACTCGCCATCATAATTTTTCGTTCTTTTTTCTTCCTTGACACGGTAGAGATTAGAGCCGAAGATTATGTTTTTGTTTATTTTCGTTTCAAAGAAACTTTCGTTCTCGCAATTTTCGTTCTCGTTATTTTCTTTTCCTTGTTTTATGTTTTCATCATTTTTCGTTTCCGTTATTTTTCTTTCTCGTCATTTTTTTTTGTTTTCCGTTGTTTATGTTTTCGTTATTTCGTTCAATAGCTTAGTTTTATTTTATTGTCACGCAATTATTTTCCCTCTACCTATTTGGGTAGAGATTGCTTTTCTGTCTTTCAATTTCTGTCTTTCAATTCTGTAATTTTAATTTCTTTTAAATCACGCAATCGATCGATAAAATAATAACGCGTTTCCTAAAAGTAGAAGTACTCAACAGACCCGGATCTAAATACGACCGCGATATCATTTTCTAAAAAATTATATCCTGTACTATACACGATAAGGTGCACTTGCCTTTATCGCAAGATAAGTTGGATAAATTATTTTCAAAAACTCTGCGAGAGACCTTTTTTATTTAAGTAACCAAAAAAGAATTTCGGCCCCGTCGCCGCGGTGCTACCCCCGATATTTCGAAAGCGGGAGCGACCGTTACTTCCATCACCTCGACAGGTGGGATAAAGGTTTAGGTCCTCGAAGTAGGAGTACTCGCCGGACTCCTCGAAAATGCCCGCCGGAATCTAACCGAACCCAGGCTCCGCAGGAATTTAATTTTTACCCATCAAGTTTTTTGCGCTGTTGCTGGGGATTTTTGTTGATATTTTGAACAAAGAAAACACTATTGATTTCATCCTCATCTTTTCTTCCTATAAAAAAAGGAAAAACCAATCAAAAATTTAAAAAACCTCAAAAACCACAAAAATATTTCATTCCTTATCATTTTTTTCTTTAAAAAAAAACTAAAAAAATTAAAAAAAACCCCAAAACACCAAAAATATGTCATTCCTTATTTTTATAAATTGTAAGAAATCCAAAAAAAAATCTTACGAACTATGATTTTAAGAAATCCAAAAAAAAAATCATAAAAAAATAGAAAAAACTTTAAAAAGCTCAAAAAAAAATTGTCTTTCTATCTTTCTTTTTACTTGTTTTGTTTCCTATAATTTTGTTTATATAAATAAAGTTTGTAATATCTTTTTCTATAAAAAAATAATTAAAAAAATAATAATAATAAAACCAAAAAAATTATTAATTACAAAACTCCTAAAAATGACAAAATTTTGTTTTGTATATTTTTGTTTTTTTGTATATAACGAAAAATTTGTTTTTGTTTAAACATATTTTGCAGGTATTAATCCGGTCATCCCGTCTCCAAATCAGGGACGTGCTTTTTCCCCCCTGCAATTTCTTTTCTTGTATTTTTCATGCTTTTGTACATATAGACTTGTTCCTCATACTTAATTTCAATATTGAGGACAATGTTGACTTTTAAGTATGGGGTGTTTTCCCCTCCTTTTGTAATTATTTTTGTCCCACCCATATTAGAAAAACCTCAAAAAAATGAAAACAAATATTATGTATATATTTATGCACATTTGAAAAAAATAAAAAAAATATTTGATGTCTTTTTTTTTCCTTTTCTTCTTTTTCTTTTTTAAGTAATAATGTATATATAAGATAAAGATTTGAAAAATCCAAAAAATTGAAAAATATTTACTTAGAAATTTGTTAACAAAATTCACAAAATTTTGTCATAACACCAACAAATTTTATTTATATTTTTATTTTCCTTTCTTTCTTTTTCTTTTTTTCTTCTTATTAACTATTTATATGTATTTTGTTACAACAAAAACAAAACAAACAAACAAAAATTTCAAAAAAAAGATCATAATAAAAAAAATTTATATTGATTAAAACTTATCCAAAAAAAAATCCAAAAATAGAATAAAACCCCTACTTAGCTTTCTGTTACTTTCAAGGCTAGTCGATTTATTTTTAAGCATTTTCATTATCTTTGGTTTGCTTTTAGTTCATTTTATCATAGTTCGTAATATTTAAATATTCAGAGAATTGGTTTTAAAAAGCACTATATGAATTTAATTTAATTGGAGAATTTATTTTAGCACTATTTCTGGTTAGTTTTAAACCGCTACTTATTGTATTATGTTAGAAAAAACAACCTTAAACTCTAAATTATTCATGCTTCAAACTTTTGGAAGCTTAGGAAAATTCTATCTACTTTATCTTGCTCTCTAAATTTTTTGATTTTAAATCTAGAAATTTATTTTTAAAACCCCTTTCCTCTTAGCGTTTTTCTTGGTAATCATTTAAAAGATCTTATGTCAATGGGAATAAGATTTCGTTCCGTAAACATAGGCACCCAATTTTATTAAAAGATTATATGGCATGGAAATAGAATTTTCGTTTCCTAAACATATACATTGGGTTAATTTTGAAGATTGAAAAAATTTCATTATGGGAATAAGATTTCATTCACTAACCCAAACTCAAATGAAAAGTGGGGTGAGAGGATAAAATTCATCACCCTAATTCAAAAATCTCTTCTCTAACCAAGTTTCTCCCCCACCCCTTAGCCAATATAATTGAAACCTAGAAAAAAAAAAAAATTTGGGAGAGCAATATTTAGTAGTTTTTATTCTTCCTTAAAAATTTCATTACAAGTTAAAATTTTATAATTCTACTTTAATTTTGTCGCTAACGAATGCAATATTACTTGCCTTTTAGCTAATTTAAAGAGGTCTTGTTGGCCAAAATATCTACTCTTTTTAAGTCATTTTCATAGCTTAGGATTTACCTCTTTAAATTTCTAAAATTTACTTTAAACTTACTTTTCGATTTATTTGAATTTTTAGTGAACTAGAAATTTTATTAATGTCTTAAGAGTATTTTCGTACTTTTGCTCTGGAATAGCAAAAACTTAAGTATGGGGGTATTTGATAAATAGAAAAATATACTTTTTTTCTATATAGTTTTTGTATAGTTTTATTAAAAATTTGTAATATTTTTTGTTAATTATTGAATGAATGATTTGTTTTTATATATTTATATTTATATGTAAAATGAATTATTTAAGTATATTTTAAATAAAAACTATATAGTAAGTATGTAAATATTTATGTAAGTAAATATGTAAAAATATACTAAATATATATGTAATTTTTATTAAATAAAAACTATAATATTTATATATTAAGTTAATAAAAACTTATATAACTTATGTATTTAATATGTATAAAAATATAAGTTAATTAAAAATATATTGTTTATATTGATATTTACTAATAAATTTGTAAATATATATATATTATATATATGTTCTTGTGTTTACAAATAAGAGCAACTGGCCTAGTGGATAAGGATCTTAATGTTCTTGCTGATTTAATTCCAGGATCTGCTGAGACAAACTCTCCCTGAGCTGCGTTCGACGAAAGCTGCCCAGTATTCGACGAACTCTCCACTGCGCTCGACGAACTGCCTGCTGAGACCAGTTCCACCACTCTCCATCCCGCCAGCTCCCTCCAAACCGCCAACACTCTTCTTCTAGAATCAGCCAGCTGCTATCCGCACCCCACAGCTCTCAAGTCAAAATTGGCTTCTCTAGTCAAACTGCCAGCTGCTATTTCTTTTTTTTTGCTAAGTGAAGCCCAATTTGGTCTATAAATAGAGGTTGACCCCCTCTTCAATCTCCCCTCTTGGATTGCCCTTTTGGGTGATCTTCCACCAACCCTTTTCCACCTTAGTTATGAATTTTTCTTTCCCTTTTTTGTTGTAATGTTTTTTATTTCTTGTAATTTCTATTTCTTGTCTTTTTATTTTTTGTAATCTTTTCATTATGGCAATAAATAAAGTTAGTTTTTATTTCGTGCAATTTCAAATTCATAGCGTAGTTTCATTTCTATATTGTATTTTAATTCATAATTTAGTTTCATTTCTGTCTTGTCATTTCCATTCATAACTGAGACTTATTATCCGCACTTCAATTTCTACAAATTTCTTTTCTTTGGCTAAGTTTATTTATTGTCGTAATAATATTATTTTTTTCGCTTTGATTTGAATTTACTCGCCATCATAATTTTCGTTCTTTTTTCTTCCTTGACACGGTAGAGATTAGAGCCGAAGATTATGTATTCGTTTATTTTCATTTCAAAGCAACTTTCGTTCTCGCAATTTTTATTCTCGTCATTTTCTTTTCGTTGTTTTATGTTTTCATCATTTTTCATTTCCATTATTTTTTGTTCTCGTCATTTTTTTGTTTTCCATTGTTTATGTTTTCGTTATTTCGTTTAATAGCTTAGTTTTATTTTATCGTCACGTAATTATTTTCCCTCTACCTATTTGGGTAGAGATTGCTTTTTTGTCTTTCAATTTCTGTCTTTCAATTTCTGTCTTTCAATTCTGTAATTTCAATTTCTTTTAAATCACGCAATCGATCGATAAAACAATAGCGCGTTTTCTAAAAGTAGAAGTACTCAACAGACCCGGATCTAAATACGACCGCGATATCATTTTCTAAAAAATTATATACTGTACTATACACGATAAGGTGCACTTGCCTTTATCGCAAGATAAGTTGGATAAATTATTTTCAAAAACTCTGCGAGAGACCTTTTTTAATTAAGTAACCAAAAAAGAATTTCGTCCCCGTCGTCGCGGTGCTCCCCGTGATATTCCGAAAGCGGGAGCTGTTGGTTATGGAACGTTCACCTAGATGGGGGGTGTTAGGTGATCTTGGTACTTTTTGATCTATTAGTGTGAGTTATCAAGATTCAAGCAATGCACAAAATTAACACACAAATAAGCCACATCAGACGACACAAGATCTATATAGGTTCTTCAAGACGGGGTGTCATGAGTAGTCCTCTTTCCCTCTACGCCTACCCAGCAGTGTGCTAGGCTCAGCAAACTATGCCAAAATCTACAGGCCCTCAAGCCTTACAACACAGACCCGCAAGTCCCAACAGCCTAAGCCCTCAAGCCCTTACTGCCCCCGAGCCCTCAAGCTCGACACCCAGGCCCTCAAGCCCAACACAACACAGACCCGCAAGTCCTGTGCCTACAGCTTAGGCCCACAAGCCCATACTGCACCCGAGCCCTCAAGCTCGACAAGTCGCACCCGCATGTGCACTTCCCTGGCCCTCAAGCCTCACAGCTCTCCATCCCTCAAGCTAGACAATTTGGCCCGCAAGCGTTACAAGAAAATACAATAATAAAATGTTTCTTCTGCCGGATGAAGATCGGCACATTTAGCCTGTTGAAGATCGGCTCCTTGAGATTGAAGAAGATTGTTCTGAATCAGATCTTGAGCACACGGTTCTTCTTCAAATCTTTTCTTAGCCAGATGAGGATTGGCTTCTTAGCAGTCGATGAAGATGACTGCTCCTTTTTCTCTTTCTTTCTTGCGGCGCTTGTGTTTTTCGATTCGCTATGTGCGCAAGTTCTTTCTTGATGATTTTCCTTTTTGGGCAACCTCGTGTATCCTTTTTATAAGACTGCGATGTCTCCCAATGGTCTTCTAAAAAGTTTCTTTATGTGTCAGACCTCCATTCCTTTTTAGCACGCGCTGATATCTTTATTTCTTTTGGAGTACGCGCTAATACCTTGATTCATTAAGTGCACGCGCTGATTAGGCAGTCAGGCGGCGGCATTAACTGCTGACAGTATGTCCGCAAGATTTGAATTCTGTCTTGAATATATTTGCATCATTACGACGACAAGCTGTCTCTGACTTTGTCGTCGCGATCTTCTTTCTGCCTCTGATGGTGGTATCTCGACGATATAAGATATCCTGGTAGTTCTGTATATACGATGATCTTCTTTCTCTGACAGTGTCGTCTTGAGCTTCCTTCTTGCATCATGTCGTCGTAATCATATGTTCTCTCGATGACATGAGTTCCACACGACGATGTCCTGTGCCTTCTCTGTGTTTGACGAACATCATTCTGCGATCGACGAACTTGCCATCCTTCGTTCGACGGTCGCCATTCTTCGTTCGAGGATCTCGCCACGTCTCAGCGTTCGACGATCGACATTATTCGTTCGACGATCTCGCTAAGTCTCAGCGTTCGATGATCGACATTCTTCGTTCGACGATCTCGCTAAGTCTCAGCTTTCGATTAATACTTTGCTTCTCAGCGGTTGCTGCTCTGCCCGTCATTACGACGACAAGCACTTATTGTCGATGACATCACATATTCTTCTCGACAATATGTGTACAACCCCGATGTTCGCCAGGAAGAAATCAGCACCTCCTCGGTGAGGAGGCGAGCCAAGAGGGGCGAACCCTGAACTCCGGCGAGGCAGGCCAAGGAAGAGCAAGAGACTGCGCAGGCGAGCGAGCCCAGCAGAGGGAAGGTAACCGGCTCCTTTGAGGCTCGGCAAGGGTAGTGCATGCGAGCCCGACCAGTCGAGGAAGGAGTTCGCTAGGCGAGCCCGGAACCTTGGGGTATAGCTAGCCATTTTGGGGTACAGTTAGCCATTTTGGGGTGCGGATAGCCATTTTGGGGCTTGGCCGGGTCGCTATTGGCGAGCCCAACCATTCGAGGAAGGAGTTCGCTAGGCGAGCCCGCCTAGAGGGAGAGCAGATAGTCATCCGGGGACTCGCCGAGGTAGTGCAGGCGAGCGAGCCATGTAATGTGCCGATAATACCTCTGGGGTTCGCCGACCCAGAGGCTCGCGAGCTCCACTCGCGAGGGAGGTCGCGAAGCGGGCTGGCTCGCCCCGTAAAAGTCCAGGAAGGGATTTTTACCAAGAGGCCCCCGGTGGTCTGCGTTTAGCCTCTCCGAACAGCGGAGTTTGGCTGTTAGCAGACCAATCCGGTGTGCGGATAGTGAGAATGGACAGCGGGATTTGGTTATTGACAGACCACAAAACTAAAATCTATAAATAGACCTCAAAGGGCACCTTGGAAGAGGACCGGTTCATTATCTTTGAGCTCTTCTCTCCCTAGGTCGCTTTGGTTTGGGCTCTCTAGCTCTCCAAGGTGCCCGAGTCTTAGCTTTGGCTTGGGAGGGGAAGCGCTCAACGATCTTCCGGGTTAGTGGAGGGACCTCCTCGCTGAGACTAGGGTCTTTGTTCTTTGCTCAAATCATCGGCCTTACCTCTCCCGAGGGACCGGTAAGGGCTAGCTGCCCCTCATTTCGGTGAGGGCCCCGAGCTCCACACGAGACCGAGAAATCGGTTTCAACATTTTGGTGCGGTGAGCGTGGAGCGCGGCTGGTTCAAGAAAGTCCCAGAGAAGAGTTATGGCTGGAGATGAAGAGCAGGGCGAGGAGTTCGGCGAGGCCCCTCAAGAAGCAATGGCTAGGATGTTCGCGGATTTCAGGAAGGAGGTGCTCGACACCTTGGGGTTCACGGTCACGACCTTGCGAAATGAGTTTGCGACCCCGGCACCTCAGGCGACAACTCCCCTAACAGCAGTCGGCGAGAGGGCACCAGGAGGAAGGGCTGGAAAAGAAGTTGCCGTTGAACCAGGACATGACAGGGAAGGGCGAGTGCTGTTCGCCAGTCCGGCGAGCCCGGTGTTGGCGAGCTCCGCGCCGGCGAGTTCGGTGCCGACAAGCTCTGCCCCAGCGAGCGCGGCGCAGGCGAGCGCGCGCCAGGAGGATGCGGCGACAGTCGGGGTGGTTCAGGCGAACGTCTCCCTCGCGAGTGCGATCCCAAGCTTGGCGAGCGAGCTAGGTCCGCGAGCCGAGCGAGAAAAAATGGCAGGAGGGGGAAGTCCCTTCTGCGAGTTGGTGTTGTCTGCACCCGTTCCAGCGGGATTTGGGGAATGGGATAGAGTGTACTACAATGGCAGAGATGACCCAGTTCAGCATCTACAGTCTTTCGAGGACTCAGTCTCCATCAGGCCGATGTCCGATGCCTTCAAGTGTCGGCTCTTCGCCATCACTCTCAAGGAGAAGGCCAGGGACTGGTTTCATTCACTTCCGGCAGGCTCTATCTACGCGTTCGAGGACCTGCGCCGAAGTTTTTTGTTGAGATTTTCAACTTCAAAAAGGAGGAAGAAGGACGCTGATTCCCTCTTCGCGGTGAAGCAGGAGTCCAGGGAGACGTTGGCTCAATACGCGGATCGGTTCCAGGAGGAAGTGCAGCTCACTCAGGAGGTGCCTGGGTTTGCACTTCAACTCGCCTTCACGGTCGGGTTGAAGGAAAGTTTCTTCAAGATGGCATTGAAGAGGAAGGCCCCCGTCTCCTATGAGGAGCTGATGGAGAGGGTGGCGGAGGAAGTAGCAAGCGAAGAAGCCAACCCAGAGCTCACCAAGAGGCTAGCAAAGCTCAGTGAGCCGGAGATGAGGCAGCAAGAGGTCAGAAGAAGGGAAGAGCCCCGGGCCCCGGAGGGGGGATGGAGGCCGCAAGGTGGAGGAATGCAGGGGCAGGGAAGGGGTTACGGCCCAGGAAGGGGTAACCGTTTCGAAGGACAATGGAGACCCCCCCAGTTGGGGTGGAGGCAGGGCCCGATGCAATTACCTCCCCCACCTCAACAGGCCATGGCAATTGGCCGGGGAAGAGGAAGGGGAAGGGGAGGAGAAGCGGAGACAGCGGCCGCTAGGAGAAGACGGAACAGGATAGCGGAGACCGGGGCAAGGGAAGTGGCGGTGCCATATTGCATCTTCCACGATGTGGAAGGCCACTCAACGGACACCTGTCCGGAGTTCCTGGAGGTGAAGAGGGGCAGAGCGCCCGCGCCACCACAGCAGCAGCCATTAAGGATCGTGGAGGTGGAACCTCGGGAGGAGGAGGAGGAAAGGTGTGAGGATAGAACAGATCTGGGGAATAGGGGAGGGATCGGAGTGATCCATGGGGGGGTAGGGGTGGAGGCAACCCGCAAGGCTAGTCTCCATACCATCTACCGCCGGAGCGTAGCGTCAACATCCACCGCTCCACCCCCGGCCGAAAAAATTATTTTCACCCAGAAGGACATGCCGAGCTACGAAGACCCGTTCTGCGACGCGCTGGTCATCCAGACGGCGATCGAGAACTTCACCGTCTCCCGAATCCTAGTGGACAACGGGAGTTCGGTCAATGTCATCTTCAAGAAAGCATTCGACAAGATGGAGGTGGAACCCAGAAGGGTGTTGGCCTCGGATGGCCCTCTGTTCGGATTTTCGGGGGAGAGGAAGGAAGTAGAAGGAGGGGTGGGGCTCCATGTGACCCTGGGTGGGCAGTCTCGGAACTGTCGCTTTGTCATAGTGGACGCCCCGAGCAGTTACAGCGCCATCTTCGGACGGCCACTCAAAAGCGCGTTCCGCTGCGTCCCTTCCACTTTTCATCAGTGCCTCAAGTTCAATGACGGAGGGGTCCAGGTGCGGATCAGGGGGGATCCCAAAGTGGCAAGACAGTGCTACGTGACGGCTGTCAACACCATCTCCTGGATGGGAGAAGTTGAGGAGTGGGATAAGGTGATGGAGGGGGCGGCCGAAGCCGGAGGTTTGGAGGTAGCCGAAGAGAAGGAGAGAGATGAAGTTCATACCCAGGAAGAGGTAGCTGAGGTACCCCGGGCGGGGAGAAAGGAAGAAGAGGAGAAGGCCCAGGAGGGAAGGGCGGAAGAGCTTATGGTGGTAGAGGAGAAAGTCGAGGAAGAGACCCAGGCTCCCGCTTGTGCCGAAGAGGAAAGGGCTTGGGGAGAACAGTCCCGGTTGGAGGCTATGGACGAGGTCGTAGAGCTCGAGGTCACCACCCGGCTGGGGATGGTGGAGAAAGTTCGGGTCAGCGGAGAACTCAGCCCAGGAGATCAAGCGGAGATTCTGGCTTGCGTACAAAAGAACGTGGACGTCTTCGCTTGGAGCGCCGCGGAAATGCCCGGGATCGACGCGGATGTGGCGTGCCATCGCCTCAACCTCGACCCCGGTGCCCGCCCCATCCGTCAGAAGAGAAGGGCCGTCGCGGACAAGCTGGAGGGACCCATCCGCGAAGAGGTGGGCAAACTCTTGCAGGCCGGGTTTGTATCGGAGATCCAGTATCCAGGCTGGGTTTCCAACGTCGTTATGGTAAAGAAGGGAGGAGGTAAGTGGCGTATGTGTATCGACTTTTCACTTCTTAATAAATCATGCCCGAAGGATTGCTACCCCCTTCCCAGAATCGACGCGCTGGTTGACTCAGCCGTCGGTTTTTCTGTAATGTCTTTCTTAGATGCTTTTTCAGGTTACCATCAAATCCGCATGCATCCCCCGGACATCAAGGATGTTTCCTTCATCACGGGGAATGGATGTTATTGCTATAAGATGATGCCCTTCAGGCTCAAGAACGCAGGGGCTACGTACCAAAGGATGATGGATAGGGTCTTCCGCGAGCAGAAAGGAAGAAATTTAGAAGTCTATGTCGACGACCTCATGGTTAAGAGCCGAGACTTCGGGACCCACCTCCGAGACCTCGAAGAGACATTTAGGACCCTGCGGCGGTACAAGATGAAGCTCAATCCCTTGAAGTGTGTCTTCGGGGCAAGCCGAGGGAAGTTCCTGGGCCATTTTGCTCACCCCCACGGGAGTGGAGCCCAACCCAGACAAAGTTAAAGCGGTGATGGAGTTGGAGTCGCCGAGAAATCCGAAGGAGGTTCAGAGCCTTACGGGGAAATTGGCTGGGCTCAGCAGATTCCTCTCTAAGGCGGGAGAAAAATGTGCACCTTTTTTCAAAGTACTGCAGGGAAACAAGAAGTTTGAATGGACCCCAGAATGCGAGAAGGCCTTCCAGGCTCTGAAAGAACAGCTCACTCAAACCCCTCTGCTCCAGGGATCGAAGCCAGGGGAGGACCTGTCCCTATACCTAGGGGTAGGATCCGAAGCAGTAAGTTCTGTGCTGATCCGGGAGGAGGGGAAGAAACAGTTCCCAATCTACTACGTCAGCCGAGTGCTGAAGAAGGCGGAACTCCGGTACCCGATCCTAGAAAAGTTAGCCTTCGCATTGGTGGTGTCGGCCCGAAGGCTCCGGCCTTACTTTCAAGCCCACTCAATCAAAGTAGTGACGGACCATCCGCTCCGCAAAATCATGGAAGGGGTGGAGCATTCAGGAAGGTTGGCGAAGTGGTCCGTGGAGTTAAGCGAATTCAACGTCACGTTCGCACCCAGGACATCTATCCGGGCTCAAGCGGTGGCAGACTTCATGGCCGACTACGCGGCCGAAGTGGGGGAGCACGAGCCACCTCCCCCAGAAGCATGGAAGATGTTGGTGGACGGAGCGTCGGGAAAATGCTCCTATGGAGGGGGAATAGTCCCGGTGAGTCCTCAGGGGACTCGGATTGAACAAGCCTTAAACATCCGTTTCCCGATCACCAACAACCAGGCGGAGTACGAAGCAGTGATAGCGGGCCTTCGGCTAGCCCGGGAACTGGGTGTGCAGGACGTGGAGGTCTCCACGGACTCCATGGTGGTAGCATGCCAGATCAAAGGAGAATTTGAAGCAAAGGATCCAACCCTCCTACTATACCTGGAGAAGGTTAAGGGAGTCATCGGACAGTTCCACACCTTCTCAATCAAGCACGTGCCGAGGGAGGAGAGCACCCAGGCGGACCTCCTAGCCAAGTTCGGTCCCCGAGCGGGGGGGACGACTTCGGAGCTCTTCCGGCCCTCCATCGAGGAAGGGGAATTGATGGAAGTAGATCAACAAGCCTCATGGATGGATCCGTTCATCACCTTCTTATCCTCTGGGCAGTTCCCTGGAGATGATGTGGATAAAAGACGCTTCAGGTATAAGTCCGCCTATTACTCTTTGCATGCAGGGGGGCTATATAGAAAGACTCTCTCGGGACTCCTGGCCCGTTGTGTCTCCGAGGAGGAGGTCCCGAGAGTGCTGGAAGAAATCCACTCCAGGGAGTGCGGCAGTCACTCCGGGAGTCGGACCCTGGAAGGAAGAGTATTGAGGCAAGGCTACTTCTGGCCCACTCTCAGCAAAGACGCGGACGAGTTCGCAAGGAAATGTCCAAAATGCCAGCTCTATGCTCCACTCCAGCTCCTCCCAGCCCAAATACTCCGGACCATCACGGCTCCCTGGCCCTTCGCCATATGGGGGCTAGATCTGGTCAGTCCCTTCCCCCAAGCCTGCGGCCAGAGGAAGTTCCTGCTGGTCATGATCGACTACTTCTCTAAGTGGGTAGAAGTGAAAGCACTCGCTAAGGTAACCTCTCAGGTTGTAAGGAATTTTATGTGGGGGGAGATAATTTGCAGGCATGGACTCCCTCTAGCTATAGTGACGGACAACGGGCCGCAGTTTGCTAGTGAAGAGTTTGTCGGTTTTTGCACCCAGCTCGGCATTGATCTCAGGTTCGCATCGGTCCACCACCCGAGGAGCAATGGGCAGGTGGAGGCGGCAAACAAGATAATCGTCAACCTACTAAAAAAGAAAGTGGAGAACCTTCGAGGAAACTGGGTGGAACAGCTACCCTCCGTCCTCTGGGCAATGAGGACTACTCCGAATACCGCCACCGGGGAGACTCCATTCAAGCTCTCTCACGGGTCCGAGGACGTCCTCCCTATAGAGTTTGAGGTGAAGACCCCCCGGGTGATCGCCGCAAGCGAGGGGGATGAAGGGTGGCTAGAGGGCAACAACGCAGAGCAGAGGCTGTCTTTGGACTTGGTGGAAGAACTCAGGGACTTGGCCACCATCAGACAGGAAGAGGTCAAACGGCGGATGGCTCGATATTTCGACAAACATATCCGGATCAAGCACTTTCAGAAAGGGGACCTAGTCCTGAAGAAGGTCGATGCGGCCGGCAGAGGGGCCACAGTGGGTAAGCTTAACCCCAACTGGGAAGGCCCATATATTGTAAGCGAGGTGCTCAAGTCGGGGGGGGGGGGGGGGGGTATCACCTACAGGATGTGGAAGGGATACCTCTTGACCGGGCTCGGAGTGGGGATGATTTGAAACGATTCTACCCTTGAAAGCTTTATTATGTTATTCAATCAATATCTTACTTTCGTTTGTTATGCTTTTAACTGCTGCGGTGCCGAGGTTGGACATATTGGTGCTGGAATGCCCCAGATCGATTCCGCTCCCGGGCTCTCACCTAGACGGGGGGTTCTGGTTGATCTCTGGAGAGGCTGGCAAGGTTGGACACATTGGTGCTGGAATGCCCCAGATCGATTCCGCTCCCGGGCTCTCACCTAGACGGGGGGTTCTGGTTGATCTCTGGAGAGGCTGGCAAGGTTGGACACATTGGTGCTGGAATGCCCCAGATCGATTCCGCTCCCAGGCTCTCACCTAGACGGGGGGTTCTGGTTGATCTCTGGAGAGGCTGGCAAGGTTGGACATATTGGTGCTGGAATGCCCCAGATCGATTCCGCTCCCGGGCTCTCACCTAGACGGGGGGTTCTGGTTGATCTCTGGAGAGGCTGGCAAGGTTGGACACATTGGTGCTGGAATGCCCCAGATCAATTCCGCTCCCGGGCTCTCACCTAGACGGGGGGTTCTGGTTGATCTCTGGAGAGGCTGGCAAGGTTGGACACATCGGTGCTGGAATGCCCCAGATCGATTCCGCTCCCGGGCTCTCACCTAGACGGGGGGTTCTGGTTGATCTCTGGAGAGGCTGGCAAGGTTGGACGCATTGGTGCTGAAACACCCCAGATCGATTCCGCTCCCGGGCTCTCACCTAGACGGGGGGTTCTGGTTGATCTCTGGAGAGGCTGGCAAGGTTGGACGCATTGGTGCTGAAACGCCCCAGATCGATTCCGCTCCCGGTCTCTCACCTAGACGGGGGGTTCTGGTTGATCTCTGGAGAGGCTACTAACAAGGGTCAAGGGCTATGTTGATAGGTTGAGGTGTTAGAGCCAGAAGGGTTTGGGTCGAGGCAGGTGAAGCCTAAGGTAGCGGGTTGAAATACTATAGTCAGAGAAGTTCAGCTCGCAGGATGCCTGTGTCCATGCTCGCCAAGGTTAGGTTCACCGGGCAGTGTCCGCGGGCAACGACAACCCGGGTTCGCGTGATCCGTGAGAAGAAAACCTTGGCGAGGCGAGCCCAGACATGCCTGTTCGCGAGCCCTCCGAGAACACTACCGCGTAACAATTAGCCAGGAGAGGTTGAAAAGAAACCCAATGCGAGGAAAGAAATGAACACAAGCATGATCATAAATGTTAACAAAAGAAAAACTATCACAAGGTCCTTCTATGTTCGGCGGCGATCTCGCCAGCCCAAAAAGAATAATATACATTCACAAGAAGAGGGGAAGGAAAAAGGGAGGTCATTCCGGAGGGCCCTCGCCATCTTTGCGAGCCCCCAACCATGGAGCCAAGGCCAAGAGGTCCGGGCAGACGTCTTCCGCTGTGAACTCCATCGCGTCCTCGGCCAGCAGGCTCGCATCCTTAAGGGTCGTGAAGACAAGGTTGGCGACCTCCTGTGCATCTCGCCGCCTCTGCTCCTCACTTTCGGCAGCCTTCTGTTGGGGGCCGACTCGCCCAGGAGAGGGAGGTAGCACGCTGCGAACCAGCTCATCCACTCGAGCCTTCAACATAGTATTCTCCAACTCCAGCTCGCCGTTGCGAGCGAGAAGCTTGGTGGCTACGTCGGCATCCTGAGCGTCAAACGAGTTAGGAGAAAGCTAGAGGTCGCGAACGGCAAAGAAAAGAGACCCAAGGATCACTTACCATCTTGCCCTGCATCCCGGCGAGAAGGCTTTCCGTCACCTCCTCCTTCTCCTTAAGACCCTTGATCTCTTCGCGAGCTCTCTTGAGCTCCTCCCGGTACGCGCGGATATCCCTATCCGCCTGCAGATAGCGGCGCCCCGCCATATGCGCGAGTTCCGTCGAGCGGAACTGGGCTCGCATTTCTTCATAGACCAGTTGCCGTGGCCCCATATCTCTATAAGCAGCGGCGTCCTCGCGGCCATATAAGCCGAAGGAGAGAGAGAATGCCTCCTCCCCAGCCTTACCAAGCTCCACCCAGGAGGGGTGGAGGGTGGAGCAGGAAATCCGGTTGGCATCGGGGTCCCAAGCGAGCAGGGGTTCGCCGAGGATGTCAGAAACTTTCTCGCCCAGACCGAAGTTCCTGTGGCCTTTGGGTTGAGGGGTCACGGAAGAACTCCCAGCGCCCTGGTCCGCCGGGGGGTCAGGCCTCTTCGCAGGGGAAGGAGGCGAGCCGTCGGTCTCGCTTAGATAGACGACCGCGCTCTTATCCTTAGTAGCGAGGGTCTTTCCCTTCATCTTCTTGGAGGACCGCGAACCCGGCTGACTCGCAGAAGGGGGCCGCTTCTTGCCGGACCCGACGGCAGGAAGGTCGCGGCAAGCCTCTGCCGCTGCGGTCGCGAGAGTGTCCGCCGTGAGAGCGATGCCTTGCGCGTGCGGGGGATTAACAGGGATCTCACGCTCGCCTGTAAAGTAAGAGCGTTATACAACGAAGAGAGGAAAGGAGAGTGGGGCGCGAGCGAGCCCTACCTTCCCCTTGAGGAACGGCGAGTAACGAATCGATGTTGCGCCGCAGATAGGCGACTTCGAAGTTCTTGCCGGAGAGATATTGGAGGAGTTTGGCGTCGGCGCCGCTCAGCGAGCTCGGAGGGCGGTAGGTGGCGTCATCCCGCTGGAGGGGGGTGAAGTGGAGGTTGCCGAAAGGTCCTTTAACCAGGAGGAACTTCTGGGTCCAATAGTGACTCTTGTTCACCGTCTCGCAGACGGTGATGTGCTGACTCGCGAAATAGGTAGTCCCGTCTCGGAAGGCGCGAAAGGAAAATACCTTGCGGAAGACGAGGAGGCTGAACTCGATCCTCTCCTCCCGCAGGTAACTGGCGAACGCGACAATATCCGCGATCGCATTTGGGGTCAACTGGCTCGGTAACACCCCATAATACCGCAACCCCTACAAAGAACGATGAGAAAGTTGCGATAGCGGGCACGAAGCGGCGAGAAGGTTGGGCGAGGTACCTGACGAATTTCAGGCCACAAAGGGAGTCGCAACCCATTCTCGAAGTGCGCGATGGGGATCGCGAGCTCGTCGGCCCCGGTCTCGTTCAATGTGGATCTCTCACTCGGACAGCGAGCCGAATAACCCTCCGGGAGATAGCGGTCCACAACGAGTTTATATTCCTCGGCTGTGATGTTCGCGCAGTAGAACTCGTTGGCTTGAAACGCTGAGGCGCATTTTGACCGCCCCTCGCTCTCGCCCTCCGCTCCCATTTGCTGATTCGTCCGCATCGGGTCAGGAAAAGGCAACTTACAAGCAGCGAACGCGAGTACGATCTTGCGAGAACGGAGATGAGCGCAGACGCGAGAAGACTGGAGAAATAAATGCGACGGGTAGGAGAGTGAATCCGGACTATTTATAAGAAATTCGGATGGGCACGGGAATCGAAGAGTCAGGAGTGCGGATAGCTAAAATAAAGTGGATTTCTGCTCAAAGGGACTGCAGTCTTGCGAGCCGGGGCTCGCCGTCACGCGGTAATTGAGTCCCGCCCAAGGCCGGCCCGCGAGGAAAAGAGGTCCGGGCATAACGTTGCACAGAAGCTCGCGAGCGCTCCGCGAGGGCGATCATATCAAACACAGCGGGCGAGCCAAGTAAACCACAGGCACACCACAGAAATAAAGGGAAAAATTAAAGAGGAAAAACGATAAAAGGTGAGTCGCGACGGACTCACGAATATTACCACACCAGATATTGTTCAACAGACGTCATGAAAGAAATAAAAGCAAAAGAGTAGTAGAATTAAACCCACTGCAGCCTTAGGGGTAAGGAAGCCATTTCCAGCGACCCCGACCCCGCTTGCCCGCACGCGGCGGCACTCTCGGATAATGGTATTCGCGAAGCGCTTTAAACTCGCGCAGGATTAGGTGCGCTTGATCCTCGCCCCGCGAGATGTGCACGCCGGGCGAGGTAACATCTGCGCGAGGCACCGGCTCCGCCTCGGCGATCAAGCGCGCATTCGCGTCTTCCAACACGGCGAATCTCCCGTCAAAGGCAGCCCGGTCCGCGTCATACCGCTCCTCCAACTCGCGTAACATCATGCCGTGCTTCTGAAGCACCTCGGACACCCGACTCTTCATCCGCACGGGGTCGCCAGGGTCACCCAAGAAGTCTTCAATCTGGCTAGGCGAAGGCGGTGGTGACATCTCCATCCTCCCGTGCTCTGACTCAGGGGTGGCTCCTGGGATTTCAACGAAGGAAGAGTTAGTAGGGTCCGAGGGCGAGCAAGAGATGGGAGCTCGCGAAAACATGCTAACTTGGCGAGGAGGGGGATTCGCGACGGGGCTTGCGCGAAGACTCCGGCCGACCCTAGAAGTTTTCGAGGAATCCCGAGACGTGGGGTTTCCCCAGACCAGGAGGGTATACCACTCTCTCCGCGACTTGGGCGCCGTCGAGAAGCGAACCGCCTGGACTTCGCCTGCCCATCAGACCGAAGCCAGGGGTCGCCACGTTAACCTTAGGCGGGACCGGCGAGTTCACCGGGGTGGAGACTTTCTCCTTGGGACTCGACGATGGGGTATCTGCATAGGCCACCAACGTGTAGATATCACCGACTTAAGCGGAGATAAAGTAAGGTGCGAGTGACTTACGAGGTTGCGAGAGAGGTGCCTGTTGGGACGAAGTCCCGACCCCAACATCTAGCAATCCCAGCCACGCGGGGGACGGAGCACAGAAAGTTGTCAGCGCAAGGCTCGCCAGGCGGTCCTCAGGTGGAGGATTCTGCGAGAAGAAAGGAAATGAGCAAGGGGCCGATGTAAAGAATTTAGACTGAGGATACCTGTTGTGCGAGCACGGTATTCAGCGGAGGGGGGGAATCAGGAGGCAATGTCATGTCCTCCCCCGGCGACCTCCTAACCGTCATGGCTTTCTTGGTCTGGGGAGAGGTGGCAGGGTTGAACATCCAGGCGTTGCGCTCGGCGGCCCGAGCTTTCGCCATCTCCCTAGAAGCCTTCAGTCGTTCCAACGCGCTCTGCTTGGTAGACATTCTGAAGGGAGAACGATTTCGGCGAGAAAGGAGCAAAAGGGAAGGCTTGATAACTAGCCACGGTGGACAGTATTTATAGTTTCGGGCAGGGGACCCACCAAAAGATTCCCGCCACGTCAGCAGAATCGGCGAACACCAGTGGTTGGATGTATCTTCACGAGCTTAGGTCAACCTCGCGAAGAGCGGGGATTGTGTACAACCCCGATGTTCGCCAGGAAGAAATCAGCACCTCCTCGCTGAGGAGGCGAGCCAAGAGGGGCGAACCCTGAACTCCGGCGAGGCAGGCCAAGGAAGAGCAAGAGACTGCGCAGGCGAGCGAGCCCAGCGGAGGGAAGGTAACCGGCTCCTTTGAGGCTCGGCAAGGGTAGTGCATGCGAGCCCGACCAGTCGAGGAAGGAGTTCGCTAGGCGAGCCCGGAACCTTGGGGTATAGCTAGCCATTTTGGGGTACAGTTAGCCATTTTGGGGTGCGGATAGCCATTTTGGGGCTTGGCCGGGTCGCTATTGGCGAGCCCAACCATTCGAGGAAGGAGTTCGCTAGGCGAGCCCGCCTAGAGGGAGAGCAGATAGTCATCCGGGGACTCGCCGAGGTAGTGCAGGCGAGCGAGCCATGTAATGTGCCGATAATACCTCTGGGGTTCGCCGACCCAGAGGCTCGCGAGCTCCACTCGCGAGGGAGGTCGCGAAGCGGGCTGGCTCGCCCCGTAAAAGTCCAGGAAGGGATTTTTACCAAGAGGCCCCCGGTGGTCTGCGTTTAGCCTCTCCGAACAGCGGAGTTTGGCTGTTAGCAGACCAATCCGGTGTGCGGATAGTGAGAATGGACAGCGGGATTTGGTTATTGACAGACCACAAAACTAAAATCTGTAAATAGACCTCAAAGGGCACCTTGGAAGAGGACCGGTTCATTATCTTTGAGCTCTTCTCTCCCTAGGTCGCTTTGGTTTGGGCTCTCTAGCTCTCCAAGGTGCCCGAGTCTTAGCTTTGGCTTGGGAGGGGAAGCGCTCAACGATCTTCCGGGTTAGTGGAGGGACCTCCTCGCTGAGACTAGGGTCTTTGTTCTTTGCTCAAATCGTCGGCCTTACCTCTCCCGAGGGACCGGTAAGGGCTAGCTGCCCCTCATTTCGGTGAGGGCCCCGAGCTCCACACGAGACCGAGAAATCAGTTTCAACAATATGTACTTATATTTTCGTAAGATTATGAACTAGATGTACGATCAAATACAAAGTGAAGTACTCTTGATATGATGACTTCTTCAAATCAGGAATCATGTGGGCAAGATTCCCAACAATCTCCACCTATTTAAAGAAGTCAGAATCTCAATTCAAGCCTACTTCCACTTGACATTAAATATCATAATCTTAGATGGAAGTGTTAAAAGATTTAACTTATCTTTTGCAGAACTCTTGGAGTACATCAAGCTTGTAGCTCCCCCTTGATTTGATCCCTCTTCCTTGCTCCCCCTGCCTTTAAGGTCTTCTTGAGCACCATTTCTCCCCCTTTCTGACATCTTGCCTTCTGCTTTTCTAACCAAGGAGTAGCACAAGCTCCCCCTTGCTCAGGCATGATTCTTCAAGGTCCTGTGAAATTTTCTGACCACTCATCCAGAAAGGCATTAGTAAATAATAAAGTTGAGGGTTACTCTAAGTTTAACATTCCCAATTGGAATTTGAAGAAGTTAAACTTAGCTTCATCTAGAGGCTTTGTAAATATATCAGCCACTTGTTTGTCTGTTGGGACAAATTCATGGGTGATATCTTCATTTTCCACATGCTCCCTGATGAAGTGATACCCGATCTCAATATGCTTAGTCCTGCTGTGAGATACAGGGTTCTTAGCAATTGAGATAGCACTGGAAGAGTCACAAAACAGGGGTGTTTTGGTCATCTTTAGAATGTAGTCTTCAAGTTGATGTTGAATCCATAGCAGTTGTGCACAGCAGCTCCCAGCAGAGATATACTCTGATTCTGCTGTCGAGATTGCCACACTGGTCTGTTTCTTACTGCTCCAGAAAATCAGTCTTCCACCAAGGAATTAGCATGTCCCTGAGGTACTCTTTCTATCTTCCTTGCACCCTGCATAATCTGCATCTGAATAACCAGTCAGTTCACACTCATTGTTCCTAGGGTACCATAGGCCAAGATTTGATGTACCATTTAGGTATCTTAAGATTCTCTTGACAGAGACATAGTGAGATTCCTTAGGATTCACCTGATATCTAGCACAGACACATGTAGCAAACATTATGTCAGGCCTACTCGCAGTTAGATAGAGCAAGGATCCAATCATGCATATGTACTTGGTTTCATTAAAGGGCCGAGTATACCCTTCTCATCCTTGTCCAGAGACACATTGGTTCCCATTGGAGTTTTCATTGAAGAAGCACTCTCCAATCCAAATTTCTTGACTAGCTCCCTAGTGAATTTGGTCTGAGAGATGAAAATCCCATCTTCAGATTGTTTCACTTGGAGACCTAGGAAGTATTTGAGCTCACCCATACTGCTCATCTCAAACTTTCCCTGCATCAAGTTGGCAAACTTTTTGCAGAGATTGTTATCTGTAGAGCCAAAGATGATGTCATCTACATAGATCTGCACTAGCAAGATCTTGCCCTTCACTTCCCTTAGGAACAATGTCTTATCAATCATTCCCCTTGAGAACTTATTCTCAATTAGAAAGCTTGACAGAGTCTCATAACAGGCCCTAGGTGCCTCCTTTAAGCCATAAAGAGCTTTTCTAAGAAAGTAAACATAATCAGGATAAGTAGAGTCGACAAAACCTGAAGGCTGCTCTACATATACTTCCTCTTTGAGGTCACCATTTAGGAAGGCTGACTTCACATCCATTTGGTAGGCCTTGAAACCTTTGTATGCTGCATAGGCGAGGAACAGTCTTATTGCTTCCAGTCTGGCTACTAGAGTGAATGTCTGATCAAAATCTATCCCCTCCTCTTGTCTGTAGCCTTTTGCCACTAGTCTTGCATTATTCTTGGTGATGATTCCATTTTCATCCAACTTGTTCCTGTAGACCCATTTGGTTCTTATGATGTTGTGCCCTTGGGGTCTTGGAACCAATTTCCATACTTTGCATCTTTTAAATTGGTTCAGTTCTTCCTGCATTGCAGCAATCCAAAATGGATCCTGATTTGCTTCCTCAAATTTCTTGGGTTCAATTTGAGAGAGAAAACTCAGGTACAATGCTTGATTTGCAGCTCTACTCCTTGTCAGCACCCCTTGGTTGACATTTCCTATTATCTGCTCTTGGGGATGATCTCTTACTTGTCTTAAGGCAGTTGGAAGTGTTCTGGGAATTTCTGCAGGAGCTACTTCTGCAGGCCGCAATTCTTCTGCCGTTTTTGTATCTTCTATAGGTTCTACCTCTATTTCAACCATCACTGGTCGATTCTTGTTGTTGAATGAGGTGTCAGCATTGTCTTCAATGGATAGCTTCTATAATCTTTCCACTGTACCTGCATTCACTGGAGAACTAGACCAGCCCTTATGGATAAGGCTAGTCTCATCAAATACAACATGAACATATTCTTCCACTGTTTGGGTATTGAGGTTGTATACTCTGTATGCCTGGCTATAGGAGCTGTATCCAACAAAAATACCTTCACAGCTTTTCTCAGCAAACTTAGTAAGTTTGGATTTCCCATTATTAAGGGCATAGCATTTGCTACCAAAGATCCTAAAGTAGGATAGAGTTGGTTTTCTGCCCTTCATTAGCTCATAGGGAGTTTTCTTGTGGTTTTTGATGATAGAGGCTCTGTTTATCACATGACAAGCAGTGTTGACAGCCTCTTCCCAGAAGTATTCTGGTAATGAGGAGTCACTTAGCATTGTCCTACTAGCCTCTATCAAGGTTCTGTTCTTCCTTTCATCAACCCCATTCTGTTGAGGAGTTTTGGGGGAGGAGAATTCTTGGGAGATACCTAGGTCTTGGCAGAATTCTGTCATGGCCCCTGACTGAAATTATGTCCCATTGTCACTTCTGAATTTGACCACAGTACAGCTCATCTCATTCTGGATTTGCCTGACAAAATTCTTCAAGATATCGAGGGTATCTGATTTCTTTTTGAGGAAGAATACCCAAGTGAGCCTTGAGTAGTCATCAACAACTACACGGGTGTATGCCTTCCCTCCTAAGCTATGAACTGACATGGGACCAAATAAATCCATGTGCAGTAAAAATAAGCACCTTGTGGACTCTTTGTTATAGATGCTTTTAAAGCTAGTCCTAGTTTGCTTTCCAAGTTGATAGGCTTGACAAGGACCATCTTTGATGCACCTAATATCAGGTCCATTTCTGACCAGGTTTTATGAGAAAAGCTTGCCTATTGTCTTATAATTGATGTGTGCAAGTCTCTTGTGCCATTGTACACATAGAGCCTCTTTGCCATCAGCTACAAGACATATGGGCATCGAAGAATTTATATTAAGGAAATATAAACAATAAATGTTCCCACTCCGAGTGCTAGTTAAGGTAGTCTCAGAATCTGAGGACTTCTTAATTAGACACTTGTCCTTGTGGAAAGTAATAATGAAGCCTAGATCAAAAAGCTGACTTATGCTTATGAGGTTGTGTCTCAACCCCTCCACATAAGCTACCTTTGTGATGATAACTAACCCATTAGTTACGTTGTTGTAGCCCCTGGTCACTCCCTTTTCTGAACCTCCAAAGATAACATTCGGTCCATTCTCCACAGGGATGAATTCTTTCAAATACTTTCTGACTCCAGTCATATGCCTGGAGCAGCCACTGTCCAAATACCAAATTGGAGATTGGTTGGAATTTGGATCTACCTGCAAAACAAATCACTTCCCCTCAGGTACCCAATAGGGATTGGGTCTTTGGTTTCTGTTAGGGTGATAGAATGGAATCGCAAACCTCGGAGGGTTCTGCACTCTCCTTGTATTGAGCCCTGTTGGGTTGAACCAACAGTCTAATGCAAAGTGGCCTACTTTCCCGCAGCACCAACACTCATATATGTTATATCTTCTCTTCTGCTTCATAATCTGAGTAGGATGACAACGCTGATGAGCAGGAGAGAAGGCTTCTTGTCTAACAGATCTAGGATGAACCTCATTTGTGTGAGCCGGGGGAGGAATTGGCTTCACCACTCTTTGGTTCACCTTCTTGGGAGCAGGCTTTGTAGGAACAGCCTTTCCCATTCTCTTGACTACTGTTGCTGTAGGTCTGTGGGCAGAAGGACTTGCTAACAACACCTTCTTGTAAGAGGGTCTAGCTTCAGGATCTTTGCCCATGACTGGCTCCTGATTGGAACTGATACCAACTCTGAACTTTCCAGAGAAGGTGTCAGTTGCTGGCAGGATAGTTTTGGGCATTGAGAAGCTGGAAGCAAGTTTCTTCTCGGCCAACAACATTTCCTTAAGGTCCCTAATGACCTTGTTTTTATGTCCTAACTCAGCATTCTTAAGCCTTATGGCTTCCTTAAGCTTGTCCACTTCTTTGCTCATAGAAGTTAGCTTCTCAGCTGTCTCCTGGAGCTTGGAATGGACAGGCTTCAAGGATTCTAACTCCTTGGTTTGCACCTTGAGGAGTTTTTTACTATTTTGAAGGCTTTCCATAAGGCTAGATATTGCCTTATTAGTTCAGATTCAACTTCATACTGAGATCTTGGGGCTGTGCTGTTGGCAGCAGACTCCTCCTCATCATCATGCAAAGAATCTGCCACTGATCCAGAATCAGAGGCAGACAGAGAAGTTATGTGTTTTACCTTTCCAGGAGAGTTGTCATCCTGGTTTCCTTCATTGATGGCCATCAGTCCAATGAGTGCTTCATCCTCAGTCCCAGAGGAACTTGAGTCAGAGTCACTCAACGTTTTGGTCTTCTTTGCCACGAACCCCTTTTCAGTGGTTCTCTTGCTCCTATAGCTTCTTCTCTCTTCGTGGTTCCTTGACTCCTTTTTCTTGGAGGGCCAGTCTACAGCCATGTGACCTGTTTTGCTACAAGAATAGCAAACAGTATTATTTAAATCATATCTACTAGAGTTGGATTTATACCTATTCTCCCTGGGAGCCCTGGATCTGTCCCGATAGTCGGATCTTCTGGAGCTTGAGGAGGAGCTTCTGTTGTTGTCCCTCCTCCTTCTGTGTAGCATCTTTCTGAATTGTTTTGAGAGGAGGGCCACCTCTCTATCAGTATCATCAGAGTCAGAGGAGCTGGCTTCTGATTCCTCACTGTTCTCAGTTCTATTCTGAGAAGCAGAGGTCTTGCCCTTGAATCTTCTGGTGCTCTCAGCCTTTAGAGCCACCGATCTTTCTCTTGAGCTCACCTTTGAGCTTTCTTCTTCTTCAGCCTTTCTTGTATTAAGTTGAAGTTCATGAGACAGCAGCTTCCCGTATAGGTTCTTGGGATCCATGTTGCCCAGTTGGCCCATCTCTCTGATAGCACATATCTTGATATCCCATTCCTTTGTGAGGGATATGAGAAATTTGTCATTTAGATCAGAGTTTGTGAACTCTCTGTCATAGTTTCTCAGTCCATTCACGATCTTGAAAAATCTCTCATAGCAGTTGGAGATTGTTTCATTCTTGCCTTATTTGAAGGCTTCATATTCCTGGTTGAGGAGAGATTTCCTGTCATCCCTTACCTCTTCAGTACCCTCCATGTATACGATCAAGGAGTCCCACATCTCCTTGGCCGTTTTGCAGTGAATTAGATTTTGGAGGGTTGAGTCATCTATGGCACTTATAATGATGTTTTGTGCCCTCTTGTCTAGACCTGCCAAGGCCAGCTCGTCCTTGGTCATGTCTTCATATTTCTTTATCACATGTCTGGTTGGATCAATAGTGGAGGCAGTGGTAGGGATGAAGGGACCCTGCTTGATTGTCAGGTAAATTCTTGGGTCAGCTGCCTCCATAAAGAGTCTTACTCTTTCCTTCCAAATGGGGAAATTCTCTTTTGTGCAGATGGGAAGCTTCATGGCTCTCATTTCGTGATTCAGATCTCCACCGACCATGGTGAGTCGTTCCTGATCTAGATCGGATTGTTAAGTGTTCTTTTGATCAACCTCGCTTTGATACCACTTGTTGGTTATGGAACGTTCACCTAGAGGGGGGGTGTTAGGTGATCTTGGTACTTTTTGATCTATTACTGTGAGTTATCAAGATTCAAGCAATGCACAAAATTAACACACAAATAAGTCACATCAGACGACACAAGATCTATAGAGGTTCCTCAAGACGGGGTGTCTTGAGTAGTCCTCTTTCCCTCTATGCCTACCCAGCAGTGTGCTAGGCTCAGCAAACTACGGCAAAATCTTCAGGCCCTCAAGCCTTAAAACACGGACCCACAAGTCCCAACAGCCTAAGCCATCAAGTCCTTACTGCCCCCGAGCCCTCAAGCTCGACACCCAGGCCCTCAAGCCCAACACAACAAAGACCTGCAAGTCCTGTGCCTACAGCCTAGGCCCGCAAGCCCCTACTGCACCCGAGCCCTCAAGCTCGACAAGTCGTATCCGCAAGTGCACTGCCCTGGCCCTCAAGCCTTACAGCTTTCCAGCCCTCAAGCTAGACAATTTGGCTCGCAAGCCTTACAAGAAAATACAATAATAAAATGTTTCTTCTGCCGGATGAAGATCGGCACCTTTAGCCTGTTGAAGATCGGCTCCTTGAGATTGAAGAAGATTATTCTGAATCATATCTTGAGCACACAGTTCTTCTTCAAATCTTTTCTTAGCCAGATGAGGATTGGCTTCTTAGCAGTCGATGAAGATGACTGCTCCTTCTTTTTCTCTTTCTTTCTTGCGGCGCTTGTGTTTTTGGATTCGCTTTGTGCGCAAGTTCTTTCTTGATGATTTTCCTTTTAGGGCAACCTCATGTATCCTTTTTATAAGACTGCGATGTCTCCCAACAGTCTTCTAAAAAGTTTCTTTATGTGTCAGACCTCCATTCCATTTTAGCACGCGCTGATATCTTTATTTCTTTTGGAGTATGCGCTAATACCTCGATTCATTAAGTGCACGCGCTGATTGGACAGTCAGGCGGCGGCATTAACTGCTGACAGTACGTCCGCAAGATTTGAATTCTGTCTTGAAGATATTTGCTTCATTACGACGAGAAGCTGTCTCTAACTTTGTCGTCACGATCTTCCTTCTGCCTCTTATGGTGGTATCTCGACGATACAAGATATCCTGGCAATTCTGTATATACGACGATCTTCTTTCTCTGACAGTGTCGTCGTGAGCTTCCTTCTTGCATCATGTCGTCGTAATCATATGTTCTCTCGACGACATGAGTTCCACACAGGCGATGTCCTGTGTCTTCTCTGCGTTCGACGAACAGCATTCTGCGATCGACGAACTTGCCATCCTTCGTTCGACGGTCGCCATTCTTAGTTCGACGATCTTGCCACGTCTTAGCGTTCGACAATCGGCATTCTTCGTTCGACGATCTCGCTATGTCTCAGCGTTCGACGATCGACATTCTTCGTTCGATGATCTCGCTAAGTCTCAGCGTTCGACGAATACTTTGCTTCTCAGCGACTGCTGCTCTGCCCATCATTACGACGACAAGCACGCATTGTCGACGATATCGCCTATTCTTTTCGACGATATGTACTTATATTTTCCTGAGATTATGAACTAGATGTACGATCAAATACAATGTGAAGTACTCTTGATACGATGACTTCTTCAAATCAGGAATCATGTGGGCAAGATTCCCAACAGGAGCGACCGTTACTTCCATCACCTCGACAGGTGGGATAAAGGTTCTGCTCCTCGAAGTAGGAGTACTCGCCGGACTCCTCGAAAATGCCCGCCGGAATCTAACCGAACCCAGGCTCTGACGGAATTTAATTTTTACCCAGGCTCCCGATATTTCGAATCCCCGGCAACGGCGCCAAAAACTTGATGGGTAAAAATTAAATTCCTGCGGAGCCTGGGTTCGGTTAGATTCCGGCGGGCGTTTTCTAGGAGTTCGGCGAGTACTCCTACTTCGAGGAGCTAAACCTTTATCCCACCTGTCGAGGTGATGGAAGTAACGGTCTCTCCCGCTTTCGGAATATCGGTGGTAGCACCGCGGCGACGGGGCCGAAATTCTTTTTTGGTTACTTAATTAAAAAAGGACTCTCGCAGAGTTTTTGAAAATAATTTATCCAACTTATCTTGCGATAAAGGCAAGTGCACCTTATCGTGTATAGTACATGATATAATTTTTTAGAAAATGATATCGCGGTCGTATTTAGATCCGGGTCTGTTGAGTACTTCTATTTTGAGAAAACGCGCTATTGTTTTATCGATCGATTGCGTGATTTAAAAGAAATTGAAATTACATAATTGAAAGACAGAAATTGAAAGACAGAAAAGCAATCTCTACCCAAATAGGTAGAGGGGAAATAAATGCTTGGCGATAAAATAAACTAAGCTATTAAACGAAATAACGAAAACATAAACAACGGAAAACAAAAAAAAAAAACGTCGAGAACGAAAAATAACTGAAACGAAAAATGATGAAAACATAAAACAACGAAAAGAAATAACGAGAACGAAAATTGCGAGAACAAAAGTTGCTTTGAAACGAAAATAAACAAAAACATAATCTTCGGCTCTAATCTCTATCGTGTTAAGGAAGAAAAAAGAACGAAAATTATGATGGCGAGTAAATTCAAATCAAAGCGAAAAAAACAATATTATTACGGCAATAAATAAACTTAGCCAAAGAAAAGAAAATTGCAGAAATTGAAGTGCGGATAATAAGTCTAAGTTATGAATGGAAATGACAAGACAAAAATGAAACTAAATTATGAATTGAAATACAATACAGAAATGAAATTGCAGAAATGAAACTACGCTATGAATTTGAAATTGCACGAAATAAAAACTAACTTTATTTATTGCCATAATGAAAAGATTACAAAAAATAAAAAGACAAGAAATAGAAATTACAAGAAATAAAAAACATTACAACAAAAAAGGGAAAGAAAAATACAAAAACTAAAGTGGAAAAGGGTTGGAGGAAGATCACCCAAAAGGGCAATCAAAGAGGGGAGATTGAAGAGGGGGTCAGCCTCTATTTATAGACAAAATTGGGCTGCACTTAGCAAAAAAAAGAAATAGCAGCTGGCGGTTTGACTAGAGAAGCAATTTTGACTTGAGAGTTGTGGGGGTGCGGATAGCAGCTGGCTGATTCTAGAAGGAGAGTGTTGGCGGTTTGGAGTGAGCTGGCGGGTTGGAGAGTGGTGGAACTGGTCTCAGCGGGCAGTTCGTCGAGCGCAGTGGAGAGTTCGTCGAATACAGGGCAGCTTTCGTCGAACACATCTCAGGGAGAGTTCGTCTTAGCGGATCCTGGAATTAAATCAGCAAGAACATTAAGATCCTTATCCACTATGCCAGTTGCTCTTATTTGTAAACACAAGAACATATATATATATAATATATATATATATTTACAGATTTATTAGTAAATATCAATATAAACAATATATTTTTAATTAACTTATATTCTTATACATATTAAATACATAAGTTATATAAGTTTTTATTAGCTTAATATATAAATATTTTAGTTTTTATTTAATAAATATTACATATATATTTAGTATATTTTTACATATTTACTTACATAAATATTTACATACTTACTATATAGTTTTTATTTAAAATATACTTAAATAATTCATTTTACATATAAATATAAATATATAAAAACAAATCATTTATTCAATAATTAACAAGAAATATTACAAATTTTTAATAAAACTATACAAAAACTATATAGAAAAGAAGTATATTTTTCTATTTATCAGTTGTTGATCAGGTGCCCTGCCACCAAGGGAGTTTTGAACAGGTGTCCACACACCAAGTGAGCTTTTGTTTAGGTGCTCTAACCCAACTATAGGTTTTTGATCAGGTGCCCTGCCACCAATGGCTGTAACTTTTGAAGGGAGTTATAACCCTTTATACAGGTAAAAGAAAACAGAAAATATATTGTTCTTCTCTTTCTAAGAAGACTCTAGAGATCCAGATGGTGTTGTTGAGAGTGGATCTAGATGATGTTGAAGAGCTCCCCCTGATTTGATTAGTGTTGATGTTCAGGTGAGGAAGCTTCTTCTTTTGGGTGTTGTAACTCTTTTCTTCTTCTGCAGTTAAGATCCCTGAGCAAATGATCTAGATAGGTGTCTCAGGGTAAAGATGATCTGTAGAGAACAGTTAGCAAAAAGAAGATAAATAAAATATGTTGTTCTTATCAAGAACTCTGTATATGTGCTGCTTCTTTTTTGCTTCTCTGTATTTCTGTATATTTCCTTCTTCCTGTTCTGGTTCTGCCTTCTTATTTTCTTCTCCGTACTTCTCTTTGTATATATAATCTGGAGATGGTTTTCAAAGCTATTTGAATTCTTGCCCGACAAAAGGAAAGAGATAATGTCTCTTTAATTTCCTAGATTTCCTCGAGAAGATAAATTGCCTTCTTTAGCTTTTCTGCAACGACTATAATATTTATTGCTCTGCAACAGCTATAATATTTATTGCGCTGCAATGGCTATATTATTAATTTAGACAAATGGAGAAAGAGCGGCAATATATAAATAGAATTTAATTAAAATATTGCTTTATCAGATATAGAAATATTAGTCGATCTAAGAAATGAGATATTATAATAAAAAATAATAATTCGCCGATCTGAGCTTGAATTTCGTCGTTCTGAACATTTAATTCGTCGACCTGAGCTTCTGTTGAAGATTCCTCGAACTCAGCTTTTCATCGACCGCTGAGATAGGCTGGATCGTCGGCCGTTGGAAAGGGAGCTGTTCATCGAACACAGATTGAATATATTTTGCCGATCGCAGGAAGGCGTTCGTCGAACCCAGAAAGACGTTCGTCGAACCCAGAGAACTTGTATAGTTTTCTCCAGTCTCATGTCTTAATGGGATTTCGTCGATCACAGAATAAATATAAAGATGGATCACGACTCAAATCAAAAACTAAGGTTCCAACAATTTGTGTATGTGATTTTCATTTCTAGGTAGATTTATGGTCAATAATAAGTGGATGCAAATTCTCTTTTATTCTGGTGCATCTCATTCCTTCATTGCGCATCATATTATGGACTTTCATCGCTGACCTACTTCGCCACATGAGGTTCCTTATGAGATCTATGAGCCTGGTCATCTGCACCTTTCGAATAAGGGTATCCTCAATTGTCCGAACATGCTTGGTGAATTGCGAGTCTCAGTCGACCTCATAGTTCTGGATATACCAGTGAAAGTGCATAGTGTGCCTCTGAGAATTCTCTAGAGGGGGGGGGGGGGTGAATAGAGATTTAAAATCTTTTCTACCCTAACTATGCATACAATAAAAATACTAAGGTATTATACACTGAACAAAACCAACACAGAATAAATAAGTACTGTAAATATAAAGCTAAAAAGAAAACTGTAAGCTATAGGTGGGACATCACAGAAAATCACAGCAAAGACACAAGGATTTTATAGAGGTTCCCCAAAATGTGGGTTGTCCTCTCTATTACCTCCTTGGTAGGATGGCACAACCTGTGCCTGAGTCTTTTGATAAGGATACTCTAAAAACCACAGATCTTTTAATAAGGAGATCTTGAACCACTGAATCCTTTGAAATAGGAATTCTTAAAACTCTTTACAGTTGGAGAAATATGAGATGTTGATGAGGAGCATCCTTCAGTTTTTCTGTTTTGAGAGAGAGCAATTCTTTTTCATTGTCTTGTTAGGGTTCCAGGAGGAGGAAGAAGAAGAAGAAGAAGATGGAACCCCTAATCGACAGACCACTTTTTTTGTGTAATGAATGCTCTACCCTTTTCTTCTCTTCTCTGCTTACTTATTGTCCATCAATGAGTTTCTTATTTCTTTCTAATTTTTGACAGACCTTAGATGGAATTTTGATTGGGTACATTAATTCTTCTTTCTTCTTTTGTTCCCAACCCGTCCATCATATTTGAAAAATATTCCAAGAATGCTTTTGCCCTTTTTGGAATGCTTCATTCCTTTCTTGGCAATAAACGAGCCATTGGAGAGATGTCTTCAATCTGGTGGTCCTTCTGAGAAGGTGGTAGTGAGACAGCTGGAAAGACTTCCTTTTTCAGACTGTATTCAACGCTGCATCAACTTCATCAAACTTCATGTCGACGCACCTCTGAGTTCTTATCGACGTAGCTTCGAATATCTTCTTAGCTTTGGCTGAACTTAGATGTCGACGTTACGTCGATTACTTATTGACATACCCATCGAGTTGAAGCCTTGGATTTGATCTCTTAACTTCTGCGTCGAATTGTAGTTGACGTTGCGTCAACTTCTCAGATAGCTTCGACTGACTCTTCCTCCTACGTTGAGATCCTTTCGACGTTGTGTCAACTTGACTTTATGCTTCAACAGACAGAATGATCTGCTCCAACTTCAAGTCAGAGTTACGTTGATATCCAATCAAAGTTGCGTCGACTTTTATTCGACGCAAGTCTTAACTCAACTTTTTTTGTGATTGTTTTAACTTGGCCCTGACACTCTAGGTTGAGTGTGACATCCTAAGACATCTACTACCAGTTTACCCTTTCTATACAATAGGGTAATAAACCTAGAAGGTAAAATCATTTATTAGTAATTTGTTAAGTTAAATCATAAGGAGTTTTTCCCAACAATCTCCCCTATTTATCTTAACAAATTTTACAGTTTATTTTAAAGTGGTTTTACATATTCTTTTATATAAACAGAAATACATATAAGACAACATAGATAATAAAATATGACAGAATAAAATCACAGATTATTTCATACATTGCCAAGTAAATTATATTATTCTTAATAATTGTATCCACCAGAGACTAGAAGTGTATTGAACTCCTCAAAAATAGAGTACCTGGACCTCACTGTCCTTTATCAGGAGTTTTCCATTTTCTGGAGAAGACATGTGGAATTACCTTTCTTGCAGCAAATGCAAGAGGTTCTTCATCTTCAGGAGACATTACTGCTTCTTGATGGGTTTGATTTTGTTCAGCAGTCTGGGCTGCCTCCTTAGCAATTTTGGTAACCACATCCAACAGATCATCTTCATGGGGCTCCCCCGGAGTAGAGGGAATCACCTCCCCCTGGTTCAATACTGTATCTTCAGCAATCATTTCCCCTTCCAGATTTCTTTGAATATTTGGAATAGACTCACCCTGAGCAGAGGCAATCAGCTCCCCTTGGTTCAATTCTCCAGCTGGCTCTTGAGCTGGAAGCTCCCTGTGATTCTCTTGAGGCTCCTCTTTAGGCTCCCCCTGAACATTTCCTTGCTAGAAGATAGTAATTTTATCAGGCGCTTCAATATCATTGCCCTTTTCATGGCCACTCATCTCTAGAATAGGTCTTTCCTCCTCCTGAATTTTCTCCCCCTTCTTAACCTTGCTGGCTAGTGAGGTTAAGAAATCCTTTGTCACCAAGGAGGAGGACATGAATTCTTTGATACCTAGGAGAGACCTCTTTGAATCTAGGATTTCAGACTCCATTTGGGAGTACTTCTTTTCAAATATACTGGCTTGGTTGGCCAGTAGGTCAGCAACTGTGTTGGAGGCCAAACCTACTACTGCCTTAGAAATTACTTGCTCAATGTTAATGGAAGGGGTAGACTGAGAGGTTGAGGCAAGTGGAGGTGGAGATGTGAGTTTCTCATTCAGATCAAGAGGATCTTGTTAGACAGGGGAAAGAGATTGGTAGGTTTCTGGAGAGATATGAACTGGTGGTGGTGGAGGAACATATTGATTATCTAGAAGTAGGGTGGATGGTTGTTGCTGTGGTTGGGAAGGAATGCGAGGTTCATGTTCTATGGGAGGGATGAAGGAGCTGGCCTGGTTGAATGGGGCTTGATCAACATCTAGAGTATCATCATGTTGAGTTGCTGGAGTATTTTGAGGAGGTATATTGTCCCTTGGGGGATCTGTTAGATGTCTCTCTGAAGCTTGAGGAGGTGGAGAGGGAGGAGGTGAAGAAGCAGATTGACCAGGCTTTAGGATCTGCCTGGTTCACTTAGATAATATTCTTATATTCATCCTCTTTCCTGGAGGAATGGGCACTTCTTTTGATTTGCACATACCTGGATAATGATGAAAGAGCACCTGGCTCATGATTCTCATGTAGGCATTTTCCTTGTGGGAGTATTTGTGGCTAATCAGCTTCAGTAGGCATCTCCCCTAGTTTATCGTCTTTCCCAGAACTAAAACACCCATAATTTGCAACTACTGCTTGGGGATAACATCATGTGCTGATATCTTACACAACAATACCTTGCCCACTATGTCAGCAAGGAACTTGTATTCTTCTCTAAGATCAATTTTCTTCAAGTTAATGGCTTTCTCCTTTTTGAATTGCATAATTTCTAAAACTTTCTTTGTCTGTTCCCTGATAGTTCATCAGATTCATCACCAGTGGGAAGGTCAAATGTTTAAGATACCATTCCTGCAGTTATGCGGATATTACTTTCAGTAATTTTCCCACCGAGGGTTCCATCCTCTTCAAGGTGAATGCTTTCCTTGAGCTCTGTCAGATCCACATCCAGTATCTTGTATCTAGCAGAGATTAAATTTGTTAAACCTGCAGTCTGGAACAATCCAAGAATGGCTCTGAAATTATCGGAGGCTGCGGTGAAAGAGTCTACATCCACATCAAATCCTGAATTCATCTTAGAAAGGGCCATTGTCTTTGTGATTGTGTACCTACAAAGAAAAGAGATAGAGAGAGATAGAGATAGAGAGAGAGAGAGAGAGAAAAGGATGCAAGAGAGCTGGAGAAGAAAGGAGTAAGAGAGCAGGGATAGGAAAATTCGAAAGCCCAAATGATTCGACACTGAAGTTGCTTAAAAGCAGATGATTCGTCACAACTTAGGGTTTAAGTCGAAGCACCGTCGATATACATTAATATTCAGCGCGCCAAAATATGCCAGGACAGCTTCTAGAAGCAATCTTGCGCGCGCTGGCATCTCGACGTTGCTTCGATTGCCATTCGACGCAACTTCGAGATTGTTTAGGAACAAATAAGTCGACGTAGTCATGTCAACGTTGCATCGAGTTGTAATCGACGTGACCTCGAATTTAATCAGTGACAATTAAGTCGACGCATGCGTTGACATGAACTTGACGCTGCGTCGAATATCATTCGTATTATCCGCTCTGATTGGCTCTCAAAGCTTGCGTCGAGTAGGACCCGACGGTATGTCGAGTTCTATTCGACGCGACTCTGAATAAATAGTTCCATTTTCTTGGAAAATTCTTGCTGTTTTTCCCAGCAATGATGTTTATTAAAAATGGTGTTTATGCTTATTACTTTTATGAACTATGAGAATATCAAGGGAATTTAGAGAAATCACTCCCTTGATTGAATTGAGTTCCTCCTTCCACTTTCAATATCTCTCAGATAGGACCATACCTTATCCTGCACAAGTAATTCAAACATTAGAAGGAACCCAGGTTACCTTGGGCCCTTTGTTTTTACCATTGTAAGGTTCAATGAAAGAGTAGAAGGGTCTATTTAACCAATGTTTATTATCTTGATATTTGACATTTGCATAAATTATATCTTGATATAGTAGATATGTAGTGTGCTTAATAATTTTTCTTCTGGTTTTAGTTCTATGATTGAGATCCATTGGTTTTCCTAAATTTCTTTTCCCTAGAGTTTTCTTTTCATTAGTTGACTTCACTTTATTGAATGTAATGATTTTATCAGGATGATTGTTGTTTATGGATTTTTCTACAAGGTGTTTGCTTAGTATTCCTTGTTGATTATTAATATTCACCCTATTGAATATTGTAACTTTATCAGGATGATCATGCACCTCTTCACAAATTTCACTATTTTCAATTACTTGATTCTCATTAGATCCAACAAAAATTACTGGATTTTTCCAGGAAGGTCTCCTAGGGACTTCTGTGCTAGTGGATGGGTCTGCTCCTAAACCAAGATGTTTAAATCTCATATTGAGATTTTGTGTGATGTCTTTGAGTTTTTGACTCCTCCCATTTAGTGAGTCTTCAAAGGCTTTTGCTTTAGTAAGCTCTTCCTTTAGTTTTAGATTTTAAGCATTTAGTTCATCTACTTATTTTCTTAACTCTCCTACCTCAATCCTAAGTTGATTATCATAGGGATGATTTTCATTTATCCTGTTACTTTTCAGTTCTTTTAATTCTTTCCTAAGTATTTTTATTTGATTTTCTGCCTTTAATTGATCTTGACAGAACTCTTTAAAGCAAGTTTTAAATTCATTTGAAGAGAAATCAAAATTATCAAAATATGGTACCTGACCTTCTTCATTATTTGAGGAGGCCTCCAAAGCCATCAAACAGACTTCTTCAGCAGTACTTTCTTGCTCACTTCCAGATGAGGAGCATGTCTCAGATTCTGTGTCACACCAGGTTTCAATTATAAAACCTCTTCCATTCTTTTGTCCCTTCCTATCCTCAGAACTCTCTTCAGCTATACTAATCAATGTGTCCCATATTTCTTTTGCAGACTGACATTCAGCCACTTCTTGAAATATATCATCTGATAGAGTGGATAATAGTATATTCATAGCCTTAACATCACAGGCTTCTGCATTCTTTTTAGCATGTGTCCACTCATTCCTTGGGACAGCTTTTAGTGTTGAGGATCCATTGGTATCTTGTCTGACTGGAGTTGGACGACCTGAAATTATAACATCAAAGATGTCTTCATCAATAGAGTTCATGTAAATCTTTATTCTGGCCTTCCAGAGTGTAAACCGTTTTAGGTTACACACTGGTAGGCTTGTTGATGCATAATCCTTATAACTCTTTTTCTTTAAAAATAGTCATAACTAATTTTAAAATGAATAAATGAGAGTAGGAGATCTTTTGATCAATGTGTTAACCTTTTAATGATCAACCTCCCTATGATAACAATTGAAAGTGTAGAGTGTGCCTCAGAGAATTCTCTCGAGGGGGGGGGGGGGGGGGGGGGTGAATAGAGATTTAAATCTTTTCTACCCTAACTATGCATACAATAAAAATACTAAGGTATTATGCACTGAACAAAACCAACACAGAATAAATAAGTGTTATAAATATAAAGCAAAAAGAAAACTGTAAGCTATAGGTGGGACAACATAGAAAATCACAGCAAAGACACAAGGATTTTTATAGATGTTCCCCAAAATATGAATAGTCCTCTCTTCTACCTCCCTGGTAGGATGGCACAACCTATGCCTGAGTCTTTTGATAAGGAGACTCTAAAAACCATAGATATTTTGATAAGGAGATCTTGAACCACTCAGATCTTTTGATAAGGAGATCTTAAACCACTCAGATCTTTTGATAAGGAGATCTTGAACCACTGAATCCTTTGGAAGAGAGATTCTTAAAACTTTTTACAGTTGGAGAAATAGGAGAAGGAAGAGGAAGAAGAAGAATTCTATTTTCAGAATTCTGTAGAAGCTTTCAACTTCTATTTTTCCTTTCAATGGATCTGGTAATGATGTGTAACAGTCCTGGCCCAAGCCTCACCGGGTCTTGCCGCCCCAGGAACTGCCGACACCGACGGCCCAGGCCCATCCTGGGAGCAGTCTGACCAGTCAACACTGGCCCCGTCCTAGGACACTGGCGCCATCGGTTCAGCCTGACCACAACTGGTCAACAACAAGCCTGCAGGCCATGCACCCCAACGCCTCTCTGGCCTGTTTCTCAGCGCAGCGTGTTGTTGATGGCGGGATTCGAACCCGCGCCACCCTTGATAAGAACCCTTCAACAGGTCTCATCACCAACTGAGCTGCAGCTCAGTTGGTGATGAGACCTGTTGAAGGGTTCTTATCAAGGGTGGCGCGGGTTCGAATCCCGCCATCAACAACGCGCTGCGCTGAGAAACATGCTAGAGAGGCATTGGGGTGCATGGCCTGCAGGCTTGTTGTTGACCAGTTGTGGTCAGGCTGAACCGATGGCGCCAGTGTCCTAGGACGGGGCCAGTGTTGACTGGTCAGGCCGCTCCCAGGATGGGCCTGGGCCGTCGGTGCCGGCAGTTCCTGGGGCGGCAAGACCCGGTGAGGCTTGGGCCAGGACTGTTACAAAAAGTGCACTTTTTTTTGTAACGTCCCAAGGCCCTGGACTTACAATCGGGACAACGTCCACCGACTGCCTCGCCTGGTGACCGTTACCGGGCTGCAGCCCAAGCACCCCAACCCCTCTCCAGCCCACAGGCGGGTTGTTGGTGGCCACAGCCTCCCTTTGATGAGGTAAACCCGATAGTCAAGCATGCACCACGGGGACTTCCCAGGAGGTCACCCATCCCAGAATTGCTCCAGCCCGAGCACGCTTAACTATGGAGTACTTTCACTTCTCATCACCAATTGATCTGGGATAGGACTTTTTGTAACGATCCAGGCCCGCCAACACGGGACCCAGCTGGACCGTCAGCACCCTCCCAGCCCAGGCCCGCCAACACGGGACCCAGCTGGCGCCGGAAGGGTTCAGCCTAACCAGATGGTCTGCAGACCATGCACCCCAACCCCTCTCTGTCCCACCATAGGGCACAGTGGGTTGTTGGAGACATACAGTCTCCCTTCGGTGAGATGTGAGCCAGTTAAGCGGCGGCACGTGGACTTCCCAGGAGGTCACCCATCCCGTGACTACTCCAGCCCGAGCACGCTTAACTACGAAGTTCTTTCACTTCTCATCACCAACTGAGCTGCAGCTCAGTTGGTGATGAGAAGTGAAAGTGCAGCTCAGTTGGTGATGAGAAGTGAAAGAACTTCGTAGTTAAGCGTGCTCGTGCTGGAGTAGTCACGGGATGGGTGACCTCCTGGGAAGTCCACGTGCCGCCGCTTAACTGGCTCACTTATCACCGAAGGGAGACTGTATGTCTCCAACAACCCACTGTGCCCTATGGTGGGACAGAGAGGGGTTGGGGTGCATGGTCTGCAGACCATCTGGTTAGGCTGAACCCTTCCGGTGCCAGCTGGGTCCCGTGTTGGCGGGCCTGGGCTGGGAGGGTGCTGACGGTCCAGCTGGGTCCCATGTTGGCGGGCCTGGATCGTTACATGATGAACCCTTGCTTATGATTGTGATGATTTGCAAGGGTTATATGCTTCAGATCCTTTTTACTTTCTTGTGTTTGCAATCTGGCTGCTATGAGATGTTGATGAGGAGCAACCTTCAGTTTTTCTGTTATGAGAGAGCAATTCTTTTTCACTGTCTTGTTAGGGTTCCAGGAGGAGGAAGAAGAAGATGGAACCCCTAATCGACAAACCATTTTTTTTGTGTAATGAATGCTCTACCCTTTTCTTCTCTTCTCTGCTTACTTATTGTCCATCATTAAGTTTTGAATTTCTTTCTAATTTTGGACATACCTGAGAAGGAATTCTGATTGGGTACATTAATTCTTCTTTCTTCTTTTGTTCCCAACCCGTCCATCATATTTGAAAAACATTCCAAGAATGCTTTTGCCCTTCTGGAATGCTTCATTCCTTTCTTGACAACGAACGAGCCGTTGGAGAGCTGTCTTCAATCTGGTGATCCTTCTGAGAAGGTGGTAGAGAGACAACTGGAAAGACTTCCTTTTTCAGACTGTATTCGACTCTGTGTCGACTTCATCAATCTTCATGTCGACGCACCTCTGAGTTCTTATCGACGTAGCTTCGAATTTCTTCTTAGCTTTGGCTGAAATTAGATGTCGACGTTACATCGATTACTTATCGACGTACCCATCGAGTTGAAGCCTTGGACTTGATCTCTTTACTTCTGCGTCGAATTATAGTTGACGTTGCGTCGACTTCTCAGATATCTTCGACTGACTCTTCCTCCTGCGTCGAGATCCTTTCAACGTTGCATCGACTTGTCTTTATACTTCGACAGACTGAATGATCTGCTCCGACTTCAAATCAGAGTTACGTCGGTATCCAATCAAAGTTGCATCCACTTTTATTTGACACAAGTCTTAAGTCAACTTATTTTGTGATTGTTTTGACTTGGCCCTGACACTCTAGGTTGAGTGTGACATCCTAAGACATCTAATGACCAGTTTACCCTTTCTATACAATAGGGTAATAAACCTAGAAGGTAAAATCGCTTATAAGTAATTTGTTAAGTTAAATTACAAGGAGTTTTCCCAATAGACAGAGTTCGATGTGATCTTGGGCATGAATTGATTGGTTGCGTATAGAACAAAACTGGACTATGTGGCAAAGAGGGTCAATCTCAACATCGATGGCAAGAACTTCAGCGTTCTTATTCAGATTCACAATCATATGAAGGTAATTTCTGCAATGCGCGCCACTCGTCTTCTTGGACAAGGATGTTCTGCTTGCTTTGTATATGCTTCACTTTCGGATTCAGCCCCTCCTCAACTTGAATCCATTCCAATTGTTTCTGATTTTCCTGATGTTTTTCTCGCCGAATTGCCTAGGATGCCTCCTGATCGAGATGTGGAGTTCTCCTTTGACGTAGAGCCTGGAACGCGCCCCTTATCTAAAGATCCTTACCGTATGGACCCGCACAAACTAGAGGAACTTAGATTGCAATTGGATGAACTGTTTGAGCGTGGATACATTCATCCTAGCTCTTCACCTTGGGGAGCCCCCATTCTCTTTGTGAAGAAGAAAGACGGCTCTATGAGACTTTGCATCGATTATCGGGACCTAAACAAGGTGACAATCAAGAATAAGTATCCCCTTCCGTGCATGGATGATCTCTTTGATCGGCTTAAGAGTAGTACAGTCTTTTACAAGATAGATCTCAGATCAGGTTACCATCAGCTGAAGATCAAGGAATCTGACGTCCCCAGGACCGCCTTCCGGACTGAGTATGGACTTTTTGAATTCTTAGTGATGTCCTTTTGTTTGAATAACACGCCTTCTGCTTTTATGGATATGATGAACCGTGTCTTCCGCGAATATCAGGATAAGTTCATCATCGTATTTATTGATGATATCCTTGTCTATTCCAAGACTTATGAGGATCATGCAACACATCTTAGACTCACTCTCTCCACTCTTCGTCAACATCAACTCTATGCCAAGCTGGCGAAATGTGAGTTCTCGATGGATCGAGTTGCTTTCTTGGGGTATGTTATTTTAGGAGATGGACTCTATGTTGATCCTGCCGAGATTTTCGCAGTTATGGACTGGAAGCGGCTTTCTACCCATACTTAAATTCACAATTTCCTTGGATTAGCTAGCTACTACCAATGTTTAGTTAAGGGTTTTCCTCTCTTGCTGCTCCTCTGACAAAGTTAACTCAAAAGCATGCTAGATTTAAGTGGTCAGATCAGTGTGAGCAGGCCTTCTTGGAATTGAAACAACATCTGTGTTCAGCGCCGATTTTAGCTCTTTCTTCAGAGGGGACAAATTTTTTAGTTTACACTAACGCTTCCATAGTTGGCTTGGGATGTGTCTTTATAGGATGACCGTGTTATCACTTATGAGTTTATGCAGTTGAAGACACATGAGCATAACTACCCCACTTATGATCTAGAATTCGCTGCAGTGGTATTTGCATTGAAACTTTGGCGGCATTATCTCTATGGCGTGAAGTGTCACTTCTATACTGACCATCAGAGCTTGAAGTATATTTTTGTTCAAAAAGATCTCAACCTTTATCATAGACGATGGAATGAATTCATAGCAGATTATGACTAGCAACTCACGTACGTTCCCGGTAAAACCGATTCAGTAGCAGATGCGTTGAGTAGAAAAGCTTTTGTTTCTTCTTGTGTACATATGACAGCTACTCTTGCAACATTGATTGAGGACCTCGAAAGGATGGATATATCCATCTCACCCGAGGGCCAAGAAGAGGTTTTTCGTCTGTTATGGATAGAACAGGTAAAATATTTGTAGCCATCTGACCCCATACTCCAGCGCATTCGCCGAAGGGTTGAACATGGGACTCTTCCGGATTTCTCTATCTCTGACGATGTTTTGCATTTCTGAGGCCGTCTCTACATCAATGATGTTCCTAAATTACTTGATCGTATATGTCGTGAAGCTCATGAATCCCGCACATTTGGTCATCCGAACAATAATAATATGTATCATGACTTGAAGCAGATTGTGTGGTGGCCTAGTATAAAGAATCAAATAGCTCACTTCATTTCTCGATGTTTGACGTACCAGAAGGTGAAAGCTCAGCGTTAGCATCCAGGTGGACTTTTGCAGGCTCTGCCTATCCCTAAATGGAAGTGGGAAGACATCTCTATAGACTTCATCACAGGCTTGCCCTGCACTCCGAGGGTGAATGATGTGATTTGGGTCATAGTGGATTGTATGACTAAAGTGGCTAACTTCATCCCGTATAAGAAAGGTCATTCTATCGAGAAGATGGCTCAGATCTACATATCAAAAATTGTTAGGCTTCATGGGACTGTATCAGATCACGACTCGAGATTTGTGTCACATTTCTAAAAGGGATTCCAGCAAGCTTTGGGCACCGAACTTAACCTGAGCACTACTCATCATCCGACGACCGATGGTCAGACCGAATGGGTTAATTAGATATTTAAAGACATGCTTCGATGTTACATTCTGGATTACAAGGTTGCTTGGGATGAGCACCTACCATTAGTTGAATTCGCCTACAACAATAACTAGATGAGAGACACAAATTGTCCCCCTTCAAAGCATTATACAGGCGACGTTGTAGGACCCCTCTCTATTGGTAGGAAGTGGGTGAAAAGGTTATTTTGGGGCCTGAGTTACTTTAGGAAATGAAAGAAGCCTCAAGGAAGACTCGGCTTAAACTCAGCCGTGCCGTCGAGAGGTAGAGGAAGAATGCAATCCAGCGCCGCCATCCGTTATAATTTGATGTGGGTGATCAAGTGTTCCCGAAGGTTTCCCCTTCTCCTGGGGTAAAATGGTTTGGACGCCAACATAAGCTTAGCCCAAGGTTCGTGGGACCGTATACTATCTCAGAGCGTGTTGGAGGATCTGCATATCGTCATGAGTTACTGCTTCTTTTGTCGGTGTTCACATTGTCTTCCATGTCAGTTAACTTCGGAAGTACATCTGTGACCCTAACCGAGTCATTGAAGAAATTCATGTGATTCCTGAAGCTAATCTTTCATATTCAGTTGAACTCGCTAATATCGTGGAGTATCAAGTATGCAAGCATCGAATGATAACCATTCATATGGTAAGAATGCTTTGGATGCATGGCAAGTCTATAATGCCCCTGATTTTTCAGTAATTGTTTTAATCTTATTAATGCCATGATATCGTCGTAAGGGCGTTACGTTTGTGCTGAGTTTACTGGTGCGCTGTAATTCGTGCGATTTTGCGTCCGTTCGATCAATTTGATCGTGTTATGAACTTACCGGAATTGAGATTTTAGACTTTAGAAAATTAAATTAATTAATTTTAAGTAAGCCTGTCAAGTTTCGTTGCGATTCGAGCTATATTTGAAGCTCGGCGAATTTGCAATGATTTAAAGAATTATCGTTGTCGTGAACTTCGGAAAATCATAACTCGAGAGCGGCTTGTCGATTTCTGAATTTGACTTCGTCGTTGGATTCATAGTACTGGAATTTACCTTTGGTGCAAATTTCGTTGAAAACTGAGTTAACCTTAGTCCAATTCGTCAAATCTAAGGTTAAGAATTTATTTAAATCAAATTATATATATATATATATATATTTATATTAATATAATTTTAGTATATATATATATTAAAATAATTTTAGTATAAAAAAGGGCCGATAGATTAGGTTTTCTTCTTCTTCTTCTTCATTTCCGGCGAACCAGTCACGCACAAGAGAGAAGGTCGGCGTGTAGAATCGGAAAGCTCTCGCCGAGTTCTATGCATGTGCGGCGAGCATTTTTGGTTTCATGGATTTTTGGGATTGGAGTGTGTAGCCCTAACCTTCCTTTTCGTACAAAACCTTTCAGAAATTCGTTAGTGTGGTTTTCTCTTCGGTCGATCCTTGACATGGAGCGCGTAGGAGTTGGAAAGTGGATGATTTGAGGCAAGTGGGGATTTCTACCTTATCTCCCTACCTCTCTTCAATTTCCTTATGTGTATGGATATGGTATGTTTATTTTTATGGCATTAGACTTTTTGGTTTTACGGTTTCAATCGAGTAGCTAGTGAATTTGTCGAGTGGTTGTGTGAGATTAAGTCGAATTCGTTGAGTAGATTCATCGAATTCGTCGAGTGAGTAAATTATTCGTCAAGTGATCACGATAAATTCGTCGAGTAGTCGATTCCATCGAGTAATTAGTTTGATTCATCGAATTTGTCGAGTGAGTAAATTATTCGTCGAGTGATCACGGTAAATTCGCCGAGTAGTAGTTGAGTAGTTAGTTTGATTCGTCGAATACATGTCCGATTCGTCGAATAATCCCGCTGAATTCACCGTATTAACTCGACGAATTCGTCATGTAAGGTTGTTGATACTTTGAATTTTCTAGACTTTTGTTCTTTCTGTGTCGTCGTGACGACCCGATGTCAAGCTTTTGTGTTGTGCCAGATTTTGTTATGATGATTTTTTTTGGACTATTGGTTGGGTTGGAATGGATGACCACCACCACAATGTCTGTTGGTGAATCTTTGTACCCGATAAATTTGTGGTGGACTGTTAGGTTGGGTTGCAATGAATGAGCACCACCTCAGAACCATTTTATGTGTGGTGTTACTGATTCACTTTTCAACTCATTAGTCTCTTTTACTATATATATATACGATTAACTTTATGAATATTCATCGCACTTGGTGCAAGACTTTACTCTATTATTGAGTCAATCTTGATGAATTATTATACCTTATTATTCATATGACTTTGTTTGTTGTTGATGTTGGAACATAGTTTTTCGCATCCCTTTGTTTTGAGAATAACAAATCCTACTTGTATTTGATCTTGTTTGATATTGTGTTTTTAGCATGCAGGTTTAAACAAAGATGATACTAGGTTACTGTTGTTGGTCTGGATTTGCTCACAAGCTGAAAAGAATGGAACAGAGCTAACGCTTGCGTTAACTCTTAACGCCGACGTTGACTTTCCTTACCACGAAGATGAAAATGGCTTGGAGGGAAGCTACTGTGATTGCAGAAGCATTTTTGGAATGATTTGACTCAACGTCAGGCGTTAGACTCAACACCAGCGTTAAGGTTACCTAAAATGAATGTTTCCAAAGATACAGAATCTCCTTCCTGTTTTGAAGATCTGAGCCATTAAAACATTTCTATACTGGGTCAACGCCAGACGTTATCCTTAACATTGGCATTAGCTTCCAGTCCTATAAATAGGTGGATATTGTCTTCTTCAATAACCAATGTTAAGGAGCCCTATTCCAGCACTCTGAATTATTTATGAGGGCCGTATTTCCAGACCACAAAGGATCTCCCACTAAATTTCAAAAGGAGGAATCAATGGAGGCTTGGATCAACACGCTAACTCAACGCGAAAAAATCATTCTTGGACTTCAATGATCTTTAGCGATTCTTCGGCGTCTCCTTCAGATTACCTCATTGGGAGTTTTTATATTTGTATTTTATATTTATCTTTATAATCGGTTCGTAAATTCGCCTCGTGTTGGCGACTAGGTCTGGGTAAGACTTAGGGAGGAATTTGCCTCGTGTTGGCGATTAGGTCTAGGGAGTAGATCTAGGGGGTGCTCAAGGCCTTTATGGGGATAGAAGAGCTAGAGCGGCTTGACGCCGTATCTGGGGAGAGATCGGATAAAGCCAACCAGTTCTTAGTGAGAAGAGTCGGTATAGAAAATAAAAGGAGTATTTCATATTTCGCCATGGATTTCTAGCGTCATAGGAATCAGATTTTGTAATCAAATTTATAAATGATAATCATGAATTTTCTTGTTTAATAAAATTGATTTGATTTCTAATTTCTATCTCTTTACTTTTGATTTAACTTACTTCTAATAAAACATCTAAAGTTTTCTATAAAAGATTAAAGTTTTCTAAAACCCTTATTCACCCCCCTAAGGGCGCCTCAAGATCCAACAAGTGGTATCAGAGCTAGGTTATTCCAAAACGGTTTCACCACCGGGAATAATGGCGTCTCTTGATCATGATCTCGCTTCTACTAGTGGGGAAAATTTTAATATAAATGAAAAAGTATTATCACCACCTTTATTTATGGGCAAAAATTATAAAGGGTGGAAAATATTAATGAAAAAAATTCTTAAAGCTTTAGATGAAAAAGTTTGGAATATTACTATTGAAAAACACCTAGCGTACTAACTAGAAACAAAATTGTTTTAAATGCAAAATCAATAAATAGTCTATTTTGTGTGTTAGATCAAAATATTTTCAAACTTATTTATAATTTACCTACCGCATATGAAATTTGGAATTTTCTTGAAAAAACTTATGATTCTCCTTCTGTAGGTATGAAACAATCACAAGAACTGGAGAATATGCAAGCCTACACAAGTATTTAATAAAGCTTTTCACATGATGGATCCATGGAATGCACACCAAGCGGAAGGGATGATGACAATACATTATTGGAAGAGGAACATGAAGATGTCAAAGGAACTTTATGTTCAAACCTTTCCTCATCCAAAATCAAAGTAAGGAAATCAAATTCCCTTGTTGTTTGCAATTCTATTTCTATATTACAATTGCTACAAATTACAACGCGCAAGATAAAGAAATTGAAAAATGTGAATTGCAAATTGTGCTTAGAAAATAAAAGTTTAAAAGCAAAAGTTAAAGTAGAATCAAATTATGATTTATCTATTTATACCCATGTATCTTCAATTGAAAATATAAAACATTGTTTTGATTATAATGATGCTAAAGAAAAATTCAAGGAACTTGAAAATGAACTTATTTTTGTAAAAGAACATAATGAAAAAATATCTTTAGAAAATTCATCTTTGAAAAGTGATTGTGCTATGTGCCAAAATTATAAAATTGAAATCAAGGAGATGGACGAAACATTTGAGGAATTTAGAAATAACTATAGAACTCATATTGACTATATTGTTTCGACTCTTAAAAATAGCACAATAGCTTACAATAAAGCTAAGGCATAATCTTAAGAACAAGAATGATGAATTAAAATAAAAATTCAACTTGCTTATGAAAATTATGAATAAAAATTCACAACACACAAATTCACAATATCAAACAAACAAGTTGAATATGAATATCTTAAATAAGCTTAATAATAGGAGTAAGAAACACGGTTTCTGTAAATTAAAAACCAAATCACCATTATTTACAAAATCATATTTCTCCCAACTTGAAATTAGAATTACACAAATTTCCTATGAATAACACTTTCAATAATCATTACAAATATAATCTTCAAAATAAAGATAATCATAATGGAAATTTGATGTATAAGAATAACATTAAACCAAAGTTTGAATGGAGGCCCAAAGCTAAAAATGAAATATTAACTTCACATGAAAGGACCCATTCATCACTATCTCCCCATAAACCAGCACGTTACATTTGGGTACCCAAAGGAACCACCACACTTGGTCCCCTTTGGATACCTAAATCACTTATTCATTAGGTATCATCATTTGCATGAAGTGGAAACAAATCAAAAACATGAATATCATTACTCTACTTCATGATATGCTTAACCTTCTTTTTGCTCGTTTATTTTTCTTTTGTCCTTTCTTGAACCAACATGCTAAGATCACTCTATATAACCTGTGATATGACTTTTCACACATTAAGTCTAAATTCATTAATATATCAAATTGAATAAAATTAAATAAAAAGTTATATCATTCTTCTAGTGATCTATATATTTCTTTTCATTTATCCTTCTAAATCCATTTCCTATAAATGTCTTATATTACCATTAAAAATTGAAAACTAAATTTGTTATATTTTATCAAGATCAATGAAATAATTGTTAAAAAATGGATTTAAGACGAATATTAGGGGGGCTTGGCTAAATGTATAAAATGTGCAAGTGTTTGCTTATGAATTTAATATCCTTTCATCATTTGATAGCCCCTATCATATTAAAAAATCGGAATTGAAAACTCGAAAAATAATATAGGCCTATGGTAACTTTTTCTAAAAAAATAAAAATAAAAATAAATAAAATATGCGAGATTTCGACCAAAACTTCAAACGATCATAACTTTTGATCCGCTTGTCAGAATTTCGCCCACAATAGCTTTTCAGAATGAGGTCGAGAAGCTCTATGCAATGACAAATGAGCTTTGCTCATTTGAGTTTATTTCGACCCTCAAAATTGTCAAAATTCAACTCCGTTTAAAAGTTATCTCAATTTTCTTCTTTTTCGGCCATTTTTGTGTCTACGGATTTTATGTCAATGCTCCTGTGTCCCCTTCCAACAAATTATATGCTTATAATCTTTACATAACATTGCACCTTGTTACCATAACTGTTCATTCTAGCATTGCCACTTACTATAAGTAGAAATCAATCTCTATGCTAGTTATATCATGCCATGTTATGTTAAAACAAAGTAGAATAGTAAAATTTGAAAAGGATGAATATTCAAAAATCAAAGATCAAAGAGAACCAAAAATAAAACCTTTCAAAAAATAACCAAAAATATTTTCTCTTTATATTCATTATTCGCCTTACAATTTTTCTCTATAATATTTTGAAAAGGATGAATATGAATTGGTTTACACACTTCACCTACATAATTATGAATAATTAATTATGAGTACCTACATTTCTTTGTGATAAAATTAATGATCATAAGATCTTTTAAATTCAAACATTTAATATAACTAAAAAAGATCTTATTGCTTTTAACATATAGTTTTGTGATCATGATTAGTATATGAATCTATTATGTTTTGCATGTATCTCACTTATATGTAGACCATAAAATAAACTTATATCCCTAAGGAAAAATCAAATAGAATCATCACTCTATTCTAGGTCTAAAATTGAAATATTATTCTTAAATACATGCAACATTAACTTTATTAATCTTATGGCGTAACATTGCTCGCAAACTCATAATTCTATTATTATCATCTAATAAGTATTATTCATGCTAGTTATCTTATATTGCCATAATGAATTATTTTAAAAATAGAAAAATTAAAAGTAAAAATTCATAATGACTATGCGGTTTTAAAATGAACTATAATTAGAAATCGATCTCTCATAAAAGCCATAGTTAATAAATTGATTCCATAGGACAAAATGCTTAGGATGCCCATGATCATTCACCCACATTATGTGTCTCACAATAGCGAGGGCGTAAGATTGTATGCATTAGATGACCTAACCTCTAAGTCATGTCTTGTCCTTAACCAGGGAGGGTTCCAGTGGGGCCTTGCCAGGCACTGGGAGGAAAGAGTGCTAGGTTGAGCGTTCTCTAGTGTGTGCATATGGGATTAACACCCCAACCTATGGCATGCGTGCAGCTCCTCATGTCCATCCTTCACTTAGTACGGGGCTAGTGTGTAGGCATATAGTTAGGGTATTATAATCTAGGACATACCTATATCATATTTTTTTGCATGCACTCTTTATGATCATATTATTCATGCATTCTTGGGTTTATTGAACATACCTCTCTTGTGTTTTGCACATTTTATCATTTTTAAGCCTTAATGAAATCGTAAAACACAAATATTTGAAAACCAAATAAAAATATAAAAACCTTCTTTTAAAAAATAAAACATGCTTAAATATAGCCTTCTAATCATCTCCAAATTTTCTGAAATTTCTACACCAAGAAGGTATATATACATATTATCTATTTCAAAGAATTTTTTTCAAAAATCTTAAAAAATAGTGTTCTGTTTGGGCATTAAGTAGTTAACGCCAGACGTTAGCTCTTTTGGCCAAATTGAAATTCCGATTTTTCTATAATATTTCTAGTATTTTTTTATAATGGATTTTCTCGGTTTATTTTTTCTGATTTCAAATGACTTTGTTCTTAATTTGCTAAATTTATTTTAAAATACAAAAAAATTAATTAAATAATTCAAAATGCTCAAAAATATGCTTTTGTCATTTGTTTTAAATATTTACAAAATTAGGGTTTGACTATTTGACATCACAAGAACAAACATCTTAGTTATTTTGTTTCAAATGGTCAAAATTGATTAGGCATACACTTAAAGATTGTCTTCAATGTCTAATTTTAATTTCAAATTTCCTAAACATTGTTTTATCTTCATTCCTTAACCTTAATCTGATTATGTGCAATGAAATAGTCTATAGAAAATTTTGTATGATTGCCTGACATGCCTCTAAGTATGAGTAATGTTTTATGCTAATCAATGATTCATTAACTCACTATTTTGGTAATCTACATGTGCTCATAATCTTAGTCTTGCATGATTGTGTAGTGTAATAATTTTAACTTATTAAGTTGTATGTCTAACTTGCCTACACCATCTTTCAAACAATAAATTTCTTGCACACATAGAAGTGTTATTTCAAAATTATAGGGGTTTGCAACAACAAGTGAATTCAGAGACCTTTGGCCCAAAATTACAACAATATGAAATAAAATGCCAAAGATAACTCCACCAAGCAATACTCACCCTCCTGATAAGTCTTAATGAGCATTGTGAGGTTGAGCACCTTGGAAAGAATTGTAAAGTGTCTTGTGCAAACACATTCCTTTTTTATCACTTCTATTTGTACACCGGATCACTAAAAATAAAAAAATTATAAAAATGCTTATGTGATCCCCCAAGCAATACTTCGCTCCCTGATAAGTCTTAATGAGCATTGTGTGGGCGAAGCACCTTGGTAGTTGTACTCTGTTTATGTGCTTTGAAATTCTATTCTAAAATTGATGTGTGAAAGTAATTATAAGATTATAATCTTAATATTGTTGTTACTATTTCATTACATATGACATGTGTTTTGATTATTTCACTTGTATACTTTTATCAAAACACCTTATGCACACATCATTATTTTTCATAAAACTTCTACTCATGAGAATTGGATCCTAATGCAACATTACATAATTCTCTAAAAACTTAAGTAAAAGCACTAGTTTGCAATGCATGATTTCTACAATTGTTTCTTTACTTAAAATACGAATTGATTACATTGTAGATATTATCTTTTTGAATATGTTAAATCATGCTTTCCTATTAGTTATGAAAATTTTCAAAAAATGCTCAAATCTGAATAGTTTAGACATATTGTTAAAATGGTCAAACTAACAAAAATACTACTCTTAATTGTTTTGTTTTTGTTTTCCGCATTTCTATTTTGATCATATATTTCTTTTACCATGGTTTATCATGCTTACTTCTAAGGTTTTTCTTCACTTATGCTTGTCAAACTATATTGCCTTTCTTCAACAAGTTTCTTAAAAAACTTTCACTTTGAAATGCAAGTGGTAGAATTCCTTTGGTACAAAAAATGGAATGTTGTTCTTTCACGATTATCATATCTTTTTCCGCTGTGCTACTCTCTCCCTTAGCTCGATCGTGATTTACTTTATGTTTACATAAATATCTTAATCCTCTCTTAGTTATGTCCCAACTTTTGTTTTCTCCATTCTAGTTTTGTTTCACTCCACCCTCTTTTGCTAATAACAAAAGGGGGTGAATAAAATGATAAATCATAATGATTAAAGGAGTAGGATTCACTAGATTAAGGAGGAGCATGAATCTAGTCTATGGAAGCATACACTAAGGGGGAGCACTTATGTAGGGGGAGCATAATTAAACAATCTATAATTATAATTCTTATTAATGTCTCTATATTAGTGTCATATATCCTTCTAAAAACACATCTCTTATATATGAATATGATGTATCTCTATTGGATTTGTTATTATCAAAAGGGGGAGATTGTTGGAACACGGTTTTCTGCATCCCTTTATTTTGAGAATAACAAATCCTACTTGTATTTTATCTTGTTTGCCATTGTGTTTTTAGCATGCAGGTTTGAACAAAGATGACACTAGGTTGCTGTTGTTGGTCTGGATTTGCTCACAAACTAAAAAGAATGGAAGAGAGCCAACGCCCGACGTTAACTCTTAACGCCGACATTGACTTTCATTCCCACCAAGATGAAAATGGCATGGAGGGAAGCTGTCGTGATTGCAGGAGCATTTTTGGAATGATTTGACTCAACGCCAGGTCATGTGAGCTTGGGTAAGAAGGAGGAAAACCAGTGGTCTGCAAATAGCAATTTTCAAATACCAAGCCTAGGGTTGGACTTAGGGGCCTCACCTTGACCCTTTGACCCCACCATAGCATCCTTAACCCATTAGGGGTCCTTCAGAGCACCAAGGACCCATTGGAGTCAACCAAAGAGGCCAATTTGACCAAAGTCAACCTTAACCCTAAATTGTTCAAAGTAGCCTAATTATGGTCAATTGACCTCCACCATGCCAAATTGACCTAGCCCCTACCCTTATGAGGATATTAGGGACCCAATGGACCAAAAAGCCTCATCATGGGGCCACCAATTTGACCAATTTGACCTAAGTCAACAATAGCCTTATTTTGGTCAAAATGGCCTATTAAGGGTCAATTGACCCTCACCTTGCCAAATTGACCCTACCTAGACCTTCCTAACCCTTAAGGGAGGATAATGTGTGACTAGCCACCCAATGGAGTCAACCCATAGGGTCAAATTGACAAAAGTCAACTCTACCCTAAATTTTGGTTAAAATGACCTAATTTAACCTAGTCAAGCCCAATCCACTTGGGCTAGACTCAATTGAGGTGGTCCACCACCTAATGGGGTTGAGAGTTACAAAAATGGCCATTCAATTTCATGAAATTCGTCTAGGAGAGAGAAACCCCCAATTTCCCCAAAAATTGTGGAGAGAGAAAGAGGGGATTACTGGCATTCATGGCCAAGGGAGGCCAATTGATCTCCCAATTGATGGGGATTCATCTCCTTTTGAGGAGAGGAGGATTTTCCAACCTTCTCCCGGCCAGATTGAGGCCCTATTCATCTCCCCCGTTCCAAAACTGAAATCACTTTAATGGTCATTAATGGCATTCAAGGTTGTAACATCAACCTCTCCCAATTGAGGCCTTTAACATCTTCAAAAGAGTGAGAGAAGTGAAACCCCCAACTTTCCCGAAAGGATTGTGCATTCTATGCTCGGATTGGCATGGCTCCAAAAGCTCCCTGAGTTCCCATGGTGAACCCAAGATCCACAAGGCATTCAGCCCCAATTGAGGTCTGATCCCCTTCTCCTCCCCTAGTGCATAGAACTTAATTCGATTGCGCTCTGATTCGAACCAAAACGGCCTTGGATCGAGCTTCCCAAAAGCCTCATTTTAGAGCTTTTCCCCCCTCCCCGAAAACACTATTTCGGCCACCTCCGACCAACAAATCGCCGACAAACGATGGCCACCACCTCAACGGAGGTGGTGGTGGAGGTGGTCGGTCGGGGAGGAGGTTGGGTGGCCGGGGTTTATGGTTTTTAAATGCTATAAGATTGGCTCATCCTAGCCCTTGGCTAGAGGTTGAGGATGAGCCAATGTCGTTGAAAGTTCTGCACAGGAAATTTTGATGGCAAATATTATTAATATTTCATTTTCTGTATTCTTACTGACAGTAGATAGAAATTATTATAGAAAATTCCTAGAGCCCTCTCCTGCAAAAGTGGTCAATACCAAACTTGTAGCCCTTGGGGTCTATTTATTTTAAAATTTGTTTCACACCATTTGGGTCAGTGATTTGACCACAGTACTCAAAATAGTGCAACATGTACAAAGGTTTGACTACAGCTTGATTTGAGTGCCCCTACTAAACCATCCATCCAAATGTCCTGAAATTTGGAGCATAGACTAATTATACCTGCCCCTACTCATATCCAAAAATGGGAATTTTTTGATAAACTCTTTCTAAAGTTTTTGTAAACACTTAATAATTCATGTAATAATTAATTATAGGGCTTAATGACCTCCAAACCCTTCCAAATTTTGGTGGGTGGTCCTTAGGGTCATGGCATGACTCTGGTAAAAATTTAATCCCATTTGGCATTGATTTGATAGTGGAATTAACTAACCCAAGATTGGTCAAACTAAGGGATATTAGGTCAAAAGTGCACTTGGTGGATTTAAGGGGTCAACCCTCATCCAAATTTTGTGAAACTTTGGCCACTGGTTTAGGATCGCATAAAACACCACTATGAGTGGTTTGGGGTGGATGTGCCTGAGAACCCTAGTTCAAACCCTAGGGTTGCACTTTGAAACTTATGAAGGACATATGGTTACATGTCCTTGAATGGTCTTGGAACTTGGTAGATAAGTTCATGGTGTGTAAATATGTCATATGTAATTTTATGAGAATATTAGGAACATTTTTCCCTTATGAATTAGGTTATATCAATTAGGGCACTTTCTTATAAAAATAATCTACATGCTCATTCTACCTTGAATATTGATGAAAGTTTGGTAGTGCTCATATAATCATGATATAAATCTCTGATAATTTTTGTGTGAATTTTGGATTGATTGAATTAGTACTTCATTCACAAATCAACTATTTTCCCCTAAGATTGTGGAAAATAAATAGGGGACTAATACCCTTTAGAAAATTGTGAAACTTGGTGATAGGACATTTTAGGGCATTAGAAAGCTCTGTGAATTTTTGTATGATTTTTGGAATTATTTATCATTATGTTACTTCACAATGTCCCTAGTTGGGATTTTCTTGAAGTATTTATTTATTTAACAAAATGGCATTGAAAAATTGTGAAACTCAGTCAGTAAGATTTTTTGATCATTATTGAGGTCTGGTAATTTGACCAAAATTTTTGGACAAGTATTTTTGGTGGTTCCTTATTTAACCTCCAATTTTGGATAATTATTCAATATTATAATTAGAGGTCAACACCTTACTGTAAAATTGTGATATTCTGTATTTACTGTTATTTTGATATCATAGATTTTCCATAATTTTGTGGGGGTCATATCAAAAGAAGATCTAACACTTCATGTTCAATTTCATACTTGGCCAATGTTGGAGAAATTATAATAAATGCCAAATAAATAAGGAAATTTATAATCTTCTGGACTTAGTCTTATAATATCATGATAGGCTTACAGTGTTAACCTTGAGTCATTTGGATGAATATTTGGAGCACCTCCTCATGTAACTCATATGGCTCATGTGGTCTGCGTATAGTAGAAACTGTAGAGTTAACATAACTAGTAGCCCACTAGGTGGAATGGGAGGTAGATTATGTACCTGTCCTGGTTGAAGAGATTGGAGTCCACCAATAGGAGTTGATGCGTTGAAGGTGCCAAGAGATTAAGGGCAAGGTTGTGCTCGGGATTGACAATAAATCATCTTTCCCTTAGAGAATCATAAAATGCTTAGGGTTAATCCAAGTGTAATGATAAGAGGGGTATTCTTATGGGTAGTTACCAAAAACATTAAGTGTCTTGAGAAAGGGAGGATTGGGCTATCATCCCATAATACCTCCTAGTACCGCCGCGAGCCCCTCACAGGGTAGACCTAGGGAAGTCCAAGATTAACCCTAAATTGTAGGAGTAGGTTGTTATGCAAGATTAACTTAATAATACACACACACACACACCCCGTGGTTACGAGAGGTTAGTTGGTTTTGTTTTACGAGCGGTAGGCTTGGTGGTTGTAGCAGCGGACTAATTAGTCTGGTGAGCTTGTGACTCAGAAATGGTGGTTGGTACGAACGGGTTGGTCTGGCGAGCCGGAGGCTCAGAAGGTTATGGTGATGGGCGGGTTAGCCCCGAAAGCTTATGGCTCAGAGATAGATGGTAATCATATTGTATGTGTATAAAGGCGGTGGGCCATTAGTATTGACGGTCGTCGCATCGACGCCGATACTTTGGCTCGCTAAGTGTGGTTAACACTTTGCCAAAGTAAAGTCTGGTGGACTAGCCAGTAAGAGTACACAGGAGCTCCGCTGTTGTGTTCTTAGCGTTGAGGCGTACGATAGGTCTAGGTTAGGTAGGGCAGATACCAACCTAGAGGTGGGTGAGGCCCAACCCACTGCTTCCGTTTGCCACTATGGGAGTATCCTGGGAGTTTTGCTAGCTCCAAAAAAGGGAAACTAAAGGTCTGTGCGCATTGAGTCGAAGTGTGTGAGTTGCACTTGTGTGATCATAGCATTAAATACATAACTCTGCATGTCATAGCATAAGCATTGCATTTCAACCCCTACTCCTATAGTATAAATTGGTTAAGGGACTTTTTATATGATATGCACTGCTAAACGACCCCTTGATCTATAGGTTTGTGTAGGCATTCCTATAAATCAAGGTTACTCTTCTTTATTATTGTTTTACTTATTATTGCTTTACTTGTTATTGTTTTACTTATTACTATCTTACTCACTGTATCATCTGTTGCGTAGAGGTAGACATTTCCCGTATTTTAGATTCACTGTCACCTGCTGTTGTTTATACCCCTTGTTGTACTCTACTTCATTCCTCCGCTCGGTTCCTAGGAGTCACCGGGGGAGGGGTGGGGGATTGGCTTAGTCTTTTGACTAACGATCGGTGGACCTTATCATTTTAGGGGACCGAGGAGACGCTGCAGCACAAAAGGCCGGTGAAGATGGAGGGGGGGCAGTCTAGCACAGGAGCACCAGTGTCGGGATCCGTGAGTGTTACTACTAGTTTTGCTTCTGCGAGAGAACTTTTAGTGAGGATTGGATGTATCGGGTAAGAGCCCTTATTATCGTCATCTTTTATTCAGTTACTTTATGTGGACCTCTTTATTTCTGAGATATTATATTAATGTGATGTGGACTTGATTTCTAGTTAATCAAATATATACTTTTCTTCTGTGGTGATCGATATGGTCGGCAGGATCGGCGTTTTGTAGTGGCGACCTTCCCGAGTGATGGTGTCACGGCAAAGCGAGGGTTCTGGGCATAAGACCCGGTTTTGTAGCAAAAAATGGGGTCTTACAAACTGGTATTAGAGCAAACCTCGATCCAAAGGAAAGAAGTCCACAAACCCTAGGCCACCCCGCACGAGCTTAGTTTGAGGACAAACTAGCAGCGGAAGCAATGGTGTGCCCATAAGGGCAATCACATGAAAAGGTCCACTTTTAACTGAATTTTCTTTAGCCAGGTCGCCTTACGAGTGGCAATTCTCTTTTGTAGCCTATGATGGACCCGACCCCGCAGCATGGAGTGCCTCCGACTCCAAACGTCGTCCCACCGCCACCGGCTCCTACTCCTTTCCAACAGACGGAGATGGGAGAGACACTAACGACCATATTGGATGCATTTAGAGCAAAGCAGGCACCGTCTCCTCAGCCAAACCCTAGGGCCAACTGGCTGAGTGTCTCTTGAGGTCTCTCTCCTCCATCATACCTTGGGATGGTGGAAGTTATGTGGACTGAGGAGTGGGTAGACATCATAGAAGAGATGCTGGAAGGTATTCAGTGCCTGGCAGAGATGGAGGTGCCATTGGTGGTCTCATGCTTGGAGTCCCATGCGAAGAGATGGTGGAAGTCACTGCTGGACACCACCTATGATGGATTAGAGGCTGTCGATGTTTCCTGTGATGACTTCAAGGCAGCACTGCTGGAGCATTTCGTGCCGCAGTCTGCAAGAGACGAGTTGGAGGACAGATTCCTGTAGTTGAGGTCGGGGAGCAGGACAGTTCTGGAGTACCACCAGGAGTTTACCCACCTGGCCCGATTTGCAGACTCGTATCAGCTGGATGACACATGATATGCAAAGTGGTTCTACAAGGGCCTCCATGACGAGCTGAGGCAGGCCCTCCTCTTTGTTTTCGAAGGCACTATGGCCAAGATCTTGGAGATGGCCAAGAAGACAGACCAACACACCATTTGTGGAAGGAAGAGACCGATGGAGGATCAGGGACGGGGTAGCAGGAGAGACCAGCAGAGAGGTCGAGATGCTGGGGAAAGAAGGACGGAGAACCGACCAAGCCAGGAGGAGTGGCAGGAGCAGAGGGAGCCGGTAGTGTTGGTTCCTCAGCCTCTACAGATATGGGAGATGCTGAGGATAGGAGGAGGTGGGCCACCTCCCCCACCGAAGTGCTACCAGTGTCATCAGCCAGGCCACATCCGGAGGAACTGCCCTCAGATTAATGCACCACCAGCACTACAGGCTGCCCCACCAACCCAACATTTCATGGGTTCAGGACGTGGATGAGGTCATGGATTTTAGGGCGGACACCAGAGACAGAATAGGGATCAGATGTACGCCTTGGACCTGGCTCATCCCCGGAACCCGACAAGGGTCATTACAGGTACTTTAATGTTTTTCTAATAATTATTAGTACCTTGCAAACCTTAGCCTTACCTTAGCATTGAACCAAACGAACACAAATCACTCAGGTATAGTACTCGTCTGCGGCAAGCCCGCATACACTTTATTTGACACAGGTGCCTCACACTCATTCGCCTCAAAAAAATTTGTGGACAATCTGGATCAGGTCCAACACATCGAGGGCATCAACATGAGGGTGCTTTTCCCGGACAGATCAGAGATAGTAATTAATGAGAAGTGCAATATGAACGTGGATATTAGAGGAAAGTTGTTCGAAGTGCCGGAGATGCTCTTGAAGATGAAAGACTTCGACCTGATCCTGGGCATGAACTGGCTGCAGGGGAACCAGGCAAGAATTGACTGCCCGACAAGGAGGATTGTTCTAAGGCACGAGGACACGGAAGTTGTAGTCGAAGGTATTAGACCCCTCTCCCGTCTCTTATTATCATCTATTCAGGCCGTCAAGGCCCATCTACAGGGAGACGAGGTATATCAGGTGTTGTTCGAGGCAATCAAAGCGAAGGACTCTGTGGCCAGTATTCCAGTAGTATGGGATTTTGCCGACGTATTCCCAGAGAAGCTACTCGGGCTTCCACTGCACCGCGAGAAGGATTTTCAGATCCAGCTGGTATCGGGGGCTAAGCCGGTGTCTAGAGCTCCTTATCGGATGGCCCCGAAGGAGCTAGTAGAGTATCGTAGCCAGCTGCAGGAGCTGGTGGAAGCAGGGTTCGTTAGACCGAGTTCCTCACCTTGGGGAGCTCCGGTGCAGTTCGTGAAGAAGAAGGATGGGACTCTCAGGCTGTGCATCGACTACAGAGCTCTGAACAGGCTGACAGTGCGGAACATGTACCCTTTATCGAGGATAGACGAGCTATTTGACAAGCTAGAGGGAGCCTACTGCTTCTCAAAGCTGGATTTGAGGTCAGGATATTATCAGCTGCGGATTCAGGAGGAGGACATCCCGAAGAACGCTTTCAGCAGCCGATGCGGACTGTATGAGTTCACTGTGATGCCGCTCAGGCTCACGAATGCACCATCAGCATTTATGAGTTTGATGAATCGGGTGTTCGAGCCTTATCTCGACATCTTCGTCATCGTGTTCAACGATGACATCCTCATCTATTCGAGGACGGAGGAAGAGCATGCACGGCATCTGGCACTGACTTTGGTGAAACTCCGAGAGCATAGCCTCTACGTGAATTTCAGCAAATGTCCGTTTTGGCTGAAGGAGGTGGCCTTCCTGGGTCACATTATCAGCGAAAATGTACTAGCGGTGGATCCGACAAAGATCCAGGCAGTACGAGATTGGCCACCGTTGAAGACGGCCACCGACGTTCTCCCAGATTGCCCTCCCGCTCACATCCTTGATGAAGAAGGATACTGCTTTCATTTGCACGTTGTAGTGCAAAGCGGCCTTCCAAAAGCTGAAGGGTCGGCCTACGACGGCCCCCATCCTTGCCCTTCCATCGGGGAAGGAAGGATTTCAGGTTTATACAGATTCATCCTACCAGGGGATGGGTGTCGTTCTGATGTAGAACAGGTATGTGATATTATATGCCTCCCGTCAGTTGAAGAATCACGAGCGGAACTACCCAGTGCACGACTTGGAGATGGGGGCAGTCATATTCGCTCTAAAGATCTGGCGGCACTACCTCTATGGCATCCACTGCGACATATTTTTTTATCACAAGAAACTGAAGTACGTAGATACGCAGAAGGAGATGAACATTCGACAGAGACGCTGGGTTGAGTTCTTATCTGACTACCAATACATGATGCATTACACCCAGGGAAGGAGAATGTGGTGGCTGACCCACTGAGCAGGAGAGCTACCATATCAGGAGCGGAACCCCAACTGATGGCCATGGAGCTGGTACGGATGCTCGAGGACATGCAGATCTCCCTAGTATCTGAGGATGATCCAGAGCTATACGAGGAGTAACTGGCGGCAATGAGTACCACAGATGATATACGAGACCGTATCAGGGATGGGCAGAGGCAGGATGCCAAGTTGGTGTCGGTATTTAGGGCCTTGGAGGCAGGCTCGCCCGGAGATTATTCATTGAAGGATGGGCTGTTGAGTTTTAGAGGCCGAGTATATATACCGGCAGGGGGCCAAATTCTGGATGACATCATGACAGAGGCTCACTGCAGTAGGTATTCGGTGCACCCGGGTATCACCAAGATGATGGCAGACCTGACGAGGACCATGTACTGGCCGGGCATGAAGAGGGACATCACTTATTTTATGACCCACTGTGAGTCTTGCAAACTTGTGATGGAAGAATGCAAGAACCCGGCCAGACTGTTGCAGCCACTCCCGATGGCGGAGTGGAAGTTCGACGACATCGCGATGGATTTTATACATGGTCTTCCCCGATCACATGCGGGGAATGATTCGATATGGGTAATCGTCGACGGGTTGACGAAGGTGGCCAGATTCATTCTAGTCAAGAAGGATGCTCTGGTCAGTGATTTGATACGGAAGTTCATGGATCAGTTTGTCTGATATCATGGCGTGCCGAGAATGATCGTGTCTGATCGGGAAGGATGATTTACATCGAGGGAGTGGAGAGCGGTGCAGGCTTATGATGAGTCCTGATCATATACACTTTTATGGACTCATCTGGGCCATCTATTTAGTCTTTTCACTGCACTTTAGCCCTGTTTTAGCTCATATTGGTCATTCTATGCTAGGTGCACTTATGGGCCCGTTTTGGTGTTATTTCTTGTTTATCTTCATCATTAGCTTTCATGTATTGTTAAGTGCCACCTTCAGTGGCTAGATTGGTGGTTGTGCTGGAATGGGAGTCGTGCAGGTGTTCCCGGTGCAATTCTGCACAGGAACACTGCGCACGATCACCGGTTTTATGGCGCACGACCACTGGTCGTGCGCCACTGATCGTGTGCACTTAACCCTTTTTATGAGTTCTGTTTGGTGCAGTGCGCACGACCATCTACGCTAGTGCGCACGACCACCGGTCGTGCGCCACTGCTCGTGCGCACTTATCATTAAAATTCTGAGTTCTGTTTGCTGTATTGCGCACGACCACCGACGATAGTGCGCACGACCAACGGTCGTGCGCCACTGGTCGTGCGAACATATTATTTTATAATTTCTGTCTTTGCAGGTTCCGTCCAGGCAGAGCGCACGATCACAGGATTCTAGTGCGCACGACCACTGGTCGTGCGCCAATGACCGTGCGCACTGTTTAATTCCAGCGCCTATAAAATCCGCTGCTCGCGATTTAGGTCAGACGGCCCGCCGTATTCCGCCGTTTTCGGCTCCAGTTCGTCCGACTTCGCCCCTCCATCGCCGCCCACCATCTAGAGATGCTCCGGGCTTGCTCTTCACGCCAATCTTGAGCCGGAGTTTCCTCTCGGCCTCCTCCTTCATCCAAGAGCTCCAAAGGAAGATCTAGCCGCCATCTCCATCGAGCAAGAGGAAGTTTGCAACCTCTACCGGATCGTGACACGAAGAAGACGGGTCCATTGGAGAGTCGTGACAGCTCTCTCTACCCCGGACGTAGTTGCGGACCGAGCTTGGACGCGGATTGACAACCCGGCGATTCCAACCGTGAATCTCCAACGAGCCTTCGGATTCGGTCGATTTCTTGCCTTGTTCTCTTCTTATTGATGTGTATATGTTTTATATCTCATTATTATGATGAAGTGGCACTTGAATTAGTTATATTTACATATATATTTCATGTCTATGTGTTTGTGTAATTTATCTATTTGAGTTGCTTGAGGTGCGCCGCCGTCCATTTCCATTCCGCCGTCACGTTCGTGTGCCGCACTAGCAATTGCTAGTGGCGTGCTTGTCGAAGAGGTGCTTGCGACCCTCACTCCGCTAGCCTACTCGTCCATCCGCCTACCGAAGCGTGGCATCGCGGCCCGCATTCCATCCCGCCTAACGAAGCAGCGCGCTCAAGGCCTGCATTGTTCGATTCCGGTAGCCTACTCGTCCATCCGCCCTTTCGACGCAGCGCGCTCAAGGCCTGCCTAGTCTCCATCCCGCCAAGCGAAGCATTGCATAGCGGCATTGCATAGGAGTAGTTGATAGCTTTTATTTTATTTTCCAAAAGCCAACCCAACTCCCCCGCATTCCATCCTATTTAAGGACTTCAATCTCAAGTCCTTCCTCGAAACCTAACTCCACCTTACTGTGTTCCTTGAGAGATTCGATACTCGGGGATTACTCCTCGTTTTATATTACTTGAACGATCGGTGCACTTGCCGAAAATATCGCATCAAGTTTTTGGCGCCGTTGCCGGGGAACACAGTCGTGTGAGTTTTCTTGAGAGGGAGAGCCGAGAGATAGTAGTTCTTCCAGTGTGTATAGCCGCTTTATTATTTTTGTTTGCCTTTTAATTATCTTTTGTTTGTTTTTATTTCTTCATCCCCTATTTTAAAGTTTTAGGCAAGTTTTATTCAAGGAGTTTTTCTAGTTGTGTAGATTTCCTTGCAAAGAATTTCAGTTTCTTTTTATCTGCTTTAATTGTCAAATATGTCGTCATGGGATATTTCACCTGGCTTTAATGATAAGATGGTTTATTATATAGACCAAATGAATGAGTTGAATGCTAGGCAGTGTAGGAACATTGTTTGCTTGTTGTGTCGAGGAGAGGGTCATGAATTGAAGGACTGTCCTAGTCTTTTCAAGCCTGACCGCCACCCCTCCACTCAGGACAACATTGTCCCTATCGCTCATTCTTTACCCATGGAGGCAATTGTGCCCTCTACCCCTGAGCTTGTCTCGTGCACGGACTCCTCACTCCCTATTGATGGCTTCACTCTCAGTGATGATGATCACTCATCTGTTAGCCAACAAGGAGAGGAATGGGAGCTCCTAGATGCACCTGAGTATGATGAGGAAAGTATTCTTTCCATCGGGGAGGCTTTAGTAGATCTTTTTGCGGAGGAACCGAATATTTTTGTCCCTCCAGTTTCTTTGCATGATTTTTCTACACATATTCTTTATGATCCTATCGAAGTAAAGGAGCTGGGCGATGCTTCTGACTCAGAGGGTGCTCCAAAGTGGGATGAGGATGTCATTTTCCCTGAGGGGGAGAATGAATACTTTGAACACGATGATGCACCTCGGTGGGATGAGGAGGATACTCTCTCTGATGAGGAGGGTTGCACTTCTTCATGGGACGAGGAGGTCCAAATCACCACTGAGGCTCCTGAGTTCTCAAGTCCCCCTCGCTATGATATTTACGATGATGATAGCGATCTACCCTTGGATCTTGCTGGGAGTGAAACCGGGATCACTCCCCAGATTGTTGATGATTTACGTTTTCCTTCTCGTTTCTTTCTGGACCCCCCTTCTTCTTCCGAGCCTGTGCAGGTTGAGTCTTTACAGGTGCCCCAGGAGGACTTGGAGCTTTTTGCTCAAGTCAATGATGAGAGTATCCTCTCATGTGAGGAGGTTTATTCCCCCTCCGTTGAGGAAGCTCCACCCATTGCCTTTTCCTCCTGCTGCCTCCCTGTTGACGATACCTTGCTAGGCAAGGATGTGTTTTGTGAGATGAGTGAGGACCAGGCCTCCTCCTTTTCTTACATTCTCTACCCTCTACCTGTGAGGAGCAGGTATCTATATTTAGGTAGAGGGGTGACTGCTCTGTCTCCGTATCGGTACCCGCTACCGATGCGCATATTAGAACAGTTACCTGTGCACTTTTCTTTTCATAGGCCTATAAGCTAGAACTGTACAAAATAGGAATAAGTCGTGCTGGGATGACAATAACCCCAGTAGTTATCGTACTTTTCATGCATTTTATTTTATTCAATCCTGTTTAGTTAGCTGTAGTATTGTAGTTTATCTTTTTCTGTTTCTTTTGTTTTGCGGAGCTGACCCCTGCAGGTACTTCTTCTGGATGGCGGATGCTGCAGCTTAGTCGTGGTTTAAACGCCAATCTTCTGGTGTGCTCATTTCTGAGCACTGGGTACTCTCTTTCCCTAGCTTTTTCTGATTTTCATGTCATATATTATGCGGATTGTTTAGTTTAAGTCTGGGAGAGAGTAGTTTTGTTTACCCGCTCACGTGCACTATTGCACTGCATGCTAGAAGATTTCATTTAAAATGTTTTGTTTATTTTCATTGCACACCACATCACCCACTTGAGCGCGTACTCATCTGTTTGCTTGCTCTGTTGTGAATTTAATTCTTCTGCTTATTTGGGAAAGTCTAGGTGATGGCTTAGGACTATGTAGCAGAGTAAAATGTTGACTCAAGTAGTGCTCCTAGTCGAGTGCTCGGTTGCATAGAAATTCGTGTAGATTAGATTTCTCTTTATACTATGGTTTTATATCTTTCTCTATTAGTGTAAATGTTGTTTACGCTACTCAAATGGTGAATCCGGTGTGAATCAAACGGTAGCATAGGGATGTGTGTATACGATCGCTAGATTCGTATTGCTTGAGTCGGGAGAAAGGAGAATCTTTCTCGGTGGCTAGAACTTGCCCCAAGCGATTCTTGAAGCATGGGTATACGGTTAGTCAATTGTGTGAATGTGATATAGACCGTCATTTTGGCCCGGTTGAGCCTTTGTGCCTATCCCTACCGCTATATCCTCGCTAGCCCAGTTGTGCCTACCCGTTCTTTGATTCAGCCCCACTTTTATTTCACCAAAGCCCAAAAGCCAATCCTAGTCGCACACCCAAAATTTGAGCTTTAGCTGTTTATTATTTTCATGAGTTGGGTTGTGATGTGGTAATATGTTTGTGAAGATGTGGATGTGTCCTTTTGTTTATTTGCTGAAAATGTTAAGAAAAGAAAAAAAATGAGAAAAAGAAAAGAAGTTAAAAAGAAAGGAAAGAGAAGGAATGTTTACTTGAAAATCTTTATGTATAGATTTATGTTTGGGAGTAGGCGGTGCACGCACCCATGCTGTTAAGTCCAAGTCTGGGGGTGTTGTGTACCCGCATGTTTGTGTGGTGAATGAGGATAGTTTCCTGCATTAGCTCATTTGGGTTTAGTGCTTTAGCCGTCGTTTTTATCTTTGTTTTTCCTCACCTAAACCCAAGCCTCATTTAAAACCTAAAGTCCTATTGATTCACGCATTTGAGTCAAACCAGTGCCGTGGAGAGAATGTGACCGGGCAAGCCTATGGTCATCGACACCGATGGATTTCGGTGGAGTTTATCCGACACCCCAATCTTGAGCAATGCTCATCTCAGCGTTTAGTTTACTTTCTCCGTATGCATGACCGAACGATTCACCGCTTTTCACCATTTTGAGTAGTTATAATATGCTTTTACTCTTTTAGAAATATATAGACTGTTTATATAATCAAAAATCTTCTCTATTATTCTTCTTATGCACGTGAGCATGCGACTTCGCATGGTACTCTATATTGTAGTTTTAAGCCATCTACTTTTCTTTCCCCGTTCGCTTAGAATTTGTTTGCTCGGGACGCGCAAACAGTTAAGTCTGGGGGTGTGATGAGTCCTGATCATATACACTTTTATGGACTCATCTGGGCCATCTATTTAGTCTTTTCACTGCACTTTAGCCCTGTTTTAGCTCATATTGGTCATTCTATGCTAGGTGCACTTATGGGCCCGTTTTGGTGTTATTTCTTGTTTATCTTCATCATTAGCTTTCATGTATTGTTAAGTGCCACCTTCAGTGGCTAGATTGGTGGTTGTGCTGGAATGGGAGTCGTGCAGGTGTTCCCGGTGCAATTCTGCACAGGAACACTGCGCACGATCACCGGTTCTATGACGCACGACCACTGGTCGTGCGCCACTAATCGTGTGCACTTAACCCTTTTTATGAGTTCTGTTTGGTGCAGTGCGCATGACCATCTACGCTAGTGCGCACGACCACCGGTCGTGCGCCACTGCTCGTGCGCACTTATCATTAAAATTCTGAGTTCTGTTTGCTGTATTACGCACGACCACCGACGATAGTGCGCACGACCAACGGTCGTGCGCCACTGGTCATGCGAACATGTTATTTTATAATTTCTGTCTTTGCAGGTTCCGTCCAGGCAGAGCGCACGATCACAGGATTCTAGTGCGCACGACCACTGGTCGTGCGCCAATGACCGTGCGCACTGTTTAATTCCAGCGCCTATAAAATCCGCTGCTCGCGATTTAGGTCAGACGGTCCGCCGTATTCCGCCGTTTTCGGCTCCAGTTCGTCCGACTTCGCCCCTCCATCGCCGCCCACCATCTAGAGATGCTCCGGGCTTGCTCTTCACGCCAATCTTGAGCCGGAGTTTCCTCTCGGCCTCCTCCTTCATCCAAGAGCTCCAAAGGAAGATCTAGCCGCCATCTCCATCGAGCAAGAGGAAGTTTGCAACCTCTACCGGATCGTGACACGAAGAAGACGGGTCCATTGGAGAGTCGTGACAGCTCTCTCTACCCCGGACGTAGTTGCGGACCGAGCTTGGACGCGGATTGACAACCCGGCGATTCCAACCGTGAATCTCCAACGAGCCTTCGGATTCGGTCGATTTCTTGCCTTGTTCTCTTCTTATTGATGTGTATATGTTTTATATCTCATTATTATGATGAAGTGGCACTTGAATTAGTTATATTTACATATATATTTCATGTCTATGTGTTTGTGTAATTTATCTATTTGAGTTGCTTGAGGTGCGCCGCCGTCCATTTCCATTCCGCCGTCACGTTCGTGTGCCGCACTAGCAATTGCTAGTGGCGTGCTTGTCGAAGAGGTGCTTGCGACCCTCACTCCGCTAGCCTACTTGTCCATCCGCCTACCGAAGCGTGGCATCGCGGCCCGCATTCCATCCCGCCTAACGAAGCAGCGCGCTCAAGGCCTGCATTGTTCGATTCCGGTAGCCTACTCGTCCATCCGCCCTTTCGACGCAGCGCGCTCAAGGCCTGCCTAGTCTCCATCCCGCCAAGCGAAGCATTGCATAGCGGCATTGCATAGGAGTAGTTGATAGCTTTTATTTTATTTTCCAAAAGCCAACCCAACTCCCCCGCATTCCATCCTATTTAAGGACTTCAATCTCAAGTCCTTCCTCGAAACCTAACTCCACCTTACTGTGTTCCTTGAGAGATTCGATACTCGGGGATTACTCCTCGTTTTATATTACTTGAACGATCGGTGCACTTGCCGAAAATATCGCATCAGCTTACCTGGGCACACGATTGACATTCAGCACTGCATTCCACCCCCAGATAGACGGCAAACGGAGCGTACCAACCAGACCTTGGAGGATCTTCTACGTCTATGTATTCTATACCACGTGGAGCCATGGGTGAGACTGCTGTCGTTAATTGAGTTCTCGTACAACAACAGCCACCAGGATAGCATAGGCATGGCACCCTATGAGGCTTTATACAGATGGAAATGCAAGACCTCATTGTCTTGGATCCAGGATGAGGATCCCAAAGCACTCAACTCAAAGTTCATGGAGGACACAGAGGCTCAGGTGCGGCTGATTCGGGACAGGATGCTGGAGGCCCAGAGCAGGCAGGCCAAGTAGTACGATGAGCGGCATCGTATGGTGGAGTTCCAGGTGGGAGATCGGGTATTCTTGAAGATCCGTCTGATGCATGGAGTCTTACGGGTACGCGGGCGGAAGAAGCTCAGTCTGAGATACATGGGGCCCAACAGGATCCCGAAGAGGATCGGCCCCTTTATTTACAGGCTGGAGCTACCGCCGGACTGAAATTTTTATTTTTATGTATTGGGATTTGTAACATCCCTAAAAAAACTAGACCCTCTAAGTTGGTTTTGTCATGACTAGACCATGACAAAACCATAAGAAGCACAAAAGATCATGTGAGCTTGGGTAAGGAGGAAAACCCCAGTGGTCTGCAAATAACAATTTTTAGATACCAAGCCTAGGGTTGGACTTGGGAGCCTTACCTTGACTCTTTGACCCCACCATAGCATCCCTAACCCATTAGGGGTCCTTTGGAGCACCAAAGACCCATTGGGGTCAATCAAAGAGGTCAATTTGACCAAAGTCAACCCTAACCCTAAATTGGTCAAAGTAGCCTAATTAGGGTCAATTAGCCTCCACCATGCCAAATTGACCTTTCCCCTACCCTTATGAGGATATTAGGTACCCAATGGACCGTAAAGCCCCATCATGGGGCCACCAATTTGACCTAAGTCAACCATAGCCCTGTTTTGGTCAAAATGGCCTATTAAGGGTCAATTGACCCTCACCTTGACAAATTGACCCTACCTAGACCTTCCTAACCCTTAAGGGAGGCCAATGGGTGACTAGCCTCCCACTGGGGTCAACCCAAATGGTCAAATTGACCAAAGTCAACTCTACCCTAAATTTAGGTCATATTTTGACCTAATCAAGCCCAATCCACTTGGGCTAGCCTTAATTGAGGTGGTCCACCAACTAATGGGGTTATGTGGATAGCAAATCAAGTGAAGCAGACAATGCAAACACCCCCATCAGTGTATGAAGTTGCTAAACCATCAATAAGTACTAACTCAGCATAGTATGGCGTTGAACTTGGAGAATCAGCAACCTCCAGGAAGAGGAAGAAATTCCAGAGTAAAAATTATAGGCAAAAGAGGCTGAGGGAGGTCGAGCTGGATCAACAATCAGGAAGGTGAAGTCCAAATTCAAGAGAAATAATCACAGAGTCATGGATACAATTTGGATACCCCCAAGAGGTCCATGAAAGAGTATACCAGTCGGTTGAGTGGGAGAAGCATCTAAAGCAATTAGAAAAGAGGAAAAATCACAAGCTAGCATTCCCTCATGGTCCTCCTCCCTCTCCAAAAAAGATTCCAAAGCCCATCAACTACTATCAGAGGCAAAGGAAGATAGACAAAGGTGCAAGCAGCAGCAGAGGAGAGTCGAATCGAGTTAAAAATTAGAATGGGGCAAATGAATGCTAACTCTTATTCAAGAACATTTAATTTATATTTTGTGATTGCTGCTTAATGTGATTATATTGTCTTAATGTTAAATCTGTATGTATGTGGCATTTATCATTGAGGTGAGTTAGGACTTCTTCAAATATGGGGAGATTGTTGGGAAATGTGCCCTGCAATGTTCCTGATTTAAAGAAGCACTCAGCTCAATGATAAAAGCATTGTGTATTTAATATCATATCTAGTTCATGCTTGCAGAGATCAGGCAATATGTCATGTACTTCAATAACTTGCCTAAGTACAATATCGTCGAAAAAAACTGGACATATCGTCGACAAGTGTATGCATGTCGTTGAAATGATATGCAGAGCAAAGCAGAGTGATCATATCGGCTATCGCCGAGACAGTATGCGTATGATAATATCGTTGTGATATCAATACTATATCACATCACATCATTTCTCAGGCTTGCAGTTTCAGCAGATAGTTCTCTTCTTAGATCATTGATGGCTGAGTTAACATGTCCTTCAATTTTTAGCCATTGATAGTTCCCTTCTTATTTGAGGCAATAGTGAGGACTCCACTATCCTATTATCTGGAGGTGAACTGGCTTGTCCTGGTTCCTCTTCTTTATTCCCATCAACCATTGGAGATGGAGATTTTCTGATGGGTGATTGGTTTGACTTATTTTCCTTTTCAGGACATGGCAAATCTCTGCTAGTCTCATCAATATGATTCTCTTGGATGTCTTCTTGGGGATCTTTACTTGGGTCCTCTTAGTCTACAGATCCAGAATGGACAGCATCCTCAGCCCTAATGATCTTATTGATCACTTCTTCCACTTGACCAGGGATCTCACCATTCTTCTCCCCCTCAGTCTAAGCATCCTCTTGCTCTGTTCCTACTGTTACCATTGTCCCAGATCCCAGACTTAGGGCAAAGGTCTGGAGGGAGACATTCCTTTTCTCTACAGGCACTTCAGAGTTAGACGATTATAAGCTGTTGCCTGATTCACTTTCTTCAGATGAGCTTTCTCCCTTCCTCTTCACATCCTCTGCAATCTTCAGCTTCTTGGGAGACTTAGTCAGAACTTTCTCCTACCTTTCCAGTATCGTGATATCCATCCTTCTCATGTGATAGATTTTTACACCATACTTCCTTTCAAAGCTTTCAGGGTGAAATATCAGTAGAAATAGAGATAGTATTCTTCCCAGATTTGGAACTTGAAAGCTTTCTTGTATTCTCTTAAAGATGATCTGACGCCAGTTGGTCTTCTTACTTAGGATTATCCTCGCCATAATCTCGAACATGGGCTTGGATATCCTATCACGCAACCCTACTTTATAGAGGAGGGCTTTTCCTACAATATCAGTCATGAGTTTCCCTTGTTGATTAAAATTCTTTCTTTCCAGAGACCCATAGGTCTTGCTGGAGTGTCTGCACCTTGCCAGAGCCCTGTTAAGGTCTTCCTGGGTGACCTTCTCATTTTCCTCCCCCTTGGCGAAGGTCGACAGCTGGAGAGCCCTGGCCAATCTCTTAGGATTCACCTTTACTTTCATCCCGTTGATCAAGCTTTTCACGGATGTTCCTTTTGAGCCACGTTTGGCATTTGATAAGAACTCCAACACTTCTCTCTTTAATATCACTATTGTCTCAGAGAGGGTGAACTCCAGACCGACGGCGTCGAATAGCTTAATAGTGTCTTGAATCTGTTATGTCCCTTCTGAGAAACCATTCCTCACCACTTCACTTCCTTCATCGAGAAATCCTTCCTTCTTTGGCGCAATTTCTAACTTGAGCTGAGAGGATTCTAATTTTGTCGACTCATTCACTCTTCGAAGGCGTAGAAAACACGATGACTTTTTAGGGCTAATGTAGAGAGTGTTTAAACCTTAAGACATCTGATCTTATTTATAGTTTCGGGATTGGAATGCGAAGTGTCATTTGACAAAGGTTAGATTAACTTAGAATGAACAGTTGCGGTCGATTAATTTCATATCTTTTGAATGTTAGATCGACACTTAGGTAACATCATGATCCAATATTGATGTTAAGAAATCATTTCGACGATACCAATCACTATTTCGACGATATCGTTTTGTGTTCAAAACGATATTGTTTTGTTCACTCTTTTGTATGATCAGTGCAATACTTTAGCGGTGTCATACACATGTGCTCCTTGAGTGACAACTCTTGCTTACTCAAGTAAAAATTACTTTTACAACATGATAAGGATGAGGTTATGTATTGAACATTAATATAGTTACGTTCGCCTTAGCTTTTGTATCTTCTTGAGCTAGTAGCTCCCCCTTTGATGTGATGTTACTTTTATTTTAGTCCTTTTAGATCCACCTTGATCAGTGCATCTTAGCATGTGGTGAGGTTTTTCTTAGTCCCGAGTTATCCCTGGAACACTCATTGTCCAATAGCCTTGTTTGCTTTTTATTGGCTATATGGATTATCCTGCAAAACAGATTTAATATCCCTTAGGAACCCAAGATGATTTGGGTCCTAGGTTCTTGTTAGCATAGTAAGGAATTCTTCTACTCACCTCTGCCTTTCTAGGAGGGCCTTCCTTTGCACTAGGCACACTAGGGTTGTGCCAACTGTAAATGGCAAAGTGTCCCACTTTACCACAACACCAACTTTCATGGATGTTGTACCTTCTTTTCTGAACAATTTTTGAGGTGGGTGGAGAATCACAATGCTTATGTTTAGTAGAGAAGGCAGCAGCATTCTTCCTATCTCTCTCAGCTAAGGGCTGACTAGCTGATGTAGTATACTTATTTCTTCTTGACTTTATCTGTTTATCAGCAACAGATGTTAGCTTGGTAGCTGACATGGTGTTGATCACATCAGATATGGTCAAGTGAGAGTTGATTATACTGGTTCTACTAGCCTGCTTCTTATCTTGAAGAAATTGGGAAGGTGTTGCTCCTTTACCCTTGAAGGTGGGGGCTGAGGCACCAAACACAAATGGTCCATGATGGGCCATTTGGATTTCCTCATGGGGAGCCTTTAATGCACTCATCCCCATGCCCTTTCTCCTCCAATAGTTAGCAGCATTTCCCAAGCTATTGGAGCTTCCATTCATCCAGTGACCATGGACACTGTCCTAGTCATACTTGTTAGAGGGAAGCACTACCCTCTGAAAGGTGGTATGAGGCGCAGCTTTAGTTTTGTCCCTTTCTCCATTCCCAGCGTCTACTTCCCCTTTATTGAAACCCAATCCCCTCCTATTTCCATAGAAGGAGAATGTGTCAATGATGGGCAGTATAGTTTTGGGCTTAGAGAATTGAGCCACTAAGCTTCTTTCCTTAAGAAGATCATTCTCAAGTTTCCTAATGAGTTCTTCCATTTGGTTTCTTTCATAATGAAGCTTGTCTATGATCTTCTTGAGCTCACAAGAACTAGTGCCCTCATTGTGGGACATACCCATTTCCTCATTCATCTCAGCCTTAATGTGTCTGAGTGCTTTTAGCTCTTTAGCTTGCTTCCTAAAAAGCTTCTTTCTCTTTCTTAGAGCAACCAAGAGATCACCAAACTGTTCTATTAGATCAGCATGGTTCTTATTGTTGCATGATTAGCAGTCTTCTGCATCATTTCCAGAAGAGGAGCAATCATCCGATGCACTCTTGGTCTTCTTAATTGAAGCAGGTAGTAAAGGTGTGTGAGTGATGCATACCTGATTATAATGTGATTCATCGTGATTTTCTTCATCTGATAGAGCCATTAACCTATAGACCTCCTCATCCTCAGAGTCACAGTCTGTGAGAGTCAAGGGTGCTCTTATTCTTCTTCTGACCACAGAGCATTCTTCATCTTCAGATTCACTGTCTGAGATAGTCAAGGGTGCTCTGATCCCTATGGCCCTGATCCCTATACTTCTTTCTTCTTCAACATGAGATGAGCTCCAGCTGCTTTCACTTAAGGATCTGAACTTCCTGATGTCAAATCTTTTGACTTTCTCCATAGAGTTAGGATATGATAATCAGTTGATTTGATACACCCAAGAGCAAATCTGTTCAAGCTGTTAAGCTTTTCTTTGAAGACCTTTACTTTGATACCACTTGTTAGTTAATGGGTGTCAACTTATCACCTAGAGGGAGGGGGTGAATAGGTATTTAAAATTATCTTTATTCCCCTTTTGGTGTTCTTGTTTTCTGGTTAATAGATCTATAGATTGAAAAACACAGCATAGAAAACAGGCAAAGACTTATAAAGGTTCCTCAAGATAGGGTGTCTTGAGTAGTCCTCTTTCCCTTTGCGCCTACCTAGCTGTAACATCCCAGTGCGCGCTAGGCCCCTATGATGAAATATGAAAGCAGTGATGGTGTTTGGCCTTCACAGATAAGTTATTTATTTTGTAGTTTATGTGATATTGTTTATATTTTCACTTGGCATAGTAGTAACAATTGGATTCTGGCAAGAGAAAATATGAGATTAGGATTATTTAGACAGATATGATATTAAATTGGTTATGTGAATTGGAAAGAGTTGCTGTTATCATCGGGTATTTAATATACTGTACCTATGCAAAGGGGGCGGTGGAGGAAGTAGGTATATACATGTGGCGTATTTTGTTTCTTAATTTTGATCAATTCTCACCACCGACCCTTCTTTTCTTACTTTCGTCGATATCGCGGTTAGGGCTCGGCGCCGATCTTCTTCTCCAAGCTTCTCCTCTCCTCCCCCACTAAATCATTCGTTCTCTCTATCAAAGGGCACTTTCATTTCTGTTGATAGGGCTGCTACCGGCAAAGCTTGGTTTGAGCTGCGTATTGTGGGGTTACTGTTGAAGGGCTGAATCAGTGATTTGATCCTTATACCTCCCTGTAAGCTTTCCTTCCTCCTTTTCCCCTCTATCTGCTTATTGGAGTTCTTGATTAAGGGCAGCTGAGGATTTTAGTATTTTTGGAGGTTGACTGTTGGGTATTGGCCGATGGTTATCATCTCTATTAAGCGATTTAGTTGTTCTTAAGAGGGAAAACTTTTAAGGCAGCCATGGTTTTATTCACTCATAATTTTTGCACTGTTTTCATAAATATTGTATATGGCCGGCTGTTGATGTTCCTCTTTCTAAAAAAATCTTAAGTCTTGGGATGGCTTAGGGCTTGGATTCCTGCTCTTCCCAGCCTTGGATTTCTTTTTGGGGTTGGTTGACCGGCTGCTTGTTATGCCCCTCTTATCTCCTGTTTCTAATTTCTGGGAAGAGGCTTTTAATTTTTGACCGGCTGTATGTTCCTCTATTTAGCTGAGGCTGTTGGATTCTTATTGTTGGCTGTTATTTCCCTATGGTTCAGCCTACTTATTTGATTGAGCTTGTTGCTTGAGTGAGCATTTGGAGGAATGGAATGATAGTATTGTTGTAGGAGATTTGGGCAAAATCTTGTAAGCAATTTGAGGGTTTCTATCTTGTTAGGCTGCTATTACTTTCCTTCTCTATTGGTTATTGTGGAGTGAATCAGAGAATGGGGAATAGGGATGATCTTCTATAGTACATCAGTACATGTTTTGGTTCTATTTCATTAAGGTTGTTTGTTGTTTGTCTGCCCTTAAGCAGTCCAGATTTTCTGTGCTATTTCCCTTTTTAGTTTGGGTAATGTTGACTGATTACATGTTGTATATTTCTGTGGATCAGGACCCTTTAATCAGTCTTGGCCAACTGCCGCCATGCCGCGGAGGAGACAACCGCGAACGTCGTCCGGAAATCAGGTGACTTCCTCCCCTCTCCCTTGGTGCTAGCCTCTTAGATCACAATAGGAGTGATGAAGGCTCAAGAGAGCTTCTCGTGTGAGCTGTAATGGAGTTTCCTTAGGAAGACCAAGCCAGAACCTCAAAATTAGGGCATTGTTCGCCGCGAGGTTCTAGGGATCATTTCTTCTCTTCAAAGGGAGAGATGGGATTTGATTTGGGGAAAACCCATGGTCGTTGTGGGAGAGTGAGGGGAATGATATTTGGGGATTTTAAAAAGGGGGTGAAATGATCTTCATGTTTTGTGAAGATGATGAATAACTCTCTGCCAAATAGGGTTTCTAATTATGTATTACGTGATGTCTTTTGTTTAGTTTCCGAATTTGTACGTAGATACACGGATTGTTTAAAAGGACTTGGATTAGAAGTCCTGGTGTACGTAGATACACGGATTGTTTAGAAGGACTTGGATTAGAAGTCCTGGTGTACATAGATACACGGATTGTTTAGAAGGACTTGGATGAGAAGTCCTGGTGCACGTAGATACACGGATTGTATAGAAGGACTTGGATTAGAAGTCCTGGTGTACGTAGATACACAGATTGTTTAAAAGGACTTGGTTTAGATGTCCTGGTGTACGTAGATACACAGATTGTTTAGAAGGACTTGGATTAGAAGTCCTGGTGTACGTAGATACACAGATTATTTAGAACGACTTGGATTAGAAGTCCCGGTGTACGTAGATACACGGATTGTTTAGAAGGACTTGGATGAGAAGTCCTGGTGCACGTTGATACACGGATACAAATGGACCCCGCTGGGGAGGATTACTTGTGGCGGGTCTACGGGCTTGCTTGTCGTGACACCGACAGAAGCCGGCAGTAGACTCAAGACCGGTTGGGTTGGACTCTTGGTGCTCACCTACCCTAGTCCCCTTCTGTGTCCTTGGAGGCTCCGCTGTGTGTTCTTAGCGTCGAGCAGTACGCAGGGTCTCCGCTGTGTGTTCTTAGCGTCGAGGCGTACAGAGGCCTAGGACTGGTAGTGTTCATATCCTCCTAGTAGTGGAGGAGCTCGTTCCACTGTCTCCATCTGGCCACGACGGGTGATGCCTGAGCGGTTAGCTACCGCTCAAAAAGTGAGAACTAAAGGTCTATGTCGACATAGCAGCTTTGCATGGGTGAGTTCATCATATCATAATCATTGCATTCATTCTGCATAATCATAGCATTGCACCGCATCGGGTCCATCATATAAATTAGTATGGGCTCTTTTATATGATGGGTCCCAAATTGGAAACCTTAACTTATAGGTTTGTATGGGCATTCATATAAGTTAAGGTACAATATGAATTGCTTATGCTTCCTGTTACTAGTACTTGCTTATTGATACTCTGCTTATGCTTCCTGTTACTAGTACTTGCTTATTGATACTCTGCTTATGCTTCCTGTTACTAGTACTTGCTTATTGATACTCTGCTTATGCTTTCTGTTACTAGTACTTGCTTTTATATGTACCTGTTAGTTAGAGTTATTGCAAGTACTCGGGTACTTATATAATCGACATGTATATACAACCATTCCTATCACCTGCTTGTACATATTATTGATTATATTGCAGCTTTTCTTCCTTTCCTTCCGCCCAGTGCCTTGGAGTCGCCGGGGGAGCGGATGGGAAGCCACTTAGTCTTTATGACTAACGGTTGCTACGTCCCTCTTTTTAGGAGTGTTCCTTAGAGCAGCAGTTCACGGTGCTGGAGGAGGCCAGACAGGTCAGGTGTGCAGGGTTGGTGACTTTGGTACCTTTGTTGCCGTTTGTGGCAGAGGCAAGCGAGTGTTTTGAGATGTAGCCCTTAGGGCAAGTTTTATACTCTGATGTTTTGCAGGATCTTGTGTAGATTTCTGCCTTTCTTTGTACTGTTCTGGACATTATAACTTATTGTGAACCTATGGCTTTAGTGCTTTCTTTTATTGATGGGTTGGCGCTGTTCAGTTGGTTTGGCCGGCAGGATAGGCGTCTTGTGGGGGAGGCTAGCTTGTGTGCTGGCGCTTCCGCAAGGTGGCTGTCCTGGGCATAAGATTCCCCTCGGCCGTGTCGTGTGTTCCGGGAGGGGGGTCTTACACTAGCAGTGTGCTAGGCTCGGCAAACTCGGACCCGCGAGTCCCTACAGCCTAGGCCCGCAAGCCCCTTCACTGAACCCGAGCCCGCAAGCTCGACACTCAGGCCCTCAAGCCCTTGCAGCCTAGGCCCGCAAGCCCCTTCACTGTACCCAAGCCCACAAGCTCGACACTCAGGCCCTCAAGCCCTTGCATCCTAGGCCCGCAATCTCCTTCACTGCACCTGAGCCCGCAAGCTTGACACGTTTGGACCCGCAAGTCCTCAACCCTAGCCCTCAAGCCTCACAGATCTCAAGCCCTCAAGCTTGACGCTTAGATCTGAAAATGGATGTTACAGATTTGGCCCACAAGCCTTTACAAAGAAAGATATACAATATAAACTTTTCTGCCTGATGGAGATCAGCTTCTTGTCTTGAAAAAGATGCTTCAGATGTAGGCGTTGGTAGCACAGATCTTCTTCAATCCTTCTCCTTTAGCCTGATGTTGATTGGCTTCTGGACTTGAACGATACTTAACAGTTGATGTAGCTTGACTGCAACTTGGAGAACACTGGATGAGCATTTTTGTTATCCTCTACTTATTCTTGATTCTTCTCCGTAGCTTTGTATTACTCAGTGGGATACTTTTTTGTTTCTTCGTTCTCCCTCATTCTTTAAGGCATCACTGTTCCCTTTTATAGGACGGAGGAGCCGCTTAACGGTCACCTATGATGTCCTTTACTGACAAATGCCCATACCTTAAGAGCATGCGCTGATTGGACAATCAGGCGGAGACATTAAATGCAGACAGCGCGTCTGGCATTTTTGAGTCTGTCTCGACGATGTTTCCATGGTTACGACGACATGGACAATATCTCGACGACAGGACTTGTCATTGTCTTGGACTTGTACAGATCTTCAAGTTTCCTTCCTTCTTCTTCTGATAGAGATATCTCGACGACACGGGACATCCCATCTGCACTTGTACTTTAAGACGACATGAAGTCATCTAACTGATGTTGATGTAATCTTCTTGATTGCTTGATATAGTTGTGACCACCTTATCTTGTAGACGACATAATTGATATCATGTCAATAGACCATTCTTTAGCAACTGCCCTTCTTCATATGACCTTCTTTAGTCTTCTCAACGTCAAGGCTTCTTTACGACTTATCGTTGACATCAGTCTTACTTAGCTTTTTCAATGACAAGGCTTCTTTACGACGATACCTATTTTGTTCAGCCTTATCGACGACATGCCACCGAAATCCATCGGTGTCGGAGACCATAAGCTCGCCCGTTCACATTCTCTCCACGACACTAGATTGGTTCCTAGCGTGAGTCGGTAGGACTTTAGGTTTTAAATGGAGCTTGGGTTTAGGTGAGGTATACAATGATAAAAATGACGGCTCAAGCACAAAACACAAATGAGCTAGCACAGAAAACTATCCTCAAGCACCACAAAAGGACACACGGGTACACCATACCCCCAGACTTGGACTGGACTACATGGGTGTGTGCACCACCTACTCCCAGTCATAAATTTATACAAAAAGATTTTTCACTTAAGCTCATCTCTTTTTCATTTCTTCTCACTCTTTTTTTTTTCTTTTTCTTATTTTCTTTTTCTTTTCTTTTCTTTTCTTTCCAAAACATATTCAGCAAAATGAGCGATGAAGCGCATCCATATTTTCACAAAAATATCACAACATCCACACCCCAATCATGAAAATAATAAACAACTAAAGCTCAAATTTGGGTGTGCGACTAGGATTGGATTTTAGGCTTTGGTGAGATAAAAGTGGGGCTGAATCAAAGAAAGGGTAGGCACAACTAGGCTAACAAGGATATGATGATAGGAATGGCTCAAAAGCTCAACCGGGCCAAAATGATGGCCTACGTCATTCTCACGCACTAGAACTATCTTATGTCTGTGCTTCGAGAATCTCTTGGGGCAAGTTCTAGCAACCGAGAAAGATTCTCCTTTCTCCTGACTCAAGCAATACGAGTCTAGCGATCGTTTACACACATCCCTATGCGACTATTTGATTCACACCGGGTTCACCATTTGAATAGAGTAAACAATATTTATGCTAACAGAAATGCATAAAGCTAACAGTGTAAAAGAGAAATCTAATCTACATGAATCATAGACTCACATGAGTATTTGACTAGCAACACCGGAGTCAACATTTTATTCTACTACATAAGTTTAAAAGCTAGCACAATCATTTTCCAAACTACAAAAAGGAATGAGTTATACTCGTGACGCACTAAAGGTTAAGTACGCGCTCAAGTGGGTGCATTGTGTGCAGACAAAATGAACAAAAATAATTTAACTAAAGACATCTAGCATGCTAAATAAATGTGCACGTGAGTGGGTACACAAAAAGGTCTCCCCAGACTTAAACTATGCATTAAGATATTCTAAAACAAAGTTAGGGGAAGAGGGTACCCAATGCTCAACAAGTAAGCATGTCGAAAGCCTGGAGTGAAGCTCTACGAAGAATCACAACCACCGTCTTCACAAATAGAAAATACCTGCAAGTGGTCTTCTCCGCAAAAACAAACTAAAATAAAATCTAACTAACTAGTTAGAGTAGGCGATAAAATAAAAGACAAGAAAAAGTAAGATAACTACTGGGGTTATTGTCATCCCAGCCCGACTTATTCAGGAAGGCGAGGGTCTTAGCTAATGGGAGTATGGAAAGAGAAGTGAACAGGCAACTGTTCTAATTCCCGTGTCGGTAGCGGGTACCGATACGGTGATAGAACCACTACTCTTCTACCTAAATAATAATACCTGCTAGACACAGGTAGAGGAGAGAGAAAGAAAGAGGTGGAGGGAGAGTCCTCCACTCTACTTTCACCAAAATAAATTTCCTTTCTTAGCAAGGTGTCATCTTCAGGGAGGCAGCAGTAGGGGAATACAATACATGGCACATCCTCTGTGGAGGGGGAATTAACCTCCTCACACAAGAAGATGTGTGTAGCACTGAATGGTGCAGTTTGCACCACCTCCTGCATAACCTGTGAAGGCTCAACCTGCATAGGCTCGGAAAGGGAAGGGGTGTCAAGAAATAAAAGGGAAGAATGACATAAACAATCAAAAATCTGTGGAGTGGTCCCGGTCTCACTCCCATTAGATTGGGGAAGTAAAATAATGTTTGAATTGTCATCAATGCTACAAGGTTCGGCGGGATCAACAGTGGTCATGCCCAAGAGTTGGACTTCCTCCACCGGTGCTGAGGAAAGCTCCTCTTCACCTAGAAGGTTGTCCTCCTCCATAGGAGCAGGAATAACACATAGATCGCCAGCCTCATCCTGCGACACATCCTCAACAGTGTTGTTAGAGACGAATGTAGTATGCACAACAGGGGGAGGAATAGTGCTTGGAAAAAAATCAAGCACATATTCCTCACAAAGAATCGAATCTATGCATGGTGATATATGTACAGGGGAGATGGGCTGAGTCGTGTCAGAGCCTGAATCAGCCACACATTTGGTGACTATGTCCACATCATACCCTTCAAAGCTTGAAGGTGAAATGGGCACATAACTAGATGTTGAAGGTGTGCTGCCAGAAGTAGGAGTCGGGATGATCCGGATATCCGGCTCATCATCCTCGTCCAATTGGCGAAGGAATGCAGCACAATCCTTCAAGCATGATCCGTGCTCTGACAAAACAAGCACTGCCTTGCGGGCTTCTTTGGCACAGCAGGAGCTGAAGCCGAAAAGAAGTGTGACGGTAAAGGCTCAGCAGAATAGCCATAGGACTTACGCGCGCCATATGGAGTACCAGACGAAGTTGGGGCTCCATATGCTGGGCCTTGAGTGCTAGGGCTATTATCTCCCGATGGACATCTATCACTAGCATGAGAGATATCTCCACACCAACGGCATCAAATATTAAATGAAGCCCATATAGTGTGAAGATAAAATGATTCAAAATAAAAACACTATTGTGCAAAATACTGCACCTATCAAAAATTTACTAGAGCAACCTAATATAAACAGTAAAACAGAATAAGAAGAAATAAAGCAAAAGAATGCAATACACAAATGGAAGGGCTTTAATCTCAGATTCTCCCTCTCTAGAAAACTGACACGTCTGTGTTCCCCGACAACAGCGCCAAAAACTTGATGCGCAAATCTTAGCACACCGCTATAGGCGGTAGCAAGACTGCGGCACGAAACGGCAGTGTACCGATCGTTCAAGTAATATAAAATGTGGGAGTGAATCCCCAAGTAACAATCTCGAAGGAACATAGTAAGGTGGAGTTTACTATCGAGGAAGGACTTCAATCTCAAGTCCTTCCTCAATAGTAAACTCCACCTTACTGTGTTCCTTTGAGATCGATACTTGGGGATTCACTCCCACATTTTATATTACTTGAACGATCGGTACAGTGCCATTTTGTGCCGCAGTCTTGCTACCGCCTATAGCGGTGTGCTAAGATTTGCGCATCAACGGGAAATAAGTATTATTGATGAATCATCTAAATGGTTTAGATGAATTCTATATGACAGCTAATTCGTCGAAAGGGATTCAACGAATGGATTTATACAAGACAATTGTTGAAAGTGTTTCGACGAGATGTGTCAATTCGTCGAAAGTGTTTAGACGAGTTCGTCGAAATTGTTTCGATGAATAAGATACAAATTCGCTGAAATTGTTTCGACAAAATTGTATCGATGAAATTGTCGATAGTGTATAGACAAAATCGTCGAAAGTGTTTCGACGAATTTATGTCTATTTGTCGAAAGTATTTAGACGAAATATACTATTCGACGAATGTATAAAACCTGACATAATTGTTCTATTTACTCTGGTCTGTAGATAGCCTATTTTATGCCTTGCGTATAAAAGGGATGAGATTAGGTCTTCTTGGACATCGATCCTTTTCGCGACTCGGAAGCAGATCTCGTCCCCGTCCACAGACCTTGCCCCATCCGCCGACCTTGTCCGCCGCCGACCGTCGCCGCCTCCCCTTCAACAGACCTAGCAGTTCATGGGGACGCAGAGGACCTTCCTTCTCCGACCCATACCTTGTGCAACAAGTCATTGGGTTTCTCCTTCCTTGTGTGGATCTCTGTAGAGGGGCCGATACATTTCGGTGCTTGGAACTCGAAGTTCATCTACCATAATTCTTCTTGGAGCATCTTGGTTGAGTATTGACTCAATCCCGGAAAGGTATATCGCTTTTTTCTTTCCTAATCTCTTGATTCATAAAATCCACAAGATCCTTACTCTTTGGGTTGTTCTTGTTGTTTCTTCCGCTGCACATATTCGATATGCTTTTATCATTTTGAATGGTATATAGAAAACCCAGCATAAACGAGCCAATACTAATTTATACAGTGCGGTCTTGTTTATGCAATGATGCTATGTTATGCTGTGCAATGCAATGATGCAACTCACCCACCTGACTCTATACTTACAGTCCTTGGAAGTTCCTTCTATTCGAGTATGTCAACTCAGGTACCCCATTGAGGCAAACAAGGGCTGTGGATCGGGCAAGTACACTTCTCGGCTTCTATCCACACCTCCCGGCCTAGACCTTATGTACGCCCCCAAAAATACATAGGGTATCCACATACTATGTAATAAGTAGTCACCTCTTAACTTTATATTTCGCTGAGCCTCCGCTCATCAGACTGTCCAGTCCGATGGAAAACACCGAGCCTACCGCTCGCAGGGCTGAACAACCTGTATACTACTCCGTCTCATACTTAAGATGAAGGTCGTCTATTATAATCCCCTTAGTTATCTATTGTTGTTTATCGTTTAGTTATACTTATGGTTTAGGGTGAAGGGCTACCCGGTGAAGGGCTCGCAACAGTACTAGGAAGTATGATGGGGTGACATCCCAAACAGCTCTTTATCAAGGTATATAATCATATCAGTGACTACCCTTTTTATTTTTCATAATATCTCTCATGTTAAACTGACCTATAAGGATGTTTTCAACTTCATGGACAGGGAAGCGACGGAGCTCAATTGAATACCAGTCCTTGCCTTGCTTTAGTAGGGAACTGTCTCTCCCGACCTTTCTTAAGCATGATCTATAAGTTCCATGACCTAATATTAACCGGGGTTCTAGTTACTATAGTTCTCCCCCCTTAAAGCATAACTTGAATTATCAAAATCCCGATTTGATAATTTATCTAATCGCACCACAAGCTCCACTCCTAGTGTATCCCACTACTGGTTAACTCATCGATCAACTATACATATGTAAATACCAAAGGGTTAGCACCTATAGGGGTGGTGACCATGAGGGTGGGGTCTGAATCTTATATTTGTATTTTACTATTCGCAGTCCGACGACCTTTAATCAAACCCACAAATCCTAAAAGGGTGACTATGTGAATCCTAAATAAGAATGAGTCGGTTCTAGTTCCAGGAGTTGTAGGTGTAACACCCTACCAGTATAAATAATATAACAGTAGGTCTGGCCGGGACCCCACGCCATATAAAATACACTAGCTAGGCGTTATAAGGTGATACACATAAAATAACGACACGAGAGTACTCAAAGCGTAAGCGGAAGCATTTGATTTAAACATTTCATTTAGAACTATCCACTATCTCGGGAAGGAAAAATATGTAGAGTTACGGCCTTAAGGCCTTACATTCCAAAATGCACAAAACTCCATAAACATACATCGGCACGCAGGCCAGCAATACATGAAAAGCAGAAAGGGGGCTGGCCTTCGAGGGCCAACTCAGCAACGGGCAAACAACCGATATTTTCCGCTCGGCTCACCAGCACCTGCAACTAACATCCAATAAGAGGTAAACGAGGGTCAGCTATGAGCTGACCACAAACCGCGTAATGACCCCACCCCCCGGCCATCTAGCCGACTCAGGGGCGAGTCACTGCTAACCTGCAAGCAAGCCGTACAGGCAATATGAAATCAAAAGAAAGTGCAACTACGCTACACAGGGTGAGGTTTCAAGCACAATCAATCTTCTAGGTGTAGCATCAAATAAAGTTGAACCTAGGCATGCACATGATGTTAGTTGGGTTAACCCGAAGGTTCCCCACAACCGCCTAAGCAACGCATGAGGCTAACACAACATCAATCCATAAATCACAACTGTGAGTACTCACGGCCGCACGTAATGGGCTAAGCTAAACAGCTTAGTAATCGCTTGAGCAGTTTACCTATCTGAGAAAACTCTCCCAAATAGGTCTATCCCATGATCACACGGCGTCGTGGGGTTTCCCCCTCTCACTGATCTGCATGGTGCGGGTTCGGTACAAGCTTATGCTCGTCGCTCAAACCATCGCGTTAGCAGCACGATGCGGGTGTAGCTTTACCTCAGCCTGTTCGCTAACAAACACCAAAGGGTATCATCAATCAACAAGCTATGCACCTAATCCAAACAAGGGCTTAGGCCTCACTAGCACAACAACGAAGAAGGTACAAGATGACTCACTTCGAACTTCATGGAGAAGGTTTGCATTCAATCAAAGCATGGGGCTTCCATTAGGATCTCAAAAGATGCCTAATCTTAAGTCCCGCAATACGATAGTCAATCACACAGAGACATTCTCCGGCACACATTCTAGGCTTAACCTAAATGCAACGTCACAATTCAAGCATCACTGATTCGGGATCACGGCCGCGAATAGGCTTCACACAAAATGCCTAAATCTGTATGTCTACCGGATTTCTACATGCAAATATGCCGGGTACGGACACAATCGACCCGGAGTTCCGAAGAACTTAAGGAAATTCTACACTTCACCCATTTGATGAAAGGGATGCCTTACGCAAGCATAGAAATGTCATGAGAGGACCAAAAACACGTCCTAAGACCGGGAGGAAGGATCGTTACCCTTGGAGCTTTCTTCAGCGCCATAGATCTGAGATTTCACTCGGATAGAAAGAACCGCAATGGGCTGCTCTTTCCATATCTAAAAACGGTTTGTGATTCGGAGCTCCGAAGCTTCGGCAATGGCGGAAGATGCCTTCTTCTTCTTCCTCGCTACTCGCAGTTTTTCTCAGCTTGGAGAGAGAACGTAAAGGTAAGAATGATCTAAAACTTATCTCCAAGCCTCCTTAAAGGGTTTCGAAATAATCCTAGCCGTCCGATTTGGTTTTCATCAAGATCGTAGTCACACGAACTTAGAAATTTCGGTCAAAAACCCGTAAAAATCGAAACTGGCGAAAATACAGCTTTTTGTCCGTATTCAACAAATATCATGGCAGATTAGACTATATCCATTAGGCGAATTCGGCTATATCCATTAGACAAATTCGGCTATACCCATTAGACTAATTTGGCTATATGCATCAGACTAATTTGGCTATATGCATTAGACTAATTCGGCTATATGCATTAGACTAATTCTGCTATATCCATTAAACTAATTCGGCTATATCCATTAGACTAATTCAGCTATATCCATTACACTAATTTGGCTATATCCATTAGACTAATTCGACTATATCCATTAGTCTAATTCTGCTATATCCATAAGACTAATTCTGTTATATCCATTAGACTGATTATGCTATATCCATTAGACTAATTCATATATATCAATTTGACTAATTCTGTTATATCCATTAGACTAATTCTGCTATGTCCATTAGACTAATTCGGCTATAACTAATAGACTAATTTTCATAGAAATGGATGAATTTCGGCTAGCTCGCAGCACATGATGTTTTGGGGTGTTACAACTCCACCTCCCTCAAAAGAATTTCGTCCGGAAATTACGAAAACAATAGCAGCCAATTTAAAGGATAAATTACCTGAGAGAAATAGCTCGGGGTACTTCGCAAGCATCGTTTGCTCCCTTTCCTAAAAGAGTTCATCTCTCCCGCAATTATTCCAATGGACCTTTAACATCCGAATGGATTTGTTCCGCAACTGGTTCACTTCGGTGTCTTCAATGCAAATGGGCTTGACTTTCATCGCTAGCCCACTATCTTCCGACACTTCGTTGATCGCAACAACAAGATTAGGCTCTTCGACAGCTTTCCGCAACACAGAGATATGAAATACATCATGCAGCCCACTCAGCTCCAAAGATAGAGCAAGCTGGTAGGCAGCTTCACCAATGTGCTCCAAGATCTCGAACGGTCCTAAGTACCTCAGACTTAGCTTTTTCAAGCGTTTGATCCTCGATACTCCTTTGAACGGTTTGATATTTAGATAAACCCAATCAACAACGCCGAACTCGATGTTCTGGTGATTTGCATTGTAATACTTTGCTTGCCTATCCTGGGCAATAAGCAACCGCTCTCGTATTGCCCGGATTGATGTATGTGCTTCATCCACGTCCTTGCGTTTCAACAACTTCGTGTCGCCCATTTCAGCCCAAGCCAACGATGTACGACATTTTGTACCATAAAGAGCCTCGAAAGGTGCCATCTTTATACTTGCTTGGTAGCTGTTGTTGTAGGCAAACTCAATCATATAGAGATGATCTTCCCATCTCTTTCCGAAGTCCAGGGCGCACATCCTTAGCATGTCTTCCATCGTCCTATTGGTCCTTTCGGTCTGTCCATCCGTTTGTGAGTGGAAGGTCGTGCTAAATTTTAGCTTGGTACCAAATAATTGATGAATCAGCCTCCAATCGTTTGATGTGAACCGCCCATCATGATCACTAACGATGCTACGAGGAATCCCGTGCAACCGTACGATAATATCAATGTATAACTTTGCTAGCTTTTCCACAGAATCGTCCTTCCGGTTCGGAATGAAGTGCGATACTTTCGGCCATCGATATACGATTACCCAGATGGCGTTGTTTCCATTTTGTGATCTCGGCAATCCGTGCACGAAATCCATCGAAAAATCGTTGAACTTCCATTCCAAAATCGGCAAAGACTTCAGAAACCCACCAGGTCTTTGACATTCGGCCTTCACCAACGCACAAGTATGGCACTTAGCCACGTAGAGGGCAATGTCTTTCTTCTTACCCGGCCACCAGAAGAGTTTCTTCATATCCATGTACATTTTTGTGCTCCCCTGATGGATCGAGTACTTGGTATGATGAGCCTCGTACATCAATTCCGCGTGTAATGTACCAACATTTGGGACGCACAATCTGCCATTTTTCACATAAGACCATCTTCGAAGGAGAAATCAGCGTTTGACCCATCAACAGTCTCCGCTTTATATCATTTCATGCTCGTATCCATCTCTAATGCTTGACGAACTCGGTCAGCCAGGTCATATTGAACCTCCGTCCAGTTCAAGCACGCTAAAGGAGATGCTCTCTTATCGTCACAAATGATCTGCATGTCTTCTAGCTCGCGGATTAGACACTCATCGTGCATCAAAATCCAATTAGCTTGTGCAGGAGCCTGACGACTCAACGCGTCTGCGACTACATTTCCTTTCCCAGGAGTGTATCGAATGTCAAAGGTATAATCCCCAAGGAACTCCATCCTCCTCCTTTGTCGCATATTCAACTCCTTCTGATCAAGCAGGTACTTGAGGCTTTTGTGGTCCATAAAGATGTCGATCTTCACGCCATACAAGTAGTGCCTCCAAAGTTTAAGAGCAAATACCACGGCCGCTAGCTCCAAATCATGGACCAGGTAGTTCCTCTCATGTACCTTTAATTGACAGGAGCCATAGGCAATTATCTTACCAAATTGCGCTAAGACGCAACCCAAGACACTCCTCGAGGCTTCGCTATATATTTCGTAGCCCTCCGTTCCACATGGCGAGCATAGAATGGGCGACGTAGTCAGACGGCTCTTCAGCTCCTCAAAAGCTCGTCCGCACTCAGGCGACCAGTCGAACTTGTGATCTTTCCTAGTCAGTTTAGTGAGAGGAAGTGCAATCCTCGAGAAGTTCTCCACAAAGCACCTATAATAGCCGGCAAGTCCCAAGAAACTTCGGACTTCTGCTACATTTTTCAACACAGGCCAAGCTCGGATCACTTCTATCTTCGACGGATCATCCGCGATTCCATCCCCACTAACAACATGACCCAGGAACGCTACTGACGATAGACAAAATTCGCACTTGGAGAACTTGGCATATAGTTGAATCCTCCTCATGGTGCTCAAAACTATGTGCAGATGCTCTGCATGCTCCTCCTCCGACTGAGAGTATACCAAAATGTCGTCGATGAAGACCATCACAAATTGATCCAAATACTCTCGAAATGTTCTATTCATCAAGTCCATGAATACTGATGGTGCATTAGACAGACTGAACGGCATAACCGTGAACTCATAGTGCCCAAAGCCGGTACTGAATGCTGTCTTTGGAATGTCACAATCCCTTATACAAAGCTGATAATAGCCGAACCTTAAGTCTAGCTTAGAGTATACCGTCGACCCAACCAGTTGGTCAAATAAGTCATCGATTCTCGGAATCGGATAACGATTCTTCTCAGTCAGCTTATTCATCTCTCGATAATCAATACATAGACGCAAGCTCCCGTCCTTCTTTTTTACAAAGAGGACCGGTGCACTCCAAGGTGATGAACTTGGACGTACGTAGCCTTGCTCTAGTATCTCTTGCTACTGAACCTTCAGCTCTGCCAATTCCTTTGCCGCTAGCTGGTATGGTGAGCGTGCTACAGGCTTGGCACCTGGCACCAGCTCATAACAGAAATCAATCTCTCGCTGAGGTGGATCCCCAGGGAGTTGGTTAGGAAACACATTGGCATACTCTGCTACAACTGGGACATCATATAATCTGTGCTTTGGCTCCGAAGCCTCCAATAAAGTGAAGAACAACTCCGCGCCCTTTCTCACCGCCTTAACCACCTAGAGAGCAGACATCAGTGTCTTGCTCGCTCCTCGCATGCCCGCGAATGTGGTTTCATCTTCGGTGTTCTTTCCCAGAGTGATCTCCTTTGAATTGCAATTTATGCATGCTCGCTGCTCCGAGAGCCAGTCCATGCTGAAGATTATGTCAAATTCAGCCAACTGTAATAACGATGCTTCCAAGTCGAAGTCTTAATTTCCAATCCGCGCCTTCACACGACTCTTCCTATCCACACTCATGCGAGATCCATTGGGTAGCACTACTTCCAATATATCCTCTAATAAGGTAGACGACACTCTGATTCGCACCACGAAGTCCTCAGAGAGAAAAGTGTGTGATGCACCCGTATCGAATAGAGCTCTTGCCGGATAGTTGAAAATTAGGACGAAGCCTAATTGTACACAAGTAAAGTATATAGCCGCACAATAGTACGAATTATATATAACTGTAAAAGCTAACTTCTAATTCGTGCCTGTGACGACATCAGATTGTCGTATGGCTTCTTGCTGGCCAAGCGAGTAAACTCTCGGCTAGGTCAGAATGTGCTGGGAAGCAGAAGACTCCGCAACTTTGCCTTTTTCCGCATAACCTGCAGCACGAGCATAGTCCATCGCTCGGTTCTCTGGCCTCGGAAGACCTCTTCGACACGCACGTGCCTTATGCCCCACCCTCCCGCAAGTGAAACATGTTATAGGACCATGTGATGTCGTAGCTCCTAACATATTAGAGCGAGTTGGCTCCGCAGACTTGAACTTCCTTTTGTTCCTCCTGAACTCAGATTTGGACTGAGAGGCCGACGCATGAAATTCAGGTTTCTTGTCTATGCCCTTTGCTTGCACTCTCTTCATGTCCAATTCCAGAGATCTGGCAGATTGCACCATCACATGGAAGCCGAAAGTCATTGGGCCTGCAAGGAGCACCCTCAACTCATCTCGAAGACCTTCATAAAACTTGTTCATCTTCGTTTCCTCATCTTCCACCAAAGACCCCGCATAGCGGCCTAGTCTAGTGAACTCGTGCAAGTATTCATCCACCGAGTTATTGCATTGAGTTAACTTCAAGAACTGGTTCAGCAACGCAATGCGCTAGGCAGAGGGAATATATCTCTGAAGGAACGACTTTGAGAACTCCGCCAAAGTGATCTCGGTAATATCCTTACCTCCAAACTTAAGCACTTCCTGTTCGGCCCTCCAAAGCTCTGCTTCTCCGTTAAGGAGAAAGGTGGCTAGGGTGACCATCATAGCTTCTTCCTTTGCTGCCGCCTTTAGAGTTTTTCTAACTGTTGACAGCCAGTCCTCCGCCTCCGTTGGGGATCCAGTCCCCGAAAAGGTTGGAGGATGTAAAATTAGAAAGTGCTGAAGTTGTTGATCACGTGCTCGCGCAACAGCTACTCACGCTACTCGACATTCCACCCTTGGCTCCACCGCAAGTTCGACTGCATCCACTGGCGCAGGGGTCTCCACCCTCAGTTCCACCGCAGGTTCCACTGCAGCAGCTGCCTCCGAGGCCACATCCGGAGTAGGCATAGAAGGCTGTGCAAGCCTTTGAGGTTGAGTGTTGATCATCACGAAGATAGCTTTTGCGACTAATCTGATCATCTCCGCTGAAGGAGTGGTCGCTGGCACCTCAGCCGACGCACTACTTTCAGCGGTGTTACGGGATCGAGACTGCCCCGCACCACTAATTGTAACACCCTGCCAGTATAAATAATATAATAGTACGTCTGGCCCGGACCCCACGCCATATAAAACACACTATCTATGCGTTATAAGGTGATACACATAAAATAACTACACGAGAGTACTCTAAGCGTAAGCAGAAGCATTTGATTTAAACATTTCATTGAGAACTGTCCACTATCACGGGAAGGAAATAATATGTAGAGTTACGACCTTAAGGCCTTACATTCCAAACTGCACAAAACTCCATAAACATATATCAGCACGCAGGCCGGCAATACATGAAAAGTAGAAAAGGGGCTGGCCTTCGAGGGCCAACTCAGCAACGGGCAAACAACCGCTATTTTCCGCTCAGCTCACCAGCACCTGCAACCAACATCAAATAAGAGGTAAACGAGGGTCAGCTACGAGCTGACCACAAACCGCGTAACGACCCCACTCCCTGGCCATCTAGCCAGCACAGGGGAGAGTCACCGCTAACCTGCAAGCAAGCCATACATGCAATATGAAATCAAAAGAAAGTGCAACCACACTACACAGGGTGAGGTTTCAAGCACAATCAATCTTCTAGGTGTAGCATCAAATAAAGTTGAACCTAGGCATGCACATGATGTTAGTTGGGTTCACCCAAAGGTTCCCCACAACCACCTAAGCAACGCATGAGGCTAACACAACATCAATCCATAAATAACAACCGTGGGTACTCACGACCGTATGTAATGGGCGAAGATAAAGATCTTAGTAATCTCTTGAGCATTTTACCTATCGGAGAAAACTCTCCCAAACAGGTATATCCCATGATCACACGGCATCCCGGGGTTTCCCCCTCTCGCCGATCTGCCTGGTGCGGGTTCGTTACAAGCTTATGTCCGTCGCTCAAACCATCGCGTTAACAGCACGATGCATGTGTAGCTTTACCTCTGCCCGTTCGCTAACAAACACCAAAGGGTGTCATCAATCAACAAGCTACACACCTAATCCAAACAAGGGCTTAGGCTTTACTAGCACAACAATGAAGGAGGTACAAGATGACTCACTTCAAACTTCATGGAGAAGGTTTGCATTCAATCAAAGCATGGGTCTTCTGTTAGGATCTCAAAAGATGCCTAATCTTAAGTCCCGCAATACGATAGTCGATCACACGGAGTCATTCTCCAACACACATTCTAGGCTTAACGTAAATGCAATGTCACAATTCAAGCATCACCGATTCGGGCTCACGGCCACGAATAGGCTTCACACAAAATGCCTAAATCCATACGTCTACCTGATTTCTACATGTAAATATGCCAGGGACGGACAATCGACCCGGAGTTCCGAAGAACCTAAGGAAATCCTACACTTCACCCATTTGGTGAAAGGGATGCCTTATGTAATCATAGAAACGTCATGAGAGGACCAAAAACATGTCCTAAGACCAGGAGGAAGGATCGTTACCCTTGGAGCTTTCTTCGGCGCCATAGATCTGAGATTTCACTCGGATAGAAAGAACTGCAACGGGCTGCTATTTCCAAATCTGAAAACAGTTCGCGATTCGGAGCTCTGAAGCTCCGGCAATGGTGGAAAATGCCTTCTTCTTCTTAGACTAATTCGGCTATATCCATTAGACAAATTCGCGATTCGCAGTTTTTCTTGGCTTGGAGAGAGAACGTAAAGGTAATAATGATCTAAAACTTATCTCCAGAGCCTCCTTAAAGGGTTTCTAAATAATCCTAGCCGTCCGATTTGGTTTTCATTCAGATCGTAGTCACACGGACTTAGAAATTTCCGTCAAAAACCGGTAAAAATCGAAAAAGGCGAAAATACAGCTTTCTGTCCATATTCAATGAATGTCATGGCAGATTCGGCTATATCCATTAGACAAATTTGGCTATATACATTAGACGAATTTGGCTATACCCATTAGACTAATTCGGCTATATGCATTAGACTAATTCGGCTATATGCATTAGACTAATGCGGCTATATGCATTAGACAAATTCGGCTATATGCATTAGACTAATTCAGCTATTTGCATTAGACTAATTCAGTGATATCCATTAGACTAATTTGGATATATCCATTAGACTAATTCGTCTATATCCATTAGACTAATTCAGCTATATCCATTAGACTAATTCAGTTATATCCATTAGACTAATTTGGGTATATCTATTAGACTAATTCTGCTATATCCATTAGACTAATTCTGCTATATCCATTAGACTAATTTTGCTATATCCATTAGACTAATTCTGATATATCCATTAGACTTATTCTTCTATATCCATTAGACTAATTCAGCTATATCCATTAGACTAATTCGGCTATAACCATTAGACTAATTTTCATAGAAATGGACGAATTTCGGCTAGCTCGCAGCACATGAAGTGTTGGGGTGTTACAGTAGGGTTACCCATATTCAGATTTCTAATTTTATTTCACCGAACAAATGTATTTGTGCCTATATAATCAATTCTTACAAACCTGGTGATACTAGATTTGAACATGGGGTAGCTTTTGTCACATGTTAATAATTCCAAGAAAATTCCCAGATGTTTATAATGATATCAAAAGTCTATATACAAGTTTCTATAACATTCCAGCAATAATAATTCAAGATATCAATTTTTCAAGTTATAATCCAAGGTTCTACATTGTGAAGGAAGTATGGAATCTTCTCAATAAATAAATCTAACAAAATTTACAGAGATTCATATTGCTATCAAAAGTTAATATACAAATTTCTACAGCATTCAAGTGTCAATAATTCAAGATATGAATTTCTCAAGTTGTAACTCCATGTTCTACATTATGAAGAAAGTATGGTTTCTTCTTAATAAATAAACCTAACAAAATTTACAGAAGTTCTTATTGCTATTAAAAGTCTATTTACAAATTTCTATAGCATTTCAGTGTCAATAATTCAAGATATAAATTTCTCAAGTTATAACACCAAGTTCTACGCTGTGAAGCAAATATGGTTTCTTCTCAATAAATAAATCTAACAAAATTTCCAGAAGTTCATATTGTTCTCAAAAGAATATGTACAAATTTCCATAGCATTCTAGTGTCAATAAGTCATGATATGAATTTCTTAAGTTATAACTCCAAGTTCTACATTGTGAAGGAAGTATGGTTTCTTCTCAATAAATAAATCTAACAAAATTTCCAGAAGTTCATATTGCTATCAAAAGTCTATGTACAAATATCTAAAGCATTCCAGTGTCAATAATTCAAGATATGAATTTCTCAAGTTATAACTCCAAGTTCTACTTTGTGAAGGAAGTATGCTTTCGTCTAAATAAATAAATCTAACAAACTTTCCAGAAGTTCATATTTCAATCAAAAGTCTATGTAAATTTTCTATAGCATTCTAGTGTCAATAATTAAAGATTTGAATTTTGATGCGTATTCGGCAAGTGCACCGGTCGCTGTCAAGTAATAAAATTGGGAATAGCTTCCCCGAATATCGTCTCTCAAGGAATGCAGGTTCTGGGGAACAAAACACGTGGTGAATCGATCGTTACACGAGCAAATAAAGTAAAAACAAGGGCTTTGTGATTTGGTTCCTAAAGCTAATGCAGAAAAGAGAGATGCGGGTCAAAACTCCACTTCGCAAGGCGGGATGGATGCAACGGCCGTGATGCCGTGCTTCGGGAGGAGCGTGGATGAAAAGTAACTGTGACGGGTGAGGGTCGTACAAACCTCTTCTCCAAGCATCACCACTAGCAATTGCAAGGGCTTCACACACAACGAACTCAGAAAATCACAACAAGGAAAACGCTACTCTCACACCACCGCATCATTGCACATGAACATCATAAAAGATCTATGACATTAAGCTAAGCAATAGTTCATTACAACAACACAAAAAAAGTACAAGCATCAAGTTTAGAGAGTGATAGTTTATATAGGTGTAATCAATAATACCTAGAGGGGGGGGGGGGGTGAATAGGTTTTACTTATTTTCTTTGTTTAAACCTAATGTTTCTAGCTGCAGAAAACACAATCACAAAAAGCACACAAGGATGTATAGAGGTTCCTCAAGACAGGGTGTCTTGAGTAGTCCTCTTTCCCCCTTCACCTTTCTAACAGTGAGTTAGACAAGGCCACAAACCCCAATCTACGCTCCTTGAGCTTACACCACAAGTTCCTCAGAACTTCTCATATCAATAGTGATCCTACCTCAGGCACAGCAGCCCTACACTCAGGCTCAATAGACCTACACTCAGGCTCAACAGCCCTACACCTCAGGCACAATAGCCCTACAGCTCAGAGTTATGTAACTCCTACCACTCAGAAATCCCACAGATTTCCTACCTCAGACCTATCAAGAAGTCCTACCACTCAAGCTATCAACACAGCTTTACACACAGGCTCAACAACCTTTCACTCAGGCAACAATGCCTTACAAAGATATAATAGAGTTTGAGTTAGATACAAAAGACAAAAGGTTTACTCTTAGGTCTTCTGAATCCTTTCTTCAGATCTGAAAACAACAGCTTCAGATTTGTACCACCTTGAACTTCTCCTTCAGCAAAGCAGAAGATCAACTTGCCCTTCTTGAGTTTGTACAGGAAGAGCTAACTAATCTCCCTTAGAAGATTAACTTCAGCTGCAGAGAACAACTTCAACTGGCTGAAATGTGAATGCTTGATTGCGCCGTATAGCAAAGGCTTTCTCAATCGAACAGTACTTGTTGTTGTGCCCTAGCTTCTTCTTTTATACCCCCAGAAGGCTTCAACGGCTATATCGATCCTCCTGACACAGTATGGGTCAGATTTGACTTGCTTTTCCCTCTCAATTGCCATTTGCGCCAAAAGCAGATCCCGTCAGCACATTTGGATCTGTCTCAGCGGTTGGGCTGAGACAGCTTTCAGTCTCAGCGGTTGGGCTGAGATAGCTTCCAGTCTCAGCGGCAGCTCCGGTCCCCTTATTAGTGGATCCGCTGAGATGGCTCCTCGTCTCAGCGGTTCTGACCCATCGTCTCAGCGGTTATGCTGAGACATATCTTTCATCTCCTTGTAGATGATTTCTTCTTATCTAAGGCCATGTTTGGCCCTTCCTTTTGAGACACCTGTGCCTGTATATCCTACACAAGTATAGCTTTGTTAAATACAATATGTCCTTAGCATTGAGAGTGATGCCTCTTCAAATCAAGGTAATATTGAGGGCAATATACCCAACAATCTCCCCCTATTTGAAGAAGGCAGAACATCCCCAATGCTAAGGTCCATTAACAATTAAAATCTTATCACAGAAAAAAAAATGATCTTATAGAGAAATTATCTGTGAAGCATAGGACCTAACACCCTAGGCATTTGCACTGGCCCTTTCTCCCCTTTCTCCAGCATTGGTACTGGCCCTATCTCCCCCTTTTTGGTTTCTTCATCCTTAACCTGCTATGGATAGAGGGACAACATCAATAGATCCCTTTGGATCAACCTATAGGCTAACCTATACAGTCTGAGCATTTGCCAACTTCTCCTCAACCTGAGCAAGGAATTTACTCTCAATTGGAGAGCTATTTTCTGTAATAGCTGATCCATTTAAATTTGAACATGCCATTTAAGGTACTGAATACTAAAGGTAATAAGTACAGAGTACATATATTAATTGTAACAAGCACAATATTATGATCAGAATATGAAATTTCATTTCATTGTAAATGTTCAGTACAAAAAAAATTCAACTTATAGTTGTACATTCAATCCCAAAAAAAATGTCAAGGCTGGTTTTTCTAAGATTGACCCTTGGAAGAGCTTTCTCCATCTGTAGATTTTCTTTTCCTAGTTTCAGCAGCAGCCTTGATCTTCTCCTTTACTTTGAAGTACAGAAATGGCTTGGGAAGATATCTGGAGGGAATTCTTAAAGGAGTTTCCCTTCTTACCATATTTTCTTTGAGAATCCTTTCCCTTAAAGATTCCCTTTCAAGGTGTTTGATCCACTCAGCAGCTGAATAGACATGGTCAATGTCCTTCATTGGATTTCCATGGCTCACCCAGGTATTGACAACAATTGTGTCCAACTCCAGATTGTCATCTTCATGGAGTGGATCCTCTAATCTTTCCATTCTTTTCTGTGCCATGTATTCTTCAGCAGTTTGAATACCCTCTACCCTTCTCCTCTTTGCTGCTCTCTCATCAGCAATCAGATTTGATTGACTTTGGAAGTCAAAGTCTTCATTTCTACTAGGGTTCAAGATTGGCAGATTCAATGCAATTCTTGTTCCTTGCAGCACTTTTAAGCTTGAATCCCATTGATTATCAGTGACCTTTCTGACCATGGTAAGGATATTTTCTTGAATAGCATTGGAGGCATTGTTGACCACTTCCACCATTTGCTTGCTGCCTTCTTCTTGATTGGAGAGTGTCAGTTTGTGGGAGGACTCCATGTTGTTATACAGCTGTATGTGAGCTCCTTTAAGCTTAGCATGTAGATTAAGTATCTTCTCCTCCCCTTCTTTGCTATGTTCCACTATCTTCTTCTCAATTTCAGAGTGTTGATCCAATATGGATTGAGAGAGAGTCTGAAAGGTGCTGTCCAAATCATCCAAAATGTATTCCTTTGCCTTGTCAATGTGGGACTTGACTTGGATGCTTGATGTGTAGACCACTTGTGCCATTCTGGCAACAGCTTTTTCCCAGACATTCTCATTTTTGTAGAGCTAATTCTTTACATATGTGATGTCCTTTGTGGAATCCCCTTGATGGTCTGCAATATCCTTCAGAACTGTGTGCTGGGCAGCAACAATATTTTTGGCCATTTCAAACCATCTTGTCATCTGCAGAAGGATATGATCTGATGCAGTTTTGACATCATTAACCTGGGCATTCAGTTCAGTTCTCACTTCAGCCACTCTTGACTCCATTCTTTGCTCACTGGCCTGGATCTCCTGAGTCAATGCTGCTCTTGTTGTATACAATTCATTCCTTATCTGGGCAGAGACATCATGGACCTTTTCAGCAATAATCTCTTTCAAAGACAATATTTGACCCTCAATCATTGTTTGCATTGAGTTTAACAGGTCAGATGTGTCCAGAGCTGCAACTGGCCTTTCCTGGGCTAATTCCTTTTCAACCATCTCTTCAGCTCCACTTTGAGCATTAGTCCTCTCATCATCAGGGATCTGCTCCCCCTCAGATGAGGCATTAGGTGATATCAATTCCTGTTGATGTTCTCCCTCACTAGCATACCCACCTTCTCCTTCATAGGCAGGGCTATGCTCCCCCTCACTTGGGGCATCCATAGGGGGAGGATTTTGTCTAAGGTCACCTAAAAAATGATTGATGAGTTAGACACCTAGACTATACTATTGATAGAGAAGAGAGGCCTAGCTGAAGTCCTAAGTTACCATGTATAGGTGAGTTGGGAAATTCATCTTCAGCTTGATGAACAGCTGGATCAGCATTCATTTGGGTTGGCTCAGGATTGGGCACAACACTTCCTTGGGGCTCCTCATTTGTCCTGGGGACCTCTTCATTATCAATGTTCATAGGGTTGCTGCCAGATCTACGATCAGACCCGTGAATATCTTCATTTTCAGACCCATTTGACTTTGAGGATGAGTCTGATTTGTGCTGAGATGAATCTTTCTTCTTTTCCTTTGCCACAGATGGCTGGCTCATAGGGAGCACTCTAGAGAATCTATCCAGAGTCTTAATGTCCATTCTTTTGAGATAATGGAGATTTGACCCATTTGAGTTTGCAAAGGTCTCTGAATGACTATTCTGTAGGTACAGAGAGAGTATTCTTTCCATATTGGGGGCTTGTAGAGATTCCTTTATCCTTTGAAAGATAACTTCTCCCCATGAGGTTCTCTTGGACAGGATTATCCTAGTCATTAATTCAAACATGAACTGTGAGACAGTGTCATGTGAACCAGGCTTGCATAGGATAGCTTTGCCCACTATATCAGACAACAACTTCCCCTGTTGATTGAAGAATTTCCTCCTTAGACAACTGGTTTTAGTATCACTGTATCCTGTCCACTTTAAGGCAGTCCTCTTATCCTTTTCAGATATTTCCTCCTCTTCAGTTTTACTGCAGGGAGTTAATTTCAGCCCCTTCTCCAACCTTTTAGATGTAATCTTTATCTTCTCACTTCCTATCTTGGAATTCAGGATGGTTTTGGAAGGAGATAATTTGACATTGATGAACCATTCCAGAACTTCAGTTCTGAGAATGCAGCACAATTCAGAGAGCATGTGCTCCAGTACTTGAGCTTCCAATAGATGAATCACGTGTCTTATGTCTTCTGAGGCATGAGAGAATCCATTTCTTACTATTTCATAGCCCTACAGGAGATCTTTTGAGCTTTTTGGCGCCATGAAATCAGAAAATCGAGGCGCTGAGATGGGAGAGAAGATGAATCGTCTCGACGGCTAGGGGTTTGGATTTGTGGTGTGTTTTAGGTTACAGTGTATCTATTTATAGAATTTTAGTATCGTTTTTATTAACCCTAGCCTTTTAGACTTAATTACCTTATTGTGTTAAGGAGTTTTGGGTTAATTATCAAATTTCATATTGAACATACCCCGTCTCAACGGTTCAGCTGAGACGGAGACCTAGGCCGCTGGGACAGTGAACTGTCAACCGCTGGGACAGTTTGCTCGTCTCAGCGGTTCAGCTGGGATTTTTCTCAGCGGATTCAGCTGAATATACTCCTGCAGTTTAGCTGATCATAGAGTTTAGACCTAGTGTAGATAATTTGGCTGAAGATGTGTCCAAGTCATGTCACTAAGTTTTAGTGTACAATAATGTAAAGTTTGATAATTTACCATGTATAATCATCAACAGTGACAGCTATTACTCATACATTTAGAACTATTCTATACTAAGCATGCCAAGATAAATTTTGAAAGCATTGAATTTAGATTCATCTAGTGGCTTTGTAAAGATATCAGCTACTTGTTTGTCAGTTGGGAAAACTTCAAGAGAGATGTCTTTACACTCTACATGTTCCCTAATAAAATGATATCTAATCTCTATGTGCTTAGTCCTGCTATGAGAGACAAGATTTTTAGCAATAGATATTGCACTGGATGAATCACAATATAAAGGAGATTCCCTTACCTTGAGGTTGTAATCCTCCAATTGATGTTGTGTCCAAAGGAGTTGTGCACAACAGCTACCTGCAACAATGTATTCAGACTCAGTTGTGGATATTGCCACACTGGTTTGTTTCTTGCTGCTCCAAGATATCAATCTTCTCCCTAGGAACTGACAAGTACCACTTGTACTCTTCCTATCTTCTTTGCAACCTGCAAAATCTGCATCTGAAAAGCCTGTTAGTTCAAAGTCATTGTTCTTAGGGTACCAAAGGCCAAAATGCAAGCTGCCCTTAAGGTATCTCAGAATCCTCTTCACAGAGGTGTAGTGAGATTCCTTAGGACATGCTTGATACCTAGCACAAACACATGTATAATACATAATGTCTGGCCTACTAGCAGTTAAGTATAGTAGGGATCCAATGATGCATCTGTACATAGACTCATCAAAGGCCTTTCCCTTTTCATCCTTGTCTAATGATACATTAGACCCCATGGGTGTTCTCATGGTGGAGGCTGATTCCATCCCAAATTTCTTGATGAGCTCCTTAGTGTACTTGGTCTGGGAGATGAAAATTCCATCATCAGACTGTTTCACTTAGAGCCCAAGGAAATATTTGAGCTCACCCATACTGCTCATTTCAAACTCCCCCTGCATTAGATTGGCAAATCTCTTGCAGAGGTTGTCATCAGTAGACCCAAAGATTATGTCATCAACATAGATTTGGACTAAGAGACACTTGCCCCTTATTTTCCTAAGAAACAATGTGCTATCAATCTTTCCTAAGAAGATAAACATGAGAAGTTAGGGTTGGATGCACAAAACCTGAAGGTTGTTCAACATATACCTCTTCCTTCAAGTCTCCATTCAGAAAGGCTGATTTGACATCCATCTGGTAGACTTTGAACCCCTTGTGGGCAGCATAGGCAAGGAATAGCCTAATTGCTTCCAACCTTGCAACTGGTGCAAAGGTTTGATCAAAGTCTATACCTTCCTCTTGCATGTATCCTTTGACTACTAATCTGGCCTTGTTCTTGATGATTGTACCATTCTCATCAAGCTTGTTCCTGTATACCCATTTAGTGCCAATCACATTGTGTCCCTGAGCTCTTGGCACCAACTTCCATACTTTGCATCTCTTGTAGGAGCTCTTCTTGCATTGCTTCAATCCAGAAGGTGTCTTGATTGGCCTCTTCAAACTTCTTGGGCTCCATTTGAGAAAGGAAGCTTAAGAATAGTGCTTCATTATGAGCTCTGCTTCTTGTCAATATTCCTTGGGTATGATCCCCAATTATTATATCTCTTGGATGATCTCTCAGGTGCCTTGCAGCAGCAGGAAGAGGGTCCTCTGGTGGCTGTGTTTGTTCCACTGGTCCATCTATGACTTCATCTTGTACCTCTTCTTCTTCAGGAATTGCAGCAGCTGTCTGTGTGTTGCTGCTGCTGGGCTTATCTTGGACAGTCAGCTCATGCATCCCTTCTTCATTTCCTGTCACAATAGAAGAACTAGACCATTCTTTGTAGAGAAGGCTGGTCTCATCAAATACAACATGCATAGATTCTTCTACAACATGGGTTTTCTTGTTATAAACTCTATAAGCTCTACTATGTGAGCTATACCCAACAAGAACCCCCCACATTGCATTTTTCTGCAAACTTTGTTAATTGAGATTTTCCATTACTTAGAATGTAGCATTTGCAACCAAAGATTCTAAAGTAGGAAATTATAGGTTGTTTGCCTTTCAGAATCTCATAAGGAGTTTTCCCAAGGAACTTATTGATGGAGGCTCTATTGAGAACATAACAGGCTGTATTGACTGCCTCAGCCCAGAAGTATTCTGGGAGTGAGGAGTCACTACGCAATGTTCTCCCAGCTTCTATCAAGGTCCTATTCCGCCTCTCAGCCACACCATTTTGCTGTGGAGTCCTTGGGGAGGAGAACTCTTGGGTGATACCAAATTCTTGACAAAATTTTGTCATGGCTTCAGATTGAAATTCTGTGTCATGGTCAGTTCTTGTCCTGACCACAGTACATAGTAGATCATTCTGAATAGCCTTGACATAATTTATAAAGACATGTAAGGTATCTGACTTCTTCTTAAGGAAGAATACCCATGTATACTTTGAATGATCATCTACAATTACTAAGGTATACAACTTCCCACCTAGGCTATGAATTGGCAAAGGACCAAACAAGTCCATGTGCAATAGGTATAAACACCTTTCGGTATCCTTGGAGCCAATACTTTTAAAGGTAGCCCTAGTTTGCTTACCCATTTGGCAAGCATGACAGGGACCACTTTTAACACATTTTAGTTTTGGACTATTTCTAACAAGGTCTTTAGAAAATAATCTATACATTGTCTTATAGTTAATGTGGGCAAGTCTCTTGTGCCATTGGACACAAAGTGACTCACTTTCATTAGCTACAAGACACACAGAAAAGATAGAATAATTGCAAATGAAGTCTAAGCAATAAACATTTCCACTCCTAGTGCCTGAGAGAATGGTCTCCAAGTCATTAGACTTTTTGATCAAGCACTTGTCATTGTGGAATTCAATGACATAGCCTAAGTCACATAGTTGGCTTATGCTTACAAGGTTGTGTTGCAACCCTTCAACATAAGCTACCCTTGTGATTGAGACTATGCCATTTGAAATCATACCATATCCTTTGGTGACTCCCTTTTCAGATCCACCAAAGATAACTTTGGGTCCATTCTTCACTGGATGGTAATCCTTTAGAAGATCCTTAGTTCATGTCATATGCCTTGAGCACCCACTGTCCAAGCACCATATTGATTGAGACTGGTACTTGAACTAACCTGCAACACAAAATTTAATGTACCTTAGGATCCCAACTGACTTTGGGTCCTAGGTTCATGTTAACACCATAGGGGATATTCCTAGAAAGGGTTGGTTTGGCTTGAGGTTCAATCCTTGCCTTTGGCACATTGGGGTTGTGCCAACAGTCAATTGCAAAGTGTCCCACTTTGCCACAACACCAACACTCATTTATATTATATCTCCTCTTCTGAACAGTCCTAGAAGATGAAGCTTCCTGTTTCTGTTCAGTAGAGGACACAACTGCTGTTTTCTTTGTTTTATCAGTAAAGGCCTGCCATTTTACCTTCCTATAATTAGTCAAGGCAGCCAGTTTTTGTTTGACATCAACACCCTCCAGCTTTGCAGCTAAACATGTGTGGATGGCACCAGAAACTGGGCTTTTTGGCTTGATTATAGGACAGTCAACAACCATGGACTTTGCTGAACAATGTTTAGAGTTGACAGCCTTGGTTATCTTGAGTGAAGGGGCTGAGGTTCCAAAAACAAAAGGTCCATGATGGGCCATTTGAATTTCCTCATGCAGAGCCTTGAAGGCACTCAAGCCTAACTCCTTTCTATATCCACAGCTGTGAGCATTCTTGCTCAAGTTATTGGATCTTCCATTTAATAAGTGACCATGAACACTTTCTTGATCATACTTGTTTGAGGGCATCAAGACTTTCACAAAGAAGGTCTTAGATTCTTTTGAGTCCTTAACCTTTCCCTTAGTGTTGCTAGTAGCTGCCTCCTTGTTGAAACCAACACCTCTCATGTCATGGGAGTTGAAGGTGTCAATAATAGGCAGCACTGTCTTGGGCTTGGAGAAGTTAGCCACTAGCATCCTCTCCTTGAGGAGCTTTTCTTCAAGATCCTTAATGATCTTGTTCTTGTGGCTTATGGTGCCCACATGGATGATTGACATTCCCCTTAGCTTGCCAATCTCCTTGCTCATTAGAGCTAGCTGGGTAGCTTGCTCAATGCACACAGATTTTGATTGCTTTAGGGAAGCAATTTCTTGAGCTTGCCTCTTGGCTAGCATTTTGCTCCTTTTCAGAGCTTCCAGGAGTGCACCATACTTATCAATCAATTGATTGACATCCTCCTCAGAATCTGATTCACTGCCAACTTTAGATGGAGGAGATTCAGATTCTGGACCTGTTTCATAATCAGAGGAAGAAGAAATGCAGTGTATCAATACCTGCTCCTGTACTGAATTGTTGTGGCTGTCCTCATCTTCAGTTATAGCCATCAGCCCATGGTCATCAAGAGTGACCTCATCCTCCTATTTATCACTATCTGAATGTGATAGAGGGGCCCTTAATCCTATCCTGGTAGCAGGATAGTCTTCTTCTTCCTGATCAGCAAACAGCCCCAAGTAGGCTTCCTCCTCACCATCTGAATCTGAAGATGAAGATTCAGATTCACTCTAGCTCTTGCCTTTCTTAGCTAGGAAGGATTTTTCTCCCTTCCTATCCTTCTGGTGATGAGGATTCTTGTCACCTCTTTCCTTTCTCTTGACTGGGCAGTCAGCAATGACATGTCCAGGCTTACTACAGCAATAACAAATTATGTTAGTTGAAACATGTTTACTAGTTTTAGAGTCATACCTGTCCCCTTTGGGATGTTGCCTCTCAGATCTATAATGATCCTTCTTGGGATGAGAAGAGGAGGAAGGTTTGTTCTTCAATTGTTTCCTCTTGATCATCTTCTTGAACTGCCTTGTGAAGGCAGCAAATTCCTCATCAGAAGAGGAGCTGTCTGATTTGCTGCTCTCAGATTTCTCAGATTCAGCAGCCTTTCTTGGAGGTGACTGCACTCTAACCTTATTCCTCTTAGAGCTTTCAGCCTTGAGAGCAACAGATCTCTCCCTTGTGTGAGCCCTGGAGGAAGAGTCCTCCTCTTTTCTTGCAGAAAGTTGCATCTCATATGAGAGCAGTTTCCCAAACAGTGTATGGGTGGGGGTTTCTCCAAGTCTTGCCCCTTCCCTGATTGCATAGATTTTAGTGTCCCATTCTCTAGTTAGAGATCTAAGGAACTTGTCATTAAGTTCATAATCTGTGAACACACTTCCATAGGTTCTTAGTTCATTTACAATCCTAAAGAACCTTTCATAGCACATGGAGATATTCTCCTGGCTCAGCTGTCTGAAGGCTTCATACTCCTGATTGAGGAGTGACTTTCTATCATCCCTTACTTCAGCTGTTCCCTCCATATAGACAACCAATGTGTCCCATATTTCCTTGGCAGTTTGGCAGTGTACCAAGTTCTGAAATGTAGTGTCATCAATGGCATTTACTATTATGTTTTGGGCTCTCTTGTCCATAGTGTACAGTGTTATCTCATCATTGGTCAGTTCAGAAAATACCTTAAGTACTTTTCTAGTAGGGTCAATAGTGGAGACTTTCTCAAGGGTATAAGGACCATTTTTGATAGTCAAAAAGATCCTTGGGTCTGATGCTTCCATGAATAGCCTTACCCTTTGCTTCCATATGCCAAAGTTTTCTTTGGAGCATATAGGCAACTTCATTGACCCCAACTCCTTCTTCATTCCACTGTTGGCCATTTGATTTCAGATTTGACTACTCCTGTATAGGATCTGATCAGACTGTTAAGTCCTTTTAATCAACCTGCCTCTGATACCACTTGATAGTTTATATAGGTGTAGTCAATAATACCTAGGGGGGGGGTGAATAGGTTTTACTTATTTTCTTTGTTTAAGCCTAATGTTTCTAGCTGCAGAAAACACAATCACAGAAAGCACACAAGGATGTATAAACGTTCCTCAAGACAGGGTGTCTTGAGTAGTCCTCTTTCCCCCTTCACATTTCTAACAGTGAGTTAGACAAGGCCACAAACCCCAATCTCGGCTCCTTGAGCTTACACCACAAGTTCCTCAGAACTTCTCTGATCAATAGTGATCCTACCTCAGGCACAGCAGCCCTACACTCAGGCTCAACAGCCCTACACTCAGGCTCAACAGCCCTACACCTCAGGCACAACAACCCTACAGCTCAGAGTTATGTAACTCCTACCACTCAGAAATCCCACAGATTTCCTACCTCAGACCTATCAAGAAGTCCTACCACTCAAGCTGTCAACACAACTTTACACACAGGCTCAACAGCCTTTCACTCAGGCAACAATGCCTTACAAAGATATAATAGAGTTTGAGTTAGATACAAAAGACAAAAGGTTTACTCTTAGGTCTTCTGAATCCTTTCTTCAGATCTGAAAACAACAGCTTCAGATTTGTATCACCTTGAACTTCTCCTTCAGCAAAGCAGAAGATCAACTTGCCCTTCTTGAGTTTGTACAGGAAGAGCTAACTAATCTCCCTTAAGCGATTAACTTCAGTTGCAGAGAACAACTTCAACTGGCTGAAACGTGAATGCTTGATTGCGGCGTACAGCAAAGGCTTTCTCAATCGAACAGTACTTGTTGTTGTGCCCTAGCTTCTTCTTTTATACCCCTATAAGGCTTCAACGGCTATATCGATCCTCCTGACACAGTATGGGTCAGCTTTGACTTGCTTTTCCCTCTCAATTGTCGTTTGCGCCAAAAGCAGATCCCGTCAGCACATTTGGATCTGTCTCAGCGGTTGGGCTGAGACAGCTTTCAGTCTCAGCGGTTGGGCTGAGACAGCTTCCAGTCTCAGCGGTAGCTCCAGTCCCCTTCTCAGTGGATCCGCTGAGACGGCTCCTTGTCTCAGCGGTTCTGACCCATCGTCTCAACGGTTATGCTGAGACATATCTTTCATCTCCTTGTAGATGATTTCTTCTTATCCAAGGCCATGTTTGGCCCTTCCTTTTGAGACACCTGTGCCTATATATCCTACACAAGTATAGCTTTGTTAAAAACAATATATCCTTAGCATTGAGAGTGACGCCTCTTCAAATCAAGGTAATATTGAGGGCAATATACCCAACAGAGAGGACCAATAGGAAGATGTCACCGCATCTTGGGTTCTCGGCCGGAATGAGAGGTTGTCGGGCTCTCTCCGGGCTCGGCCCTCAGATGGTGTGCGGACTCAATGGAGGCTGTCACCGCTCCAATGACCTACAACACTTCTATGGCTTCCCACGACGAGGAATGCTTGAACACTTGATGGAGAATGCTTGCTAACACTCCCGAATGGAAGAATGGTGGTGGAAATCGCCGGAATATGGTCTCCTTGGTGGTGGAGGTGAAGGAGAAGCCTTCAGACCACAGAAATAGTGGGGAGGACCTGATTTCCCGCTCCCCTTATGAGCTCTCCATTGACTGCGGCGTATCCTGCATTTTATACTAAACAGGCAGAAAAATGGTCACGCACGGTCGAACGCACGACCGTGCGTGAACCGTGCGTTATTAAATGATAAAATCTGACTTGGGGGAGACGCTGCGCCGCCCGTGCGTTTTACTCACGCACGGGAAAATCCGCCCGTGCGTACAAACGCACGGGTAAATTTAGAATGACAAAAAACAAGAGGAAACAGGTCGATCATGCATTTTACTCACGCACGGGCAAATCCGCCCGTGCGTAAAACGCACGACTAAACTCAGATTGTCCGTTTTCTGCCCAGATACAGACGCACGATCGCTACCGTCCATGCATCAAGGAAATGCATGACCGTGCGATATGGACAGACTAGATTTTGGGGGAAAACAGGACGATCCGGCCACCTGCACATATGACATACCAGCTGGGAATACACCTCCAGCACCAAATAAACACAGAAAAAGGATTGGGGAGCACCATGTGCTTACCCCCAATAACAAGGAGCGCAAATGCACACCAAAACGGGCCTAAGAGTGCACCTAGCAGGGAATAACAAATATGATCGTAAACATGCCTAAAGTGTGGTGCATCGACTAGAAATACGGCCCAGATGAGTCCATAAATGTGTATATAAATGGGACTCATCACACCCCCAGACTTAACCATTTGCACGTCTCGGGCAAACTACTCCGCTTTCCTATCAAAATAATTGGATGTTAGAGTATGATTGATTGGTGGAGACTCATGCGAAGTCGCATGCTCACGGGCGTAGAAATACATTAGAATAGAGTTTAACTCAAAATTATATTTAACTATTTCTAAAACAGTAATTTGTAATCTAATTTACTTGGATGGTGAATCCTGGTAAATCTTTCGGTCGCGCAAAAGGGAAAATAGCGTGACTAATCAGTAGAGTTTTACTTGAATCAAAGCTCGGGACAAACTCCTAAGAAATCCATCAATGTCGGTGTCCATAGGCTTGCACGTTCTCACTCTCTCTACTGCATGAGACGACTCGTATCTAAAATCAATAGGACTTATGGGTTAGGATTGGGCTTAGGATGAGTTTAGGCTAGATAAGTAGAAGGACGATGGGAATCGCATTCAACATAACTGAGCACTCAAGAGAATTACAATCACCAATACAACAATTTTAAGAAGTACACAACACCCCCAGACAACAACTGAACACTAGGTGTGTGCTAAGCCAATCATACTTTGTCTCTGTCGAGAGAATGAAATTGAAAGTTCATTTTGAACAATTTTTCTTCTTTTTCTCTTTTTTTTTCTTTTCTCGACAGAATTTCTTTTGTAGCACACTAAAAACTTCTCCTTCAGCTTTTTCAAAGCTATCATACAACACGAAGATGACACCAAACATGATAAATATATAAATTTCTTTCAGCTCATTTGTTGGTGCGGAAATGGGTTAGGCTGTATGGCTTTGGTGACATTTTGGTGGAGCTAAACAAGGAGGAAAGGTAGGCTCAAGTGGGCTTGCAAAGGTGATTACATTGGTAAGGATTTCAAAAGCACAAACGGATCATGAAATGGCCTATATCACACTTTATAACGAGTACTTCAACGCAATCGTTTCAAGAGTCGCCTAGTGCAAGTTCTAGCCACCGAGAAAGGTTGTCCTTCCTTCTGACCCTAGTAATAAACTACTACTAGTACATCTACACTCGACCCTATGTTACCGTTGGATTCACCAGATTCACCATTAAAGTAAAATAAATTGCAACTACTATAATAGAAATACTTAAATTACAACATTGAATTTTATTCTACTCTAATTGAATTTCTAGGCGTGACGGGAGCACTCGACTAGAGCACTACTCGAGTAAACATTTTTCTCTACTCCTCACTCCTACACTAACAATCCAATTCTTACGAGCGGGGAACCTCGCAGCAATACCCAATAAGCACGCGTGATCAAGTGCATGTGTACTAGGTGCAAGTGTACGCAGTGTGCACAATACAATTGAAAATTCCTAACTCAGCACATTCTAACAAGCTATGCAAAGTGTGTGCACGTGCATTGCTCGATCCCTACCCCAGACTTGATCAAAACTAAATAAAATAGGGAATTCTGGAATAAGGAGAATAGGGGTAGAGTGGACCTATGCTCATAAATGAGCATGCTAGAAGTGCGGTAATTCTTTCTTTAAGTTTTTCTCCTTCCGCATCCACCACGCGAGAGCTAGCATAAATGGGTTCGCCCAAAAAAATGTCGTCATACCTGCAAACTGACATCTCCAAACCCGCAAAAACAAAGATAATACAGCCCGCACTGACATTCATCATAAAAAAGGAATATGCGGCAGAGACGCTCAATACAATAATGATAAACAACTAAATCAGAGAATTGAAGCTATCCAAAACCACACCCTAGGGACGATGCCCTAGCAGAATAATATCTGGAACAGGATCCTCCAAGAGTATATCAAGTTATAAAAATGCAAAATAACTAACGCCCAGGAAGCTGCATCAGGACAATCACGGGGAAGATGGCGGAGGAGACTGTGAAGGAGGAGGAGGAGTGCGCATCCGCCTAGATCGCGATGTAGAAGCTCTGACAGGGGCAACAGGAGGCTCGACTCCCAAATGGGCGCCAATACGCGAAGAAAGCTCGTACTGCATGGCCATAGCATCCTCCATGCGCACGAATCTGTCATAAAAATCTGGATATTGCGGCTCGATGCTTTGCCGCGGGGCGTTCCATTGAGCAGCAGGGGATGCGGAATGGGGGGCATCAGAGGGCTGCCTACCCGCCCTAGCCGAGGTGCTAGGCTCAGCAGCATCGGTATGAGCAGTATGCTCCACACGTCCTGACCCGACCTCACGGACTTGGTAGCCCCAGTTATCACCGATCTGTACCTTCTTGATGAGCTTAAACGCTACCATCATGGTCAAAGAGATATGAAAACCCAGGGAGACATTAGTCATGGGCAGAAGTGAATCCCAAATGCCAAGCCCTTTGGCGATCCTCGTGATGTAATGCGAGCCTCCAATAGACTTCAGGGGGAGATAAGTGGCCTGGCGAAGAAGATACTGGGCAAGCACTCGTCCGAGATGGAGAGGCACACCCTGTTGCATGTTGTATAGATAAAGGAGATCCTGCCACCCCGCAACATTCTGGCTCATGGTGCGGGCGTTGATGCCGTGCCCAATCAGGTGCTGGACATAATGGAGCGCGGGGGAGATGATGTGGATAGACTTCGCTGCGCGAGCCTCATACTGTTGATCTCGTCCTGTGATGGACTGCCAGAAATCGCTGGGAGATACTCCCTCCAGGAACTCATCCGGATGGTGGATAATGTCCGTCTATAAGAGTTCGTCGTGGGTGTAAATCCCTGCGCAAACCGCCTGTTGGCCAATGCTCATGGTATGGTTGCGGCCCTTCATACGGAATGAGACCGCCGTGGGCTCTCCAGTTACTTCATCGACTTGGTCAATGATGCGGAAGGTGGAAAGGAACTCAAGCGTGAGTTCATGGTAGACTACTTCCGTGATGGAGAAGAGGTTTCCCCATGATCCCACATTGAGTAACCTTCCTACCTCCACATCCAAATTGACAACTCGAAGGTCCGCAACCGAAACAAAGCGATGATCGAGGAACGTTTTGTTGCTCAACAAATTGTACGTTCCAGGATTTCCGGCCTCCCAAACTGCAGCATTGCTTCAGCACTAGTATCCTCAGATCTTGAGGAGGAAGCTCCACCTCTGCTGCGAAATAGGATCACGACCTTCTTGACACCCATGGATGCGCCCGAACAGCCTGGAAGTGAGGAGATGAGGAGAGGAAGAGAGAACGAAGAGGCGATGGACGGGAAGGAGGGGAATCGCACACGGGAGAGAAGGGTTTTGCGAAACGCATGGGAGGAGAGAACACAGGAATTAGGGCCAGTGTGTGATTTTCGACAGGGCAGGGGCCGGTTTATAAAAAAAGAAAATCGCACGGTCGTGTGATCCCAACGCGCACGGACAATCTTGTCGTGCGTTTGCAAATTTCTCCAAGATTTCTTCAAATTTTTCGAGCCGACAGAATCAGAAAAATTTGCACGCTATAGCAGGAACGGAGGGAACAGGGAAGAACACGACAACAACAATTGCCTAACAACAAACTCCACAGGGCACGCGGTTCACGAAAAACACTCCAAAAACAAGAGATACCAATAACAGAAAGCAAAAAGAAGTTAAAACTAAAGATAATAAAATCTAAATTAGCTACTCCTAAACCTAGATAACTGTTGGGCAACATGTCCCCCCAACGGGACTTCTACAAGCACTTGAAATGCAGATTAACTAATAGGTGGGTGAAAGTGAAAATTTTCAGGTAACTGTTCGCGCTCACATTTCGGCAAAAGGTACCGAAACGAAGATAGAAGAGTTGCCCAAACATCGGTGAGAAAATAATGCCTGATATGAATATCAGGCAAGGGCATAATATGCGTTGTGAAGCTCACCATATCTGGCTCCACCTGCACCTGATTCCTCTCAATGCTAGGCCTTGTTACAGGCTCATACACCAACGGAACTGGCTCCACAATGTGGTCCTGCAGAGGAGAAAATACGAGAGCAGGGTCAAGAGATGAGACAGAAGAAAAGCTAAAAGACATCTCATCTGAGGGAATAATCCTGGCTTCATCCCCCATAGGGCGCGGTAATGACAAACTGATGATATCATCGACGATTTCACTAAACTCTGCAGCGTGCGCAATGGCCTCCTCTATAACTTGGACTTTCTCGCACTGAACTGAAATGGTTGCTTCAGCACAATCGAGACTGTCCGCCTCCATGAGAGTGGGCACAACAGTGCGCAGGTCTACAACATCCTGCAAATTGACCTCAATGACAATATCAGAAATAGATGTAGATTCGTGTTTAGTGGGAGAAGACGTGCTTCTTAAGGTTTTGGGCTCACTCTCCACACAAGGGCACAAATCCACGCAAACTGGTACGTGAACCGAAGAGGTATGGGGGGTCGCATCAGAAATGGAGTCATGAAGGACACTGATGCACGTGTCAATTCCAGGGACTTCAAGAAGTGAAGGAGGAAGTGACACGTAACCAGAATTCGAAGATGGGACGATCCGGATATCCGGCTCATCGTCATCCTCCAGTTGGCGAAGGTAATCAGCACAGTCTTTGAAGGCATGCTCTCTACTTTTGCAAAATAAACACTGCTTCACCGGCTTCGCCGACACCCAAGGTGCGGTGGCCGCGTAATAGTGCGACATCGGAGGCGCAGTAGAGGAGCCAAAAGATTTATGGGACCTGTACGGTTTCTGAACAACACCATACTCTTTGGGACACCTATCACTAGCGTGGTATGTGTCCCCACACCAACGACATCGGATATTCAGATGTGCCCACATGATATAGAAGAAGAAAATAGCATGAAAAAGAGGAAATTTAGAAGAATAAAAAGACCCAATCGAAAACAATCGATTCACAAACACGAAATGATCATGCCTGCATTCCCCGACAACGACGCCAAAAACTTGATGCGTATTCGGCAAGTGCACCGGTCGCTGTCAAGTAATAAAATTGGGAATAGCTTCCCCGAATATCGTCTCTCAAGGAATGCAGGTTCTGGTGAACGAAACGCATGGTGAATCAATCGTTACACGAGCAAATAAAGTAAAAATAAAGGCTCAGAATGACCAAAAACAAGAGGAAACAGGTCGATCGTGCGTTTTACTCACACACGGGCAAATCCGCCCGTGCGTAAAACGCACGAATAAAATCAGATTGTCCCTTTTCTGCCCAGATACAAACGCATGATCGCTACCGTCCGTGCATCAAGTAAACGCACGACCGTGCGATATGCACAGACTAGATTTTGGGGGAAAATGGTACGATTCGGCCACCTGCACATAAGACATACCAGCTGGGAATACACCTCCAGCACCAAATAAACACAGAAAAAGGATTGGGGAGCACCATGTGCTTACCCCCAATAACAATGAGCGCAAATGCACACCGAAACGGGCCTAAGAGTGCACCTAGCAGGGAATAACAAATATGATCGTAAACATGCCTAAAGTGTGGTGCATCGACTAGAAATACGGCCCAAATGAGTCCATAAATGTGTATATAAATGAGACTCATCAAATTTCTCAAGTTATAACTCCAAGTTCTACATTGTGAAGGAAGTATAGGAATTATCCATTGATGCGCAAAACTATATCCGCAAACGACAACGACAAGTGTACCGCGTCGAATGTAGTATTGGTTATAAAAACCAATGTCGTATTAGACTCGGGGAGGTTGAATACTTTTACTTCAAGCAAATCTCTATTATCCTATCAATAGAACTTTGAGTTGGTTTGTTTATAAGAAAAAGTGTGGTGAATTAAACTAGCGATTAAAGCAACGATTTAGAAAGCTAGCACTCGATCTTGAATCACCTTGGAAATAAAATTGAAGACAACAAATGTTCTAATTCTCTTAATAAAAATGCTTTGACCGTGGAGGTTCCCGAATTCTAAATGCACCTCTATCGAGTATGCATTCAACTGAGTTTAGGTTGATCAATCAAACTTTCGCTCTAGAATCAAAACACCTACAACTTGCTTTATCGTATGAAACCCTCTATTGGATCTGACTCCAATCTGGGAGATTTATGTCATCCTCTCTCGAGGGTAGCATGCAACTCTCTTTATCCTTGAATGATCAATTCGTATTATGAACCGCTCGGCTAAATTAAATACGAAAACAAGCATACGATTTATATATCAAAGATATAATCTCATTAAAGATAAATCATGGACAAATCTTAAGCATTTCCGAAGAAGAGAAAAAGAAACTCTAATTTATTTCATAACTTATATTATTCCTTGGATCATCTCGACCGAGTGCCAATAGAAATTTAGCTACTCATTGGGATTAAGGAATCAACAAAGATAAAAGAATACATGATGAAAGAAGAAGAGAATGAGTGAAAACAAGAATTATTTTATTGATTTTTGCAAAGGAAACTACAAGGTACGAAATTGAGAATTACAAGTGCAAATAAGAAGACGACTTACAAGAAATACTAAAACATGAAAACAATACATGAAACAAAGAAATAAACTCCCAAAAATTTGTCCCCTTAAGTTGTAGAGGAGCTGGCTTTAAAAGGCTAAAATTTGAGGTTACATGGCCTTGGTCATGCCCGTGACCAAGGGCGAGTAAGGGGCGTGATCGATGCTGGTGCGGGTGGATGCGTTCTGGCTTCAAAGTGTGTATTATGTGCACGTCACGCCCTAGGTCATAGCCGTGACCTAGGGCATGTAGTCTTTAAATCTGGCAGTTGGCGGGAAGCATCGGTGGGAAGGGGCGCAAGACGAGTCACGCCCGTGTCTGGATGTCACGCCCTCGGTCACGCCCATAACCGAGGGCGTGTAATTTTAATTAATGTGGTGGGCTAGTTCTGGCGCGGGAGACAGGTCATGACAGTGACCTAGGTCACGCCCTTGCTCACGCCCGTGACCTGGGGCGTGTAATTGGAGAATCTTCGCAAAATTTCCCCGGGTTGGCGGCAGTGGGTCTGGAATACATCTTAGGCTGTCACGCCCTTGGTCAAGTCCGTGACCTTGGGCGTGTACTTACAAATTTGGCTCAAGGTCTCCAGAAAACCTGAAAATATAAAATAAACTTATGTTAGTTCATGAAATCAAAAAAGGAAAGATTTACATGATATAATTCATATAAATTATATAATTTCATATAAAAAATATATTAAACCTATACTAAAATATAAGTATATAAACTACTCATCAAACACCCCCATACTTGAGTTTTTGCTATTCCAGAGCAAAAGAATGAGAGATAAACTACAAAACATTGACACTATTTCTAACTAACTACAATTTTATTAAATCAAGAGCAAGTCAATGATAAATTATAGAAATTCAAGGATTAAGTCTCAAATTATGGTGTTAATTTAAAAAGAGAGGCATGCTTAGCTATAATACTTCTTAAGATAACTATTTAGCAAACAGAATTATAAAAATTATTATACAAAGCTAGATTGAAATTATATAAACTCTAACAATAAAAAAAGCTTAAGGAGAAGACACCTACCAAAATATTGCTCTTTAAATAATTTTATTTAGAACTAGAACTAATAAAATTGGCTATGGATGGGTTTTACAAAAACTGGCAAAATGAAGAGATACTAAAATAGAGGTGATGAATTTTATCCTTTCACCTTATTTGAATATGAATTTGTATATGTTTAGGAAGATAATGAATTTTTTCCTCTTATTTTCCATGCCATATAATCTTTTAAAAATTCTCTTCAATCAAAAACCCAAAATATATATTTTAGAAGTAATGAATTTTATCCTCTTACTTCATGACATATAATCTTTAAAGTGATTTTAGGTGCATATGTTTAAGGGATAAAGAATTTTATCCTCTTATTCTCATGACATATGATCTTTTATTTAATTTGCCAACAAAGGGTGGGGGATAAAGAAATATTTTTAGTTTTTCAATTAAACTATTTTGAGAGCAACTTTTTAGTGGAATGAAGTTTCCTAAGATCTTGAAAGTTAGTAAAGAATATAGTGTAAATCCAAGGTTGCATTGCTAATTTACTACAAAAGTGGAGCCATTTAAAATTAAAAAGAGAAGTAGTGCTAAATAAGATCTCTAATTAAATTAAAAACATAAGGTGTTTCTTAAGACAAAATTACTTCAAATTCAAATCTAACAAGTTCTGATAGAACAAAATATTAGCTAAATTAAAAAATGTGAGAATACTTGTAATCAATCCTCAAACTAGATTTCCAGAAAAATAAAAACAACAAGTAAGGATTGTTTATTTTTATTATAAAAACTTTTTTTTGGATTAATTCTTAGATGTCCTGAGGTATTCCCTATGAAGGGCTCTCACCGGTACTAGGAGATATGATGGGGTGACATCCCAAACCTCCCTTTCTAAGAAATTAGATTTTATTTCTCTTTTTTTTAGTAAAAAAACAACAACGAAAGTTATGCTACACCCTCATACTTAAAATTAGACATTGTCCTCAATGTTTAAAACTAAGTATGAAGTATCATCAAGATAATAATAATAAAAATTGCAGTAAATGAAAGCAGGGGAGAAGAGGGCTTCCCTGGTTGGTAGATTGGGTTGCCGGAACAAAAACCTGAAAAAGAAGTTAAAACAAATAAGCAAAAACAAGAAAAAGGATAATGTTGGGGTGCCTCCCAAAAGCGCTTTTTAATCGTCACGTAGCTTGACTAAGTGGTAATTATTGTTTTTTTTAATTATGAAAATTAAGCTTTTCAATGTGTACGGAAGCTGGGACACGGGGGTGATACAATTTTAGCCGATGGTCGTTAACCTTAAAAGAGCCTTTTGCCGGGTGTTCTATTAGCACAGTTCCATATGGCCAAACCTCTTTTTACAATAAAAGGGCCAGGCCATCGGGATTTTAACTTGCCCGGAAAAGTGGAAACCTAGAGTTATATAGAAGGACTAAATCTCCCGGCAAAAAAGATTTTGGAATTTTGATTTTTTTTCATGATAAAACTTAGTGCGTTCCTTATAAAATTTACTATTTTCGTAGGCGTTTGCAGGCCATTCGTCTAATTCATTTAATTGGAATTTACATTGTTCTGAGGCTAAGTTTAAATCAGAATTCAAAGTTTTAAGCGCCCAAAATGCGTGATGTTCTAATTCCACCGATAAGTGGCACACTTTTCCATAGACTAATCGGTACTGTGTACATCTAATGGCCATTTTGTACGCAGTCCGATATGCCTATAGCGCGTCGTCTAATTTTAGCGACCAATCCTTCCTATTAACGGACACAGTTTTTTCTAAATTCTTTTTAATTCACGATTCACTGCCTCCACTTGGCCATTTGCTTGTGGGTGATTGGCGGTGGAGAGCATGTTTGTAACGCCATACTTTGCTAAAATTTTAGCCAATTTGGTTGTTACAAAAGTGTGTGCCCCTATCACTAATAAGTGCGCATTGTGAGCCAAATCGTGAAAATATTTTTTTTTTTAAATTTACTATGACTCTCGCGTCGTTGGTGGGAAGGGCTTGTGCTTCTTCCCACCTCGACACGTGGTCGACCGCAATAAGAATATATTTATTGTCAAAATAAGAAGGTAGCGGTCCTACAAAATATATTCTGTATAAATCGAATATTTCGCATTCTAAAAATATATTTTGGGGCATTTTGTCCCGGTTAGAAATGTTACCTGACCGTTGGCACTGATCACAATTACTCACAAAATTGTGAGCATCTTTGAACAAGGTGGGCCAATAGAAGCCCGCCTCTAGCTCCTTCCTTGCGGTCCAGTTTGCTTGTTAGTGACCACCGGTTAGTCCCTCGTGGCAGGGCCACAAAATTTGGGCGCCTTCCTTGCCCGAAATACACCTTCTTACCACTTGGTTCGCGCAGACACGAAATAAAAAGGGGTCCTCCCAAAAAATATTTTTTCAAGACTGAAAAGAATTTCTTCTTTTGTTGACTTGAGAAATCTTTTGGTAGGACCCGGGCCACTAGATAGTTGGCTAAATTCACGTACCAAGGGGTGGAAGCAGTCGTTACCTTTTCGATGGCGAGGAGGCGCTATTCAGGGAATTTATCATCAATTTCGGCCTCCACTAGTGCTCCTGCAGCCGGATTATCCAACCGTGAGAGGTGGTCGGCCGCAACATTCTCCACTCCTCTTTTGTCCTGGATCTCCAGTTCAAATTCTTGAGTAGGAGGATCCACCTTAGTAGTTGGGGCTTTGCATCTCCTTTAATTAATAAATACCGGAGAGTGGAGTGATCTGTAAAGACAATTACTTTCGAAAGTGTTATATAATATCGAAATTTATCAAACGCATAAATTATTGCCAAAAATTCCTTTTTCGTTGTTGTATAATTTGCTTGCGCAGATGTTAGCGTTTTGCTTGCGTAATAAATCGGGTGAAAATATGTATTCACCCATTGGCCTAGAACTACACCGACATCAAAATCGTTCGTATCGCACATAATTTCGAACGGAATAGACCGATTTGGCGCGATTAAAATTGGAGAATTGATAAGTTCATTTTTAATTTTATTAAATGCTTTTAGACACTATTCATCAAAATTAAAAGCGGATTCTTTTTCTAATAATTGCGTTAGCAGTTTTGTAATTTTTGAAAAATCTTTAATAACCCGTCTATAGAAACTCGTATGTCCTAGAAAACTCATAATGGATTTAATATTGGTAGGAGGGGGGGTTTTTCTATGACCTCGATCTTGGCCCTATCAACCTCGATCTCTCTACTCGAAACTTTATGCTTGAGGACTAATCCCTCTAAGACCATAAAGTGGCACTACTCCCAGTTGAGTGCCAAATTCGTGTCTTCGCAGCATTGAAGAACATGATCAAGATTATTTAAACAATTTGTAAATGAATCGCCAAAGACAAAAAAATCATCCATGAAAACTTCCATGACATCATCTACTAGTTCATTAAAAATTGCCAACATACATCTTTGAAATGTAGTCGGCGCCTTGCAAAGACCAAACGACATTCTTCGATATGCGAAGGTGCCGAACAGACAGGTGAAGGTGGTTTTCTCTTGGTCTTCGGGCGCAATTGGGATTTGAAAATACCCCAAAAGACCATCGAGAAAATAGTAGTGTGAATGACCAGATAAACGTCTAAGATTTGGTAAATAAAGGGCAACAGAAAGTGATCCTTACGGGTAGCATCTTATAATTTCCTGTAATTGATGCATACCTGCCCAACCCATAATAGTACGGGTCGGAATCAACTCATTATTTTTGTTACTGATTATTATTTTTTCGCCCTTTTTAGGCACGACTTACACTGGACTAACCCAAGTGCTATCAGAATTGGATAAATAATCGCGTCTAATAGTTTTATAATTTCGGCCTTAACGACGTCCTTCATCTTGGGATAAAGGCATCGTTGAGGCTGAATAATGTCGTGATAATTAATTTCAAAAATTTATTTAATGCGTGCAAAACGAGGGATTAATTCCCTTGATGTAAGAGATTTGGCACGCAATTGCATGGCGGTGATTTTTTAAAACTTTTGTTAATTCAGATATTTCCGAATCATTTAGCATCGAAGAAATAATTATGGCAATTTTGAATTATTTTCCAAAAATATATATTTTAGATGCTCCGGGAGTTGTTTTAGTTCTAGGCTCGTCGGCTCTTCATAAGATGTTTTAATTTATAAATTAATTATTTAAATTTATTTATTCAAATTAACCTGTCGAGTCGTTTCTTTTAAACAAAATAAAGTTTCTAACTCTAGATTTTCAAAAGAAGGAGAAATTAATTCAGCAAAAGATGACAATTCTGTTAAAATTTTTGATTTGAATCATTTAGGAGTAAGCAGGAGTTGCATCAACTGAGTTATAGCCAAACAACCACAATGCCACACAGCAACACAATAGTCTTTATTGAATCACAAAACTTCATTACATTTCGAGACATACATGGCGAGACATGATTCATAAGAATCACGAAGGAGAAAAGAACAAAACAAACCAAAAACACAAATCTGGTGACCTGACAAAGCAAAGACCGCACAGACCGCTGCACTCCAGAGACCGCCCGAATTGTCCTGAGCCCGCACGAATAGAATACAGGCAAGATGACCTGCACTACAAGACTGCCACCTCAGATCGCATGAACTGGAGCTTATTGAACTGAACAGAGAACAGAAGCTGTCGCCAGACCGCAACTCAGATCGCCTAACCACAGAAGGTCGCCTGGTCGCCGAGCTCGCTGCGAACAGCACAGGAACAACATAAACTAGTTCGCAGACAAGCCGCGGTCGAACTGTTTATTCAAGCCATTGGGAAATCACCATGGAAGGAGACCGCAACCTGCTGACCGCAAACCTGTGAACACAACAAATAGTCAACTCGCTTCCGAGACTGCCCGACCTCAAAGTTGAGACCACACAAAACAACCCAGGCTCTAGTTCTTACAGTTCTCGTTATGAATGACGGGCCCTGCACCCCTATTTATAGGTGAGAGGATGGATGTTGTCACCGCCACAAGAGAGGTACAGTCACCACCCATCAGATTGCGAACGGTCTCACATAGCAGGCCGCGCGATCACACCACTTGGACAAAATCCTGTCCAAGACCGCAAATCAGCAGCAGACCGCTCACAAGCCGCACGGACACAGATTACTCCTTCCATAGATCGCCTAGAGCAAACCAAGAACATCTGGCCGACCTTAGACAAGTCGCCAGATCAACCTGCATAAGCCGCCTGGTCACAGCGGTTACACAAGAATAGACCGCCCGGTCTTCCTACAAAGAAGATAGAACAACCAAGCAGAGCAGACCGAGAAAAGACCGGAACATTACTAGAACAACCCGGCCAATCACAGCAGACCGCCAGAACCAGACCGACAGAGCACCAGCACAGAGACCACGCGGTCTCTGTGGTCACCAATATACAGACCGCCGACGACCTTCCACTTCACTTAAATAATTTCAACACTCTACCTTGAAGTGGGAAGTGGAAACTAGCCCGAGTAAACTCCGCAATCGAGTAAACAGTCCTTTTGCTAGTGGCTTTGTGAAGATTTCGGCTACATTTTCCACACTCCAAACATGCTCGACCATAAGAGATCCTCGCAACACCTTCTCACGAATGAAATGGTGTTCAATCTCAATGTGCTTGGTCCTCGCGTGACAGACTGGATTATTAACCAACTTGAGAGCACTCTCATTGTCCCCGCGTAGCATAGTGGGACCTTGAACCTCCTTATGAATGTCCTCCACCAACCTACTGAGCCAAACGGCTTCCTGAGCTGCCAAGGCTGAAGCCTTGTATTCCGCTTCTGTGGTAGATACAGACACCGAGTCCTGCTTTTTGCTGCACCAAGAAATAGCTATGGGGCCTGCCATAAAGACATAACCAGATGTTGATCTCCGATCATCCACATATCCCCCGTAATCAGTATCCATGTACCCATGCAACTCCAAGCTTGACCCTCTCCTATATAGGATACCCAGATCAGAGGTCGACTTCACATACTTCAAAATTCCTTTTGCCTCCAGAAGATGAGGCTTACGTGGTTCCGCCATGTACCGACTCACTTTGCCAACTGCATAAGCAATATCTGGCCTCGTGATGGTCAAGTAGATCAAGCTCTCAACAAGAGCTCGGAATACCAACGGTTCAGATAGAACTCTCCCCTCATCCTTCTAAAGTTTATGATGATGTTCTAGAGGTATAGAGTTGCTCTTCCCTTCCTCCATGCCAAATCGTTGAACGATCTGCTACGCATATCCAGCCTGAGAAATGAGCACTCCGCTCTCTTGCCTCTGAACCTCGAGTCTAAGGAAATGGTGGAGCTCACCCAGATCCTTCATCTCAAATCTGATAGCAAGCTCGGCTCTCAGCCTTGCTACTGCCTCCTTCGAGTTCCCGGTGACGATCATGTCATCCACATACAGTAGAACAATAACCCGAAGCACCCCCTCCTTCTTGACGAACAAGCTAGAATCAGAGTCTGAATCAAAGAACCCGCAGAATAGAAGATACTCTGTGATCTTCCCATACCACGCCCGAGGCGCTTGCTTCAACCCATACATGTCTTTCTTCACTTTGTAGACGTAGTCCGGACAACCCTCCGAGATGAAGCCCAGCGGTTGGATCATGAAGATATCCTTGTCAATCTCTCTGTATAAGAAAGCATTCTTCACGTCGAGCTGCCAAATCTCCCATCCACTGGATGCCGCCAAAGCAATAACAAATCGAACCGAAATCATCTTTGCTACTGGATTGAACGTCTCATCATAATCTTATCTGTACTGCTGTGAGAACCTGCGAGCCACAAGGCGAGCCTTGTATCGCTCGATCGTGCCGTCAACTTTCTTCTTGAGCTTATAGACCCACTTGCATGTCACGGGGGTAATGCCATTGGGCCTGGGCACTAGAGACCAAGTCTCATTCTTCTTGAGAGCATCCATCTCCTGCTGCATAGCAATGTCCCACTGCTTCACGCCTTTGGCCTTCTCAAAGCTCGACGGCTCCTGCTCATCCAAGGGACCAGCAAAGAAACATGAGACAAAGCTCACCATGTTTCCTCCTGTGTATCTATCTAGTGGCTTGATAGTCCTCTTCGACCTCCTAAGAGGTTGCACCTGACTAACCACCTCCTCAACTGCTTCTTCTGTGCTAGCTCATCTTCCAGGCAAACTTGGAGCATCGCTCCCCCTGTTTCCAGAACCTGAAGCCTCCATCTCTGAGCTTGACACAGTTGGAGCTCCTGGTGAAACAGGCAACTCCACCTGAAGATTTTTCGCAGCCTTCCCTTTTTCATCAACCCTGCTCTCCGATAGTTCAACTCCTGAACTCCCCTTGTAGGAAGTCACCACATCGAACACCACATCCCGAGATACCACTGATCTCCATGTCTCAGGATCCATGCATCTCCATCCCTTCTTCCGCTCATTATATCCAACGAAGACTAGCTTCCTTGCTTTCACATCTAGCTTTGTCCGAAGAGTATCAGGGATATGCACATAACAGGTTGAACCGAATACCCGAAGGTGTGCAACACTTGGCTTCTCCTTGAACATCAGTTCATGAGGGGTCTTCATGTTGATAGGACTTAGAGGCATCTTGTTGATGACGTATGCCGCACAAGACATTCCCTCCGCCCAAAAGGACTTTGGGATACTCTTGGCATGAAGCCAACATTTGCAGGTTTCCATCAGATGACAGATCTTCCGTTGTGCAACGCCATTTTGCTGTGGAGTATGGGCACAAGTGAGCTCTCTCCAGACGCCGTGCTTCCTGCAAATACTTGAGAACTCACCAAAGGTGAACTCCCCACCATTGTCAGTTCTCAATTTTTTCACCCGCAGGCCTAACCGACCTTCCACCAGCTCCTTGAACTCCACTAACCTCGCAAAAGCTTCTGACATCTCTTTCAAAAAATACACCCAGACATATCTAGTATAATCGTCGATCAACACCAACATATATCTGTTGCCTCCAAGGCTTGGGCTGGCAGTGTTGAAATTTTGAAGTGAAGTGGAGGAGACTGGGAGGTCTGATTTTGGGAGACCGCCAAGACCGCGCGGCTTGTTCTTGCGTCTATTCTGTCGGTCTGGCTCTGCCTGGTTGCTCTGGCGGTCTGCTGGTTCTGCCAGTCTATTCCTTGTAGCTGCGGTCTGTTCCCGAGTTGTTCTGCTGGTTGGCCTGCCTTCCTTGTTGGAAGACCGGGCGGCTTGTTCTTATATGACCGCCTGTCCGGCCGATCTGTCCTGGCGATCTGGCGACTTGTCTGAAGTCGGCTAGATGGTTCCTGGTTTGCTCCTGGTGGTCTAAGGAAGGAGTACCTTTGTGACCGCGCGGCTTGTGCGTGGTCTCGTGTTCGCGCGACCTGTGCACGATCTTATCTGCTGATCTGCGTCTTGGTCGGATGATCGTCCAAGAGGTCTGATCGCGCGGTCTGCCTTATGTGACCGCTGGCGATCTGACGGGTGGTGATTGTATCTCTCCTGTGCGGTGACGACATCCGTCTACCCTCCTATAAATAGAGGTGCAGGGCCCGTCTTTCCTAACGAGAACTGTAAGAACTGAGCCTGGGTTAATTTGTGCGGTCTCACTTTGAGTCGGTCTCAGAAGCGAGCTGACTGTTTGTTGTGTTCTCAGGTTTGCGATCAGCAGGTTGCGGTCTTCTTCCTTGGTGATTCCCAGCGGCTTGAATAAACAGTTCGGCAGCGGTCCGTTTGCGAACTGGTTTATGTTCGTTCTTGTGCTGTTCGCAGCGAGCTCAGCGATCAGGCGACCTTCAGCGGTTAGGCGATCTGAGTTGCGGTCTGGCGACAGCTTCAGTTCTTCGTTCCAATAAGCTCCAGTTCGTGCGGTCTGAGGTGCGGTCTTGCAGTGCTGGCAGTCTATCCAGTTTCTATTCGTGCGATCTCAGGTCAAGCCGGGCGACTTCTAGAGTCGAGCGGTCTGTGCGGTCTCAGCTTGTCTAGCCGCCAGATTTGTTTTGGTGTGTTTTGTTCTTCTCATCTCTGTGATTCTGATGAATCATGTCTCGCCATGTATGCCTCGCAATGTAAATGAAGATTGTGTTTCAATAAAGTTTCTTGTGTTGCTGTGTGGCATTGTGGTTGTTTGGCTTTCACTCAGTTGATGCAACTCCTGCTTACTCCTAAACGATTCAAATCAAAAATTTTAACATGGTATCAAAGCGAGGTTCTTGGAGTGGATAAGCAGTGATCAACTTGAGTTACCATCGTCTTTGTGAAGAAGAGACCACATAGATTGTCGTGGAAGGCGGATTCGCAAGAGGGCTTGGTATTGAACTCCTTACATCGACAAACTATAAGAAATGGAGGTCGTGTATGGAGAGCTATTTACTTGGCGAGGATCTATGGGAGATAGTTGGAGGAGAAGACACACAAGATGTGTTTCTAGCAGGAGATAATATGGCAGAGGTGAGACTTTGGAGGAGGACGAATGCTAAGGCAGAGTTCACTCTCAAGAGGGCTATCTCACCGGAGTTGTTTGATCACATCATCGGATGTAAATCTGCTGCTGAAATTTGGACGTCTTTGGACGGGTTGTTTAATAAGAAGAATGTAGCTCAGCTACAGTTTCTTGAAAATGAGTTGGCGAAGGCCTCTCAAGGCGATCTTTCTATTTCTACCTTCTTTCTCAAGATGAAGAACCTCACAGCAGAGATTTCTGCATTGGACCCTGATGAGCCCATCTCGGAGGCAAAGCTGAAGAGGCATATCATCCGCGAGTTGTGGAAGGAGTATCTTGCCTTTGTGACTTCAGTTCAAGTTTGGGCAATTCAACCATCTCTGTTGGAGCTGGAGAACTTACTTGCTTCGCAAAAAAGTTTGGCAAGACAGATGGCGGGGACTTCAATCTCTGGGGGAGATAGTGATGTGTTGTTCTCTGGGAAGAAGAAGAAGAAGTGGTAGAAGAAGAAGTCGGGTTATGATGGACCCTCTACTTCAGGTTAGCAGGATTTGGGTTATGCCCCTAAGTCTGATGGGAAGAAGAAGGGAGAGGGACCAAGGTGCTTTAGGTGCAATAAGACCGGCCACTTCAAGAAGGATTGTCGGGTTAATCTTCAGTCGGGACATGTAGCAGAGAAGGAGAAGCTGTGTAACACCCTGCCAGTACGAAGAGTATAACAGCAGGTCCGGCCGGGACCCCACGCCATACAAACCACACTAGCTAGGAGTTAAAAGGTGATAACCAGAAAAGTAACAACTAAACGAGAGTACAAAACGTAAGCGGAAGCATTAAATAAACCATTCAAAGAGAACTGTCCACTATCATAGGAATGTATCCAGAATAAGAGTTACGGCCTTAAGGCCTTACATTCATCCAATGCACAAAACTCCATAAGCATACATCGGCACGCAGGCCGACCATACATGAAAAAGCAAAAAAAAGAGGCTGGCCTTCAAGGGCCAACTCAGCAAAAGGGGCCACCGCCCGCTATTTCCCGCTAGGCTCACCTGCACCTGCATAAGACATTCCACCAAGCGGTGGCAAACAAGGTAACGGTCAGCACAGCTGACCAAATTATAACGACCCCACCCCTTTCCCGGGGTGGCGGAGATTCTACCCTGCAAGCAAGCCATACTAGCACAAGTACTAATATAAAGAAAGTGCAACTACACAAGGTGAGGTTTCAAGCACAATCAATCTTCTAGGTTGAGCATCAAAAGAAAGGAACCTAGGTATGCACATGATGTTGGTTGGGTTCACCCGAAGGTTCCCACAACCGCCTAAACAACCGCATGAGGCTAACAACATCAATTCATCACAAACGTGGGTACACACAACCGCACGCTCCATGCTCACAAGGCATGCACCGGAGGTACTTCTTCCCGAGCACCAAAACCATCATGAGTCCAAAAACTCTAGATAGAAAAGAGCTTTTGGTCGGTCTAGGAAAGACGCCCTTCCCAATCTCTCCCAAGGTCGTTCGGGTTTACAAGAGATAAATCCCCCTACCGCCATGCCTGGAAACGGGTTCAGTTCAGCCAATTCCTGTGCTCTTGTCATCGATTGAACACACGATGCGGGTATGACATCACCTCGGCCCGTAAGGGTTTAGCAATCGCTAGTGCTACACAAAACATAAGTTACAACACCCAAGCCTTAAAAGTTTACTTTGTAACGACTCAAGACCCGACTCCGCCTTTCGGCCGGAGGGCATGAGGGATCGTTAGGGCTTTATACGTAACCAAAAAGGAGGTACAAGACCACTCCTCAACAATTCTAGTGGTGAAGGTTTGCATTCAACCACTCGCAAAGCATGGGGCTTCCGTTAGGATCTTCACAAGATGCCTACGCTTAAATCCCGCAATACTATCGCATATATCACAGAGTCATTCTCCGGCACGCATTCTAGGCTTAACCTAAATGCAACGTCGCAAATCAAGCATCACCGATTCGGGCTCACGGCCACGAATAGGCTTCACACACAATGCCTAAATCCGCACGACTACCGGATTTTCTACATGCAATATGCCGGGGATGGACACAATCGACCCGGAGTTCCGAAGAACTTGAGGAAATCCTACACTTCACCCATTTGGTGAAAGGGATTCCTCATGCAAGCATAGAGAAATGAAGGAGAGGACAAAAGACAAGTCCAAACAACGGGAGAAGAAATCGTTACACTAGGAGCGTTCTTTTTCGCCATAGATCCGAGATTCTACACGATGAGAAACGACCGCACCGGGCTGCACTCTCCAAATCTGGAAACGGCTCGCGAAACGGAGCTCCGGAGCTCCGTCAATGGCGGAATCTCCCTTCTTCTTCCTTGGCTCCTCCTTCTTTCTCTAGGGTTTGGAGAGAGAATGGCTTAGAGAATATGAGGTTTAACCCCCTCTCATCAGCCCTAATAGTCTCCCGCAACTAAACCTAGCCGTTGGATCAATTTCCAAAAGATTTGGATTGTCCGATCTTCTTCTCCGCTCAAAATCACGGAACAGAATAAACAGGGCGCACGATCACAGGCGCATGGTCAGTGGTCGTGCGCGAAGAGGGAAATGGTCGTGCGCACTGTCCGAGACAGAACTCGATTTTCTTCTGAATTAATGCACGATCGCTGGCGCACGATCACTGGTCGTGCGCGAAGAGGACAATGGTCCTGCGCATAAGCCGAGACAGAACTCCGATTCTTTGCGGGTTACGCACGATCATTGGCGCACGATCACTGGTCGTGCGTGAAGAGGACAATGGTTGTGCGCATTGACCTGATCTGGAATCTTGAGCCTATCCCGAGCGCAACACTACCATTCCGCCTACCTCGCTGAACCACGATCTTTGGGGTGTTACAACTCCACCCCCCTTAAAAGAATTTCGTCCCGAAATTTCGAAAACAGTAACAGCAGGAATTTACAGTTTTTAAAGAAAATTTACCTGAGAGAAATAGCTCGGGGTACTCCGCAAGCATCGCTTGCTCTCTCTCCCAAGTTAGCTCCTCTCGGCCGCAATTATCCCACCGGACCTTTACCATCCGAATGGACTTGTTCCTCAACTGCTTTACCTCGGTATCCTCGATGCGTAAGGGTTTGACTTTTGTCGACAACCCACTATCAACCGACACTTTGCCAACCGCAACGATATGAGTAGGCTCTTGCACTGCCTTCCTCAGAACTGAAATGTGAAACACGTCGTGCAGACCGCTCAGCTCTGCAGATAGTGCAAGCCGATAAGCCGCATCACCAATATGTTCGACAAACTCAAACGGTCCTAAGTACCTTGGACTGAGCTTTTTCAAGCGTCGGATCCTTGATACCCCTTTGAACGGTTTGATCTTCAAGTAAACCCGGTCACCGACGGCGAACTCTAGGTTCCTAAGCTTGGCGTTGTAATATTTTGCTTGCCTATCCTGGGCAATCAATAGCCTTTCTCGAATAGTTCGGATCGTCGAAGTTGCTTCCTCAACATCCTTTCGCTTTAATAGCTTAGTATCGCCCGTTTCTGCCCAAGACAACGGCGTACGACACTTCTTACCATAGAGGGCTTCGAAGGGAGCCATCTTTATACTGGCTTGATAGCTATTATTGTAGGCGAACTCGATCATATAGAGATGATCTTCCCACTTCTTTCCAAAATCTAGAGCGCACATTCGGAGCATATCCTCCATAGTCCTGTTGGTCCTCTTGGTCTGTCCATCCGTTTGCGGGTGGAAGGCCGTGCTGAATTTCAATTTAGTGCCCAACAGTTCATGGATAAGCCTCCAATCTTTCGATGTGAAACGCCCGTCACGATCGCTGACGATGCTACGAGGGACACCGTGCAGCCGCACAATACTATCGACACAGAGCTTCGCTAGCTTTTCTACAGAATCATCCTTCCGGTTCGGAATGAAATGCGATACTTTTGTCAGTCTGTCCACGATCACCCAGATGGTGTCGTTTCCATGCTGCGATCTCGGCAATCCGTGCACGAAATCCATCGAAATATTATCAAACTTCCATTCCGGAATCGGCAAGGACTTCAAAAATCCACCGGGACGTTGACATCCCACCTTCACCAACGCGCAGGTGTTGCACTTGGCCACGTAGAGGGCAATGTCCTTCTTCATACCCGGCCACCAGAAAAGTTTCTTCATGTCCATGTACATTTTCGTGCTCCCCGGGTGGATAGAGTACTTGGTATGATGAGCCTCGTACATCAATTCCTCCCGTAGAGTACCAACGTTTGGGACGCACAATCTGCCATTCTTCCACATAAGGCCATCTTCGAAAGAGAAATCAGCGTTTAACCCGTCAACAGTTTCCGCTTTGTAGCGTTTCAAGCTCTCATCCAGCTCCAATGCCTGTCGAACTCGGTCGGCAAGGTGGTATTGAACCTCCGTCCAGTTCAAGCATGCTGAAGTAGACGCTCTTCGATCAACGCAAATGATCTCCATTTCTTCCAGCTCACGGATTGGACGCTCATCGTTCATCAAAATCCAATTTGCTTGAGCGGGAGCCCGACGACTCAACGCGTCCGCAACTACATTTCCCTTTCCAGGAGTATATTTGATGTCGAAGGTGTAGTCCCCAAGGAACTCCAACCACCTCCTCTGTCACATATTCAACTCCCTTTGATCTAGCAAGTACTTGAGGCTCTTGTGGTCGGTAAAGATGTCGATCTTCACGCCATACAAATAATGCCTCCAAAGCTTAAGAGCGAATACCACGGCTGCTAGCTCCAAATCATGGACCGGGTAATTCCTCTCGTGAACCTTCAACTGCCGGGAGCCGTAGGCAATTACCTTACCGAACTGCACTAGGACACAACCCAAACCACTCCCTGAGGCGTCGCTGTAAATTTCGTAGCCTTCCGTACCACATGGCGAGCATAGAATGGGCACCGTGGTAAGACGGCTCTTCAGTTCTTCAAAAGCTCGTGCGCACTCGGGCGACCAAACGAACTTATGATCTTTCCTAGTAAATTTAGTGAGAGGAAGTGCAATCCTCGAGAAGTTTTCCACAAAGCGCCTATAATAGCCGGCAAGTCCTAAGAAACTTTGGACTTCCGCTACGTTTTTCAACAAGGGCCAGGCTCGGATCGCTTCTATCTTCGACGGATCAACCGCAATTCCATCTCCACTAACGACGTGACCAAGGAATGCTACTGACGGTAGCCAAAACTCGCACTTGGAGAACTTGGCATATAGCTGACTCTTCCTCAAGGTGCCCAGAACTGCGTGCAGATGCCCTACAGCTCCTCTTCCGATTGAGAGTATACCAAAATGTCGTCGATGAAGACGATCACAAATTGATCCAAATACTCACGGAATGTCCTATTCAAAAAGTCCATGAATACCGACGGTGCATTAGACAGACCGAACGGCATCACCTTGAACTCGTAGTGCCCAAAGCGGGTACTGAACGCTGACTTTGGAATATCACATTCCCTACTACTAAGCTGATAGTAGCCGGACCTTAAGTCAAGCATAGAGTATACCGTCGACCCAACCTGTTGGTCAAGTAAATCGTCGATTCTCGGAATCGGATAACGGTTCCTCTCGGTCAGCTTGGTCCGCTACTACTAGGACAACACAAAACTGGTCTTAGGCCCCGAATCCTTCAACAAGGTGAAGAACATCTTCGCGCCTTTTCACGGCTTCTCCTATTCGCGCTCACTCGAGATCTATTAGGCAGCATTACCTCCAATCTATCCTTGACTAAGGTAAATGACAATTCGATTCATAACACGAAGTCCTTAGACAAATAGGAGAGCGATGCTCCCACACCAACAGAGCTCTCATCGAATAGTCGATAATTAGGACAAGGCCTAATTGCACACAAATACAAGACATAAAAATTTTGTTGTCAACAGATACAGTGGACATATTTCTATCTTTAACCGCACACGGGGTATAAATCATATTTGGAGATGATCATCCATACCTGTGGCAACATCGCATTTCTGAATGACCTCTTGCTGGCCATAAGAGTAGACTCTCGGTTGGGTTAGAGAATATTGGGGAATCAAAGACTCCACCGCCTTGCCCTTCTCCATAGAAGCCGAACCCATCACACGAGCATAGTCCACTTCTCCGATTTTTGCTTTTGGGGGACCACTTCGACACACTCGGGCTTTGTGTCCCACCTTTCCGCAAGAGAAACAAAATAAGGAACACCGTGCAGTCTTAACTTCCACAGAGTTGAACTTTCTCTTGTTTCTTCTGAACTCGGACTTGGACTGAGAGACTGGCGCATGAAACTCTGACTTCTTTACATTGAAGTCTTTCGCGTGCTGTATACTCTTCATATCCGTTTCCAGAGATTTAGCTGATTTCACTAAGACGTTGAAGCCGAGTAACTTTGGACCCACAAGCATTAGTCTTAGGTCATCTCGCAGACCATTGTAGAACTTGTTGACCTTGGTTTCCTCATCTTCCCACATAGACCTCTCATAACGATTCCGACTGATGAACTCAATCAGGTACTCATCCACTGAGTGTTCTCCCTGCTCTAGGTGTGAACACTGATCTTGTAGTTCAGGAATCTCAGTTAGGGGTAGAAACTTTAGAAGGAATGACTCATGGAAGCTTTCCCAAGAGATTTCGGAAAGTTGTCTCCCACCAAACTTGTGCAACAACTCTCCTTCCCACCAAAGTCTTGCTTCTCTTATAAGTAGGAAGGTGGTTAAGGTTACCAACATATCTTTACTTATAAGCATTGACATTAAAGTCCTCTTTATTTCTGACAACCACTCAGCAGCTCTCCCAGGGGATTCCGTCCCCTCGAAGGATGGAGGGTTGAGGCTCAGAAAGTACTTTAATTGCTGGTCACGCGCTCGCCCCACTACTACCTGCGCAACTCGAAGTTCCACCCTCAGTTCTACCGCAGGTTCCACTACAGCAACAGTTATAGGGGCCACATCCAGAGTTGGAGTAGTAGGCTGTGCAAGCTGCCCAGACTGAGTGTTGATCATCGCGAAGACCGCTTCAGCGACTAACTTGATCATCTCAGCCGAAGGAGTGGTCGCTGTCACCTCAGACGACCCACTACTTTCAGCAGTGTTACGGGGTTTAGACGGCCCCACACCACTCCTAGTCACCTATAATCGTGTAAGAGACAATTTAGTGACTGAAAGCATAGCAAAACAACAATCATGGAACGCTCAGGTTCCGCAAACAAGTATGTTTTTCCATTCCTAAGTGGACATTCTTATTAGTTTTTGTCGTTTTAGGTGAATGCACATCCCGTGCACACCACCCCTTAAAAGGAATTTGTTCCGAATTCGCTAAACTACGGATCGACGCCTTAAGTCCGATACCAAATTGTAACACCCTGCCAGTACGAAGAGTATAACAGCAGGTCAGGTCGGGACCCCACGCCATACAAACCACACTAGCTAGGAGTTAAAATGTGATAACCAGAAAAGTAACAACTAAACGAGAGTACAAAACGTAAGCGGAAGCATTAAATAAACCATTCAAAGAGAACTGTCCACTATCATAGGAATGTATCCAGAATAAGAGTTACGGCCTTAAGGCCTTACATTCATCCAATGCACAAAACTCCATAAGCATACATCGGCACGCAGGCCGGCCATACATGAAAAAGCAAAAAAAAGAGGCTGGCCTTCAAGGGCCAACTCAGCAAAAGGGGCCACCGCCCGCTATTTCCCGCTAGGCTCACCTACACCTGCATAAGACATTCCACCAAGCGGTGGCAAACAAGGTAACGGTCAGCACAGCTGACCAAATTATAACGACCCCACCCCTTTCCCGGGGTGGCGGAGATTCTACCCTGCAAGCAAGCCATACTAGCACAAGTACTAATATAAAGAAAGTGCAACTACACAAGGTGAGGTTTCAAGCACAATCAATCTTCTAGGTTGAGCATCAAAAGAAAGGAACCTAGGTATGGCATGATGTTGGTTGGGTTCACCCGAAGGTTCCCACAACCGCCTAAACAACCGCATGAGGCTAACAACATCAATTCATCACAAACGTGGGTACACACAACCGCACGCTCCATGCTCACAAGGCATGCACCAGAGGTACTTCTTCCCGAGCACCAAAACCATCATGAGTCCGGAAACTCTAGATAGAAAAGAGCTTTTGGTCGGTCTAGGCAAGACGCCCTTCCCAACCTCTCCCAAGGTCGTTCGGGTTTACAAGAGATAAATCCCCCTACCGCCACGCCTGGAAACGGGTTCAGTTCAGCCAATTCCCGTGCTCTTGTCATCGATTGAACACACGATGCGGGTATGACATCACCTCGGCCCGTAAGGGTTTAGCACTCGCTAGTGCTACACAAAACATAAGTTACAACACCCAATCCTTAAAAGTTTACTTTGTAACGACTCAAGACCCGACTCCGCCTTTCGGCCGAAGGGCATGAGGGATCGTTAGGGCTTTATACGTAACCAAAAAGGAGGTACAAGACCACTCCTCAACAATTCTAGTGGTGAAGGTTTGCATTCAACCACTCGCAAAGCATGGGGCTTCCGTTAGGATCTTCACAAGATGCCTACTCTTAAATCCCGCAATACTATCGCATATATCACAGAGTCATTCTCCGGCACGCATTCTAGGCTTAACCTAAATGCAACGTCGCAAATCAAGCATCACCGATTCGGGCTCACGGCCACGAATAGGCTTCACACAAAATGCCTAAATCCGCACGACTACCGGATTTTCTACATGCAATATGCCGGGGACGGACACAATCGACCCGGAGTTCCGAAGAACTTGAGGAAATCCTACACTTCACCCATTTGGTGAAAGGGATTCCTCATGCAAGCATAGAGAAATGAAGGAGAGGACAAAAGACAAGTCCAAACAACGGGAGAAGAAATCGTTACACTAGGAGCGTTCTTTTTCGCCATAGATCCGAGATTCTACACGGAGAGAAACGACCGCACCGGGCTGCACTCTCCAAATCTGGAAACGGCTCGCGAAACGGAGCTCCGGAGCTCCGTCAATGGCGGAATCTCCCTTCTTCTTCCTTGGCTCCTCCTTCTTTCTCTAGGGTTTGGAGAGAGAATGGCTTAGAGAATATGAGGTTTAACCCCCTCTCATCAGCCCTAATAGTCTCCCGCAACTAAACCTAGCCGTTGGATCAATTTCCAAAAGATTTGGACGGTCCGATCTTCTTCTCCGCTCAAAATCGCGGAACAGAATAAACAGGGCGCACGATCACAGGCGCACGGTCAGTGGTCGTGCGCGAAGAGGGAAATGGTCGTGCGCACTGTCCGAGACAGAACTCGATTTTCTTCTGAATTAACGCACGATCGCTGGCGCACGATCACTGGTCGTGCGCGAAGAGGACAATGGTCGTGCGCATAAGCCGAGACAGAACTCCGATTCTTTGCGGGTTACGCACGATCATTGGCGCACGATCACTGGTCATGCGCGAAGAGGACAATGGTCGTGCGCATTGACCTGATCTGGAATCTTGAGCCTATCCTGAGCGCAACACTACCATTCCGCCTACCTCGCTGAACCACGATCTTTGGGGTGTTACAAGCTGTTGGAACCATAGCTTTTGATTTGAGTTAGGATCCATCCTTTTGTTAAATCTAATAATTTAGATCAATCTAAATTAACACAAATTAAATATGATGGTATCGAATCGGAGAGTATACTTAAGCAAATAATATAAGTTCTCTACGTTCGACAAATGTCGAACGGCGCTCGACAAAATAGCCAGACAGCGCTCGACAAATATTCATCAGAACAGCGTTCGACAAATAGCGAACGACGCTCGACGAATCCAGTCAAAACAATTGGAGCGGGCAGGCATTCTCTGAAGGGCACTCGACAAACTCAATCCAGCCAGTCTCAGCGGTCGACAAGGGAAGACAATTGCTCAGCACATCAAAAGGCGCTCGACAAATCTTCAGAAAGGCGCTCGACAAATGCCGTTCAGTGCTCGACAAAGTCTAGCCAGAGCTCGACTAATATTTTATTTTGCTATCTTTCTTTATAATATTTAACTTAGCCGTTGCAGATCAATAAATACTATAGCCATTGCAGATCAGCTTTAATGAACAGAAACGGTAGGTTATCTTCTCAAGGAGTCAAATCATTGATGGAGACCTAAGCTCTTTCCTTCTTCCCGAGAGAAGAATTCAAATTAAGGACAAGGGTCCTCAGATTATAAAAAGAAGAAGAAAAAGGAGAAAGATGAGGATATGAAGTACACACACAACCAAAACACAGAGAGCAAAAATCTATTCTTTTCTTTGCTAACACTTTCCTGCAGATTACATACATCCTGAGACACAAATCACAACTACTTGCTCAGGATCATCACTGCACAAAAGGAAAGAAACTGTGTACAATCAAAAGGAGAGACCTCCAGAACTGTCATCCTTCTATATTAGACAGGGGGAGCTCTTCAACATAATATTCAGATCCATTCAACACCATATCAGGATCTTCAAGAGTCTTCTCATACAGAGAAGAACATTATATTTTCTGTTTTTCATTACTCTTTTTCCTTCCTCTCTTGTACAGGGTTATAACTCCCTTCAAAAGTTAATCTCGGTGACAGGGCACCTTAGCAAAAACCTGCAGTTTGGTTAGAGCACCTTATCAACAGCTCACCTGGTGAGAGGGCACCTTATCAACAACCTCCTAGTGGATTCCTACCAGTGGGTAGAAGAGTAGATGTACCCAGTTGAGGGGAACTACTATATTTCTCTGTGTCATTTGGATCGTTTTGGTTTGTTCATTATTTTATGTTTTATTTGTGTTATGCACTTTCACTGCTTGTGTTAATCATTCATAAAACAAACACATATAAATATACATGTCATTAAGTTTTGAAACCAAAACTTAATCAAGATCTTTTAATAAAGTAAATAAGAACTAAAACACTCCACTTTCAATTGGTATCAGAGGGTGTTGATTTTACCATTTCAATTTCTAGTATCTAATGCTTTCAATTAAAAACTCTTGTTTTTATCAGTATTAGAGAAGTTGATTTGTCACACAGGTTAACACCTGAAATCACAAAGATCATTTAGTTCTTAAATTTGCTTAAAAAAAGTTTTTTTTAATGATTCAAGTAAAATTTCTGTTTTCAGATCCACCTATACTTAATTTGGATAATTTTTCTTTATGGCAAGTCAGAATTAAGTTATATATGAATGCCATAGATGAAGAAATCTACAAATCTATCTTGACAGGGCCTGTTTATGTTGGGCTGATATATCTTCTTCAAAGAAAACTACCGAAATAAAACGTGGCAACAGAGAAACTGATGTCACTGCCCGTGTTTGCAAAATGAAGCCAGATAAATTCAAAGCTGGTACTGATGATGGGCGGACTGATAAACATAAAGAACCTTCCCCATCTACAGAACCTTCTCCATCCTCAAAAGCAGATGCCAAAGCCATGCAGATCTTGGCTCAGTCAGTGTCAAAAGACATTCTTCAAAAGCTTGAAGACTGCACCTCTGCAAGAGGAATCTGGACTCCCTCTCCAGGATGGTAAATAAACCTTCTTTCATCTCTTCAACTAATTGTATTTTTGATGCAGAACCATCAACAAACCTAAGTGAAGAAGAAGAAGAAGAAGAAGAACTTAGAGCTAGAGCTTTCTGCATGATGGCCATATATGGTGGTTCACATCAAATCCCCGATGCAGAAGCTAAATCAGAAAAGGTAAATGAGGTAAAATTAACTCCCAACTCTACCTCTATTACTTTCAAATCTAATTTTAAAATAACCATTTCTGAAAAAGAAATCTTAAAAGAAATAACAGAAATAAAAATTTTAAACAAATCTTTCAGGGCAAGCACAACTAATGGGAGAAATCTCAAAATGCAAGCCAAAAGGTTTGAACAAATTCCTAAAAAATCAAATTTATATTTTAATGAAATAAAAAGGCTAATATATGCTAAACCTTTCAACTCTAATAAAATTCAAAGAAGTTTTCTAATTAATAAGTTTCTCACCATTAAACTCCATCCCAATTCAAACAGCAAATCTAAAATTTACATGGATTGTTTCCATCATAAAAACTATGTTAAGACAACTTTGTATTCTTACAGACTTCTCCAAGTCAGTTTGAGCATTCTACTGTAGCTGCATTGATCAGTATTGATCATAGCACTGAGTGTGAGTCTCTTCTGATAAGGGGATTCTATGAGAAAGAAAATGTCTGCAATGTTTTTATAATCTAAAGCATTCCTTAAAATCCATTAATAGTTGTAGCAATTCAAGATATTAAAAACATATTAACTCAAATCTAGATCAAATGAGTTGCTTAAATAAAATAATTTAAAGAGTCTACAGAAGAAAATTGAAAACTAAAACCAAGTGAGAGAGAAAAGGAGAACATCAGAGAAGCCAAGTGAGAGAGAAAATGAGAAACACAAATCTCAAACAAGACTTAAATCTGTGATGAGTACTTTCTGTACTCATCTTTTAGTATTATTTTAATATAGTTTTAAATTGAATTTATATAATTTTTATGTATTTTCTTATTTAATCTGTTCCTTTTTAATCTCTTAAACTAATTTAAGCTTATTTTATGTTTTGCTGGTTTTCTGGGCACTTTGAGTAAAAATCCAAAGTACACGCCCAAGGTCACGGGTGTGACCAGGGGCGTGACAGTCAAAGATGTGTTCCATACCCAATTCCTCCACCAGGGAGCGTTCCGTGAAGAATTCGCCAAGTACACGCCCCAAGTCACGGGCGTGACCAAGGGCGTGACCCAGTGTCATGGCCGCGACTCGCCACAGCATCCAGAGCACGCCTGCCACGTCATTTAAAGTTACATGCCCCAGGTCATGGGCGTGACCTCGGGCGTGACATCAGGTCACGGGCGTGACTCGCCCCGCGCTTCTTCCCGCCAGAGTTTCCCGCCAGCAGCACTATTTCAAGATTACACGCCCCAGGTCACGGGCGTGACCTAGGGCGTGACACGGCCGAAATGCTCGCAATTACTCCAGAAGGCGCCCACTCCGCTGCTGCTTCGATCACGCCCCTTACACGCCCTTGGTCACGGGCGTGACCAAGGGCGTGTAACCTCAACTTTTCAGCTATAAAAAGCCAGCTTCAGTAGATGTTCAAGGATGAATTTTGGGAGTTCTAAGTTTATTTTCTTGCACTGCTTTCATTCTTAAGCTTGTAATCTTCTTTCTTAGCTTGCACTTTCATTTCAGGTTTGTAATTTCTTGTTTCCTAGTTGTAATTTCCCTTTCAATTAATAAAATAGCACTTTTACTCTTATTCTACTCTCAATCTTCATTATGCACCTCTTGTATTTCATCAATTCCTCCATCTCCATGAGTAGCTAAATTTCATTAGTACTCGGCCGAGATGATCTAAGGAAAATATAATTCATAATTCAGTTTAGAACTTCTTTTTCTCTTATTTAGACCACTTAAGATTTATCCTTGAATTTATATTGATTGAGATTATATTATCGATATATAATCTCATTCTTGTTTTCGTAGTCAAATAATCGAGAGGTTTTGAGTTCGAATCGATCGCTTCAAGGATAAAGAGATTTGAATGCACTCCTCGAGAGAGGATGGCATAAATCTCCCGGATTGGAGTTATATCCAATAGAGGGGTTCACTTCGATAAAGCGAGCTTTAGGGGTTTCGATTCTAGAACGAGAGTTCGATCGATCAACCTAAACTCAGTTAGGCGTATCCTCGAGAGAGGTACGTTCATAAATCAGGAACCTCCACGGTCAAGCATTTCTTTTAAAGAGGATTAGAAGTTTTATTTCTGTATTTTTTTTTAAGGTGATTCAAGGTTGAGTACTAACCTTTAATTCATTAATTTAAATAAGCTATTTCTCTTTTTTCGCAACCAACCAACCACAAATTCTATTCGATAAAATAATAGAGATTTTCCGAAGTAAGAGTATTCAACCGCCCCGAGTTTAATACGACCTTGTTTTGATAACCTATACTATATTCGATACGGTACACTTGCCGTTGTCGTTTGCTGGCATAGTTTTGTCCATCAAGTTTTTGGCGCCGTTGCCGGGGAACACGGTTGATATTTCGAAAAAAGAAATATTTATTAATTTTATCGTTCTATTTCTTCTCCCCCTTTTTTCTTTAAAATTTAAAAAAAAAAAATTTAAAAAAGCGCAATCTAAATTCTCGGAAAGGACGCTTTGGGCTTAAATTCCCATCACAGCCTCTAGTACCTTGCAAACCCTTCACCGGGTAGATCTTGGGAAGTCCGGGACTAATTTAACCCGCTTTTTCAAAAAATATATATAATAAAAATATTTTTAAAAAAATAAAAATTTCCATTCATTCGAGTAAAGGTTGTTACTTTTTTATTTTTTTTATGAAAGAATCTGAATTGGCCGTTAAGGTTGCCGAGCTTCGACACCAAATTGAGCTCTTACAAGTCGCGCGAAGACGCCAATTTAGTTGTCATTATTATGGTGTGCCTCATCAAAGTGAGGAATTTTATTTACATTCTTATTCTCAAAATAATTATTATGAAAATAATTATCCTCAATATTATGAAAATAATTTTGATAATAACTACGATCATAATTTTTCATCTTTTAATAAATTTTCAAACTTTGATGAAACTAATTTTTCAAATTTTAATGAAAATAATTTTTCGGCATTTAATAATTGTTCTTCTAGCTCCGAAGTAGACTACTCCTCGTGGCAAGCTCACACGGATAGTTCTCGGAGCAATGAAGATAAATCTTTAGTTCCGAATTATTGTTTTCCTTCTTATACAACGCTGTCTTCGTTCTCTAATTTGGGGGAAATTTCGCCAATTCATATAGATACTTCCCCCCAAAATTTAGAGGAAAATATCATTTCGTCTAGTGTTTTCTCTAATTTTCACGAGAATAATTTTTCGGCTTCTAATAATTTTTCTTCTATCCCCGAAGTAGATTATTCTTGGTGGCAAGGTCACCCGGATAGTTTACGGGGCGATGAAGATAAACTTTTAGAACCGAATTCTTGTTCTTCTTCTTTTGCGCAGCAACCTTCGTACTCTAATTTTGGGGAATGTCCGCCGATTCAAATAGATACTACCCCCCAAATTTTAGAGGAAAATTTTATTTGTACTAGTATTTTTTCTCCACCTTTGGATGATTTAGTTATGGAGGAACATGTGGTTTCATGTAATCCCATAACTTCTTTTACCGAAGATGAAGAAAAATTACTTTACCAAGAATTTCTTAAAGTTATGGGCACCCCTGATGAAATAGAAGAAGAACAAGTTTCTTCCCCTACTTCACCCGGATTTTATTTTCTTTGTCATGAATACTCGCGAATTTCTTCTATCCAACCAAAAATTCATGAAAATTTAGTCCGAAAATTTAATTCCGCTTGATAATACACTTGATTTTTCTAAAGAAATAACTATTATAGAAAAGGAACAACCAGAGCTTAATCATTTATTTTCGCAAGCGCCTCCTCCTTGCGAAATATTATCTGACAAGTTTAATTGTGATTCTCTTTATACTAATAATTTCCAGGTCAAAGATGAGCCGTTGCTACCCCAATTAATTAATGATCCATATGCCGCCCATCTTTATAAATTCAAATCACCTCATGTATGTATAGGTGATTTGGATTTACATATTCAAGTTCAAGGACAAAAGGAGAATCACAAGATAAACGGAGGAGTAGCCGGGCGACTGACGCCGGCACATTCACCCACGCGTGAATTAGGGGAGTTGCCTGTCCACTTCTCTTTTTATTTTCTATTTTCCTAACAATAACCGTCTAGCTTAAATACGGGAAAAAGAAAGCGCTCTTGGGAGGCACCCCTTGCTTATCTTTAATTTCAGTTTTACAAAAATTAATTTTCAAGTGTTCTTCATACTTAGTTTTAAACATTGGGGACAATGTTTAATTTTAAGTATGGGGGTGTAGCTTAGCTTTTCTTGTATTTTTTTATTTGAAAAAAAAAATATATATATATATATAAAACTTATAAAAATCTAATTTCTTGGAAAGGGCGCTTTGGGCTTGAATTCCCATCACAGCTCCTAGTACCTTGCGAACCCTTCACCGGTAGCCCTTGGGAAGTCCAAGAAATAATAAAAAAAAATAATAAATACGCCTGGCCTTGTTGTTTTTAATGTTCTAGAAATTTAGTTTGAGGTACGATTATAAGAATTCCTACATTTTTAATTTAGCTAATTATTTTATTTGATCAGAATTTGTTAAATCTAAATTTGAAGTAATTTAGTTTTAAGAAACACTTTATGTTTTTAATTCGATTAGAGAGTTAATTTAGCATTACTTCTCCGTTTAATTTTAAATAGCTTCACTTTGTGGTAAATTGCCTAAACATCTTTAGATTTTTTTTGTTATATTCACTTTTAACTTTAAGATCTTAGGAAATCTCATTCCACTAAAATGTTGCTCTCAAAATAATTTAATTTATAAACTAGAAGTATTTCTCCCCCCTCACCCTTTGTTGGCAAATAAAAAAAATGTAGAAAAAGATCATATGTCATGGAAATAAGAGGATAAAATTCATTATTTCCTAAAACATATGCACCCAAAATCATTTAAAAGATTATATGTCATGATGTAAGAGGATAAAATTCATTACATCTAAAACATATAGATTTTGGGTTTTTGATTGAAGAGAATTGTTAAAAGATTATATGGCATGGAAAATAAGAGGATAAAATTCATTATTTTCCTAAACATATACAATTTTGTAATCAAATGAGGTGAGAGGATAAAATTCATCACCTCTATTCAAGAACTCTTCATTTGCCATTTCGTTCAAACCAATCCCTAGCCAATTTCATTGTTTCTAGTCCTAAACTAAATTATTGAGAGAGCAGTATTTTAGTAGGTGTCTTTTCCTTAAGCTTCTTTTATGTTAAAGTGTCTATAATTTCAATCTAATTTTGTTTGAAAATTTCTATAATTTTGATTGCTAAATAGTTATCTTGAGAAGTAGTTAGCTAAACAAATTTCTCTTTTTAAATTATCAACATAACTTATGACTTAATTCTTGAATTCCTAAAATTTGCCTTTAACTTATTCATGGTTTAATAAAATTTTAGTTAATTAGAAATAATATCGATATCTTGTAATTCTTTCCTCACTCTTTTGCTCTGGAATAGCAAAAACTCAAGTATGGGGGTGTTTGATGAGTACTTTCTGTACTCATCTTTTAGTATTATTTTAATATAGTTTTAAATTGAATTTATATAATTTTTATGTATTTTCTTATTTAATCTGTTCCTTTTTAATCTCTTCAACTAATTTAAGCTTATTTTATGTTTTGCTGGTTTTCTGGGCACTTTGAGTAAAAATCTAAAGTACACGCCCAAGGTCACGGGCGTGACCAGGGGCGTGATAGTCAAAGATGTGTTCCAGACCCAATTCCTCCACCAGGGAGCGTTCCATGAAGAATTCGCCAAGTACACGCCCCAAGTCACGGGAGTGACCAAGGGCGTGACCCAGTGTCACGGCCGCGACTCGCCACAACATCCAGAGCACGCCTGCCACGTCATTTAAAGTTACACGCCCCAGGTCACGGGCGTGACCTCGGGCGTGACATCAGGTCACGAGCGGGACTCGCCCCGCGCTTCTTCCCGCCAGAGTTTCCCGCCAGCAGCACTATTTCAAGATTATACGCCCCAGGTCACGGGCGTGACCTAGGGCGTGACACGGCCGAAACGCTCGCAATTACTCCAGAAGGCGCCCTCTCCGCTGCTGCTTCGATCACGCCCCTTACACGCCCTTGGTCAAGGGCGTGTAACCTCAACTTTTTAGCTATAAAAAGCCAGCTTCAGCAGATGTTCAACGACGAATTTTGGGAGTTCTAAGTTTATTTTCTTGCACTGCTTTCATTCTTAAGCTTGTAATCTTCTTTCTTAGCTTGCACTTTCATTTCAGGTTTGTAATTTCTTGTTTCCTAGTTGTAATTTCACTTTCAATTAATAAAATAGCACTTTTACTCTTATTCTACTCTCAATCTTCATTATGCACCTCTTGTATTTCATCAATTCCTCCATCTCCATGAGTAGCTAAATTTCATTAGTACTCGGTCGAGATGATCCAAGGAAAATATAATTCATAATTCAGTTTAGAACTTCTTTTTCTCTTATTTAGATCGCTTAAGATTTATCCTTGAATTTATATTGATTGAGATTATATTATCGATATATAATCTCATTCTTGTTTTCGTAGTCAATAATCGAGAGGTTTTGAGTTCGAATCGATCACTTCAAGGATAAAGAGATTTGAATGCACTCCTCGAGAGAGGACGACATAAATCTCCCGGATTGGAGTTATATCCAATAGAGGGGTTCACTTCGATAAAGCGAGCTTTAGGGGTTTCGATTCTAGAACAAGAGTTCGATCGATCAACCTAAACTCAGTTAGGCGTATCCTCGAGAGAGGTACGTTCATAAATCAGGAACCTCCACGGTCAAGCATTTCTTTTAAAGAGGATTAGAAGTTTTATTTCTGTATTTTTTTGTAAGGTGATTCAAGGTTGAGTACTAACCTTTAATTCATTAATTTAAATAAGCTATTTCTCTTTTTTCGCAACCAACCAACCACAAATTCTATTCGATAAAATAATAGAGATTTTCCGAAGTAAGAGTATTCAACCGCCCCGAGTTTAATACGACCTTGTTTTGATAACCTATACTACATTCGATACGCTAGACTTGCCGTTGTCGTTTGCGGGCATAGTTTTGTCCATCAATCTGTATAAAGGTTGCTGCAATTAAAAATTTTAAATAGGCTGAAATTAAAAATTTTAACTTCAAGAAATGAGCTGCTGCAACTGAAAATTCTAAAAGCCATTTTAAGATTACCAGGTCACTAGTTTTAATTTGATCCCAACTCAAATAGGGGGAGATTGTTGGAACCATAGCTTTTGATTTGAGTTAGGATCCATCCTTTTGTTAAATCTAATAATTTAGATCAATCTAAATTAACACAAATTAAATATGATGGGATCGAATCGGAGAGTATACTTAAGCAAATAATATAAGTTCTCTACGTTCGACAAATGTCGAACGACGCTCGACAAAATAGCCAGACAGCGCTCGACAAATATTCATCAGAACAGCTTTCGACAAATAGCGAACGACGCTCGACGAATCCAGTCAAAACAATTGGAGCGGGCAGGCATTCTCTGAACGGCACTCGACAAACTCAATCCAGCTAGTCTCAGCGGTCGACAAGTGAAGACAATTGCTCAGCACATCAAAAGGCGCTCGACAAATCTTCAGAAAGGCGCTCGACAAATGCCGTTCAGTGCACGACAAATTCTAGCCAGAGCTCGACTAATATTTTATTTTGCTATCTTTCTTTATAATATTTAACTTAGCCGTTGCAGATCAATAAATACTATAGCCGTTGCAGATCAGCTTTAATGAACAGAAACGGCAGGTTATCTTCTCGAGGAGTCAAATCATTGATGGAGACCTAAGCTCTTTCCTTCTTCCAGAGAGAAGAATTCAAATTAAGGACAAGGGCCCTCAGATTATAAAAAGAAGAAGAAAAAGGAGAAAGATGAGGATATGAAGTACACACACAACCAAAACACAGAGAGCAAAAATCTATTCTTTTCTTTGCTAACACTTTCCTGCAGATTACATACATCCTGAGACACAAATCACAACTACTTGCTCAGGATCATCACTGCACAAAAGGAAAGAAATGTGTACAATCAAAAGAAGAGACCTCCAGAACTGTCATCCTTCTATATCAGACAGGGGGAGCTCTTCAACATAATATTCAGATCCATTCAACACCATATCAGGATCTTCAAGAGTCTTCTCATACAGAGAAGAACATTATATTTTCTGTTTTTCATTACTCTTTTTCCTTCCTCTCTTGTACAGGGTTATAACTCCCTTCAAAAGTTAATCTCGGTGACAGGGCACCTTAGCAAAAACCTGCAGTTTGGTTAGAGCACCTTATTAACAGCTCACCTGGTGAGAGGGCACCTTATCAACAACCTCCTAGTGGATTCCTACCAGTGGGTAGAAGAGTAGATGTACCCAGTTGAGGGGAACTACTATATTTCTCTGTGTCATTTGGATCGTTTTGGTTTGTTCATTGTTTTATGTTTTATTTGTGCTATGCACTTTCACTGCTTGTGTTAATCATTCATAAAACAAACACATATAAATATACATGTCATCAAGTTTTGAAACCAAAACTTAATCAAGATCTTTTAATAAAGTAAATAAGAACTAAAACACTCCACTTTCAGAAGCCAAAGTCTGACGAAGCTGGATGGGGAGGAGCCTTTGCGGCTAATATGACGGAGATGCTCGTTAAGGCCTTGGCTGCCATCAACTTCGAAAAGGATTGGATTGTTGATTCAGGGTGTGGACATCATCTCACTGGGGATGAATCAAAGTTCTCTTCTTTGGCGCCTTACTCAGGTAATGATGCTATCATTACGGCTGATAATTCTGTTCATGCAGTAGAACAAGAAGGTGTTATCTCCCTGAGAAGTGATAAGGGTCCACTCACTTTGAGGAGTGTTTATCACGTGCCTGGTATGAGGAAGAATCTCTTCTCTGTGACCAATGCGGTCGATGCCAGTTATCACGTTCTGTTTGGCCCAACAGAAGTGAAGTTTCTTAAAACTCAACCGCAGATAAGGGGGGATGTTATCCACATTGGAAAGAGGGTGAAGGACTTGTTCGTGTTATCGACAAGTACTTATGTTGATAAGATGAAGACCAACGATAGCGCAGCTATCTGGCATGAAAGGTTGGGGCATGTTGGCATGGACAAATTGAAGGCTATGACAGTAAGGGGCCTTGTCAAGGGCTTGCCTAGCTTGTCCTCTTTTGGAGACGGTCATGTTTGTGCTGGATGTTAGTTTGGTAAGTCTCATCGACTTCCATTTGATAAATCGCAAACTAGATGCAAAGCGCCGTTGGAATGCATCCACGGTGATTTGATGGGACTGACAGCCACCCCAAGCCTTGGAGGCAATAGATATATGTTGGTGTTGATTGACGATTACACCAGATATGTCTGGGTGTACTTCTTAAAAGAGAAGTCAGAAGCCTTTGCAAAATTTGTGGAGTTCAAGGAGCTGGTGGAAGGTCGGTTAGGCCTGCGGTTGAAGAAATTGAGAACTGACAATGGTGGGGAGTTCACCTCTGGTGAGTTCTCAAGTTTTTGTAGGAAACATGATGTTCGGAGAGAGCTCACTTGTGCCCATACTCCACAGCAGAATGGCATTGCGGAGAGGAAGATCCATCATCTGACGGAAACCTGCAAATGCTGGCTTCATATCAAGAGTATCCCAAAGTCTTTTTGGGCGGAGGGAATGTCTTGTGCGGCTTACGTCATCAACAAAATGCCTCTAAGTCCTATCAACATGAAGACCCCTCACAAACTGATGTTCAAGGAGAAACCAAGTGTTGCACACCTTCGGGTGTTCGGGTCAACCTGCTATGTGCATATTTCTGATGCTCTTCGGACAAAGCTAGATGCGAAAGCAAGGAAGCTAGTCTTTGTTGGGTATGATGAGCAGAAGAAAGGATGGAGGTGCATGGATCCTGAGATACGGAGATCAGTGGTATCTCGGGATGTGGTGTTCGATGAAGTGACTTCCTACAAGGGGAGTTCAGGAGTTGAACTACCAGAGAGCAGGGTTGATGAAGCAGAGAAAGCTGCAGGAAGTCTTCAAGTGGAGTTTCCTGTTTCACCAGGAGCTCCAGCTGTGTCAAGCTCTGAGATGGAGGCTTCAGGTTCTGGAAGCAGGGGGAGCAATGCTCCAAGTTCGTCTGGTAGAGGAGCTTGCACAGAAGAAGCAGTTAATAATCCAAGCATATTGAGATTAATAATCCAGTCTGTCACGTGAGGACCAAGCATATTGAGATCGAGCACCATTTCATTCGTGAAAAGGTGTTGGGAGGATCTCTTATGGTCGAGCATGTTCGGAGTGCGGACAATGTCGTAGACATCTTCACAAAGCCGCTGGCGAAGGGACCGTTTACACGGTTGCGGAGTTTACTCGGGCTTGTCTCCACTTCCCACTTCAAGGGGGAGTGTTGAAATTTTGAAGTGAAGTGGAGGAGACTGGGCGGTCTGATTTTGGGAGACCGCCAAGACCGCGCGGCTTGTTCTTGCATCTGTTCTGTAGGTCTGGCTCTGCATGGTTGCTCTGGCGGTCTGCTGGTTCTGCCGGTCTATTCCTTGTAGCTGTGGTCTGTTCCCGAGTTGTTCTGCTGGTTGGCCTGCCTTCCTTGTTGGAAGACCGGGCGGGTTGTTCTTATATGACCGCCTGTTCGGGCGGTCTGTCCCGGCGATCTAGCGACTTGTCTGAAGTCGGCTAGATGGTTCCTGGTTTGCTCCTGGTGGTCTAAGGAAGGAGTACCTTTGTGACCGCGCGGCTTGTGCGCGGTCTCGTGTTCGCGCGACCTGTGCACGATCTTGTCTGCTGATCTGCGTCTTGGTCGGATGATCGTCCAAGAGGTCTAATCGCGCGGTCTGCCTTATGTGATCGCTGGCAATCTGACGGGTGGTGATTGTATCTCTCCTGTGCGGTGACGACAACCGTCTACCCGCCTATAAATAGAGGTGCAGGGCTTGTCATTCCTAACGAGAACTGTAAGAACTGAGCCTGGGTTAATTCGTGCGGTCTCACTTTGAGGTCGGGCGGTCTCGGAAGCGAGCTGACTATTTGTTGTGTTCGCAGGTTTGCGATCAGCAGGTTGCGGTCTTCTTCCTTGGTGATTCCCAGCGCTTGAATAAACAGTTCGACAGTGGTCTGTCTGCGAACTAGTTTATGTTCATTCTTGTGTTGTTCGCAGCGAGCTCAGCGATCAGGCGACCTTCAGCGGTTAGGCGATCTGAGTTGCGGTCTGGCGACAGCTTCAGTTCTTCGTTCCAATAAGCTCCAGTTCGTGCGGTCTGAGGTGCGGTCTTGCAGTGCTGGCAGTCTGTCCAGTTTCTGTTCGTGCGATCTCAGGTCAAGTCGGGCGACTTCTGGAGTCGAGCGGGCTGTGCGGTCTCAGCTTGTCTAGCCGCCAGATTTGTTTTGGTGTGTTTTGTTCTTCTCGTCTCCGTGATTCTGATGAATCATGTCTCGTCATGTATGCCTCGCAATGTAAATAAAGATTGTGTTTCAATAAAGTTTCTTGTGTTGCTGTGTGGCATTGTGGTTGTTTGTCTTTAACTCAGTTGATGCAACTCCTGCTTACTCCTAAACGATTCAAATCAAAAAATTTAACAGGCAGTCGGTCCCATCAAATCACCGTGAATGCACTCCAACGGTGCTTTACATCTTGTTTGTGATTTATCAAATGGAAGTCGATGAGACTTACCAAACTGACATCCCGCACAAACATGACCGTCTCCATAGGAGGACAAGCTAGGCAAGCTGAAAGTGACAATTGATATCCTCTGATGAGGGTGATTGACAAAATCAACCTGCTTTGATACCAATTGAAAGGAGAGTTTAGTTCTTATTTATGTTATTAAAACTCTTGTTTAAGTTTGCTTTCAAAGTAAGTGATATATATAAATATATATGATGTTTGCTGATTGCTGATTGAGAGATAAAATCAAATAGTAGAAGCATATAAAAATATCACAGCAATAATAAGAAATTAAACAACAAGCAAACCAAGCAATCCAGATGACACAAGATATATAGTAGTTCCCCTCAACTGGGTACATCTACTCTTCTACCCACTAGTAGGAATCTACTAGGAGGTTGTTGATAAGGTGCCCTCACACCAAGGTGATTTTGATAAGGTGTCCACACACCAATGGGAGTTTTGATCAGGTGCCCAATTCACCTATAAGCTTTTGATAAGGTGCTTATAAACCAAGCTACAGGTTTTTGCTAGGGTGCCCTGTCACCGGGAGTAAACTTTTGAAGGGTGTTTTAACCCTTTACAAGATGGGAAGAAATAAAAGAAAATAGAAAAGATTATGATGTTCTTCTCTTTTGCTGAGAAAACTTTTGATGAATATGTTGAAGAGAGCTCCCCCTGTCTGATGTAGTTTGATGATAGCTTATGGAGGCTCCTTCTCTTGATTCCAAATCCTCTGTTCTTCTTCTTGCAGTTTTGGATCCCTGAGCAAATGATAGTGTTTGATGTCTCAGGTTGTATATGATCTGCAAGAAAGGGATTAGGCAAAAAGAAGATAATATATTTGGATATATTCTTCTTTTTGCTCTGTTCTTCTTCTTCTCTTTTTCCTGTACAGCAAGATGTAATATATTCTGTGTGTAATCTTCCTACTTTATTGTACAACAATATAAACTATATATATAATCCATCTGATTTGAATTCTTGCCGACAGAAGAGGAAAGAATATAATAACTCTTTTATTTAGCAGATCCTCGAGAACATAAGTTGTCGTCTTTGGCTTCTGCAATGGCTATATTGATTAATGCTGCAATGGCTGGATTATTAAATCAACACTATATTTATAGCAATATATAAAATATGATAAATAAAATATTGCTTTAATAAAGTCTGACAACAAATATATATTTTAGTCACGCTAAAGGATATAAAATAAATGCTGCAGAAATTCATCGACCTCAGCTCGTCATTCGTCGGGCTGAGCTCGCCAAATGATATTCTGAGCATTGATTAAATGCAGAGAACTTTCGTCGAGCGCTGCTCGTCATTCGTCGACCGCTGTCCGGATTTCGTCGACCGCTGCTTCCCTGCTGTAAATTGTCGAGCGCTGCTAAAGAAATAATCTGTTCGTCGGGCGCCGTTCGACGTTTGTCGAACGTAGGCAATATGTGTTATTTTTATTTCTTCTCTTATATTATCTTATATTAATTTCTCTTATAATATTTTCTCTTATATTATTTAGCCTATTATTATATATATATATATTGGTATATTATTTATATATATATATTATTTTCAACCTTTTATTTATATGTCTATTTGCAGCCTTCTTTCTTAATGATAATTAATCTAAGTTATAATATATATTATGATGTATACTTAGATGCTAAAGGTGGATCCTAACTCAAATCAAAACTAAGGTTCCAACAATCTCCCCCTATTTGAGTTGGGATCCTAATCCAAATTAAGACTAGGTTCTAATAATCTCCCCCTATTTTGTTTAGGATTCCTAAGCATAAAAAGTATTGAGCTGCTTAAGGGTTAGAGATTTTTATATTTCTTTTGAAAAACTAAGCAATTCTGATTTCCTAAATCTTGATTTAAACAGAAATTTAAATGAAATGAATTGCTGGCTGTTTAATAGATTCTAGGAATTTTAAAATCAGAAATACAAAGTCTGATAGCTTCTTTCTATAGAATCCCCTTTAATCAGAAGAGACTCACACTCAGTGCTAAGATCATTTCTGATCAATAATGCTCAACATGATTTTAGGAGAAAAATCTGTAAGAAATTGAAGTCTATCTGACTTGTTTTTAAGATAGAAAATTCAAAGAAATTTAAAACTGCTGTTTTAATTTAATTATAATTTAAGTAAAAACATTATACTGTTAAAACAAAATTGCCTTATATATAGGTATGTTGGCCATTTTATTTCATTGAAATACAAATTTAAAAATTTTCTTTGATGTTGCTGAACAAGCATAATTTCTTTTTCTTTACAATTCTGTTTGAAGTTTTCAGCCTTAATGAACTTATTTAATAAGCAAATAATTTGTTCTGTTGCTATTTTAAAATTTTCTTGAGGTTTGTTATAATCAGAAGTCAAAATAATTATTTTTAACTCTTTTCTAACTTTATTTTCAGCAATTATTACATCTGTATAATGAGATTGAAAACAGATTTAACATCAGATTTAAAGGGATTAGAGGTAAAATTAAAGTTTGAAGGTACCTCTACCTCTGTTACCATTTCTGCTTCAGATTCAGCATCCGATATGTAGTTTGAGCCATAAATTGCCATCATGCAAAAGTTTCTGGCTTTTTGATCTTCCTTGTCTTCTTCTTCAGTTAGAGTAACTGATGGTTCTGCATCAAAAATGATGTTAGATGAAGAGGAAGAAGATGGTTTATTTACCATCCTTGAGAGGGAGTGCCAGATGCTCTTTGCTGAAGTGCAATCAGCCACTTTTTGAAGAATGTCATCAGACATTGATTTAGCCAATATTTCCATGGCTATGACATCAGCACTGATCAACTTTTCTTGATCATCTGTTGAAGAAGTTGAAGATGTAGTTCTTGTCAAAACAGATTTGTAGATATCTTCATCTATTGCATTCATATATAATCTGATTCTAACTTGCCATAAATCAAATTTATCCAAATTACATAAAGGTGGATTTGAAAAAGTAAAATCTTCTAGTGCCATCAAATTTTTTGAAAAACCTTTTTACAACAAAACAAAATAAGAACTAAGTGATCTTTGTGATTTCAGGTGTTAGCCTGTGTGCAAAATCAACTTCCTCTGATACCAGTTGAAAGGGGTTCAATTGAGTATCAGGTGCAAGAAATTGAAAAAATAATATTAGCCTCCTCTCATACCAATTGAAAGTGACAATTGATATCCTCTGATGAGGGTGATTGATAAAATCAAACTGCTTTGATACCAATTGAAAGGAGAGTTTAGTTCTTATTTATGTTATTAAAACTCTTATTTAAGTTTTCTTTCAAAGTAAGTGATATATATAAATATATATGATGTTTGCTGATTGCTGATTGAGAGATAAAATCAAACAGTAGAAGCATATAAAAATATCACAGCAATAATAAGAAATAAAACAACAAGCAATCCAGATGACACAAGATATATAGTAGTTCCCCTCAACTGGGTACATCTACTCTTCTACCCACTGGTAGGAATCCACTAGGAGGTTGTTGATAAGGTGCCCTCACACCAAGGTGATTTTGATAAGGTGTCCACACACCAATGAGAGTTTTGATCAGGTGCCCAATTCACCTATAAGCTTTTGATAAGGTGCTTATAAACCAAGCTGCAGGTTTTTGCTAAGGTGCCCTGTCACCGGGAGTAAACTTTTGAAGGGAGTTTTAACCCTTTACAAGATGGGAAGAAATAAAAGAAAATAGAAAAGATTATGATGTTCTTCTCTTTTGTTGAGAAGACTCTTGATGAATATGTTGAAGAGAGCTCCCCCTGTCTGATGTAGTTTGATGACAGCTTGTGGAGACTCCTTCTCTTGATTCCAAATCCTCTGTCCTTCTTCTTGCAGTTTTGGATCCCTGAGCAAATGATAGTGTTTGATGTCTCAGGTTGTATATGATCTGCAAGAAAGGGATTAGGCAAAAAGAAGATAATATATTTGGATCTGTTCTTCTTTTTGCTCTGTTCTTCTTCTTCTCTTTTTCCTGTACATCAAGATGTAATATATTCTGTATGTAATCTTCTTACTTTATTGTACAGCAATATAAACTATATATATAATCTGTCTGATTTGAATTCTTGCTGACAGAAGAGGAAAGAATATAATATCTCTTTTATTTAGCAGATCCTCGAGAACATAAGTTGCCGTCTTTGGCTTCTACAACGACTATATTAATTAATGCTACAACGGCTGGATTGTTAAATCAACAATATATTTATAGCAATATATAAATAGGATAAATAAAATATTGCTTTAATAAAGTCTGACAGCAAATATATATTTTAGTCACGCTAAAGGATATAAAATAAATGCTACACAAATTCATCAACCTCAACTCGTCATTCGTCGGGCTGAGCTCGCCAAATGATATTCTGAGCATTGATTAACTGCAGAGAACTTTCGTCGAGCGCTGCTCGTCATTCGTCAATCGCTGTTCGGATTTCGTCGACCGCTGCTTCCCTGTTGTAAATTGTCGAGCACTGCTAGAGAAATAATCTGTTCGTCGGGCACCGTCCGACGAATGCTGAGCGCCGTTCGACGTTTGTCGAACGCAGGCAATATGTGTTATTTTTATTTCTTCTCTTATATTATCTTATATTAATTTCTCTTATAATATTTTCTCTTATATTATTTAGCCTATTATTATATATATATTTTTCTTAGTATATTATATATATATATATATTATTTTCAGCCTTTTATTTATATGTCTATTTGCAGCCTTCTTTCTTAATGATATTTAATCTAAGTTATAATATATATTATGATGTATACTTAGATGCTAAAGGTGGATCCTAACTCAAATCAAAACTAAGGTTCCAATAATCTCCCCTATTTGAGTTGGGATCCTAATCCAAATTAAGACTAGGTTCTAACACAAGCCCTTGACAAGGCCCCTTACCGCCATAGCCTTCAATTTGTCCATGCCTACATGCCCCAACCTTTCATGCCAGATAGTCGCGCTATCATTGGTCCTCATCTTGTCAACATAGGTACTTTTCGATAAAACGAACAAGTCCTTTACCCGCTTTCCAACATGAATTACATCTCCCTTTATCTCCGGTTGAGTTTTAAGAAACTTCACTTCTGTTGGGCCAAACAGAATGTGATAACCGACATCGACCACATTGGTCACAGAGAAGAGATTCTTCTTCATACCCGGCACGTGATAAACACTCCTCAATGTGAGTGGACCCTTATCACTCCTCAGAGAGACAACACCTTCTTGTTCTACTGCATGAACAGAATGATCAGCCGTAATGATTACATCGTTACCTGAGTAACGCGCCAAAGAAGAGAACTTTGATTCATCCCATGTGAGATGATGTCCACACCCTGAATCCACGATCCAATCCTCTTCGAAGTTGATAGAAGCCAAGGCCTTAATTGGCATCGCCGTCATATTGGTCGCAAAGGCTACTCCTCATCCAGCTTCATCAGACTTTGGCTTCTCCTTCTCCACTGCATGTCCTGGCTGAAGATTAACCCTGCAATCCTTCTTGAAGTGGCCGATCTTAATGCACCTGAAGCACCTTGGTCCCTCTCCCTTCTTCTTCCCATCAGACTTAGGAGCATAACCCCTATCCAGCTGACCTGAAGTAGAGGGTCCATCATGACCTGGCTTCTTCTTTTCCCTCTTCTTCTTTTTCTTCCCAGAGAACAACACATCGCTATCTCCCCCAGAGATAGAAGTCCCCGCCATTTGTCTTGCCAAACTTTCATGCGAAGCAAGTAAGTTTTCCAGCTCCAACAGAGATGGCTGATTTGCCCAACCCTGAACTGACGTCACAAAGGCAAGATACTCCTTCTGCAACCCGCGGATGATATGCCTCTTCAGTTTTGCCTCCAAGATGGGCTCATCAGGGTCCAATGCAGAAATCTTTGCTGTGAGGTTCTTCATCTTGAGAAAGAAAGTAGAGATGGAAAGATCACCTTGAGAGGCCTTCACCAACTCATTTTCAAGAAACTGTAGCTGAGTTACATTCTTCTTTTTGAACAGCCCGTCCAAAGACGTCCAAATCTCAGCAGCAGAATTACATCCAATGATGTGATCGAATAGCTCTGGTGAGATAGCCCTGTTGAGTGTGAACTCTGCCTTTGCATTAGTCCTCCTCAAAAGTCTCACCTCTGCCATATTATCTCCTGTTAGATGAACTTCTTGTGTGTCTTCTCCTCCAACTATATCCCATAGATCCTCGCCAAGCAAATAACTCTCCATACACGACTTCCACTTCTTGAAGTTAGTCGATGTAAGGAGTTCAATACCAAGCCCTCTTGCGTATCCAGCTTCCATGGCAAACTATGTGGTTTCTTCTTCACAAAGACGATGGCAACTCAAGTTGAACACTGCTTATCCACTCCAACAACCTCCCTCTGATACGATGTTAAAATTTTTGATTTGAATCGTTTAGGAGTAAGCAAGAGTTGCATCAACTGAGTTATAGCCAAACAACCACAATGCCACACAGCAAAACAATAATCTTTATTGAATCACAAAACTTCATTACATTTCGAGACATACATGACGAGACATGATTCATAACAATCACAACGGAGAGAAGAACAAAACACACCAAAAACACAAATCTGGTGACCTGACAAAGCAGAGACCGCACAGACCGCTGCACTCCAGAGACCGCACGACTTGTCCAGAGACTGCATGAACAGAATACAGGAAAGATGACATGCGCTGCAAAACCGCCACCTCAGACCACACGAACTGGAGCTTATTGAACTGAACAGAGAACAGAAGCTGTCGCCAGACCGCAACTCAGATCGCCTAACCACAGAAGGTCTCCTGATCGCTGAGCTCGCTGCAAACAGCACAAGAACAACATAAACCAGTTCGTAGACAAGCCGCTGTCGAACTGTTTATTCAAGCCACTGGGAAATCACCAAGGAAGGAGACCGTAACCTGCTGACCGCAAACCTGCGAACAAAACAAACAGTCAACTCGCTTCCGAGACCGCCCGACCTCAAAGTTGAGACCGCACAAAACAACCCAGGCTGTAGTTCTTACATTTCTCGTTATGAATGACGGGCCCTGCACCCCTATTTATAGGCGAGAGGGCGGATGTTGTCACCGCCGCAAGAACAGACCGCCCGATCTTCTTACAAAGAAGATAGAACAACCAAGCAGAGCAGACCGAGAAGAGACCGGAACATTACTAGAACAAACTGTTAAAATTTTTGATTTGGATCGTTTAGGAGTAAGCAGGAGTTGCATTAACTAAGTTATAGCCAATAACCACAATGCCACACAACAACACAAGAAACTTTATTGAATCACAAACTTCATTTACAGTGCGAGGTATACATGGCGAGACATGATTCATAAGAATCACGGAGGAGAGAAGAACAAAACACACCAAAACAATCTGGCGCTAGACAAGCTGAGACCGCACAGACCGCTCTACTCCAGAGATCGCCCGGCTTGACCTGAGACCGCATGAACAGAAAACAGACAGACCGCCTGCACTGCAAGACCGCTACCTCATACCGCACGAACTGGAGCTTATTGAATTGAACGAAGAACAGAATCTGTCGCCAGACCGCAACTCAGATCGCCTAACCGCTGAAGGTCGCCTGATCGCTGAGCTCGATGCGAACAGCACAAGAACACCATAAACCAGTTTATAGACAGACCGCTGCCAAACTATTTATTCAATCCTGTTGAAGCCAAGCAGTCTCGAAGGATTGAAGCCACACGATCTGAAGCCAACGGTCTGTGCGATCTCCCAGAATCAGACTGCTGCTCCTCCTCAGATATGCGAGATCGTGCTAGATAAAGGTCGGCGATCTACAGCTCTATCAGGACACTGTTTGATAATCGCGGTCTGTGCGGTCTCCCAGCATTAGACCGCCACTTCTCCTCAAGTATGCGAGGTCGCGTCTTGTGAAGGTCAGCATCATTCTGCCTCTCCAAGCGGTCTAGAGCCAGTGGTCTCAGCGGTCTCCAAGTACAAGACTGCTATTTTCTGTTATTTTCAAGTTCTCACATGGTCTCAGAGCCATCGATCTCTTCGACCAGACTCTTTTTCTTCTGACCGCACAATCCGTGCGATCTCCTCTCTTCCTTTCGACCGGTCTCTCTTTCCCTCCTCTAGTCCGCGCGATCTCCCTTATATCCGCGAGACCACGCGATCTCTCTCCTCATGGGTACCCCTTCTGTGAATGTGATACGTAAAATTTAGGATGTAAATAATTTTCTCCAAATTCTACGAACTATAGGCAAGAGCACCTATCATTCATAGCATAGGATATTCAAAACAAATAAATATCAAGTGTCGTATTCCACGGGTCTGTTGATTACTTCTACTCACGCAAATTATTATTATTTTATCGGCAGTAAAATAGAGTTTTGAAAATAATTAGAAGAAAAGAAACATTTGATCGGGAATCATTCTTAAGTGAAATGTTTTGTAAATCTAGAATTCAAAAGAAATCGATTTAGATAAACTTGACCGTGGAGGTTCCCAAAATATGATAGAACCTCTCTCGAGAGAACTACCACCTAACCTTAGGTTGATCGATTAAGACCCCTCGGCCAGTCGAAACCCCTAAGCTTGCTTTATGCGGTGAGCCCCACTATTGGATTTGACTCCAATCCGGAAGATTTGCGTCACCCTCTCTCGAGGAATGCATACAACTCTTTTTACCGATGAGCGATCTACCCGTATTTACGGATCTCTCGATACACTAAAATACGGATCAAACTTGATTATCATACCCTAGAAATATGAAACCAAAAATTGCAAATCAACGGTAAATCTTAGTTTTCCAAACTAAACTATGAATAAGAGATTTTGAAAAGATAAAAACTTAAGAATTCATCCGACCAAATACTATGAAAATTAACAAAACATAATTGAGAAGAAAGTTATTTTTATTTCTAAGTAAAGAAAAGTACAATTGCATGTAAAGTAGATCTAAGCTAGGAATTAAAAAAGACAAGACATAAAATAAAGTTACACTAAGAAAAATGCAGAAAAACTATACTAGAAACGATCCAAACTAAGCATGGCCTGGATGCTCATTACTTTGGCAGCAGCTGGCTTTTATAGGCAGAAAATTGGTGAGTCACGCCCTTGGTCACGCCCGTGACCAAGGGCGTGTAAGCTGCGTAACTGCGTATTGAAAGCCCGGGAACGTTGAGGAAGAGAAACCGCCAAAAATCAATTGCATGGCGGGTCACGGCCTCGGTCACGCCCGTGACTAAGGGCGTGTCTTGAACGGGTCTGGAAACGGCGGGAAACGCTGCGATCTGGAGTTAATCTGGCGGTTGCAGAAGAGTCACGGCCTCGGTCACGCCCGTGACCGAGGGCGTGTAAGCTAGAAACGGCGGGAATTGATTGCTGGCTGAAATGAATGCATTTCGGGACAGTCACGCCCGTGACATTGAGGTCACGCCCTCTGTCACGCCCGTGTTAGAGGGCGTGTAATTTTAATCTGACGTGGCGGCTAACATCTTCAACTGGAATACACGGGGCTGGTTCACGGTCGTGACATAAAGTCACGCCCTTGGTCACGCCCGTGACCAAGGGCGTGTACTTTGCGATTTCGGCTGAAATTCTCCAAATATCCTCCTGATTACTCTTATGAGCTTGAAATTGCTATTAACAGCCCCAGATTACCTGAAAGCACAAAACAAAGTGAATTAGACATAAATTAAACTAAAATTATATAAAAAGTAATTAATTACTACTAAAATATTATATAAAAATAACAATAAATAATGTACTATCAAATACCCCCATACTTAAGCTTTTGCTATTCTAGAGCAAAACTAATTTATAAGCATGAGAAGAATTTATAGGACATTCCAAAAAGATTTACTTCCAATTATGTATTTCAAATCTCATAAAACTCATGTCAAAATAAGTTAAGAAATTAAAATTTAGATTTATTAGAAATAATTTATAATTCATAAATTGAAATGAGTAGAATAAATATTAGTTTCAAAATTCTCTAACTAAATCTTCATAAACAAAATTGCATTGAATTAAGCAAAATATTCCAAGATTAAAATTATAAGAACTTTACAATCATGAGAAACTTTTAGAAAACTACAAAATATTAACTATGCTCTCTCAATAATATCTTGGATAAACAAGTGAACTTGGCTAAATGGGGTAAAATTGGCATTGAAGAAGTTACTTTGTATATGGGAAATGATGAATTTTATCCTCTCATTTCCATCTCTTTTTTTTTTAATTTCTTCTTCTTTTTATATCCCAAATGTATATGTTTAGGAGTGATGAATTTTATCCTCTCAACTCCATGCCATATAATCTTTTAAAAATTTGGGTGCATATGTTTAGGAATGATGAATTTTATCCTCTCATTCCATGACATATGATCTTTTCAAACCTTTTTTTTATGCCAAATAAAGGGTCAAATAAGAAGGTAGGGGAAGGGATAGGGTTTAAAGGCTACAAAAATTCCAAAGATACATTTTAAGAGCATAGAAAACAAATTGAGCAATCTATAAGAAACTATGAGTTCAAGTTAATATAAGTAAAATCTAAAGATATTTAACACAATTACTACAAAATTGAATTTTTATATTTTAAAGAGAGAAAGTAAAACTAAGAAATATTCTAAGCAAATCAAAATAATGAAAAACTCATTAAATCAAATTCATCTAAAATTTAAATCTAACATATTTTGAAGAGAAATATATGATTTAAAAATTCATAAAAAGAAAACTCCTTAAAAAGCCTATAAAGAAAACTCATAATTAAAATCAATTTTGCATAAATGAAGTTTGGAGAAATTTAATATTACAAAATTTATTTTATTGGAAATTAAAATAGTTTTTTAAATGAAAACATTTTTTTTGAATTTTGTAAATTTTTATAACAAAATTGAAAATAAAGAATAAAAAAAAAATCAATTTTTTTTGTGAGTTTTGAAAAAGATTTTCTAATTTTTTTGGATTTTTAATAAAAACTGAATATAGGAGAATACACCCCCATACTTAAAAATAAACATTGTCCCCAATGTTGATAAGCCAAGTAGGAGGGAAAAGTAAATAAAATGCATAAAAAGTAAATTGCAAGAAAAATAATGATAAGCAAGGGGTGCCTCCCAAGAGCGCTTTCTTTTTCCCGTCTTTAAGCTAGACGGTTATTGTTAGGAAAAAGGAAAATAAAATTGAAAATGCACAGGCAACTCCCTTAATTCATGCTCAGGTGAGCATGCTGAAATCCGCTGCCCGACTACTCCTCCGCTATAGTCGTGATTCTGTGGTTGTCCGTTAGCTTGAAATTGTGAATCCAAATTACCTATACATACCTTAGGTAATTTGGATTGCTGGAGATGAGCGGCAAATGAATCGGTGAAAACGTTTGGTTGCAACGGCTCATCATCTACAAGAAAATTATTAGTATAAAAAGAATCAAGATTAAGCGAGCCAGAAAATTTTTCACAAGGAGGAGTTTCTTGCGAAAATACATGATTAAGCGTCGGTTGTTTATTTTCAAAAATAAAAGAATTATCAGAAAAATCAATACAAAGGGGAGAAAATTCATGAGACACAATTTCTTCATGAATTATAATTTCATGAGAATGAGAAGAAAGGGCGGGCGAAGGAGAAGAAGAAAAATTTTCATTTTCTAATTCGTCCGGTGTCTCAATGACTCTTTTAAATTCGTGGTAAAGAAGTTCTTCTTGAGCTTGGGTAAAGATATTTAAATTTTGACAAATAGAATCTGGAGAATACCCAAGAGTAGAAGAAAAAGAATTTTGTGCGGTAAAAGAGGAGGAGTGAAAATCTTGATTGACTGGATTTCCTTCATCGCACCGAAAACTATCCGGGTGATCTTGCCACCATGAATAAGTAATATCGGAGCAAGAAGATATATTATTAGAATCAGAAAAATCATTCGCATGAAAACTAGATGAATTATTTTCATCAAAGTTTGAATAATTGTTTTCATAAATAAACTCAAAATTATTTCCATAAGAAAAACTTTGAGGGTAAAAATTAATATAACAATCCTCACTTCGATGTGGTGCTCCACAAAAATTACAAATAATTTGGCTCTTTCGTGCGGCTTCCAAAAGATTGACTTTATTTTGAAGCTCGGCAACTTTGGCGGCCAATTGAGATAACATTTTTGAAGAAAGATAAATGAACAACCGTCACTTAATAGAATGAAATTTGAAAATAAATCAAAAAGAGAAATGGGGGCGGAGAAAGAGATTGATAAAAGTAATAAAATTCACGCTTTCAAAATATCAACAAAAATATGTCCCCGGCAACGGCGCCAAAAACTTGATACGTAAAATTTAGGATGTAAATAATTTTCTCCAAATTCTACGAACTATAGGCAAGAGCACCTATCATTCATAGCATAGGATATTCAAAACAAATAAATATCAAGTGTCGTATTCCACGGGTCTATTGATTACTTCTACTCACGCAAATTATTATTATTTTATCGGCAGTAAAATAGAGTTTTGAAAATAATTAGAAGAAAAGAAACATTTGATCGGGAATCATTCTTAAGTGAAATGTTTTGTAAATCTAGAATTCAAAAGAAATCGATTTAGATAAACTTGACCGTGGAGGTTCCCAAAATATGATAGAACCTCTCTCGAGAGAACTACCACCTAACCTTAGGTTGATCGATTAAGACCCCTCGGCCAGTCGAAACCCCTAAGCTTGCTTTATGCGGTGAGCCCCACTATTGGATTTGACTCCAATCCGGAAGATTTGCGTCACCCTCTCTCGAGGAATGCATACAACTCTTTTTACCGATGAGCGATCTACCCGTATTTACGGATCTCTCGATACACTAAAATACGGATCAAACTTGATTATCATACCCTAGAAATATGAAACCAAAAATTGCAAATCAACGGTAAATCTTAGTTTTCCAAACTAAACTATGAATAAGAGATTTTGAAAAGATAAAAACTTAAGAATTCATCCGACCAAATACTATGAAAATTAACAAAACATAATTGAGAAGAAAGTTATTTTTATTTCTAAGTAAAGAAAAGTACAATTGCATGTAAAGTAGATCTAAGCTAGGAATTAAAAAAGACAAGACATAAAATAAAGTTACACTAAGAAAAATGCAGAAAAACTATACTAGAAACGATCCAAACTAAGCATGGCCTGGATGCCCATTACTTTGGCAGCAGCTGGCTTTTATAGGCAGAAAATTGGTGAGTCACGCCCTTGGTCACGCCCGTGACCAAGGGCGTGTAAGCTGCGTAACTGCGTATTGAAAGCCCGGGAACGTTGAGGAAGAGAAACCGCCAAAAATCAATTGCATGGCGGGTCACGGCCTCGGTCACGCCCGTGACTAAGGGCGTGTCTTGAACGGGTCTGGAAACGGCGGGAAACGCTGCGATCTGGAGTTAATCTGGCGGTTGCAGAAGAGTCACGGCCTCGGTCACGCCCGTGACCGAGGGCGTGTAAGCTAGAAACGGCGGGAATTGATTGCTGGCTGAAATGAATGCATTTCGGGACAGTCACGCCCGTGACATTGAGGTCACGCCCTCTGTCACGCCCGTGTTAGAGGGCGTGTAATTTTAATCTGACGTGGCGGCTAACATCTTCAACTGGAATACACGGGGCTGGTTCACGGCCGTGACATAAAGTCACGCCCTTGGTCACGCCCGTGACCAAGGGCGTGTACTTTGCGATTTCGGCTGAAATTCTCCAAATATCCTCCTGATTACTCTTATGAGCTTGAAATTGCTATTAACAGCCCCAGATTACCTGAAAGCACAAAACAAAGTGAATTAGACATAAATTAAACTAAAATTATATAAAAAGTAATTAATTACTACTAAAATATTATATAAAAATAACAATAAATAATGTACTATCAGAATGTTACCACACCCCACCCCCCCCCCCCCCACCCACTCCTGTGGCTATTTCTACCTCTTCCTCGGGCAACCTTGGCACCACATCCAATCTCACTGGTGCTAATTATCCTGATTGGAGTGTCTCCTTCACCTTTCTCTTATGCTCTCAACGCAAACGCCACCATCTCACCGATGATCCTCCTCCCACAGGATCTGTTACCTTTGATGATTGGGATGCTAGCGATGCTCTTGTCCGCACCTGGCTTGCTAATAGTCTCTCTGATGAGTGTCTTCCTATCATTTGTCATGATGAGACAGTCAAGGCAGCATGGGAGCATCTTGCGGCCCTTTACTCCAAAGGCGCCAAAACCTCCCGCATTTACACCTTATATGCTGATCTCTTTGCCCGCCCAACCGTGGATCCCACCACAGCATATCAAGCTGTTCCGGCCCTTGGGGCTGAACTCCTTCAACATCGCCCCTTCTCTGCTGATCTTGCTGAACAGCATAAACACTTCCAAGAGCTTCTGGTTGTGTGTTACCTTCTCTGTCTTCTGGAGTTCTATGATATGATACGACAACAAATCCTTGGAGAAGATGAATCTCCATCTCTTGATGCCACCGCTGCCCGGGTCTCTACTGTTACCTCCCTTCTCCAACGAACCTTATTGTCTTCCCCTCCTCCTCCAGAGAGCTTTGCTCACCGGGCTGAACGTGGTCACCCCGGTGCCCGTGGTGGATCTCTTGGTGTCCGTGGACCTCCGCGGTACATCTGTTCTCATTATGGTCAGAAGGGTCACACAATTGAACGTTGATATCTCAAGCATCCTCACCTTCGCCCTCTGGCTGCTGCTTCTCAACCGGATACTAGATCACCGTCTGCTTCTGTTGCTACCTCCTCGGGTAGCGTGCACATGGTTACTGAAGGTAATGGCTTATTGATTCTGGAGCAACAAATCATATGACAGGGAACCCTCACCTTTTCTCCCAGTTACTAGAGCACAAGAATTTACCTCTGGTTCTAACCGCAGATGGTTCTCCCTCACATGTGTGTGGGACTAGAATATTTCAAGTCACTCCGACTATCTCTCTTCAGAACACTCTTTATGTGCCTACTTTTCCATGCAACTTACTATCAGTCAAGGCACTCTCTCAATAATTGCAATGCTCTATTATGTTTACTCCGACTAACTATTATTTTTAGGATCTTCATACGAAGGAGATAGTTGCTACTGGGACTGAGAGTAGAGGCCTCTACTTCCTTGACATTCTTGCTGCTCACTCTGCTTCTACCGTCTCTGATTCTCTCCATCAATGGCACCTCCGTCTTGGTCACCCTCCACCTCAGCTGCTGTATCAACTTCTACCTCACCTCACCAGAGATACCTCTCCTCTCAACTGTGAAGCTTGTCAACTAGGAAAGCACCATCGGGCTTCCTACCCTGCCAAACATTAACGTAGCTCAACTCGTCCATTTGATCTCCACCACTCGGACATCTGGGGTCCTTCTCCTACCAAGACTGTAGGTGGGAGTAGTTTGTATTTTGTTACTTTTATTGATGACTTCTCTCGATGTACTTGGGTGTATCTGTTAAAAGAACGCTCAGAACTTTTTTTTGTTTTTAAAACTTTCTACAATGAAATTTCTACTCAGTATGGAGTATCTATCAAGGCTATTCGCACTGATAATGCTAAAGAGTATGTTTCTCATCAATTTTCTGAGTTTTGCATGAATCATGGTCTTATACATCAGACTAGTTGTCCTTATACTTCTCAATAAAATGGGATAGCGGAACGTAAGAATCGTCACCTCCTCGACATGGCTCGCACCTTACTCTTCCAGATGAATATGCCCAAAACCTGGGGTCATGCCATCCTCATCCCCTGCTATCTCATTAACCGCATTCCCTCCACCCTTCTTCAAGGCTCCACCCCCTTCTCTCTACTATATCCCACCTCACAACCCTTCTCATTACCTCTCAAGGTGTTCGGTTGTACTGTGTTTGTCCACACTCCTTCCCCAGGTCGGGACAAACTCTCTCCTCGTGCAGTTAAATGCATCTTTGTTGGTTATTCTCCAACTCAGAAAGGGTACCGATGCTATGATCCCCTTCTTCGCAAACAAAATGTTTCCGCTGATGTCACCTTCTTTGAAACTGTTCCATACTTTTCTAACTCTTCCACCAAGCTGCCTCCTGCGCCTAGTCCAACAACACCGCTCATTTACTCTCCACCACCACCACCTACTCTCCCAACTCCACCACCTCTTCTTTTCCCTCCACCACCTCCAGCATCTCCTTCCACCTGTCCTCCTACTCCGGGGCCTTCTCTCCCGACTCTTGGGCCAGCACTATGTTCTTCCGATGATGACTCTCCTACAGATACAGTCACCACAGAAGACCTCCCTATTGCTCTTCGAAAGGGAGTTCGCTCATGTACGCAACATTCTATTCACAATGTTGTAACTTATGCTCAACTTACCCCCTCTGCTAGGGCATTTGCTATTGCTATTACAGATATTGCCACCCCAACCAGTTATCAGGAGGCTCTTGCCATCCACAGTGGAAGGCTGCCATGGATGATGAAATCTCTGCCCTTCAGGACCGTGGCACTTGGACTCTTGTTCCTCCACCTATTGGGATAGATGTTGTTGGGTGTAGATGGGTCTTTGTGATAAAATATCGTGCTGATGGCTCTGTTGACCGCCACAAAGCTCGCTTGGTTGCCAAAGGTTTTACTCAGACATATGGAGTAAACTTCTTTGACACTTTCTCACCTGTCGCTCATCTTACAACCATCTGGGTCCTCTTCTCTGTGGCCGTCAACAAAGGATGGCAACTCTCTCAATTGGATGTCAAGAATGACTTTCTCTATGGTGATCTTCAAGAGGTTATTTTCATAGAGCAACCTCTAGGGTATGTTGCTCCGGGGGAGACTCGTGTATGTAAGCTAAAGAAGGACATCTAGGGTCTTAAGCAAAGTCCTCGCGCCTGGTTCGAAAAATTTAACGAAGTTATCAAGATCATTGGATTTGTCCGTAGTTCTGCGGATCACTCTCTCTTCATTCGCAAGACATCTCATGGAATGGTTGTTCTGGCTGTATACGTTGATGACATCCTTCTCACAGGTGATGATGTTGAAGGTGTCTCCCTTACAAAGAAACATCTCCTCCAACACTTTGTGACCAAAGATATAGGGACTCCCAAATATTTTCTGGGCATTGAAATCACAAGGAAGCATAGCTCCATTATTCTCTCACAACGGAAGTATGCTATTGACCTTCTAAAGGAAACAGGTCTTCTGGGTGCTAAACCTGCTAAATATCCAATGGCAATTGGAGACGACAAACTCTGGACTGACAACTCTCCTCCTCTACTTGATAGCACTAGATATCATCATCTTGTAGGCAAGCTCATCTACCTAACTATAACAAGACCTGATATCTGCTATGCTGTTGGGAAGGTCACCCAATTCATGCAAGCTCCGAAGGAATGTCATCTTCAAGCTGCTTTAAAGATATTAGAATACGTTAAGGGATCTCCAGGGAAGGGACTTCTGTTCCAAAGGAACAACCATCTCAAGATAGAAGCCTATTCAGATGCTAGCTACGCTGATGATAAAGGAGACAGGAAATCCACATCTGGGTTCTGTACCTTCGTGGGAGGAAATCTGGTGAGCTGGAAGAGCAAGAAACAAGCAGTAGTATCCAGATCAAGTGCTAAGGCCGAGTACAGGAGCATGGCCCAAACTACATGCGAGTTGAAGTGGTTACGAACTTTCCTTCTAGACTTAGGAGAAGTTTACAATCATCCATTACCAATGTTCTGTGACAACAAAGCTGCAATCTATATATCTCAGAACCCAGTCTTTCATGAGAGATCCAAACACATTGAAGTGGACTGTCATTTCATCAGGGAAGAAATTTTGAAGAAACAAATCTGCACTCCCTTCGTAACTTCGGATAAAGAGCTGGCTGATATCTTCACCAAACCTATATCTTCATCCTTCTCCGATGTGTGTAACAAGCTAGGCATGATTGATATATATGCTCCAGCTTGCGAGGGAGTGTTGAAGCCAAGCGGTCTCGAAGGATTGAAGCCGCACGATCTAAAGCCAGTGGTCTGTGCGGTCTCCCAGAATCAGACCGCTGCTCCTCCTCAGATATGCGAGATCGTGCCAGATAAAGGTCGGCGATCTCCAGCTCTATCAGACAACTGTTTGATAACTGCAGTCTGTGCGGTCTCCCAGCATCACACCGCCACTTCTCCTCAAGTATGCGAGGTCGCGTCTTGTGAAGGTCAGCATCATTCTGCCTCTCCAAGCGGTCTAGAGCCAGCGGTCTCAGCGGTCTCCAAGTACAAGACTGCCGGTTCATCTCGGATATACCAGATCGCTTCTTATGGGGAGAAGCGGTCTGGCCCTCCCGGTCTCTCCCTTATGGGGGAGTGTTTGCCAGAATGATCTAACCGTCCGACGGTCTCCTCTGTCACACGACCTTCCTCCTGTCGTGTGACCGCCCGATATCACTCCAGATCGCAGAGGTCGCTGCGGTCTCAATATTCCTGATCGCCCAGACCGCTCAGCTCTCTTGTGTACTGTGTATTTTTATTTAGTCCCACATCGTATATTTGTATTTTACTGTTTCCCTCCTAGTCTATATAAAGGAGGCAATACCCTTGTAATACTCAGATTTTTGGAAATAAAATTTCTGTTATTTTCAAGTTCTCACAAAGCCGCTTGATAATCACCAAGGAAGGAGACCGCAACCTGCTGACCGCAAACCTGCAAACACAACAAACAGTCAATCGCTTCCGAGACCGCCCGACCTCAAAGTTGAGACCGCACGAATTAACCCAGGCTCTAGTTCTTACAGTTCTCGTTATGAATGACGGGCCCTATACCCCTATTTATAGGCGGGTAGACGGATGTCGTCACCGCACAGGAGAGGTACAATCACCACCAGTCAGATCGCCAACGATCTCACAAGGGCAGACCGCACGATCACACTACTTGGACAATCATCCGACCAAGACCGTAGATCAGCAGGCAGATCGCGCACAGGTCGCGCGAACACGAGACCGCGCAGGCACAAAAACGCTCCTTCCTTAGATCACCAGGAGCAACAAAGAACCATTTGGCCGACTTCAGACAAGTCGCCAAATCGCTAGCACAGGCTGCCCGAACAGGCGGTCACATAAGAACAGACCGCCCGGTCTTCCAAACAAAGAAGACAGGCCAACCAAACAAATCTCAGGAACAGACCGCATCGATCAAGAACAGACCGGCCAATCAACAGACCACCAGAACAGACCGACAGAGCCAGACCGGCAGATCACAAATACAGACCGTGCGGTCTCGGCGATCACCCAAATTCAGACCTCCCGGTCACCTCCACTTCACTTCAACAATTTCAACACTCCCCCTTGAAGTGGGAAGTGGAGACTAGCCCGAGTAAACTCCACAACCGTGTAAACGGTCCATTCGCCAACGGCTTTGTGAAGATGTCTACAACATTGTCTGCACTCCGAACATGCTCGACCATAAGAGATCCTCCCAACACCTTTTCACGAATGAAATGGTGCTCAATATCAATATGCTTGATCCTCGCGTGACAGACTGGATTATTAACCAGCTTGAGAGCACTCTCATTGTCCCCGCGTAGCATAGTGGGACCTCGAACCTCCTCATGAGCGTCCTCCACCAACCTCCTGAGCCACACGGCTTCCTGAGCTGCCAAGGCCGAAGACTTGTATTCCGCCTCTATGGTAGATACGGACACCGAGTCCTGCTTTTTGCTGCGCCAAGAAATAGCTGTGGGGCCCGTCATAAAGACATAACTAGACATTGATCTATGATCATCCACGTCTCCCCCGTAGTGATCATCCATGTATCCATGCAACTCCAAGCTTGACCCTCTCCTAAATAGGAGACCCAAATCAGAGGTCGACTTCACATATTTCAGAATCCCTTTTGCCGCCAGAAGATGAGGCTTCCGTGGCTCCGCCATGTACCGACTCACTTTGCCAACTGCATAAGCAATATCTGGCCTCGTGATGGTCAAGTAAATCAAGCTCCCAACCAGAGCTCGGAACACCAACAGATTAGATAGAACTCTTCCCTCATCCTTCCGAAGTTTATGATGCTGTTCCAGAGGTATAGGGCTGCTCTTCCCTTCTTCCATGCCGTCATTGAACGATCCGCTCCGCATATCCAGCCTGAGAAATGAGCACTCCGCTCTCCCGCCTCTGGACCTCGAGTCCGGGGAAATGGTGAAGCTCACCCAGATCCTTCATCTCAAACCTGATAGCAAGCTCAGCTCTCAGCCTTGCTACTGCCTCCTTCGAGTTCCCGGCGACAATCATGTCATCCACATACAGCAGAACAATAACCCGAAGCGACCCCTCCTTCTTGACGAGCAAGCTAGAATCAGAGTCTGAAGCAAAGAACCCGCAGAATAGAAGATACTCTGCGATCTTCCCATTCCATACCCGAGGCGCTATCTTCAAACCATATAGGGCCTTCTTCAGTTTGCAGACGTAGTCCGGACGATCCTCCGAGATGAAACCCGGCGGCTAGATCATGAAGATATCCTTGTCAATCTCTCCATATAAGAAAGCATTCTTCACATCGAGCTGCCAAATCTCCCATCCACTAGATGCCGCCAAAGCAATAACAAATCGAACCGAGGTCAACTTTGCCACTGGACTGAACGTCTCATCACAATCTTCTCCATACTACTGTGAGAACCCGCGAGCCACAAGGTGAGCCTTGTATCGCTCGATCGTGCCGTCAGCTTTCTTCTTGAGCTTATAAACCCATTTGCATGTCACAGGGGTAATGCCGTTGGGCCAGGGCACTAGAGACCAAGTCTCATTCTTCTTGAGAGCATCCATATCCTCTTGCATAGCAATGTCCCACTGCTTCACGCCTTTGGCTTTCTCAATGCTCGACGGCTCCCTCTCATCCAAGGGACCAGCAAAGAAACATGAGACAAAGCTCACCATGTTTCCTCCTGTGTGTCGATCTGGTGGTTTGATAGTCCTCTTCGACCTCCTAAGAGGTTGCTCCTGATTAACCACCTCCTCAGCTGCTTCTTCTGTGCTAGCTCCTCTTCCAGATGAACTTGGAGCATCGCTCCCCCTGCTTCCAGAACCTGAAGCCTCCATCTTAGAGCTTGACATGGCTGGAGCTCCTGGTGAAGCAGGCAACTCCACTTGAAGACTTTCCGCAGCTTTCCCTTTTTCATCAACCCTACTCTCTGGTAGTTCAACTCCTGAACTCCCCTTGTAGGAGGTTACCTCATCGAATACCACATCCCGAGATACCACTGATCTCCGTGTCTCAGGATCCATGCATCTCCATCCCTTCTTCCGCTCATCATACCCAACAAAGACTAGCTTCCTTGCTTTCGCATCTAGCTTTGTCCGAAGAGCATCAGGAATATGCACATAACATGTTGACCCGAACACCCGAAGGTGTGCAACACTTGGCTTCTCTTTGAACATCAGTTCGTGAGGGGTCTTCATGTTGATAGGACTTAGAGGCATCCAGTTGATGACGTAAGCCGCACAAGACCTTCCCTCCGCCCAAAAGGACTTTTGGATACTCTTGGCATAAAGCCAGCATTTACAGGTTTCCGTCAGATGACAGATCTTCCTCTCCGCAATGCCATTTTGCTGTGGAGTATGGGCACAAGTGAGCTCTCTCCGGATGCCGTGTTTCCTGCAAAAACTTGAGAACTCACCAGAGGTTAACTCCCCACCATTGTCAGTTCTCAATTTTTTCACCCGCAGGCCTAACCGACCATCCACTAGCTCCTTGAACTCCACGAACTTCGCAAAGGCTTCCGACTTCTCTTTCAGAAAATACACCCAGACATATTGGGGGTAATCGTCAATCAACACCAACATATATATGTTGCCTCCAAGGCTTGGGGTGGCAGTCGGTCCCATCAAATCACCGTGAATACACTCCAACGGTGCTTTGCATCTTGTTTGCGATTTATCAAATGGAAGTCGATGAGACTTACCAAACTGACATCCCACACAAACATGACCGTCTCCATAAGAGGACAAGCTAGGCAAGCCCTTGACAAGGCCCCTTACCACCATAGCCTTCAATTTGTCCATGCCAACATGCCCCAACCTTTCATGCCAGATAGTCGCGCTATCATTGGTCTGCATCTTATCAACATAGGTACTTGTCGACAAAACGAACAAGTCCTTAACCCGCTTTCCAACATGGATAACATCTCCCTTTATCTACGGTTGAGTTTTAAGAAACTTCACTTCTGTTGGGCCAAACAGAACGTGATAATCGGCATCGACCACATTGGTCATAGAGAAGAGATTCTTCTTCATACCAGTCACGTGATAAACACTCCTCAATGTGAGTGGACCCTTATAACTGCTCAGGGAGACAACACCTTCTTGTTCTACTGCATGAACAGTATTATCAGCCGTAATGATTGCATCGTTACCTGAGTAAGGCGCCAAAGAAGAGAACTTTGATTCACCCCCGGTAAGATGATTTCCACACCCTGAATCAACAATCCAATCCTCTTCGAAGTTGATGGCAGCCAAGACCTTAACGGGCATCGCCGTCATATTAGCCGCAAAGGCACCTCCCCATCCAGCTTCATCAGACTTTCGCTTCTCCTTCTCCGCTACATGTCCCGACTAATGATTAACCCGACAATCCCTCTTGAAGTGGCCGGTCTTATTGCACCTGAAGCACCTTGGTCCCTCTCCCTTCTTCTTCCCATCAGACTTAGAAGCATAACCTCTATCCTGCTGACCTGAAGTAGAGGGTTCATCCTGACCTGGCTTCTTCTTCTCCCACTTCTTATTCTTCTTCCCAGAGAACAACACATCAATATCTCCCCCAGAGATAGAAGTCCCCGCCATCTGTCTTGCCAAACTTTCCTGCAAAGCAAGTAAGTTCTCCAGCTCCAACAGAGATGGCTGATTTGCCCAACCCTGAACTGAAGTCACAAAGGCAAGATACTCCTTCCGCAACCCGCGGATGATATGACTCTTCAGTTTTGCCTCCGAGATAGGCTCATCAGGGTCCAATGCAGTAATCTCTGCTGTGAGGTTCTTCATCTTACGAAAGAAGGTAGAAATAGAAAGATCACCTTGAGAGGCCTTCGCCAACTCATTTTCAAGAAACTGTAGACGAGCTTCATTCTTCTTATTACACAACCCGTCCAAAGACGTCCAAATCATAGCAGCAGATTTACATCCAATGATGTGATCAAACAGCTCTGGTGAGATAGCCCTCTTAAGTGTGAACTCTGCCTTAGCATTAGTCCTCCTCCAAAGTCTCACCTCTGCCATATTATCTCCTGCTAGAAACACTTCTTGTGTGTCTTCTCCTCCAACTATCTCCCATAGATCCTCGCCAAGTAAGTAACTCTCCAGACACGACCTCCACTTCTTATAGTTAGTCGATGTGAGGAGTTCAATACCAAGCCCTCTTGCGTATCCACCTTCCATGGCAATCTATGTGGTCTCTTCTTCACAAAGACGATGGCAACTCAAGTTGATCACTGCTTATCCACCCCAACAACCTACCTCTGATACCATGTTAAAATTTTTGATTTGGATCATTAAGGAGTAAGTAGGAGTTGCATCAACTGAGTTATAGCCAAACAACCACAATGCCACACAGCAACACAAGAAACTTTATTGAATCACAAACTTCATTTACAGTGCGAGGTATACATGGCGAGACATGATTCATAAGAATCACGGAGGAGAGAAGAACAAAACACACCAAAACAAATCTGGCGGCTAGACAAGCTGAGACCGCACAGATTGCTCGACTCCAGAGATCGCCCGACTTGACCTGAGACCGCGCGAACAGAAAACAGACAGACCGCCTGCACTGCAAGACCGCTACCTCAGACCGCACGAACTGGAGCTTATTGAATTGAACGAAGAACAGAAGCTGTCGCCAGACCGCAACTCAGATCGCCTAACCGCCGAAGGTCGCCTGATCGCTGAGCTCGATGCGAATAGCACAAGAACACCATAAACCAGTTCACAGACAGACCACTGCCGAACTGTTTATTCGAGCCACTGGATAATCACCAAGGAAGGAGACCGCAACCTGCTGACCGCAAACCTGCGAACACAACAAACAGTCAACTCGCTTCTGAGACCGCCCAACCTCAAAGTTGAGACCACACGAATTAACCCAGGCTCTAGTTCTTACAGTTCTCGTTATGAATGACGGGCCCTGCACCCCTATTTATAGGAGGGTAGACGGATGTCGTCACCGCACAGGAGAGGTACAATCACCACCCGTCAGATCCCCAGCGATCTCACAAGGGCCGACCGCGCGATCACACTACTTGGATAATTATACGACCAAGACCGCAGATCTGCAGGAAGATCGCGCACAGGTCGCGCGAACATGAGACCGCGCAGGCACAAGAACGCTCCTTCCTTAGATCACCAGGAGCAACTAAGAACCATTTGTCCGACTTCAGACAAGTCGCCAGATCGCAAGCACAGGCCGCCCGGACAGGCGGTCACATAAGAACAGACTGCCCGATCTTCCAACAAAGAAGACAGGCCAACCAAACAGAACTCAGGAACAGACCGCAACGATCAAGAACAGACCGGCCAATCAGCAAACCGCCAGAACAGACCGGCAGAGCCAGATCGGCAGATCACAAATACAGACCGTGCGGTCTCGGCGATCACCCAAATTCAGACCGCCTGGTCACCTCCACTTCACTTCAACAATTTCAACACAAACCGGCCAATCACAGCAGACCGCCAGAACCAGACTGGCAGAGCACCAGCACAAAGACCGTGCGGTCTCTGCGGTCACCAATATACAGACCGCCGGCCACCTTCCACTTCACTTCAATAATTTCAACAATTTCTTCTTCCAAATTTGACTCTAAGGTGAAGCAAGAATCGTCGTTAGGAAGCACGTTCCTCATAGATTGATTTACGGAAAAAGTAACTTCTTCATCCCCAACCTGAATGTGAAGTTTTTCGTTACTTTGTCAATTATTGCCCGAGCGGTGGCTAGGAAGGGTCGACTGAGTATGAGGGTTACCTCGGCTTCCTCTTCGATATCGAGGATAAAAAAGTCTACCTGGAAGATAAACTTGTCAACCATCCCTAGCACATCCTCCACGACCCCTATTAGGTATTTAATCGACCGATCTGCTAGTTGGATGCTCATACTAGTTGGGTTCGGGGTTCACAAACCAAGCTTTTTAAATAAGGAGAACGACATCAAATTGTTACTAGCTCCTAAGTCGGCGAAGGCGTGTTTGATTAATAAATTTCCGAATAAACATGGGATGGAAAACTGTCCCAGATCATTAACTTTTTACGGTAATTTATTTAGAACAACCGCCGAACATTATGCGTTAAGAGAAACACGCGAAATATCTTCAGGTTTCTTTTTATTTGTTATTAAATCCTTGAGATACTTCGCGTATTTAGGCATTTGAGAGAGTGCCTCGCAGAATGGAACATTAATTTGAATTTGTTTTAAAATATATATAAATTTTGTGTATTGCTCCTCGTTGCGCTCGTTTTGAATTTTAGAAGGATAGGGGATTGAAGGAGTTTGAATTTTGCGCGGAGCTAAATCAGAAGAAATAAAATGCGGAGGAGAGGATAAGACTGTTGAAACCAGAGAACTGGTCTCGACGTTCGAAAGGGGGATTTAGCTAACCGTTACTTGACCCGAGCTAGAACCCTTGACCAGTTGCTAAGAACCGAAAGACCTTCCCTTGAAGAACACTTGAGTCTAGAAATGGACCCCTTAAGTTGCAGCGTGGAGGTCCCACCGCACACCCGGAAGGCCATAAAGAACTTCCCCTCCCAAGCCAATGATGAGCCTGGGCACTGATGAGTCCTGATCATATACACTTTTATGGACTCATCTGGGCCATCTATTTAGTCTTTTCACTGCACTTTAGCCCTGTTTTAGCTCATATTGGTCATTCTATGCTAGGTGCACTTATAGGCCCTATTTTGGTGTTATTTCGTATCTTTCTTTGTTATTAGTTTTCTTGCGATGTTAAGTCCCACTTTCAGTGGCTAGACTGGTGCCGTACGCTGGAACAGGTGTCGTGCAGGTGTTTCCGGTACAATTCTGCACAGGAACACTGCGCACGATCACCGGTTCTATGGCGCACGACCACTGGTCGTGCGCCACTGATCGTGTGCACTTAACCCTTTTATGAGTTCTGTTTGGTACAGTGCGCACGACCACCGGTCGTGCGCCACTGCTCGTGCGCACTTACCATTTAATTTCCGAGTTCTGTTTGCTGTAGTGCGCACGACCATCAACTCCAGTGCGCACGACCACCGGTCGTGCGCCACTGGTCGTGCGAACATGTTATTTCATAATTTCTATCTTTGCAGGTTCCGTCCAGGCAGAGCGCACGATCACAGGATTCTAGTGCGCACGACCACTGGTCGTGCGCCAATGACCGTGCGCACTATTTAATTCCAGCGCCTATAAAATCTGCTGCTCGCGATTTAGGTCAGATCCATCGTCTTCTTCCGCCGTTTTCCGCCCGGTTCCGCCCAGATTCGCCCCTCCACCGCCGCCCACCATCTGGAGGTGCTCCGGGCTTGCTCTTCATGCCAATCTTGAGCTGGAGTTTCCTTTCGGCCTCCTCCTTCATCCAAGAGCTCCAAAGGAAGACCTAGCCGCCATTGCCATCAAGCAAGAGGAAGTTTGCAACCTCTACCGGATCGTGACACGAAGAAGACGGGTCCATTGGAGAGTCGTGACAACTCTCTCTACCCCGGACGTAGTTGCGGACCGAGCTTGGACGCGGATTGACAACCCGGCGATTCCAACCGTGAATCTACAACGAGCCTTCGGATTTGGTCGATTTCTTGCCTTATTCTTCTCTTATTGATTGTTGTAATAGCTAGATCTATATATTTTGATGAAGTTGCACTTAGACTTGCTTCTATTTATATAGATTTCATGTTTGTGTGAAATGCTTTTGTGGTCTATGTGTTTATGAGGAGCGCCACCATCCATTTTCCACTTCACCACCGCGTTCGTGTGCCGCACTAGCAATTGCTAGTGGCGTGCTTGTCGAAGAGGTGCTTGCGACCCTCACTCCGCTAGCCTACTCGTCCATCCGCCTACCGAAGCGTGGCATCGCGGCCCGTATTCCATCCCGCCTAACGAAGCAGTGCGCTCAAGGCCTGCACTGTTCGATTCCGCTTGCCTACTCGTCCATCCGCCCTTTCGACGCAGCGCGCTCAAGGCCTGCCTAGTCTCCATCCCGCCAAGCGAAGCATTGCATAGCGGCATTGCATAGGAGTAGTTGATAGCTTTTATTTTATTTTCCAAAAGCCAACCCAACTCCCCCGCATTCCATCCGATTTAAGGACTTCAATCTCAAGTCCTTCCTCGAAACCTAACTCCACCTTACTGTGTTCCTCAAGAGACCGACACTCGGGGATTTTCCCCATTATTATTACTTGCGCGACCGGTGCACTTGCCGAATCATCGCATCAAGTTTTTGGCGCCATTGCCGGGGAACACAGTCGTGTGAGGTTTCTGGAGAGGGAGAATCTGAGAGAGAAGCCCTTCCATTTGTTTATCGCATCTTTTGTTTTATTTCTGTTCTCTTTATTCCATTTTCTTATTTTATAGTAGGTTGCGCATAAGTCTTATGGCTACTCTGCTGAGCCTTTACCGTCATACTTCTTTTCGGCTTCAGCACCCGCTGTGCCAAAGAAGCCTGCTAGGCAGTGCCAGTTTTGTCGGAGCACAGATCATGCCCTGAAGGATTGTGCCGAGTATCTTCGCCAATTGGACGAGGATACCCGCTGTCCCAACTCCTAACTCTGGCAGCACACCTTCAACATCCGGTTATGTGTCTTTGTCACCTTCACATCTTGAAGGGTATGGCATGGACACGGTCACTGGATGTGTGGCTGATCTGGGCACCGACATTGCTGAGCCTATTCTCCCGGTGCATCCACCACCCTTAGTGGATTCGATTCTTTTTGAGGAATCGGTGCTCGACTTTTATCCGAGCACTATTCCTCTCCCTGTTGTGCATACTATACTCGTCTCCGACGACATTGTTGATGATGTGTCGCAGGATGAGGTGGTTGATCTTAGTTTTGTGCCTACTCCTATGGAGGAGGACAACCTTCTAGGTGAAGAGGACTTTTCCTCAGCACCGGTGGAGGAAGTCCAAATCCTAAGCCTGACCACCGTTGATCCCGCCGAATCTTGTAGCATTGATGACAATGCAAACATTTTTTTACTTCCCCAACCTGATGGGAGTGAGACCGGGATCACTCCCCCGATTGATGTTTATTTTTGTCATTCTTCTCTTTTATTTCCTGACCCCCCTTCTTCTTCCGAGCCTGTGCAGGTTGAGTCTTTACAGGTGCCCCAGGAGGACTTGGAGCTTTTTGCTCAAGTCAATGATAAGAGTATCCTCTCATGTGAGGAGGTTTATTCCCCCGCCGTAGAGGAAGCTCCACTCATTGCCTTTTCCTCCTGCTGCCTCCCTGTTGACGATACCTTGCTAGGCAAGGATGTGTTTTGTGAGATGAGTGAGGACCAGGCCTCCTCCTCTTCTTACATTCTCTACCCTCTACCTGTGAGGAGCAGGTATCTATATTTAGGTAGAGGGGTGACTGTTCTATCACCGTATCGGTACCCGCTACCGAAACGGATAATGGAGCAGTTACCGGTGCACTTTTCTTTTCATAGGCCCATTAGCTAGAACCTTTAGTTTTTGAATAAGTCGTGCTGGGATGACAATAACCCCAGTAGTTATCTTACTTTTCATGCATTTTATTTTTAGTCCATCCTGTTTAGTTAGCTGTAGTATTGTAGTTTATCTTTTTTCTATTTCTTTTGTTTTGCGGAGCTGACCCCTGCAGGTACTTCTTCTGGATGGCGGATGCTGCAGCTTAGTCGTGGTTTAAACGCCAATCTTCTGGTGTGCTCATTTCTGAGCACTGGGTACTCTCTTTCCCTAGCTTTTTCTGATTTTCATGTCATATATTCTGTGGATTGTTTAGTTTAAGTCTGGGGGAGAGTAGTTTTGTTTACCCGCTCACGTGCACTATTGCACTGCATGCCAGAAGTATTTTATTTTCAGTTTTATTATTTGTTCATTTTCATTGCACACCACAGCACCCACTTGAGCGCGTACTCATCTGTTTGCTTGCTCTGTTGTGAATTTAATTCTTCTGCTTATTTGGGAAAGTCTAGGTGATGGCTTAGGACTATGTAGCAGAGTAAAATGTTGACTCCCGTAGTGCTCCTAGTCGAGTGCTCGGTTGCATAGAAATTTGTGTAGATTAGACTTCTTTTTATACTATGGTTTTATATTTTTCTTATTAGTGTAAATGTTGTCTACTCTAATCAAATGGTGAATTCGGTGGACTCAAACGGTAGCATAGGGATGTGTGTAAACGATCGCTAGATTCGTATTGCTTGAGTCGGGAGAAAGGAGAATCTTTCTCGGTGGCTAGAACTTGCCCCAAGCGATTCTTGAAGCATGGGTATACGGTTAGTCAATTGTGTGAATGTGATATAGGCCATCATTTTGGCCCGGTTGAGCCTTTGTGCCTATATTTACCGCTATATCCTCGCTAGCCCAGTTGTGCCTACCCGTTCTTTGATTCAGCCCCACTTTTATTTCACCAAAGCCCAAAAGCCAATCCTAGTCGCACACCCAAAATTTGAGCTTTAGCTGTTTATTATTTTCATGAGTTGGGTTGTTGATGTGGTAATATGTTTGTGAAGTTGTGGATGTGTCCTTTTGTTTATTTGCTGAAAATGATAAGAAAAGAAAAAAAAATGAGAAAAGGAAAAGAAGTTAAAAAGAAAGGAAAGAGAAGGAATGTTTAATTGAAAATCTTTATGTATAGATTTATGTTTGGGAGTAGGCGGTGCACGCACCCATGCTGTTAAGTCCAAGTCTGGGGGTGTTGTGTACCCGCATGTTTGTGTGGTGAATGAGGATAGTTTCCTGCATTAGCTCATTTGGGTTTAGTGCTTTAGCCGTCGTTTTTATCTTTGTTTTTCCTCACCTAAACCCAAGCCCCATTTAAAACCTAAAGTCCTATTGATTCACGCATTTGAGTCAAACCAGTGCCGTGGAGAGAATGTGTCCGGGCAAGCCTATGGTCACCGACACCGATGGATTTCGGTGGAGTTTATCCGACACCCCAATCTTGAGCAATGCTCATCTCAGCGTTTAGTTTACTTTCTCCGTATGCATGACCGAACGATTCACCGCTTTTCACCATTTTGAGTAGTTGTAATATGCTTTTACTCTTTTAGAAATATATAGACTGTTTATATAATCAGAAATCTTCTCTACTATTCTTCTTATGCACGTGAGCATGCGACTTCGCATGGTACTCTATATTGTAGTTTTAAGCCATCTACTTTTCTTTCCCCGTTCGCTTAGAATTTGTTTGCTCGGGACGCGCAAACAGTTAAGTCTGGGGGTGTGATGAGTCCTGATCATATACACTTTTATGGACTCATCTGGGCCATCTATTTAGTCTTTTCACTGCACTTTAGCCCTGTTTTAGCTCATATTGGTCATTCTATGCTAGGTGCACATATAGGCCCTATTTTGGTGTTATTTCGTATCTTTCTCTGTTATTAGTTTTCTTGCGATGTTAAGTCCCACTTTCAGTGGCTAGACTGGTGTCGTACGCTGGAACAGGTGTCGTGCAGGTGTTTCCGGTACAATTCTGCACAGGAACACTGCGCACGATCACCGGTTCTGTGGCGCACGACCACTGGTCGTGCGCCACTGATCGTGTGCACTTAACCCTTTTATGAGTTCTGTTTGGTACAGTGCGCACGACCATCTACGCTAGTGCGCACGACCACCGGTCGTGCGCCACTGCTCGTGCGCACTTACCATTTAATTTCCGAGTTCTGTTTGCTGTAGTGCGCACGACCATCAACTCCAGTGCGCACGACCACCGGTCGTGCGCCACTGGTCGTGCGAACATGTTATTTCATAATTTCTGTCTTTGCAGGTTCCGTCCAGGCAGAGCGCACGATCACAGGATTCTAGTGCGCACGACCACTGGTCGTGCGCCAATGACCGTGCGCACTGTTTAATTCCAGCGCCTATAAAATCCGCTGCTCGCGATTTACGTCAGATCCATCGTCTTCTTCCACCGTTTTCCGCCCGGTTCCGCCCAGATTCGCCCCTCCACCGCCGCCCACCATCTGGAGGTGCTCCGGGCTTGCTCTTCACGCCAATCTTGAGCCGGAGTTTCCTCTCGGCCACCTCCTTCATCCAAGAGCTCCAAAGGAAGACCTAGCCGCCATTGCCATCAAGCAAGAGGAAGTTTGCAACCTCTACCGGATCGTGACACGAAGAAGACGGGTCCATTGGAGAGTCGTGACAGCTCTCTCTACCCCGGACGTAGTTGCGGACCGAGCTTGGACGCGGATTGACAACCCGGCGATTCCAACCGTGAATCTACAACGAGCCTTCGGATTCCGTCGATTTCTTGCCTTATTCTTCTCTTATTGATTGTTGTAATAGCTAGATCTATATATTTTGATGAAGTTGCACTTAGACTTGCTTCTATTTATATAGATTTCATGTTTGTGTGAAATGCTTTTGTGGTCTATGTGTTTATGAGGAGCGCCACCATACATTTTCCACTTCACCACCGCGTTCGTGTGCCGCACTAGCAATTGCTAGTGGCGTGCTTGTCGAAGAGGTGCTTGCGACCCTCACTCCGCTAGCCTACTCGTCCATCCGCCTACCGAAGCGTGGCATCGCGGCCCGTATTCCATCCCGCCTAACGAAGCAGTGCGCTCAAGGCCTGCACTGTTCGATTCCGCTTGCCTACTCGTCCATCCGCCCTTTCGACGCAGCGCGCTTAAGGCCTGCCTAGTCTCCATCCCGCCAAGCGAAGCATTGCATAGCGGCATTGCATAGGAGTAGTTGATAGCTTTTATTTTATTTTCCAAAAGCCAACCCAACTCCCCCGCATTCCATCCGATTTAAGGACTTCAATCTCAAGTCCTTCCTCGAAACCTAACTCCACCTTACTGTGTTCCTCAAGAGACCGACACTCGGGGATTTTCCCCATTATTATTACTTGCGCGACCGGTGCACTTGCCGAATCATCGCATCAGGCACCTTGGAGGGCACTAGAGCTCACCTCACCACCAACCTTCATAGACCAAGGCGGTGGGAGGGGGTATTGCTTGCGCACAAGACACACGCGAGGGAGAGGAGAGATCAACCACCCTTCCCAAGGTGCCCATGGGGGTCTATTTATAGACTTCCCAAAATTGGGCTGTGGATAGCCACAATTGTGCTATCCGCAGCTCAACTACGAATAAGAACGATCAACACAAGAGGGGATGGCGAGTGGGACATGACATGTCCAATCCTCCCCTTGCCGGGGGTCAAGAGAGTGGACCGAAGGTCCACCACCCTGGCTGGGTGAGTGGACCTTGCGGTCCACCCAACCCTCTGGGCGAGTGGACCTATGGTCCACTCGCCCCCCCCCCCCCCCCCCCCCCCCCCCCCACTCGGGCGAGTGGACCCAAGGTCAACTCGTCCAAGTGGGGAAGTCTGCCCCCCCGGGCTTTCTCTTCTTAGTCTTGACGACCTCCGACGGGTCGATCTTCTGTGTCATGGTCACCCTCTCTATCACAACCTCATCCGCATCGGGTCACACCGACTCGAAAATTGTATACAACCCTCATATTTTTTGAGTCGGTGTGACCCGATGAGGATGAGGTCATGATAGAGAGGGTGACCATGACACAGAAGATCGACCCGTCAGAGGTCGTCAAGACCAAGAAGAGAAAGCCCAGGGGGGCAGACTTCCCCACTTGGACGAGTTGACCTTGGGTCCACTCGCCAGAGTGGGGTCGCCCAAAGTGGGGGCGAGTGGACCTATGGTCCACTCGCCCCTGGCAGTTGGGCGAGCGGACCCATGGTTCACTCGCCTGGGGGTTGGGTGGACCACAAGGTACACTCGCCCAGCCCGGGTGGTGGACCTTCGGTCCACTCTCCCGACCCTCGACAAGGGGGGAAGTGGAAATCTCATGTCCCACGCGCCCTCCCCTCTCGTGTTGATCATTCTTATTCATAGTTGAGCTGCGGATAACATAATTGTGGTTATCCGTAACCCAATTTTGGGAAGTCTATAAATAGACCCCCATGGGCACCTCGGAAGGGTGGTTGATCTCTCATCTCCCTCGCATGTGTCTTGTGAGCAAGCACTACCCCCCCCCCCCCCCCCCCCCCCCCCCCCCCCCCCCCCTTTGCCTATGAAGGTTTGTGGTGAGGTGAGCTCTAGTGCCCTCCAAGGTGCCCAGGCTCAGCATTAGCTTGGGAGGGGAAGTTCCTTGTGGGCTTCCGGGTGTGCGGTGGGACCTCCATATTGCAGCTTAAGGAGTCCGTTACTAGACTCAAGTGTTCTTCAAGGGAAGGTCTTTCAGTTCTTAGCAACTGGTCAAGGGTTCTAGCTCGGGTCAAGTAAGGGTTAGCTGCATCCCCCTTTCGAACGTCGAGACCAGTTCTCTGGTTTCAACATTCTGGTGCGGTGACCGTGGAAGCAGCTAGTTCGGAAAGCTCTGGGAAAGTCTCATGGCTGGAAGCGATGAGCTGGGGGACTCACCCCCTACTAGCAAGTACGTGAAAAAGATTAGCCTTGGCAAATTCAAGAGGTCGGTTCTGGAGCTTATGCAAGTCGCACTCCCCCCTCACAGTGAGTGCTCGACACCACCCGCACACGTGCTCGCCTTGCTATCTCCGATGGAGACGGGGCAAGCATGTCGGCAAGAAAAGGGGTTAGCCTCAGAGGAGGGCTTGGGTCTCCAAGCGAGAGTGCTCTTCAACAGCTCTCCTGGGACCGGATATCCCAGTGAGGAGGCAGTGATAACGCCTTCGACTCACTAGGGAGGATGGGGGAGTCCCTTATGCGAGTTGATCACCTCGGCTCCCGTTCTAGATGGGTTTAGCGAGCCCGTCATGCCTTACTACGCAGTGAAGGGAGACCCACTCCAACACCTCTAGTGGTTTGAAGACATGGTCTCGATCAGGCAGATGACGGATGCCTCCAAGTGTAGGCTCTTCGCCATCACTTTCAAAGGAGAGGAAAAAGACTGGTTCCACCAGCTCCCATCAGGTACCATCTACAGCTTCAAGGACCTGCGTCGGAGTTTCTTGTTGAGGTTCTCCACCTCGAAGAAGGGGAGGAAGGGGGCGGAGTCCCTATTCTTAATTCAACAAAAGCACGGGGAGACGCTGGGAAGCTACACATATTAGTTCCAAGAGCAAGTCCTCCGCCTCCAGGTTGACCAAAGAAGTAGGAGGGACTAGGAGAAAGAGAAGGAATAGAAGACAAAGAAGATGGATGAAGTAATGAAGGAGATGGCCATGGTGCATGTGGCCGAGTAAGCGTGAGAAAGCGCATTGTAATGGTATGTAATCTATTTATAACATATCGAAAGTAGTTAAAGATAACATCTAGGTCGAGTCCCCGACTAGAGACCATTCACTGGGCTCCGTAATGCCGGCAGATGGGAGGCTCATCGTGTCGACTCGCTACTTGGTAACTGGTTTGGGAAGGTGTTAAGTTCCTCTGCCTCCAGGTAAGCTAAGCCCCTAGGACGTGGACGGGTACTCCGCCTCCAATTGGATTGGGAAGGTGTTGAGTTCCTCTTCCTCCAGGTAAGCTAGGCACCTAGGATGCGGATGGGTACTTTCGCCTCCAATCGGTAAGATCCCCGACTAGAGACCATTCACCGAGCTCCGTAATGCCGGCAGATGGGAGGCTCATCGGGTCGACTCTCTACTTGGTAACTAGTTTGGGAAGGTGTTGAGTTCCTCTGCCTCCAGGTAAGCTAAGCCCCTAGGACGTGGACGGGTACTCCGCCCCGAATTAGATTGGGAAATTGTTGAGTTCCTCTGCTTCCAGGTGAGGTAAGCACCTAGTACGTGGACTGATTCTCCACACTCAATTGGTTTGGTAAGATGGTTGAGTTCCTTCACCTCCAGGTGAGGTAAGCACCTAGGATGTGGACTGGTTCTCTGCCCCCAATTGGATTGGGAAAGTGTTGAGTTCCTCTACCTCCGGGTAAGCTAGGCACCTAGGACGCGGACGGGTACTTTCGCCTCCAATCGGTAAGATCCCCGACTAGAGACCATTCACCGGGATCCGTAATGCCAGCAGATAGGAGGCTCATCGGGTCGACTCGCTACTTGGTAACTGGTTTGGGAAGGTGTTGAGTTCCTCTGCCTCCAGGTAAGCTAAGCCCCTAGGACAAGGATGGGTATTCCGCCCCCAATTGGATTGGTAAAGTGTTGAGTTCCTCTTCCTCCAGGTAAGCTAGGCACCTAGGACGCGGACGAGTACTTCTACCTCCAATCGGTAAGATCCCTGACTAGAGACCATTCACCGGGCTACGTAATACCGACAGATGGGAGGCTCATTAGGTCGACTCGCTACTTGTAACTGGTTTGGGAAGGTATTGAGTTCCTCTACCTCCAGGTAAGCTAATACCCTAGGACGTGGACGGGTACTCCGCCCCCAATTTGATTGGGAAAGTGTTGAGTTCCTCCACCTCCAGGTAAGGTAAGCACATAGGATGTGGACTGGTTCTCCACCCCCAGTTGGTTTTGTTAGATGGTTGAGTTCCTCCTCCTCCGGGTGAGGTAAGCACCTAGGACGTAGACTGGTTCTCCACCCCCAGTTGGTTTGGTAAGATTGTTGAGTTCCTCCGGCTCCAAGTGAGGTAAGCACCTAGGACGTAGACTGGTTCTCCACCCCTAGTTGGTTTGGTAAGATGGTTGAGTTCCTCCGCCTCTAGGTGAGGTAAGCACCTAGGGCGTGGACTGGTTCTCAACCCCCAGTTGGTTTGGTAAGATGGTTGAGTTCCTCCGCCTCCAGGTGAGGTAAGCACCTAGGATGTGGACTGGTTCTCCACCCCTAGTTGGTTTTGTAATATGGTTGAGTTCCTCTGCCTCTAGGTGAGGTAAGCACCTAGGACGTGGACTGGTTCTCCACCCCCTGTTGGTTTGGTAAGATGGTTGAGTTCCTCCGCCTCCAAGTGAGGTAAGCACCTAGGACGTGGACTAGTTCTCCACCCCAAGTTGGTTTGGTAAGATGTTTGATTTCCTTCGCCTCCAGGTGAGGTAAGCACCTAGAACGTGGACTTGTTCTCCACCCCCAATTGGTTTGGTAAGATGGTTGAGTTCCTCCACCTCCAGGTGAGGTAAGCACCTAGGACATGGACTGGTTCTCCACACCCAGTTGGTTTGGTAAGATGGTTGAGTTCCTCTGCCTCTAGGTAGCTAAATTTCTAGGGAGTGTCGAGTGGTCATCCGCTTCTGGTTGAGCTGAGCTCCTCGGAAGTGCTGAAGCCCTCGACCTATAGTTAGCTAAATGTCTGGAATTGTTGAGTTTTCCTCCACCTCAAGTCAAGTTTAACTAGACCTAAGGTGTTGAGCTTTCTCCACCTCCAGTTGAGCTCGGCTCACAGGAGGGTTGTTAAGTGGAGAAATGTTCGACTTCCACCTCAGGTTGAGTTCGGCTCGACTAGGGGTATTGAGTTTTCCTCCACCACAGGTTAAGTTTAACTAGACCTAAGGTGCTGAGCTTTCTCCACCTCCAGTTGAGCTCGGCTCACAGGAGGGTTGTTAAGTGGAGAAAGGTTTGCCTCCCACCTCAGGTTGAGTTTGGCTCGACTAGGGGTGTTGAGTTTTCCACCACCTCAGGTCAAGTTTAACTAGACCTAAGGTGTTGAGCTTTCTCCACCTCCAGTTGAGCTCGGCTCACAGGAGGGTTATTAAGTGGAGAAAGGTTTGTCTTCCACCTCAGGTAGAGTTTGGCTCGACTAAGGGTGTTGAGTTTTCCTCCACCTCAGGTCAAGTTTAACTAGACCTAAGGTGTTTGTTGGATAGGTAGGCGCCCTTAGAGGGGGGGGGGGGGTGAATAAGGGTTTTAAAAACTTATATTATATTTTGGAATACTTGATATAATAAGAGATCAAAATAGTGATTTTGAATAAAGATCTAAATTGTTTTATAATGAAAGAGAGGATAATAAACAATTTAGAGAAATGAAGATCAAATCAATTTTGTTACACAAAGAGAGACATGATTATTATTAATAAAATTGATTACAAAATTTGATTTCAATGACAATAGAAATCAATGGGAAATAGGAAAGACTCTTTTTGTTTTCTATACCGACTCGTATCCCCACGAACCGGTTGGCTTTAGCCGATCCTTCCCCGGATATGGCCTCAAGACGCTCTAGCCAATCTTTCCCCGGATATGGCCTCGAGCACCCCCTAGATCTACACCCTAGACCTAGTCGCCAACACGAGGCGAATTTCTGCCCTAAGTCCTACCCAGACTAAGTCGCCAACACGAGGCGAATTTACTAAGCGATTACAAGAATGAAAAGAACAATAATATTAAAAACTCCCTCTATGTGGATCTCTTGGATAAGTAGACGAAGACCCGCAGACTATGATCGTAGTCGATGCGGTCTTTCGTCACGATGATGATGCGTGTTGAAATCTTCTCCACGGATCTCCTTAAGCCTTCATGGATTTGTGGGAGTATCTCTCTAAACCTTCCTCTATACGATGTGGCACGAAGCTCTAGAATTTAGGAGTGGTAAGGAAGAAGAAGACGGATCTAAGGGGTCCTTTTTATAGCCTCAGCGCTAGCGCCAGCGCTACCGCCAGCCATATCCTGGATTAGGCATTATTCTGCGCGGGAGAATCTTGAATCTGAAGAAACATTTCTGTCTTGCCTTCTGTGCTTCGTGCTACTGCCTACGCTATCCGCTACAACCAGGCGCTAGCTCCTTCTTAATGTGCTCCCGGAATTGTGCTGATCATCGCTAGCGCCGGGCGCTAGGTGCTACCCCCGGCGCTAGTGAGCATGTTGGAATTATTAGCCCAATTTTGGGGGCAACCTTCTTATGTCATCCTTGAGTCATATGGACCTTGTTTCCTGCACACTTAAACACACAAGATCAAATACACATAGGATTTGTTATTCTCAAACCTAGGAGATGCGGAAGACCATGTTCCAACAAACTCCCCCTTTTGATATTAACAAATCCATTAATGATATATCAGAGCATTAATATATAAGCATGATGAAACCTACTTGTGTGTGTGTGAGGGTGATGACTTAGGATAATTATTGATTTTAGAATTTATAATTTCTCCCCCTAAATACATGCTGCCCCTAAGTGAATGCTCCCCTAATATGTAAGCTATCATCTTAATTAATCATGTTAGTTTTCATTTGGATAGTGGAGTTTATTTATCATGTTAGTTCTCCCCCTTTTATTATTAGCAAAAGTGGGTAAGGAAGCAAAACACAGAAAAGTTTTGATAATAAAAGAAGGCATGATCGAGCTTTCAGAGAGAAGGAAAATGATAAGAAGTTTTAGAATAATTTTCATAGATACAAATCAGATTTTTTAGCGTAATGATGAACAATATAACATTTGCCAAGTAATATTATCATGTTAGTTCTTCCATTTATATAAGAGTTTTATGCAAAAATAATAATGATTTCCAAGTAACCAATCTACCCAGACAATATGTCTACACCCTATCCCCGTACTAAGTGACGGATGGGCATGAGGAGCTGCATACATGCCGTAGGTTGGGGTGTTAGTCCCATATGCAAACACTAGACAAAACTCAACCTAGCACTCTTTCCCCCTAGTGCCTCGCAAGGCCCTACTAGAACCTTCCCCGGTTAAGGACAAGACATGACTTAAAGGTCAGGTAATCTAATGTCTACAACCATATGCCCCCGCTATGGTGAGATATGTAATCATGGGATAATAATTGGAAACATTTAGCGTTTGAATCTAATGATGAGTTCATAGCCTATGGGTTTATATTTTTATTTAAATTTTTAAAGAATAGGTCACATAACTAATTTGAAATCCATTAATAAATCCAAGTTTTAGCATTACAATATTTTCATGTTTAGAGCAACCAAAATATAGTTGACCAAGCAAGTCTGCCACTTGTTGAAAGAAAGGAATTTTAAGATCCAAGTGATAATGCACACACAAGAAAAGACTTTAAATAAGCATGAAAGCGCAAGGTAAAAATAATTATATGGTTATGATGCGGAAGACTTATAGATATACAAGAGAACAACTTTTTATGAACATAACGATTCGTAAGAAGATATATTCCAACAATGAAGTTGTTTTTGTAAATCAGTTTGCATTTAAAATCTTTAAGTTTTGACAATAAAGTAACCAAGCATGAAATAATGTTTTTCAAAAAGAAATTTCTACAACGTTATATTAATTCACAAATTCAAAACATTTAAAACATTGTAGAGAGCACGCTAGGTTATCTAGTGCATTTATATATAAAGAGTAGTATAGAATTTAGCAATGGAATCCAATACTCATGAGAAGAAGTGTTATGGAAGATAATGATGTGCACATAAGTGTATTTTGAGTAGAGTAAACAAATGATTTAATCAAAAATACAAGACATATGCAGAGTAAAGTGCATAATAAAATACAAATAATTTTTCTACCACACACTTCAATACACAAAGAAAATGTACAACTACCAATGTGCTTTGCACATACAATGCTCATTAAGACTTATCAGGGTGCAAAGTAGTGCTTGGGGGGGTCACACACTTTATTTTTCAATATATATATTTTTTGTGATCTGGTGTATTAAAGAATAAGTGGTGGAAAAATGAAAGGTTTGCACAAGACACTTTACTATTCTTTCCAAGGTGCTCAACCTCACAACGCTTATTAAGACTTATCAGGAGGCTCAAGTAGTGCTTGGTGGAGTTATCTTTTCCAATTTATTTCATGATTATTTTTTCTGTACAAATTTCTCCGAATACACTTGTTTTGCAAACCAATGTAATTTTGAAAGCACAACCACTTTTCTTAAATATTAAGCGTGCAAATAAGGGTGGTGTAGGTAAGATACTTGTGCAAAGTTTAATTCATTGTACAGTTACAATACACAAGCATACATTCTTAGATTAAAAACACATATAGACTTAGCCAAAAAGTGAGTGAAGAAAGATCATTATCAACCATAAAATATTTACTCATTCTTAGAGGCATGCTAAGCTTAGTTCTACACACCACTTGTTAATACAATTTATGCACATGTGATTCGATATATCAAAGCATGATAAAAACCTTGTTCAAGATAGTTTGAAAAAAATGAATTTAAACATTGTAGAAGATCTAAAGGAAAGATTAAACCATGCTTAATATGAACAATAGAATTCATGCAATTTTTATTTAAAAGGAATATTTTTTATTTTGAAGATTGAATTCTTATAGTTGATTTTGGACTTCCTGAGGTATACCCTGTGAGAGGTTCGCCCGGTACTAAGATATGTGATGGGATGATAGCCCAAATCTCCTTTTCGCAAGATACATGAAAATAGAAAAGTTGAAATAATTTTTGATAATTTTATGTTTTATATTTTTGTATTTGATTTTTGTATGTAGAGATAGAAATCAAACAAACAACAAATGAAAAAGAGTAAAAGAAATATTTTTTTATTTGTAATCTGGCTTTTGTATTTTTTTTTTTTATTTTTCAAAAATCAATTCAAAACAGAATTGCAAAACAAAGTAGTATATATAATAGAGCATAAATATAGGTATTTTATAAAATTTAAAAATACAAAAAAGCAGAAAGGTGCGCTAGCGCTCGCACTAACGATAGCGTTGGCGCTAGCGCTGCTTTAGTTAAATCTCCTTTCCCTTGTCATTTCGGCCATTACCACTGAAGCTCTCCCGAAAAACCCTAGCAGATAAAGCAGCCCACTGAAAGATCTAAGGTAAATCTTCATCATTTTTTATTATTTTTGTTTTAAACTTTTATTTTGATGTTGAAGAAGAAGATATTTGAAGTTATCAAGTGGTTTTAGATGCTAGATCTACAATGCTTGATTCTTTTACTATTGAAGAGAGAAACTAAAGTAAATCTTCATCATTTTGATGATTTTTGTTCTAAATGTTTGATTTTGATGTTTGTGATGAAGATTTATGAACCTATTTAAGATAAACTTTTGATTTTGATGATTGGATCTAGAAGAAGGTTAGAAAAAAATCTTCAATATTTTTATAATTTTTGTTTTTCATTTTGAATTTAGCTTAGATTACGTGGGTTTCATGGATCTATCAATTTGAGAAAGTTAGGATTAAAAAAATTTATAGTAGAGAGATCTTACCATTTTAGATCAGAGGACTAGCGCCGGCGCTACTACAGGCGCTAGTGCTAGCGTTGGCGCTAGTGTTTTTTGTTTAAATTTTAATTCCTCTTATTAATGTGGCAGATGGCTCCTGGATCAAAAGGGAAGAAGCATGCTGGACTAGCCGTGGAGGCAGCAATAGTAGGTGTACCATATTTTGTGGAGTTTGACATGCCTCGACACCACCACATCATGCAACTGTTCGCAACCTCCGAAGTGTTGAATGTGTTTCTTTCGAAGGGGTTTTCTTCGGAGTTAGTACGAGAGTTGTATACGCACTTGGAAGACCCATCACAGACTGATCTGGATGGAGGAGTGCAGTCTTAGGTGCAGGGACAAGTGGTTACTATTACTCAAGATGACTTGATGGAGATGTTTGGGTTGACCGAGCATCCAAAAAAGTTGGATGTGGTTGAAAGGTTTCGAGTTGATAGGGATTAGACTAATCTAAATATGGTACTCCACCACAGGGAATGTAGGAGTTTGATCCAAATGGTGGGGTCACTTACAGTGGATGCTCTTATAGTACAGGACATTTTACGCCACACTATCTTGGTGAAATTGGGCGACACGACAAAGATTACTACACAGCTTCGTCTTGTCTCGTATTTTATTCTTGAGGTAGAGAGATTCTATGTAGCAGACTTGTTGCTATCATTGATAAGATATACATACAACTTGCAGGATCCTTCTCGTCAGAGATACAACAACCTTCCGCTCGGTGGCATAATACAGAGGGTTATTCTTCATAGGTACCCTTCTATTGAGATTGGTTTTTTCTTGATTGATTGCTTTCCTCCTACGAGCTACATCCCTCCCGGATGAGCTCAAGATGATTCATTTGAATCTTTTTGAGAAGAAATGGGAGAGCGGATGACAAGTGTGCAGAAAGATGTTTCCGCTATAAAGAAGATGATGAAGTTCATGATCAAGGCATTAAAGCTAAATCCATCAACACCGGAGCGAAGGGAGTGGGATAGCCCAGTACAGGATCCACCACATCATTCGATTCGGAGGAGTCACAGAAGACGATCTCCAAGTGCTAGTTTGGAGGAGATAGATGAGACAGAGTAGAGGAGTAGGAATATCCTGAGGGGAACTAAGTTTTCAATTTTGTAATAATACAGGAATTTGAATGCATGTTCTTGTATACTGTCTGCTAGCGCTAGCGCTATCTGCAATGTTTAATTTTGTTGTTTTTGGACGTTTAACTGTTTTTATCTGGTCCTTCTTTGGTAGTTTTTGAAGGTTTTGATTTAAGTTTTATTTATAAATTTGAGGTCATATGAAATGGAGATGTTTAAGCAAATTTAAGATTCTATGAAGTAGTATATGTTTGAAATCATATCACATAGAAAAATTTTGAATTCAATTTATGTTGGTGATATATGATATATAGATATATAATCAGTTTAGGAAGAATAGATTGGTCTTTAGAAATAAAGGGCATGACTTTACAATTTGATAATTTGATTTATAAATCTTTAAGTGATAAGGTCTTGTGTCTATCTGATGGCCATACCATGATAGCAAAAAGAGATAAGAAAACAAAAAGAAAAATAAAAAGACAATAAGCCATATCATGAAGTAGAAAACTTGTATATTTCATTTTTTGAAAATATTCTACTTCATGCATTTGGTGATACCTAATGAATAAGAGATTTAGGTATCCAAAGGGGACCAAATGTGGTGGTTCCTTTTGGTACCCAAATATAACGTGTAGGTTTGTGGGTAGATATTGATGAATGGGTCCTTTCATGTGAAGTAATGTTTCAGTTTTAATTTTGGGCCTCCATTCATATATTGGTTTATTGTTATTCTTATGCATCAAATTTCTATTGTGATTCTTTATTTTAAAAATTATAATTGGAAGTATCGTTCATAGGAAATTTGTGTAGTTTTATTTTTAAGTTGCGAGAAACATGATTTTGTCAATAATGGTGATTTTGATTTTGATTTACAAATCCATTGTGTTCCTTACTCCCATTATTAAACTTAGTTAAGATGTCCATATTCATATTCAACTTGTTTTTAGATATAGTTTGATAATGTGAATTTGTATTTATAATTTTTATAAGCAAGTTGATTTTTTATTTTAATTCATCATTCTTGATCTTTAGATTATGTCTAGCTTTATTATACGCAATTGTGCTATTTTTAAGAGTGGAAATAATATAGTCAATATGATTTTGATAGTCATTTCTAAATTCCTCAAATGTTTCGTTCATCTCTTTGATTTCAATTTTATAAATTTTGCATGTAGCACAATCACTTTTCAAAGATGAATTTTCTAAAGATAATTTTTCATTTTGTTCTTTTACAATTAATAGTTCTTTTTCAAAATCCTTTAATTTTTCTTTAATATTATTACAATCAAAACACGGTTTTATATTTTCAATTAAAGTGCAAGGTGGAGAATAATCAAGCACATCAATCTTTGTTTCTACATTAATTTTAGCTTTTAAGTTTTTATTTTCTAAACGTAGTTTTGAATTTAAATTTTTTAATTTCTTAATTTTACGCTTAGAAGTTTGTAGTAATTGTAATGCAGAAATAGAATTGCAAAAGATGGAATTTGATTTCCTTACAACTTTTGGACGCGATGAGAATTGAGCATAGAGTTCCTTTGTTATCATTATCTTTTTGGCATTCGTCTTCCAAAGACACGATTTCTTCTTTTCCACTTGATGCGCTCTCCATTGATTCATCATGAGAGGAGCTTTCTTGAACATCATTGCAAGCTTTTATGTTCTCCAAATCTTGCGTTTATTTTATACCTGTAGATGGAGAATCATAAGTTATCTCAAGAAAATTCCACATCTCGTATGCAGTAGGAAAAGTGTGAATGAGTTTGGAAATATTTTGATCTAACGCACAAAATAGACTATTCAGAGATTTTGCATTTAAAACCATTTCGTTTTTATTTAATATGCTAGGTGGCTTTTTAATAGTAATATTCCAAACTTTTTAATCTAAAGCTTTAAGAAAATTTTCCATTACTGTTTTCCATCCTTTATAATTTCTTCCTTCAAATAAAGGTGGTTTAAGAGATTTTTCTTCTTCATAAAAATTTACCCCACTAGTTGAAGCGAGATCATGAGACACCATTATTCCCGGTTGTTAAGCCGTTTGGAATAAAACTGCTCTGATACCACTTGTTGGATCAGTAGGCGCCCGTAGGGGGGTGAATAAGGGTTTTAAAAACTTATATTATATTTTGGAATACTTGAAATAATAAGAGAACAAAATAGTGATTTTGAATAAAGATCTAAATTGTTTTATAATGAAAGAGAGGATAATAAACAATTTAGAGAAATGAAGATAAAATTAATTTTATTACACAAAGAGAAACATGATTATTATTAATAAAATTGATTACAAAATTCGATTTCAATGACGCTAGAAATCAAGGCAAAATAGGAAATACTCTTTTTGTTTTCTATACCGACTCGTATCCCCACAAACTGGTTAGCTTTAGCCGATTCTTCCCCGGATACGGCCTCAAGCTTCTCTAGCCAATCCTTCCCCGGATATGGCCTCGAGCACCCCCTAAATCTACACCCTAGACCTAGTCACCAACACGAGGCGAATTTCTGCCCTAAGTCCTACCCAGACCTAGTCGCCAACACGAGGCAAATTTACTAAGCAATTACAAGAATGAAAAGAACAATAATATTAAAAACACCCTCTATGTGGATCTCTTGGAGAAGTAGACGAAGACCCGCAGAGTATGATCGTAGTCGATGCGGTTTTCATCACGATGATGACGCATGTTGAAATCTTATCCACGGATCTCCTTAAGCCTTCATGGATTTGTGGGTGTATCTCTCTAAACCTTCCTCTATACAATGTGGCATGAAGCTCTGGAATTTAGGAGTGGTAGAGGATGAAGAAGACGGATCTAAGGGTTCCTTTTTATAGCCTCAGAGCTAGCGCTAGCGCTACTGCGGACGCTATCCCAGAATAGGCATTATTCTGCGCAGGAGAATCTTCAATCCGAGGAAACATTTCTGTCTTGCCTTCTGTGCTCTGCGCTACCGCCTGTGCTATCCACTACCGCCAGGCGCTAGATCCTTCTAAATGTGCTCCCAAAATTGCGCTGATCATCGCTAGCACGGGGCGCTAGGTGCTACCGCCGGTGCTAGTGGGCATGTTGGAATTATTAGCCCAATTTTGGGGGCAACCTTCTTATGTCATCCTTGAGTCATATGGACCTTGTTTCCTGCACACTTAAACACACAAGATCAAATACACATAGTATTTTTTATTCTCAAACCTAGGAGATGCGGAAGACTATGTTCCAACAGTGTTGAGCTTTCTCCACCTCCAGTTGAGCTTGGCTCACAGGAGGGTTGTTAAGTAGAGAAAGGTTCGCCTTCCGCCTCAAGTTAAGTTCTGCTGAAAAGCTTAGCAAGAGTAACCCGTTGGCGGTGCCCTCCATAGATTCCCCTAAAGCCCCACCTACTCGTCAAATAGGTGGGTTGGACTTTCTTTTCGAGCTTGAGACAAGCTCGAAAAGAGTGGGGATTGTGTACAACCCTCATATTTTCTGAGTCAGTGTGACCTCATGCAGATGAGGTCATGATAGAGAGGGTGACCGTGACACAGAAGATCGACCCATCGGAGGTCGTCAAGACCAAGAAGAGAAAGCCCGGGGGCAGACTTCCCCACTTGGACGAGTTGACCTTGGGTTCACTCGCCCGAGTGGGGGGGGGGGGGGGGGCGAGTGGACCACAGGTCCACTCGCCCAAAGTGGGGGGCGAGTGGACCTATGGTACACTCGCACAGGCTTGCGGCGAGTGGACCATAGGTCCACTCGCCCCGGGCAGTTGGACGAGTGGACCCATGGTCCACTCGCCTGGGGGGTTGGGTGGACCACAAGGTCCACTCGCCCAGCCCGGGTGATGGACCTTCGGTCCACTCTCCCGACCCCCAGTAAGGGAGGGAGTGGACATCTCATGTCCCACACTCCCTGCCTTCTTGTGTTGATCGTTCTTATTGGTAGTTGAGCTGCGGATAGCAGAATTATGATTATCCGCAGCCCAATTTTGGGAAGTCTATAAATAGACCCCCATGGGCACCTTGGAAGGGTTGTTGATCTCTCCTCTCCCTCGCGTGTGTCTTCTGAGCAAGAACTACCCCCTCCCCCCCCCCCCCCCCTCCTTTGTCTGTGAAGGTTGGTGGTGAGGTGAGCTCTAGTGCTCTCCAAGGTGCCCAGGCTCAGAATTGGCTTGGGAGGGGAAGTTCCTTGTGGGCTTCCGAGTGTGCGGTGGGACCTCCACGCTGCATCTTAAGGGGTCTATTTCTAGACTCAAGTGTTCTTCAAGGGAAGGTCTTTCGGTTCTTAGCAACTGGTCAAGGGTTCTAGCCCGGGTCAAGTAAGGGTTAGATGCATGATGAGTCCCAATTATATACACATTTTCGGACTCATCTGGGCTAGTTTTCCTGCATTTTGTACTTCAGTTTTTAACCCTATTCGCCTTGTTCATGCTTTTATTTGAAGTACATGTTTAGGCCCATTGTTGTGTGCAATTGCGCATTTTATTGTTGGGGGTAAGCACATTGTGCTCCCCATTGTATTTTTCTCATTTTGTTGGAGCTGGAACGGTATTCCCAGTTATGCTGTGGCTGATGCAGGTGGACGATTCATCCAGTTCTATCCAGTATTCATGACTGCGCATATCGCACGGTCGTGCGTTTTCCTTGACGCACGGTCACAGGTGATCGTGCGTTCTCCTCTGGGGTGGAATATGATGTTCTGTTGTTGATCGTTGATAAGTAATAAAATATATGTATTTTTGGTATAAGTATTAGTATAGTTTTAATTAATATTGTGAATTTTCTATGTAAATTAATGAATAAATTGCTTCTTTATTATTTCTGGTTTCTAACTTAGTTTTATTTTTGTTTTTGCAATTTTTTGCAAAATTTTCACAGGTCACGCCCTCAGACACGCCCGTGACCAAGGGCGTGTAATTTTAAAGATCAAATATCAACGGGACGGCTCAATTCAGATCAAATCCCGACAAATCGCTCAAGTCACGCCCGAGGTCACGCCCGTGACCAAGGGCGTGTAATTTTAAAAGCCAAATTTCCAGCTGGCAGCCGTTTTCAGGTGAAATCTCGAAGAGTTGATCAAGTCACGCCCGTGACTCTACAAGTCACGCCCGTGTTCCAGCAGAGTCACGCCCGTGAGCCGCCAGCGCGTCACGTCTCGAAGCCGCACCCATGCTGCCGACATCAGCCACCCATAGTCACGCCCGTGACTCACCAAGTCACGCCCGTGACATACCAAGTCACGCCCGTGACATACCAAGTCACGCCCGTGTGCAGCCATGTTTGACGGCCAGACCTTCCAGAAGGCGGCGAATACAGCCGAGCAAATGTCACGCCCTAAGTCACGGCCGTGACATTCAAGTCACGCCCGTGACCTAGGGCGTGTAAAACTCAAATTTTCCCTATAAATAGAGGGGCTCGGCTGAAGTAATTTTCATCCAAATTTTGAGTGGTTTTTGTTGTATTGTGAGTTCTTTTGAGTGATTGTGAGCTTCTCTTCTGCATTTCAGTTTAAGTTCGTTTGTAGTTTTTTTTTTCGTCTTCCTAGTCTAGTTGTAATGCTGATTTCAGAAATAAAATGATGTTTTTCTCATTTGGATCATCTTCTTTTTATTAATGTTAGTGTGTGTGCGTGTATGAGTTTAGCTTTATTGCTTTCATAATTTAGTTTTATTGCTTTTATAGTTAGTTTTATTGCTTTCATAATCTAGGTTTACTGTTTTCATAGCTTAGATTTACAAGCTTTCATAAAATAGTTTTATCGTTTTCTTTTTCGCCTTATTTTATCGCTTTCTTTTTCAGTTTCTTTTAGAGTGTGTGCGTGTATGAGATAGTATTTTCCTTTTTTGTAGCTTAGTTTTTATTTCAGTCTTTATATAACTGCTATATACCACCCCCTTCTCAAATAAGAGGCTAATTTACTTTAGCACTTATTTAAGTCGGTTGGGACGGATATTATTTCTGCACCTTTATAAGTCTTTTCATTTCTATACCACCCCCTTCTTAAATAAGAGGCTAAGAACTTTTTAGCACTTGTTTAAGGTGGTTGGGACGGATATTATTACTGTTTTTATATAAGTCTTTTTATTTCCTTTTTATCCGCTTATATCCGCTTTAATTATCAAACATGTATTTTTCAACCGATAATGCCGTCTCCATTCCGATGAGTGGCTAATTTCCTTTAGCGCACGACGTCGAAGAGCATTGGGACACAAAAATAGTTTTTCTATAAAAATTAAAACATCTCTTTCTAAAATAATTAACGCTTAAGGTTTACCCGAGAATCACGTTGAGTGGAGCCACATAATCGATGTGTGGTTTTCATTTCCGTTTTCGTACCTAGTTAGCCGAGAGGCTCGTGTGTACGGACTGATCACTCACGGGTAAAGAGAAGTGCGCTCTACCCTCGAGAGAGGACGAGGTAACTCTTCCGAATTGGAAATAAAAACCCAATAGCGGGGTTCGTAACATAAAGCGAGTATTAAGAACATTCGATTGTAGAACGAGAGTTCGGTCGAATATTCATAATCTCAGGTGGGCGTACCCTCGAGAGAGGAGCGTTCATAATTATGGAACCTCCACGGCCAAGTCATCTTAATATTTTGAAAAGTCATCACTTTTAATTCTACGAAAAATCTATTTTCGTCTCAAGGTAATTCAACGTCGCGCGCTATATTTCTCATCACTTAGAACTCTAGTAAATCGCTTAAATCATCTTTCGCATTTTATCATTTAGAACTCTAGTTAAATCAACTAAAAATATTATTCCGATAAAATAATAGTTCGTCCCTCGAAGTAGCATAATCAACACGACCCGCGGAAATATACGATCCCGATATTTTCTAAAAATATCCTGTATTACTTGCGATAAGGTATACTTGCCTTTATCAAATGATTAATTTGGACTAAAAATTCAAACACAGCTTTTCAAACTCATTTAGTGCAAAACTCTCCTTTTTTACTATTCAATTCAATAGAATTCGGCATTGTAGCCGAAGCGTAATTGTCAATATTCCGAAAGAAGAAAAAGATCGCTACTTCTATCCTTCGATAGGATAACGGTTAATTTCTCAAAGTAGGAGTACTTGCGAGACTCTTCGAAAATATCCGCCAATTCTAAACTCTTAATATAAAGGTTATCTTTTATTTATAAAACAAAAAGAAGAAGCCCAAGTAATCATCAAGTTTTTGGCGCCGTTGCCGGGGACCTTTGTGTTGTTATTTGAAAGTAGGAACTGCTATTAATTTTATTCCTTATCTATATATTACAAAAAAAAAGGCACAAAAAAAAAAGAGGTTACAAAACTAATAAAAAAAAATTATATAAATATAAAAACTTATATTATATTAACAAAAAAAATATAATAATAATAAAACAGAAAATCCAAAAATATTATTTTTTAGTTTATGACCCGAGGAAACTCCTCGGACGATTCGACTATTCCTTTTGACCCCGAAATCGAGCGCACTCTTCGTGAGCGCATCCGATCTCGTGATCAAAACTTACTCGAAACCCCCGAAGAGTCAATCAGAGATACTGTAAATATGGGCGATCCAATTCCAAATGCGGCCCCGGCCCGGACCATGGCATATTATGCCCGGCCGAATTTGGAAGATACAGGATCCAGTATTACTCGCCCGACAGTTAATAATAATAATTTTGAAATAAAATCCAGCATAATTCAAATGGTACAACAGTCGATTCAGTTCGACGGTTTGCCAGATGAGGACCCAAATCAGCACCTTTCAAACTTTTTAGAAATATGCGACACCTTTAAAATTAATGGCGTCACTGATGACGCCATTCGTTTACGCTTATTTCCATTTTCGCTACGGTCAAAGGCCAAATCATGGTTGACTTCTCTTCCGAGAGGGTCCATAACCACGTGGGCCCAATTGACGGAATTTTTCTTAACTAAGTATTTTCCTCCGTCAAAAACCGCAAAACTACGCACGGATATCACATCCTTTGTGCAATTCGATTCCGAGTCTCTTTATGAGACTTGGGAGCGTTTTAAGGAATATTTGCGTAGGTGTCCTCATCACGCGCTACCAACTTGGCTACAGGTCCAAACGTTTTATAATGGTTTAAATTTTTCTACACGGCAGATGATTGATGCGGCTTCCGGGGGAACGTTAAACAACAAAACCCCAGAGACCGCTCAAGCTCTGATCGACGAAATGGCCATGAATGCGTACCAATGGAACGTGCCAAGGTCGCGTCCTACTAAACCGGCTGGTCTTTTTGAAGTGGACGCCACTACTTTCTTAGCCTCACAGGTAGAGCGGCTAAGTAAGCAGGTGGCGGAGATGACTGTTTCCTCCTCCACTCCCGCTTGGAATAATAATAATAATAATAATAACGTAATCGAAGAATCGGTGGATTACCTCGGTAATCCGGTTAGGCCCCCCTTCAACCCTAATAACAACCCGTATAGTAATACTTATAATCCAGGTTGGAGGAGCCACCCTAATTTCTCCTGGAGCAATCCTAACAATGCTCAGAGGCCCCCAAATATGAATCCTCCGGGATTTCCGCAAGGATTTCCGCAGGGATTCCAGCCTCCTCCTCCAAAACCTTCGCCGCTCGAAGATATTTTGTCTAAATACATCGCGTCCAACGATTCAAATATCCGGAATCTTACCGGATCGATTAAAAGCTTGGAAAACCAGGTTGGACAACTTGCAAAGATGGTCTCCGAGCGGCCATACGGAGCTTTACCAGGGAATACAGAGCCAAACCCAAGGGAAAATGCCAACGCTATAACCCTTCGAAGCGGCAAGGAGGTCGTCTCCCCATTGCGGGTTGAGCCTAAGGTATGCATTTCGCCTCCGACCCCTCCACCCTCTTCTTCGATTCTAATTGCTCCAGCTTCTCCGGTTGTGCCAAATGTTTCGAGTCCTCGAATTCCTTACCCGTCTAAAATTAATAAAGAGAAGGAGGACGAAAATTATCAAAAATTTTTGCGTATTTTAAAACAAATTCAAATAAACGTCCCCTTCTGCGAGGCACTCTCCCAAATGCCGAAATATGCGAAATATCTTAAAGAGTTGCTTTCTAATAAAAAGCGACTCGAGGATGTTTCGCGTGTTTCCCTTAATGCGGAATGTTCGGCTGTTCTCCTTAACAAATTGCCGCCAAAACTAAACGACCCGGGACGGTTCTCCATCCCGTGTCTCTTTGGCAATATGTTAATAAAGTACGCTCTTGCAGACTTAGGCGCCAGCATCAATTTGATGCCTTTTTCTCTTTTCAAAAAACTCAATTTAGGCGTCCCGAGTCCGACAAAAATGAGCATCCAACTCGCGGATCGCTCGGTAAAGTACCCAATCGGGGTAGCGGAAGATGTTCTGGTCATGGTTGACAAGTTTATCTTCCCGGTAGACTTTGTCATCCTGGACATAGAGGAGGACGTCGAGGTACCCATCATCCTCGGTCGCCCCTTTCTCGCAACCTCCCGCGCGTTAATCGATGTCAGTAACGGTCGCCTCCTCCTTCGAGTTGGAGACGACGAAGTTACTTTACATATCAACCCCTCCATGCGGAACTCACTATCGAATGATGATTCCTGTTTCAATTTGGAATCCGCGTTTGTGGACGAGTGTTCTTCTCTTTCAGAATTGCTATCCTTAATGATAGACGATTCGGATCTGGCGAATCAACCTCCTTTAGAAGAATTACCGCCAGATTCGCCTTTCGAGCCTTTCGACTCGAACGATTTAAAAATCTCCACTTCCTACGAAGAACCTCCGGTCTTGGAGCTTAAGCAACTCCCCGACCATCTAAAATATGCTTTTCTAGCCGCGAACTTAAAGCTTCCGGTTATAATATCTTCTACTTTAACTGATTCAGAAACATCCGAATTGGTTGAAGTTTTATCTAAACATCGCCGTGCAATTGCATGGCAAATTTCCGATATCAGGGGAATTAACCCCTCATTCTGCTCCCACAAAATTTTTCTCGAAGAAAACCCCCGCAAAACAATTCAGCCTCAACGACGACTTAACCCGAACATGCGGGAAGTCGTTAAGACTGAAATTATTAAACTCCTTGATGCGGGGATTATCTATCCTATTTCCGACAGTACGTGGGTAAGCCCCGTACAAGTCGTCCCGAAAAAGGGCGGTATAACGGTCGTGGCAAACACGAATAACGAATTAATCCCAACTCGTACTGTTACGGGTTGGAGGGTGTGCATCGACTACAGAAAACTAAACGATGCCACCAGAAAAGACCACTTTCCGTTACCGTTTATTGATCAAATCTTAGAGCGTCTCTCCGGTCACCCTTTTTATTGCTTCCTTGATGGTCTCTCGGGATTTTTCCAAATCCCTATTTCACCCGAGGACCAAGAAAAAACGACTTTTACTTGCCCTTTCGGCACCTTCGCATATCGGAGGATGCCGTTTGGCCTCTGTAACGCGCCAGCTACATTCCAAAGATGTATGCTGGCAATATTTGGCGAGCTAGTAGAAGACATAATGGAAGTCTTCATGGATGACTTCTCCGTCTTTGGAAACTCTTTTAAAAATTGTTTAAAAAATTTAGATAGAGTCCTCCAACGGTGCGAGGAGACGAACTTAGTCTTGAACTAGGAGAAATGCAACTTCATGGTCCGAGAGGGTTTAGTCCTCGGCCATAAAATTTCTTCCAAGGGGATGGAGGTCGATAAGGCCAAAGTCGCTATAATTGAACAACTTCCTGTTCCTTCGAACGTCAAATCAATTAGAAGTTTTCTTGGCCACGCAGGTTTTTATCGGCGGTTCATTCAAGATTTTTCAAAAATAACCAAACCGCTAACTCACCTCCTGGAAAAAGATTCCCCATTCATTTTTGACACGGCCTGCGTAGAGGCGTTTAATTTTATTAAAAAGCAACTTATCAATTCTCCAATTCTGGTGGCGCCAGATTGGTCTCTTCCGTTTGAGATTATGTGCGACGCGAGCGATATCGCAGTAGGAGCTGTCTTAGGCCAACGCGTAAATAAATATTTTCATCCAATATATTACGCTTCTCGCACACTCAATGCCGCACAGGCTAACTACACCACAACGGAAAAGGAACTTCTCGCCGTCATCTTTGCTTTTGATAAATTCCGACCCTACGTAACCCTTTCACATGTAATCGTTTTCACTGATCACTCCGCCTTGAAATATCTTTTGGCCAAAGTTGATGCTAAGCCTCGCTTACTTCGATGGATCCTCCTTTTACAGGAATTTGACTTAGAGATCCGGGATAAGAAGGGGGCTGAAAATTTAGCAGCCGACCACCTCTCACGTTTAGAACACCCCGTCGCAGAAGCGCTCGTCGAACCCGAAATAGACGATCGATTTCCTGAGGAGCGCCTTTTAATCATAAATAATACCAAAACTTCTTCTACCCCTTGGTTCGCAGATTACGCGAACTATTTAGTCGCGCGGGTCCTTCCAAAAGATTTTTCGACTCAGCAGAAGAAGAAATTCTTCTCTGACTTAAAAAACTACTTTTGGGAGGACCCCTTTCTCTTTCGAGTCTGCGCAGACCAAGTGATACGAAGATGTGTTTCCAGCGAGGAGGGTGCGCAAATATTGCGACACTGCCATGAGGGGCCGGCTGGAGGGCATTATCAAGCCAACCGGACCGCGCGGAAAGCGTTAGAGTCAGGCTTTTATTGGCCCACTCTCTTTAAGGATGCTCACACTTTTGTGAGTATATGCGATAGCTGCCAGCGGTCGGGTAACATCTCCCGTCGTGACGAGATGCCCCAAAATTTTTATTTAGAATGCGAAATTTTCGATTTGTGGGGCATAGACTTTGTAGGCCCCCTACCTCCTTTTAATAATCGCTATATCTTAGTGGCGGTCGACTATGTATCTAGGTGGGCGGAAGCGCAAGCTCTGCCCACCAATGATGCGCGAGTCGTCGTCCATTTTCTAAAAAAATTATTTTCTCGCTTTGGCACGCCCCGTGCAATAGTAAGTGATAGGGGCACGCACTTCTGCAATGCCCAGTTTTCAAAAATTTTATCTAAATACGGCGTCACGCATAAGCTCGCCACCGCCTATCACCCCCAAACGAGCGGCCAAGTAGAGGTAGTAAATCGCGAGATAAAACGCATTCTGGAAAAAACCGTCTCTTTAAATAGGAAGGATTGGTCCTCAAAACTCGACGACGCGTTATGGGCGTATCGTACGGCATACAAGACCGCTATCGGTTGTACGCCCTATCGATTAGTCAACGGCAAAGCGTGCCATTTACCGGTAGAATTAGAACACCGCGCTTTTTGGGCCTTAAAATTTTTAAATCTCGATTCGAACTTAGCCTCCGAGAATAGGAAATTCCAACTCAATGAACTCGATGAATGGCGTGCGAACGCTTATGAGAGTAATAAATTTTATAAGGAGCGTTCTAAGTTCTACCACGATCGAATAATTAAATTTCCAAAAACTTTCGCGCCGGGCGATCTTGTCCTTCTTTATAATTCACGTCTTCGTCTTTTTCCGGGTAAGCTCAAATCCCGCTGGTCCGGCCCCTTTGCAGTCAAAGAGGTTTGGCCGTATGGGACCGTTCTTATCTCTCACCCCGAAAAAGGCGATTTTAAAGTCAACGGCCACCGTTTAAAACTATATCTTGCGGGCGATCCGGTGGACGGACACACAGAATCTTTAACCCTCCCCAATTTATAATCTCACCACGCCAAATGCGTCAAGCTACGCGACGGTAAACAAAGCGCTCGTGGGAGGCACCCCATATTTATCTAATATTTTTATTATGCTTTTTCTCTATTTTTGCAGGGTTTCTTCCGACCCCGCCAGCTTTACTTCAGGGAAGCCTTTTTGCTTCCTTTTTCCTTTTGTATATATTGCATTGTTATTTTCTCTTCTTCATACTTACATTACAACATTGGGGACAATGTTGGGTTTTACGTATGGGGGTGTATTTCCCGTTTTAAAAAAAAAAAAAAAAAAAAAAAAAAAAAAAAAAAAAACAACAAAAAAAATAGAGACCACTTTCCGCTAGAGAACAAAAAAACAAACAAATAGTTGAACAAAAAAAAAACAAAAAAAAAATAAAAGAAAAAACTCCAAAAATAATAAACCCTACTTTACTTTTATTCTTAAAGCATTTAGTTTCGAGAGTATATGTTTGTGGATTTTCATAATCGCTAGTTTTACTATTTGTTTGTTTATCTAAGATCGATAGATTTAAACGTTCGGGGTTAAGTTTTAAAGAATATCTTGTGTTTTTAATTTAAATAGAGGCTTTGTTATCAAGCACTACTTCTACTAGCTAAAATAGAGACATGTGTATTATGTTAGCAAAACAACTTTAGACTGCAATTATCCCTACTTTATGTCTTCAGGAATCTAGGAATATTCAACTTACTAAGGTTGCTCTCAAAACTTTTTTTTATTATTCTAGAATTTCTCTTGAAAACCCCTTGTATACACCAATTTAGCATGGCAAAAACACAAAAAGAAGAAAAAAAAAAGATCTTATGTCAATGGGAATACAAAAATTCCGTAAACATAGGCACCCAATATTTGTTAAAAGAAATCCTATGTCAATGGGAATTGCAAATTCCGTAAACACAGGCATTGGGTTAATTAAAAAGGTCAATTTTCCCTCGTCCCTCGTACACCAACGATGAGAGTCAAAGGAAACTTTATAAGAGGGGTGAGATGATACAATTCATCACCCCTAATCCAAGTACTCTTCTATTTGCCAAGGCTTTTTACCCCCTTTTCCCTTAACCAAATTATTGTTTCTAGTTTTAATTCAAAAAATCATTTGAGAGCATAATTAGTAACTTATATTTTTCCTTTATGTTTCTTTAAACAAAGGTTATTATAATTTCGATCTAATCTCGTTTACTAATGATTGCAATTTTGTTTGCTATTTGGTTAATTAAGAAGTCTTTTGGCCAGGACATTTCTTCTACTTAAATCATTTGCATAATTTAGGACTTAACTCTTATTACTCCGAATTTTTATTTTTCAGTCTCTTATGATTAAAATAAAACGATAGCCAAAAATTAGAACTTATGTTAATCCCGTATAGATCTCTCTTACTTTTGCCCTGGAATAGCAAAAGCTTAAGTATGGGGGTATTTGATAAGTAATAAAATATATGTATTTTTGGTATAAGTATTAGTATAGTTTTAATTAATATTGTGAATTTTCTATGTAAATTAATGAATAAATTGCTTCTTTATTATTTCTGGTTTCTAACTTAGTTTTATTTTTGTTTTTGCAATTTTTTGCAAAATTTTCACAGGTCACGCCCTCAGACACGCCCGTGACCAAGGGCGTGTAATTTTAAAGATCAAATATCAACGGGACGGCTCAATTCAGATCAAATCCCGACAAATCGCTCAAGTCACGCCCGAGGTCACGCCCGTGACCAAGGGCGTGTAATTTTAAAAGCCAAATTTCCAGCTGGCAGCCGTTTTCAGGTGAAATCTCGAAGAGTTGATCAAGTCACGCCCGTGACTCTACAAGTTACGCCCGTGTTCCAGCAGAGTCACGCCCGTGAGCCGCCAGCGCGTCACGTCTCGAAGCCGCACCCATGCTGCCGACATCAGCCACCCATAGTCACGCCCGTGACTCACCAAGTCACGCCCGTGACATACCAAGTCACGCCCGTGACATACCAAGTCACGCCCGTGTGCAGCCATGTTTGACGGCCAGACCTTCCAGAAGGCGGCGAATACAGCCGAGCAAATGTCACGCCCTAAGTCACGGCCGTGACATTCAAGTCACGCCCGTGACCTAGGGCGTGTAAAACTCAAATTTTCCCTATAAATAGAGGGGCTCGGCTGAAGTAATTTTCATCCAAATTTTGAGTGGTTTTTGTTGTATTGTGAGTTCTTTTGAGTGATTGTGAGCTTCTCTTCTGCATTTCAGTTTAAGTTCGTTTGTAGTTTTTTTTTCGTCTTCCTAGTCTAGTTGTAATGCTGATTTCAGAAATAAAATGATGTTTTTCTCATTTGGATCATCTTCTTTTTATTAATGTTAGTGTGTGTGCGTGTATGAGTTTAGCTTTATTGCTTTCATAATTTAGTTTTATTGCTTTTATAGTTAGTTTTATTGCTTTCATAATCTAGGTTTACTGTTTTCATAGCTTAGATTTACAGGCTTTCATAAAATAGTTTTATCGTTTTCTTTTTCGCCTTATTTTATCGCTTTCATTTTAAACGCTTTCTTTTTCAGTTTCTTTTAGAGTGTGTGCGTGTATGAGATAGTATTTTCCTTTTTTGTAGCTTAGTTTTTATTTCAGTCTTTATATAACTGCTATATACCACCCCCTTCTCAAATAAGAGGCTAATTTACTTTAGCACTTATTTAAGTCGGTTGGGACGGATATTATTTCTGCACCTTTATAAGTCTTTTCATTTCTATACCACCCCCTTCTTAAATAAGAGGCTAAGAACTTTTTAGCACTTGTTTAAGGTGGTTGGGACGGATATTATTACTGTTTTTATATAAGTCTTTTTATTTCCTTTTTATCCGCTTATATCCGCTTTAATTATCAAACATGTATTTTTCAACCGATAATGCCGTCTCCATTCCGATGAGTGGCTAATTTCCTTTAGCGCACGACGTCGAAGAGCATTGGGACACAAAAATAGTTTTTCTATAAAAATTAAAACATCTCTTTCTAAAATAATTAACGCTTAAGGTTTACCCGAGAATCACGTTGAGTGGAGCCACATAATCGATGTGTGGTTTTCATTTCCGTTTTCGTACCTAGTTAGCCGAGAGGCTCGTGTGTACGGACTGATCACTCACGGGTAAAGAGAAGTGCGCTCTACCCTCGAGAGAGGACGAGGTAACTCTTCCGAATTGGAAATAAAAACCCAATAGCGGGGTTCGTAACATAAAGCGAGTATTAAGAACATTCGATTGTAGAACGAGAGTTCGGTCGAATATTCATAATCTCAGGTGGGCGTACCCTCGAGAGAGGAGCGTTCATAATTATGGAACCTCCACGGCCAAGTCATCTTAATATTTTGAAAAGTCATCACTTTTAATTCTACGAAAAATCTATTTTCGTCTCAAGGTAATTCAACGTCGCGCGCTATATTTCTCATCACTTAGAACTCTAGTAAATCGCTTAAATCATCTTTCGCATTTTATCATTTAGAACTCTAGTTAAATCAACTAAAAATATTATTCCGATAAAATAATAGTTCGTCCCTCGAAGTAGCATAATCAACACGACCCGCGGAAATATACGATCCCGATATTTTCTAAAAATATCCTGTATTACTTGCGATAAGGTATACTTGCCTTTATCAAATGATTAATTTGGACTAAAAATTCAAACACAGCTTTTCAAACTCATTTAGTGCAAAACTCTCCTTTTTTACTATTCAATTCAATAGAATTCGGCATTGTAGCCGAAGCGTAATTGTCAATATTCCGAAAGAAGAAAAAGATCGCTACTTCTATCCTTCGATAGGATAACGGTTAATTTCTCAAAGTAGGAGTACTTGCGAGACTCTTCGAAAATATCCGCCAATTCTAAACTCTTAATATAAAGGTTATCTTTTATTTATAAAACAAAAAGAAGAAGCCCAAGTAATCATCAATCGTGCGTCTCTACGCATGGGCAATGCCCATGCTTGAAGGAATCGCACGATCAACCTGTTTAGCCTTATTTTTAGCTTTTCTGAATTTACCCGTGCGTTTTGACGCACAAGCGAATTTGCCCGTGCGTGAGTAAATCGCTGATAGGTAAAATTTAGGATGTAAATAATATTCTCCAAATTCTACGAACTATAGGCAAGAGCACCTATCGGTCATAGCATAGGATATTTAAAACAAATAAATATCAAGTGTCGTATTCCACGGGTCTGTTGATTACTTCTAGTCACGCAAATTAATATTATTTTATCGAAAGTAAAATAGAGTTTTGTAAATAATTAAAAGAAGAAAAACATTTGATCGGGAATCCTTCTTAAGTAAAATATTTCATAAATCTAGAATTCGGAAGAAATCAATTTAGACAAACTTGACCGTGGAGGTTCCCAAAATATGATAGAACCTCTCTCGAGAGAACTACCACCTAACCTTAGGTTGATCGATTAAGACCCCTCGGCCAGTCGAAACCCCTAAGCTTGCTTTATGCTGTGAGCCCCACTATTGGATTTGACTCCAATCCGGAAGATTTGCGACACCCTCTCTCGAGGAGTGCGAACAATTCTTTCTACCGATGAGCGATCTACCGTATTTAAGGATCTCTCGATACACTAAAATATGGATCAAACTTGATTATCATACCCTAGAAATATGAAACCAAAAATTGCAAATCAACGGTAAATCTTAGTTTTCAAAATCCAAACAATGAATAAAAGATTATGAAATATAAAAGCTTAGGAATTCATCCGATCAAATGCTACAAAATTAGCTACTCATGATTAAAGAAAAAGAACATTTTATAACTAAGAAAGAAGAATTACAATTGCTGGGAAAGTAAATCTAAAATAGGAAATAAAAGGACAAGACATAAAATAAAGTTACACTAAAAATGCAGGAAAACTATACTAGAAATGATCCAATCGAAGCATGGACTGGATGCCCATCACTTTGGCAGCAGCTGGCTTTTATAGGCAGAAAATTGGTGAGTCATGCCCTTGGTCACGCCCGTGACCAAGGGCGTGTAAGCTGTGTAACTGCGTATTGAAAGCCCGGGAACGTTGGGGAAGAGAAACCACCAAAAATCAATTGCATGGCGGGTCACGGCCTCGGTCACGCCCGTGACCAAGGGCGTGCCTTGAACGGGTCTGGAAACGGCAGGAAACGCTGCGATCTGGAGTTAATCTGGCGGTTGCAGAAGAGTCACGGCCTCGGTCACGCCCGTGACCGAGGGCGTGTAAGCTAGAAACGGCGGGAATTGATTGCTGGCTGAAATGAATGCATTTCGGGCAAGTCACGCCCGTGACATTGAGGTCACGCCCTCTGTCACGCCCGTGTCAGAGGGCGTGTAATTTTAATCTGACGTGGCGGCTAACCTCTTCAACTGGAATATGCGGGGCTGGTTCACGGCCGTGACATAAAGTCACGCCCTTGGTCACGCCCGTGACCAATGCCATGTACTTTGCGATTTCGGCTGAAATTCTCCAAATATTCTCCTGATTACTCTTATGAGCTTGAAATTGCTATTAACAGCCCAGATTAGCTGAAAACACAAAACAAAGTGAATTAGACATATATTAAACTAAAATTATATAAAAACTAATTAATTACAACTAAAATATTATATAAAAATAACAATAAATAATGTACTATCAAATACCCCCATACTTAAGCTTTTGCTATTCCAGAGCAAAACTAATTTATAAGCATGAGAAGAATTTATAGGACATTCTAAAAAGATTTACTTCCAATTATGTATTCCAAATTTTATAAGACTCATATCAAATTAAGTTAAGAAATTAAAATTTAGATTTATTAGAAATAATTTATAATTCATAAATTGAAATGAGTAGAATAAATATTAGTTTCAAAATTCTCTAACTAAATCTCCATAAACAAAATTGCATTGAATTAAGTAAAATAATCCAAGATTAAAATTATATAAACTTTACAATCATGAGAAACTTTTAGAAAACTACAAAAAATTAACTATGATCTCTCAAAAATATCTTGGATAAGAAAATAAACTTGGCTAATTGGGGTAAAATTGGCATTGAAGAAGTTACTTTGAATATAGGAAATGATGAATTTTATCCTCTCATTTCCATCTTTTTTAAATTTCTTCTTCTTTAATATCCCAAATGTATATGTTTAGGAGTGATGAATTTTATCCTCTCATCTCCATACCATATAATCTTTTAAAAATTTGGGTGCATATGTTTAGGAATGATGAATTTTATCCTCTCATTCCATGACATATGATCTTTTCAAACCTTTTTTTTATGCCAAATAAAGGGTCAAATAAAAAGGTAGGGGAAGGGATAGGGTTTAAAGGCTACAAAAATTCCAAAGATACATTTTAAGAGCATAGAAAACAAATTGAGCAATCTATAAGAAACTATGAGTTCAAGTTAATATAAGTAAAATCTAAAGATATTTAACACAATTACTACAAAATTGAATTATGATATTTTAAAGAGAGAAAGTAAAACTAAGAAATATTCTAAACAAATCAAGATAATGAAAAACTCATTAAATCAAATTCATCTAAAAATTAAATCTAACATATTTTGAAGAGAAATATAAGATTAAAACTACATAAAAAGAAAACTCTTTAAAAAGCCTATAAAGAAAACTCATAATTAAAATCAATTTTGCATAAATGAAGTTTGGAGAAATTTAATATTACAAAATTTATTTTATTGGAAATTAAAATAGTTTTCTAAATGAAAACATTTTTTTTGAATTTTGTAAATTTTTATAACAAAATTGAAAATAAAGAAAAAAAAATCAATTTTTTATGAGTTTTGAAAAAGATTTTCTAATTTTTTTTGGATTTTTAATAAAAACTGAATATAGGAGAATACACCCCCATACTTAAAAATAAACATTGTCCTCAATGTTTATAAGCCAAGTAGGAGGGAAAAGAAAATAAAATGCGGAAAAAGTAAAGTGCAATAAAGATAAGCAAGGGGTGCCTCCCAAGAGCGCTTTCTTTTTCCCGTCTTTAAGCTAGACGGTTATTGTTAGGAAAAAGGAAAATAAAAAGAAAGGTACACAGGCAACTCCCTTAATTCATGCTCAGGTGAGCATGCTGAAATCCGCTGCCCGACTACTCCTCCGCTATAGTCGTGATTCTTTGGTTGTCCGTTAGCTTGAAATTGTGAATCCAAATTACCTATACATACCTTAGGTAATTTGGATTGCTGGAGATGAGCGGCAAATGGATCGGTGAAAACGTTTGGTTGCAACGGCTCATCATCTACAAGAAAATTATTAGTATAAAAAGAATCAAGATTAAGCGAGTCAGAAAATTTTTCACAAGGAGGAGTTTCTTGCGAAAATACATGATTAAGCGTCGGTTGTTTATTTTCAAAAATAAAAGAATTATCAGAAAAATCAATACAAAGGGGAGAAAATTCATGAGACACAATTTCTTCATGAATTATAATTTCATGAGAATGAGAAGAAAGGGCGGGCGAAGGAGAAGAAGAAAAATTTTCATTTTCCAATTCGTCCGGTGTCTCCATGACTTTGCGAAATTCGTGGTACAATTGTTCTTCTTGATCTTGAGAATAAACATTTAAAGTGGGAGAAATAACATTCGGAAAAATTTCAAGATCAGAAGAAGAACAAATTTGTGGAAAAGGCGAGGAATGCAAATCATAATTGAAGGAATTTCCATTTTCGCACTGAAAACTATCCGGGTGACCTTGCCACCATGAATAATCAACATCAGAGTAAGAAGGAAATTCATTCAAATCATTATTTAAAGAAAAATTATTTTCATCATAAAAATTATTATTTTCAGTATAAAAATTATTATTTTCATTAGAAAAATTAATTTGATTGTCATTAGAAAAATGTTGAAATGAAAAATAGCATTCCTCACAAGAATGATGACCCCCACAAAAAGGATAAAAAATTTGGCGCATTCGTGCGGCTTCCAAAAGAATGACTTTATTTTGAAGCTCGGCAACTTTTGCGGCCAATTGCGATAACATCATGTTAGAAGAAAGAAAAAAAATTTACAACCGTCACTTAATAGAATGAAATTTAAAAATAAAGCAAAAATAGAAATGGGGGTGGAGAAAGAGAATGATAAAAGTAATAAAATCTACGCTTTCAAAATATCAACAAAAATACTTCCCCGGCAACGGCGCCAAAAACTTGATAGGTAAAATTTAGGATGTAAATAATATTCTCCAAATTCTACGAACTATAGGCAAGAGCACCTATCGGTCATAGCATAGGATATTTAAAACAAATAAATATCAAGTGTCGTATTCCACGGGTCTGTTGATTACTTCTACTCACGCAAATTAATATTATTTTATCGAAAGTAAAATAGAGTTTTGTAAATAATTAAAAGAAGAAAAACATTTGATCGGGAATCCTTCTTAAGTAAAATATTTCATAAATCTAGAATTCGGAAGAAATCAATTTAGACAAACTTGACCGTGGAGGTTCCCAAAATATGATAGAACCTCTCTCGAGAGAACTACCACCTAACCTTAGGTTGATCGATTAAGACCCCTCGGCCAGTCGAAACCCCTAAGCTTACTTTATGCTGTGAGCCCCACTATTGGATTTGACTCCAATCCGGAAGATTTGCGACACCCTCTCTCGAGGAGTGCGAACAATTCTTTCTACCGATGAGCGATCTACCGTATTTAAGGATCTCTCGATACACTAAAATATGGATCAAACTTGATTATCATACCCTAGAAATATGAAACCAAAAATTGCAAATCAACGGTAAATCTTAGTTTTCAAAATCCAAACAATGAATAAAAGATTATGAAATATAAAAGCTTAGGAATTCATCCGATCAAATGCTACAAAATTAGCTACTCATGATTAAAGAAAAAGAACATTTTATAACTAAGAAAGAAGAATTACAATTGCTGGGGAAGTAAATCTAAAATAGGAAATAAAAGGACAAGATATAAAATAAAGTTACACTAAAAATGCAGGAAAACTATACTAGAAATGATCCAATCGAAGCATGGACTGGATGCCCATTACTTTGGCAACAGCTGGCTTTTATAGGCAGAAAATTGGTGAGTCACGCCCTTGATCACGCCCGTGACCAAGGGCGTGTAAGCTGTGTAACTGCGTATTGAAAGCCCGGGAACGTTGGGGAAGAGAAACCGCCAAGAATCAATTGCATGGCGGGTCACGGCCTCGGTCACGCCCGTGACCAAGGGCGTGCCTTGAACGGGTCTGGAAACGGCGGGAAACGCTGCGATCTGGAGTTAATCTGGCGGTTGCAGAAGAGTCACGGCCTCGGTCACGCCCGTGACCGAGGGCGTGTAAACTAGAAACGGCGGGAATTGATTGCTGGCTGAAATGAATGCATTTCAGGCAAGTCACGCCCGTGACATTGAGGTCACGCCCTCTGTCACGCCCGTGTCAGAGGGCGTATAATTTAATCTGACGTGGCGGATAACTTCTTCAACTGGAATACGCGGGGCTGGTTCACGGCCGTGACATAAAGTCACGCCCTTGGTCACGCCCGTGACCAATGCCGTGTACTTTGCGATTTCGGCTGAAATTCTCCAAATATTCTCCTGATTACTCTTATGAGCTTGAAATTGCTATTAACAGCCCAGATTAGCTGAAAACACAAAACAAAGTGAATTAGACATATATTAAACTAAAATTATATAAAAACTAATTAATTACTACTAAAATATTATATAAAAATAACAATAAATAATGTACTATCAATCGCACGGGCGCTCCAGGTCATCTTCCTGTGCTATTCTCTATTATTAATATCGCACGGGCAACGCACGGTCGTGCGTTCGACCGCGCGTGACCAATTTTCTGATCTTTTTCTATAAAAGCTGCAGCTTTCGACCTAAATGGGAGAGACCGTACACGCCGTACAGCTACGCCATTTTCGCCATCTCCACCGAGGGTTTCCTCCCTTTGGGCCGCCTACATCATCCTCAAGCTCTAAGGAGAGGGATTCAACCCTACATCCACCAAGATCCAAGGAGAAGGAAGCTAGGTCGGTTTCGGATCGTGACACGAAGAAGACGGGCCATTGGAGGGTAGTGACAGCCTTCTCTACCCCGGACGCAGTTGAGGACCGATCTTGGACGCGGATTGACAACCCAACGATTCCAACCGTGAATCTTCAACAAGACTTCGGATTCAGTCGATTTCTTGCTCTCCCTATCTTTGTATGGGTAGTTGTAGTTAGTAGATCTCTTGTATTTTGATGATGAGCACTATAAACCTTGTTATATAAGTTATTTCATGTCTATGTGAAATTATCTTTTGTTTATATGTGTGTATGAGGTGTGCCCCATTCCATCCTCCATCCCACCGTCACGTTCGTGTGCCGCACTAGCAATTGCTAGTGGCGTGCTTGTCGACGAGGTGCTTGCGACCCTCATTCCGCTTGCCTACTCATCCATCCGCCCTTGCGAAGCAGCGCGCTCAAGGCCTGCCTAGTCTCCATCCCGCCAAGCGAAGCATTGCATAGCGTCATTGCATAGGAGTAGTTGTAGTTGTTTTCTTTTATTTTCCAAAAGCCAAACAACCTCGTTTCCGCATCCCATCCGACATAAAGGACTTCAATATCAAGTCCTTCCTCAATAGTAAACTCCACCTTACTGTGTTCCTTCGAGATCGATACTTGGGGATTCACTCCCACATTTTATATTACTTGAACGATCGGTACACTGCCATTTCGTGTCGCAGTCTTGCTAATGCCTATAGCAGTGTGCTAAGATTTGCGCATCAAGTTTTTGGTGCCATTGCTGGGGAATGCAGGCGTTGTTTGATTTTGGTGTTTGAGTTAATAGTTACAAGAGTTGTTGTTTTTTGTTTATTTCTATTGTTTTCGGGTTGTGTGTATGCAGGAGAGATGCCATGTTCTTTACTGCCTCTGTCACAACATGATGAGGATATAACCTATTTGGAGGAGAAATTCTGCAAATTTGCTCAAATTATAATTCAATGCCTTGAAACGCAGCAAGAGAATATTGATAGATTGACTATGCAGGTTGAGACTTTGTTGTCTCTTTCCTCGGCCGTGTTGCAAGAACCTCCTAATGATGTGATAGTTGTACAATCAGAACCTGCAGGGAGTGAAACCAGGATCACTCCCTCAACCAATAATTCTTTATGTTCTTCATCTAGTTTGTTTCTTGACCCTCTTTCATTGGTTATAATTCAACAGGAAGAGTTAGCGTTGGTCATCCAGGTGGAATCTGATCATCTCTCACAGGAGGATGTCACTTGTGACATTTCTTCCTCCTGCTTTACTCCTACGGATGTTGAGTCTACTCTCGCTCCATCTCTTCCTGTTATTTCTAACATCGTTTCATTTATGCCCCCACAGAATTTGGAATATGCTGACCCATTTTTGGGCAGTCGGATGATGCATTCCTGGCCGGATAAGCATGTTGCAGTGGCAGTCGATATTGCTTTGTCCACTCCAGCGTCACCGCATGTGCTTCCCCTAAAGGACTGGCTGCAGGGGGGAAAGCAATTTTTCTTTGAAGAAATACTCTTGGAAGAGAGAAAGAGAGCAAAAAAAGAGGAGACTTGGGGATGGAGGCAAAACCTCTTACTTCGTTGCCATCATTTGTGGGTCTCCGGACCTTTTTCTTCTACATGCAGTTACTATTTTAAATCAACGTATAGTTGATTTCTCCGTATGGTTGTGTAATAATACTACGTAGACTTGGATGATCTCCTCTCTTTAATATTGCGTGAACAATTCCATAATCTGCAAATACAGGTATTTCGTCCACCTTAAGGACGTTAAACAAAATGGCTTCTTGGGACACAACCCATGGGAACCACCAGGTTCCGTTTGCTTATTTAATTTCTATTATGTTTTGTTTGTCTGTTTTTATGCTAACAATGCAGGTGTGAACTCGCTTGGAGGAAGAGGAGGGAGAACCTTAAAGATGGAATTGACCGCTCTTCTGGCATGCTCTTATGAGCATAGGTACTCCTAACCTAGCTTTATTTTTGCTATGAAATGTTATATTTGATGTGTTTTTCAAATCAAGTCTGGGGGGGGGAGCGGGCCTTTGCTTACGCTACACGCACATACATGCTAGAATGTTGTGTTAGGAAATTTATATTGATTGTCTCATTGCATAACACACACCACACGTGTTTTATTTTTTACTCGTGCTCAATTATCGTGTAAGTGCTTGATGTATATGTTTAGAAGTTTGATTGTTAGTTTAGGATTATGTGTCGGAACAGGATGTGACCCGTTCGGTGCTACTAGTAGAGCGCTCACGCAGCATAAAAATTCACGTAGAATAGATTTAATTACAAAGTTATAGTTTTATTTACTTCATTTGTGTAACTACTTTATACTCTACTCAAACGGTGAATTTGGTGAATCTAGTGGTAGCCCTAGGTCGAGTGTAGAAGAGCTGTTAGCCTCGTGTTGTTTGAGTTGGAAGGAGAGGAGACCTCGCTCGGTGGTTAAGAACTTGCCCCAAGCTATTTTCAAAATGAGTGCGTTGAATGATCTTGTTGGGAGCATGACGTAGGCCATCATTTGGTCCGGTTGAGCTTTGATTTCCCAACCTAACGTCATCCTTTGCTAGCCTCAATGAGCCTTACCTCTCCTATTTGTTAAACTCCACTAAAATTTCACCAAGGCCACATATCCTAACCTAAAGCGCACTAGAGTCAAGCTTTGAAATATATACATATTTATGATGATTGTGTGGTGCGGAGAAAAAAAATGAGAATGAGTTAAAATTTTGATTGATCCTAACTTATGTTTCTATGGATCTAGAAAAAAAAGGGTAAAAGAACTCTAAAAAGAATCTAACCACAAGTGTGGTAGTCTCGCGCACATCATCGTGCTTAAATGAAGTCTGCGGGAGTGTGCTTCAAGGTGAAGATGTTGAGGTTGAAATTTGTTTATTTACCGGAGGATGAGTACGTTTAGCCTACGTTCTTCTACTTCATTACCGTACCTCAACCCAAGCCCTAAGACTAGCCTAAAAGCCCTACTGACTCTTGATAAGATCATCTCATGCAGTGGAGAAGGAGTGAAAGGGCAAGCGTATGACCACCGACCTTGATGGATTTCTTGGAGAGCTCTTCCTTGAGATCCAATTTGAGCAACGCTCACCTCAGCAGTTCACGCTATTTTCCCTAGGGCGTGACTGTTCGATTCACCAGTGATTCACCTCAGAGTAGTAGTATTTTGTATTTTACACTTGTAGAAGTTCTTAAAATATATTCTTTATTTTAAAATCTTTTCTACTTTATTTTTACTCTCGTTAGTTCTTTACTTCCCATCATGTTTTGCCTGCACAGTTGCTTCTTTAACATCAATTTTTCTATCATAGGATTGAGTGTTTGCCTGAGATGTGCAAATGAGTAAGTCTGGGGGTGTGATGAGTCCGAGAATTACACTATTTTCGGGACTCATCTGGGCTATTTTTCATGCTTGTACACTACACTTTTAGCTACTTTTCGTTAATATTGATCTATACAGGATTTCACGCACGAGTGCACTATTTTGCCAAGTGTTTTCATGTTATTAATAATTTCCTAAGTTTTTATTGTTGAATGCCTAATTTCTGGTATCCTTGGGAGTTTTCATTGCAGCCTGGAGGCATTTGGGAGAGATAGGGCCTTTTCGTGCACTTCTTACCAAACGCACGGTCGTGTGATGTCGAACGCATGGTTTGCCGACCGTGCGCGTAGAAGGGCTCAAAATTGGGGGACCTGTCTTTAACCGTGCGTTTTTGTTCACGCACGGGCACCTGCCCGTGCGCGAAGGAAAATGCCCGTGCGTTTTGACGTTTCTCTTCTTATAAATAGGGGCTCGCCCTAATGTCGGAAGGATGATTCATTCCGCCCCGTAGCCGCCCATCCACGGATTTTGGGAGCTTCTCTCCCCCCATTCGCCTACCTTCGTCCATCCATCCTTCGTTCAAGATCCGGGCATCGATTCGTCATCCAAACGCTCTGCTTCCTCCACTCCGGCGAGTTCTCAACCACGCAACTCAATTCTGGTGAAAAGAAGAAGAAGATGCAGGGATTCGGTTCCAGTTCAGAGGTTCAAGTGAAGAAGACGGGATGTTAGCGGAGGATTGACAACCCTTCGAGTATCCCGGACGTTAGCCGAAGCCGAGCCCGGATCCGGATTGACAACCCGGAATTCCGGCCGTGAACGACGGCGAGTCTTCATCCTTTGGTGACGAAACCTCTATCTCACATTTTCATATTATTATTTGTTGTGTAATTTCTGAGATTTTGATATATTGAACAATTAGTTGTGATAATATAAACATTTCTCATTATGTTATTGGTTGATGATCTCATTGTGACAATCGTTCTGTTTCATTCACGTTCACAATCCACGTTATAGCAAAAGTGCTATCAACATTTGCGAAGAGGTGCTCTCGACCCTCAACACTTCCGCCCTTGCGATAGCCCATCCGCGTGCCTTCTAATCCATGAGCTTTCCGAAGCACGGCATCGCGGCCGTTGCATCCATCCCACCTTGCGAAGCGGAGTTTTGATCCGCATCTCATTTCTGTGTAGTAATTTAGGAAACCAAAATCAAAGCTCCGATTTTTCCTTTAATTTACTCTCGTAATTATTTTCTCAATCCGAAGAGTCAAACTAACCACGCACATTCCTTGAGAGACGATATTCGGGGACGTACTCCCAACTTTATTACTTGTGCGACTGGTGCACTTGCCGAACACGCATCAAGTTTTTGTACCCATTCCTATCGCTCTATCCTCGTTAGCCCAGTTGTGCCTACCCGTTTCTTGATTCAGCTCCACTTTTATCTCACCAAAGCCTAAAAGCCAATCCTAGTCGCACACCCAAAATTGAGCTTTAGTTGTTTGTTATTTCATGATTGGGGTGTTGATGTGGTGTTATATTTTGTGAAAATGTGGTTGCACTTCATTGTTCATTTGCTGGGAAAAAAAAGAGAAAAGAAAAAGAAAAGAAAAATGAGAAAAAGAAAAAAAGTGAAAAGAAAAAAGAGAGAGGCAGATGAGCTTAAATGAAAAACAAATCTGTGTAAAATTGTGAGTAGAAGTAGGAGGTGCACACACCCATGTAGCAAAAGTCTAAGTCTGGGGGTGTGGTGCACTTGCATTCGATGTTGGTGTGCGAGAAGTTATTTTAAAAGCTCATTTGGGCTTAGTGTTTGAGTCGTCGTTTCTATCTTTGTTTATCTCACCTTAACCCAAGCCCCATTTTAAAACCTAAAGTCCTACCGACTCGCGCTATGAGCCAATCTAGTGTTGTGGAGAGAATGTGAATGGGTGAGCTTATGGTCTCCGACACCGATGGATTTCAGTGGAGTTTGTTTGGAACCCCAGCTTTGGCAATGCTTGTCTCAGCGATTATTCTACTTTCTCCATATGTGTGACCGGATGATTCACCGTGATTCCCATTTTGAGCAGAAGTAATATTTATTTACCCTTTTAGAAATTTATAAACTATATGTATAAATTAGAAATCTTCTCTCATATTTTTCTATGCACATGGGCATGCGACTTCGCATAGTATTTCACTTTGTAATTTTAAGTTAACTATTTCATGTTCCTGCCTGCTTAGGATTTGTTTGCTCGGGACGTGCAAATAGGTAAGTCTGGGGGTGTGATGAGTCCCAATTATATACACATTTTCGGACTCATCTGGGCTAGTTTTCCTGCATTTGTACTTCAGTTTTTATCCCTATTCGCCTTGTTCAGGCTTTTATTTGAAGTACATGTTTAGGCGCGTTGTTGCGTGCAATTGCGCATTTTATTGTTGGGGGTAAGCACATTGTGCTCCCCATTGTATTTTTCTCATTTTGTTGGAGCTAGAACGGTATTCCCAGTTATGCTGTGGCTGATGCAGGTGGACGATTCATCCAGTTCTATCCAGTATTCATGACTGCGCATATCGCACAGTCGTGCATTTTCCTTGACGCACAGTCACAGGTGATCGTGCGTTCTCCTCTGGGGTGGAATACGATGTTTTGTTGTTGATCGTGCGTCTCTACGCACGGGCAATGCCCATTCTTGAAGGAATCGCACGATCAACCTGTTTAGCCTTGTTTTTAGCTTTTATGAATTTACCCGTGCGTTTTGACGCACGGGTGGATTTGCCCATGCGTGAGTAAATCGCACGGGCGCTCCAGGTCATCTTCCTGTGCTATTCTCTATTATTAATATCGCACGGGCAACGCACGGTCGTGCGTTCGACCGCGCGTGACCAATTTTCTGATCTTTTTCTATAAAAGCTGCAGCTTTCGACCTAAATGGGAGAGACCGTACACGCCGTACAGCTGCGCCATTTTTGCCATCTCCACCGAGGGTTTCTTCCCTTTGGGCCTCCTACATCATCCTCAAGCTCTAAGGAGAGGGATTCAACCCTACATCCACCAAGATCCAAGGAGAAGTAAGCTAGGTCGGTTTCGGATCGTGACACGAAGAAGACGGGCCATTGGAGGGTAGTGACAGCCTTCTCTACCCCGGACGCAGTTGAGGACCGAGCTTGGACGTGTATTGACAACCCAGCGATTCCAACCGTGAATCTTCAACAAGACTTCGGATTCGGTCGATTTCTTGCTCTCCCTATCTTTGTATGGGTAGTTGTAGTTAGTAGATCTCTTGTATTTTGATGATGAGCACTATAAACATTGTTATATAAGTTATTTCATGTCTATTTGAAATTATCTTTTGTTTACATGTGTGTATGAGGTGCGCCCCATTCCATCCTCCATCCCACCGTCATGTTCGTGTGCCGCACTAGAAATTGCTAGTGGCGTGCTTGTCGACGAGGTGCTTGCGACCCTCATTCCGCTTGCCTACTTGTCCATCCGCCCTTGCGAAGCAGCGCGCTCAAGGCCTGCCTAGTCTCCATCCCGCCAAGCGAAGCATTGCATAGGACTAGTTATAGTTGTTTTCTTTTATTTTCCAAAAGCCAAATCACCCTGTTTCCGCATCCCATCCGACATAAAGGACTTCAATCTCAAGTCCTTCCTCAATAGTAAACTCCACCTTACTGTGTTCCTTCGAGATCGATACTTGGGGATTCACTCCCACATTTTATATTACTTGAACGGTCGATACACTGTCGTTTCGTGCCGAAGTCTTGCTACCGCCTATAGCGGTGTGCTAAGATTTGCGCATCACTTCATCCCCCTTTCGAGCGTCGAGACCAGTTCTCTGGTTTCAACAGAAACATTTATAGCTCCTTTCTGCTACGGAGGGTTATAGCCTCAGGATCGACCAAATTTGTTGAAGTTACCTCCTTTCCACTACGGAGGGTTATAGCGTTAGCTCTCTTCTGTGGATTGGGCTCAGTATTGCTCGGTAGAACTCCTTGCCGGTGTTCGGAGAACATTTTGACGAGCTGTCCAATTTGATATTCTAAGCTTTTTATTGATCCGGATAGATTTCGGATGTTGGACTCATTAGAGGCAACGTATTTAGTGAAGACCTCTTCAAGTGAAGTGGGCTTGTGTGGTGGTGGAGGAGAGAATCCAGGGGGATTAACATGTGGTGGACGGAGAGCATTATTGGGGTTGCTCCATGGAAAATTAGGATGGTTCCTTACACCCGGATTATAGCTATTATTAAAAGGAATATTATTATTCCGGTTATAAGGAGGATGGTAGGAGTTCCCCATATAATCTACTTGCTCATGATTAAAATTATTATTACTATTAAAATTATTATTATTAGCCCAATTGGTGGCGGAGGAAGCAGACATCTTTGCCACTTGCTTTGTGAGCATTTCTACTTTATGTGATAAGTTTAGGGTGGCCTCGACTTCAAAGAGTCCGATCGGCTTGTTAGGGCGCGACCGTGGCACATTCCACTGATAAGTATTCATGGCCATCTCCTAAAAAAGCTCTTGAGCGGCCTCTGGAGTTTTGTTATTAAGATTTCACCCAGCTGTCGCATCAATCATTTGGCTTGTTTGGAGATTCAAACCATTGTAGAAAGTTTGAACTTGTTGCCCACAGGAAGGGCATGATGAGGACATCTCCGCAAGAGTTCCTTGAAGCGCTCCTATGTTTCGTAGAGAGACTCTGAGTCTATTTGCGTGAAGGAGAGAATGTCCGTACATAATTTAGCGGACTTCGTCGGAGTAAAATATTTCGTTAAAACTTTCTCCGTCATTTCAGCCCATGTAGTGATGGAACCTCTAGGAAGAGATCCCAATCACTGCTTGGCCTTAGTCCGCAAAGAGAAGGGAAATAAATGCAAATGAATGGCATCGTCGGTGACGCAATTTATTTTAAACGTATCGCAGATTTCCAAAAAAATTAATATATGTAAATTAGGATCTTCATCCGGTAAGCCATCGAAAATGACGGTTTTCTGTACCATCGGAATGATACTCGTTTTAATTTCAAAATTATTATTCGCCACCACCAGGGGAATAATACTAGATTGTGTTCCCTCCCAATTTGGCCTTGCATAATAGGACATAGTCCGTAGCGGGGCCTCGTTATGGTTGGGATCTTCCACTATACCTTCGTTAGTCTCTCCAATTGACTCTTCTTGAATTATTGGTAGATCACTAAATCGGAGACATCGCCGCATGGTGCGCTCGATTTCCGGATCAAAACACAATTCAAGATTAATTGAAGAGTTTTCTCGGGTCATAAACTAAAAGAAAAGAAAAAAGGAAAAAAGAGGCGAAAAGAATAAAAAGTTGAAGAAACAAAAATTAAAATTATTATAATATTATTATAATATTTTAATTAAAAAAATATATTTTTTTTTCAAAAGCGGGTTAAGTTAGTCCCAGACTTCCCAAGGTCTACCCTGTGAAGGGTTCGCACCGGTACTAGGAGATATGTTGGGGTGACATCCCAAACCTCCCTTTCCGAGAATTTAAATAGCGCCTTTACTGATTTTAATTATAAATTTTCTTTTTAAAATGGGGAGAAGAAAGAGAACGATAAAATTAATAGATATTCCTTTTTTCGAAATATCAACCAATCTCCCCGGCAACGACACCAAAAACTTGATGCTCAAAACTAAATCTGCAAAAGACAACATAAGTGTACCGCGTCGAAAGTAGTATAGGTTATAAAAACCAATGTCGTATTAGACTCGGGGCGGTTGAATACTTTTACTTCAAACAAATCTCTATTATCCTATCAATAGAACTTTGAGTTGGTTTGTTTATAAGAAAAAGTGTGGTGAATTAGACTAGCGATTAAAGCAACGATTTAGAAAGCTAGCACTCGATCTTGAATCACCTTGGAAATAAAATAGAATACAACAAAAGTTCTAATTCTCTAAAGAAAATTGTTTTGACCGTGGAGGTTCCCGAATTCTAAACACACCTCTATGTAAGATACATTCAACTGAGTTTAGGTTGATCAATCGAACTTTCGCTCTAGAATCAAAACAACTAAAACTCACTTTATCATAGTGAACCCCTCTATTGGATTTGACACCAATCCGAGAGATTTATGTCATCCTCTCTTGAGGGTTGCATGCAACTCTCTTTATCCTTGAATGATCAATTCGTATTATGAACTGCTCGGCTAAATTAATTACGAAAACAAGCATGGGAATTATATATCGATGATAAATTCTCATCAAAGATATATCAAGGATAAATCTTAAGCATTTCCGAAGAAGAGAAAAAGAAACTCTAATTTACTTCATAACTTATATTATTCCTTGGATCATCTCGACCGAGTGCTAATAGAAATTTAGCTACTTATTGGGATTAAGGAATCAACAGAGATAAAAGAATACATGATGAAAGAAGAAGAGAATGAGAGAAAACAAGAATTATTTTATTGATTTTTGCAAAGGAAATTCCAAGGTACGAAATTGAGAATTACAAGTGCAAATAAGAAGAGGATTTACATGAAATACTACAAAATGAAAACAATGCATGAAACAAAGAAATAAACTCCCCAAAATTTGTCCCCTTTGGTTGTAGAGGAGCTGGCTTAAATAAGCTGAGATTTGAGGTTACACACCCTTGGTCACGCCCGTGACCAAGGGCGTGTAAGGGGTTTGATCGATGCTAGTGCGGGATGGACGCCTTCTGGCTTAAATGCGGGCATTACGTGTGCGTCAGGACCTAGGTCATGTCTGTGACCTAGGGCGCGCATTATTTAAATCTGGCAGCTAGAGGGAAGCTTCGGTGGGAAGGGGCGCGGGATGAGTCACGCCCGTGTCTGGATGTCAGGCCCTCGGTCATGCCCGTGACCAAGGGCATGTAATTTTAGTTGATGTGGCAGGTTGATTCTGGCGCTGGAGGCGGGTCATGGCCGTGACCTGGGTCACGCCCTTGGTCACGCCTGTGACTTGGGGCGTGTAATTGGTGAATCTTCACGGAATGTCCCCAGGTTGGCGGCAGTGGGTCTGGAATAAATCTTAGGTTGTCACACCCTTGGTCACACCCTTGATCACGCCCGTGACGTTGGGCGTGTACTTGCTCAAAGTGTCCAAAAAACCTAAAAATATAAAATAAACTTAAGTTAGTTCATGAAATCAAAAAAGGAATGATTTACATGATATAATTCATATAAATTATTTAATTTCGTATTAAAAAAATATTAAAACTATACTAAAAGATGAATATATAAACCACTCATCATCCATCCATAAATGCCAAATAAAATCTCCAGGACTGATTTTGATCTCAAAAGTCTATGTACAATTTTTCATGAAGCTCTATAAAAGTTTAATCAAGTAATTTTGAGATAATGTAAGAAGAGAAAAATCTATTTGTTAGTGATTGAAGGGTTTAAGTCATTGCAAAAGTTCTAATATAATTCACCTGGGTGCACTTTCATCACACATGATCTTATTCCAAAATTTTAGATTTTTCCATAAGGACTCCAAAAGATTTCCTTAATTATCATTTGTAACTTTTATACCTTAAGTGAAAACTTAGGGAATTTTTGTTCCAAAAATTCCCAAATTCCCATAGGAATTGCATTTCCTCATATCCTATACATGTGTGAATTATTTCTTGCATGCAATAACCAGATTGAGTTAAGTACTCAAGAAGAGGTTTTTGTTCTATTAGCACACCCTCCCCATCTACATAAACTTGCAAGTAAATTTTCCCCACATGCACCAAGTCAATTGACTTCAAATCTCTACCAGAGATGTATTTTGACCCTTAGTATCATCTAACACATTTTAAGGTCACTATTTATCATCAAGCCATGAATATTACATATTCATGGGTCTATAGAAACCAATTGGACCCTAGTGGTGTGTTCATCAGGATCAAAACTAATCTTGTTGCTCAAGGATATAAGTAAGATGAAGAGATTGACTATGATAAAACCTTTGCACATGTTGCCAAACTTGAGGCCATAAGACTTTTCTTGGACTATGCAACACACTATGGTATAAATGTGTACCAAATGGATATGAAGAATGCATTCCTACATGGGAAATTTCAAGTGGAAGTGTATGTAGAATAACCTCCAAGTTTTTTCTCTTCAACTCATCCTTCATATATTTATAAACTAGATAAAGCCTATATGGTCTCAAGCAAGCATCTAAAGCTTGGTATGAGACCATATCCACTTTTCTCCTAGAAAACCACTTTATCATGTGATAAGTGGAAAATACTCTATTTACTAGGAAACATAAGAACATGTTGTTAATAGTACAAATATATTTATATGATATAATTTATGGAAGCTCAGATGATATATTTTGCACTAGATTTTCCAATCTAATACAAAATAAGTATCAAATGAGCAACATGGGAGACATAACTTTCCTATTAGTTCTTTAGGTTAAGCAGTCTAATGAAGGCATCTTCATTAGCCAGTCTAAATATATTAGGAAAATCCTACAGTAATTTGGAATGAAAATTTCTTCCCCTCTAAAGACCCCCATGCAAACTAATTTTATTATTGATAATGATGAAAATGGTAAAGTTATGATTATAAACTCTATAAAGGTATCATTGGCTTATTTCTTTATTTAACACCAAGTCGTCCACAGATTTATTTTTTGCATGTGTGTGTGCAAGGTTCAAGTATCCCCTATGGAATCTCATCTCACCCAAGTGAATAAAATCCTAAGGTACTTGAAAGGAACTCATGGACATGGCTTATGATACCCTAGAGAGACAAAATTTTCACTAATTGGCTATTAAGATGTAGACAATGCAGGTTGCAAGATAGATAGGAAGAACACTTCAACAATCAAGGAACAACGCATTATCTCCAGCTCTACTATAGAAGCTAAATATATAGAAGCTAGAAGTTATTGTGCACAACTACTATGGATAAAGAATCAAATGCAAAACTATGGGTATGATCTAACCAAAATCCCTATTTTTTGTGATAATACTAGTGTTATTTTTATTTCATCTAACCTTGTGCTTCATTGTAGAACTAAGCGCATTGAAATAAGATATCATTTCATCAGGAATCATGTGGAAAAGGCCAGCATTGCTATGAAATTCATTCCTACTGAGAAGCCAATTGTTGTCATTCTTACCAGGCCCTTAGATGAAATAAAGTTGACGTACTTCATTATTTAGCTTGGAATGTTTGATAACATGAAATAGATAAAGCAAAACATTGATCTATACCTCTTCTTAAATCTTTGTAGATCTCTGCGTTCTAGTTAGGTATAAAACTACTTGGTACTTCTAAACTTACTTTAAATAAACAAACTAATAGCAGTGAACAATTTAGAAAGAGCAAAATACAAGGTTTCTTAAGAGATAAAATAACCCTCACTTGGATGACCCCTTGATGATCTCTTTTCTAAGCCCACAAAAGTTCTCTATCTCATTCTATGAAAAATTGATCTAAAATATTGATCGACGGTCGATGATTGATGATCACTGACTGCTAAATGATTCATCAATGATTGATCAATATCTTCTCAAGCAATGTCAAATGTTGAGCGCTGGTCATTAAGCGAAGGCAATCGATCGCTGATTGATGATTGTCGATCGACTTCCTCCATTATTTTAATCTTTATCTCAAGTGGTATCTCGATCAATGATCATTGCACAATGACCTCTTTCTCGATGATCATTGACCGACGCTTCTTTTATGATCATTGATTGGTAGTTAAATTCATAGGAATTTTGACTAAATAATTTCCTCTCTCAAACATTGATCACTGACTAACGATCAATGATTCAGCTCATTTCAATCAATGAATCATCTTGTTATTCCAAAATTTCCTCTCTTAACATGTCTCCTACTTATAGCTTTCGTCTATCTATGACCTAGTTATGCTCACATAATTCTCGTCTTCCCTCTACCTTCTTCTTCAAAAACACTTTATGTTTCCTTCTTCAAACTCACTACAAATGGATTCAGTGAATTCAATCTTTGAGATTGACCTTGTTGGTGTTTCTAAGGTGATCTGGAAGTGATCACGCATTTAGTATCACTACCAACGCGATATCAGCATATGGGCTCACACACAAGAGTGTTTGGAGAAGTTGGAGGAAGGATAGTGTTGTCCTTACTCATATAGGATATGAGTAAAGGACCAATCCTATGACTTATTGGAGTTGGGTCGAGTCGACTGAATGCTCCACAGGTATTATGAAAATTGTATGGAGTATTTTGGCAAGTTTTCGAGAATGTCTCGACGAGACTTATCTCAATTCGTTGAAAGGGTTCATCGAATGGTCTCGATGAAATAAGAATTACATAACGAAATAGTTCTTCGAAATATCTCGATGAAATATGTCAATTCGTCGAAATGTCTCGACAAATTGGATTTTTTTTCGTAGAGTCAATTCGTCGAATGGTCTCGACAAATCAGATCTTCTCGACAAAAACACCCATCATTTGTCGAATGGTCTCGACGAATTAACTTTACTCGACAAATTCGGTTTACTCCATTTTGGTCGTGGGTGTGAAGATAGCCTTTCTCTCTCCTTGGGGTATAAATAGATAATGATTTTATACCCTACGTGCGATCTTTTTCTTTTGCGATTCTTAGAGAGATGGAAGAGTTCTGATTGCTTAAGATCCCGCTGCCGCCTCTCCCTGACGTCAGATCTAGCAGTCTGTGGGAGACGTAGAGGGCTCCTCTTCTCCGACCTAGTTCTTGTGCGACAAGAAGCTAGGGTTCTTCTTCACTCGTATGGACTTCCATTGAGGCACCGATCGATCTCTGTGCTTGGAATTCAACGATTGTTCTTCGGGATATCTTTTTGGAGCACTTTGGTTGAGTGTTGACTCAATCCCCTTAAGGTACTTCGTTGTTGTTACCTTTTCTTATTTCTTGACTCATGAAATCGTAAGGTCCATAATCTTTGTGGGTTGTTCTTGTTTGATTATTCCGCTGCGCATATATGATATGTTGTTCATCTTGATGTTCATAGAAAACCCAACAGACCTAACCTCATTCTCTTCTACTGAGGCTAAGTTTATCTCTATTATTGATTTGGTGAAAGACCCTGACCCAAAATTCTTGTTGCAAAAGAAATAAAGCTCTACATCCTTGAGCTAATGCAGTTGTATTCCTCCGCTCTTTCCACTGAAGTCACTCTGAAGTGCAATATTTTATATATAGATATCACCCTAACTCTATCCTCTATGAGGAGAATATTTCAACTTGGAGCTAATGATGAAGACTATGAAGTTGTTTCTAAAAATGACATCACTGAAGGACTAAGATCAATGGGCTATGCATGGGACAATCCATCCAATCTGAGAATAATGCAATTCCCTTCAGAGGTAAAGTTGTTGACTGACATCCAAGGAAAGGCATTTCTCTACAAGAAGTCTGCATATAATTCCATCAGTAAGGTGCTGATGAAGTTGATGACTGCTATCTTGATGAGGAAAATAATTGATTGGGCAGGTATACTCTTTGGTCTCCTATCTGATAAATTGAAACCAAAAAGCTTTGATAAAATTCTATCCTTATACTTATTCATAGTACTTCCCTCTGCCATCATTTCTCCTAGCACCGCTATGAATATTGATAAAGTCCTGTATGTTATGACCTTGCAACTATGGTAGAAGACCATCCCAAAGTCTTCTACTTCCAGGAGTACCATCCAACCTATCTCCACCTCTCAACCCTCTATCTCTCCGACTCTTGTAGCCTCCTACCAACCAAGGCAACATCTCCCTGAGGTTTCCCCACCCTCACGCTAGCTCCATATGGGAAGAAGTTTGACAAGCCTGATTTGATCTACTTTTTCTTACTCTGCCAACTTCTCCAATTCATCTTACTCACATATCTCCACTTCCATCTTCAACACCTTATCACCAACTCCTCCTCCACAAACACCTCCTCCGCCAATACAATATTCACCCTTATGTAGTTTGATACACATGAGGCTCCCACTACTTTACATCCACCTCATCCACCTATGATGGCATTCTAGCAGTTTATGAGTGTCAGGGTTCTCAACATTGAGTCCCAGGTATCTTCCATTCTTTCCTCCAATCAAGTCATCATGCTTGTTTTGCAGAAGGTATTTTATCTTATGGAAAAAGGAGAGAATGTGCTTATTTTCCGTGAGGATTTTGATCCATATACATCCCTTCCTTCACCCATTCCTTCTGAGCCCATCATCCAGGACACCTCCACCCATATGGAGGTTGATACATGGGAGACTCCCACTACTCAGGGAGATGATCCTATGGATTACCAGGAGTGTGCTCTTTCTAAGGGGGGTAAATCTATTCATGAATATCTTCCTTCTCCATCTTCTCCCTCTCCAATACAAACCATAAGTACATCTCCTCAACCTTATGAGAAGCCTCCATCTTCACCAATATCTCCCATTATTCCATTTCCTGCCAAAGCATCCTCTCCTGATGTTGCCCATATCTTTCCTTCCCCAATCTTAGAAGAAGATGTCATCAACTTGGTAATAGAAGAATTACTCACAAACTTCTTTCTAGAGGAGGAGCTCAGGATGCCTGCAGCTCATGAAACTTCTCCCTCTACTGCAAGCAAAGAGAAGCTCCCTTATCTTATCTCAATTGAATAAACTCCTTCCTCTCCCATGGAGATTGACGAATACCTTCATCTTCCACCTCCTCCCCTAACTCTATTTGTCAGAACCAAGAAAATCTAGTTTAGAAAATTCAAACTAATAGGTAACCAAATATTACTGGTCTAACGATCGAACCAGACAAAACACAACTAGAAAAACAAAAGAATCCTTAACTACCTACAAACAAAGCCCGCATGCTGTAGTGAGGAGGTACAACCACACACCTAGAAGTTTGTAGAACTTCTCCTCCTAAATCTAAAGCTGAGGTAGACACAAGAGAGGTGACGTATGAAGACTAGGGGAACCTAGGGGGGGGTCAATATGCCTTATATTTGTTTTCTAGGGTCCTATTTATTAGCAATCCAAGGGGGTATAGTCTGCGAATAGTCACCTATTGCACGGGACGCGCAAACAGGTAAGTTTGGGGGTGTGATGAGTCCCAATTATATACACATTCTTTGGACTCATCTGGGCCGATTATTTAGTCTTTGCACTTCACTTTAGACATGTTTTCATTCCGATTTAATACTCCATGCTAAGTGCACTTCTAGGCCCGTTTTGATGTTATTTCTTGTTCATCTTCATTTCTAGTTTTCATGCAGTGTTAAGTGCCACCTTCAGTGGCTAGACTGGTGTTGTATGCTGGAACAGGAGTCGTGCAGGTGTTCCCGGTACAATTCTGTACAGGAACACTGCGCACGATCACTGGCTCCAGCGCGCACGACCACTGGTCGTGCGCCACTGATCGTGCGCTCTTAACGCCCATTCTATGAGTTCTGTTTGGGCTTATCGCACGACCATTTACGATAGTGTGCACGACCACCGGTCGTGCGCAATCGATCGTGCGAACATGTATTTTATAAATTTCTTTCCTTTCAGGCTTCACCCAGGTAGCGCGCACGATCGCAGAACTCCAGTGCGCACGACCACTGGTCGTGCGCCAATGACCATGCGCAGTATTCGTTTCAGCGCCTATATATATCCTGTTCGCGAATTAGGGCGGAATTGGGCTTCTGGGAGCGGGTCCTCCAGTCCGTACGCCGTCGTTTTCCTTCTCCAGACACCTCCCCTTCATCTTCTCCGCAAGGGGAAGTCGTCTTTGGTGATTCTCGATATTCCTCCATCATCCGGAAGCATTCTCCACTCCCGCAAGCACTCTAGCAAGCTGTCTCCATTTCAGTCCGGTGAGAAGAATAGAAATCCTGAGGTAGAAGACGACGGGAGCACGTGGATAGATAGTGACAGTCTCTCAACGCCGGAAGCACAGTCCGCCCGAGTCCGGAGGTAGCTCGACAACCTACCATTCCGGCTGTGAACGGCCGCTAGTCTTCGTCCATTGGTTGTCTTCTTCTTTTCTCCTTTTATTGTACTAAGTAAATCATTTTGACTTGAATATGATGATGTTTAGTCTAAATGCTTTGGTTGTTTCCTACTTGTTCTTTAATATTTGCTTGTGATCCCTTTCACCTCCACTCACGCACTTACGCACTCATCGTGTTCGATTCACGTTAACAAGAGTTAACGGTGATTTGTGAAGAGGTGTTTGCGACCCTCACTCTCCGCACTAGTGACCACTCCATTCGCATGCGCACCGTCCATCCGCCTCACGAAGCTCGGCATTGCGGCCGTTGCACCCATCTCACCTTGCGATGCGGTGATTTCGACCCGCATTTCTTTTATTGTTGCTAACAGTAGGAAACCCAAATCAAAACTCCACTTTTCGTATTTGTTCCCGCTTGTGTAACAATTGTCACACAACGCATTTCGTTCACCCAACCTGCATTCCTCAAGAGACCGACACTTGGGGATTTTCCCCACTATTATTACTTGCGCGACCGGTGCACTTGTCGAAATTATCGCATCACTCTGATACCAATTGAAAGTGCACAGTTAACCTCACTAGAATTCTCCAGAGGGGGGTGAATAGAGATTTAAAAGTACTTTGTGGAAAGTTAACAAATATATATATATATATATATGTGTGTAATAATCACAGATTTAAGTTTCCCACACACACCAACAAGAATTAAGTAAATAAAGAAAGAAATAGCAAAATGAAAATCACAGCACAACACAAAGAAATATAGTGGTTCCCCAAACTTTGGGTAGTCCACTCTTCTACCCCCTTGGTAGGAATTCACTATCTTGTACTGAGTCTTTTGATAAGGAGACTCTTAGAACCAGCCTGAGTCTTTTGAAAAGGAGACTCTTAGAACCAGTACAACTGAATATTTTGAAGAGAGATTCTAAAAACTCTTTTACACAGTTTGAAAATGAAATAAGAGTCAGAAGAAGAAGTAGAAGAAGTAATTGAAACAAGAAAGAATCTTCTTCCTAGCAAGAAGATTAGAAGCACAAGAAATAGTGAATGAAATCTCTCTTCTATAGTGAGAAGGAGATTGTAGGCATTTTTCTTTGTCAATGAGAGCTTTCAGAAATTGCAGCAGTATGGCTTCAGAAGAAGGAGAAGAAGAGGGCTTGTTGTTTGCTGCAGCACAGTTTTACTTCTCTCAGATTTTCTCACTTTTCACTTGGGAGCTTTTCCTCTTTTTCAAATGGATGGAGCAGATCACTTCTCATTCTTCTTTGCCGACTTCCCTCTTATTTATAGCACTATTTATTCAAAGAATATTATTGGAGAATAATCAATTAGTAGTTAGAGAAATGGTAAGAGAGAAAAGATTCCATAATCAATATTTCTGTAGAAGGAAAGAGATTATTCTGATTTCAAATAATATCCATAATAAACTTGATCAATTTAGCCAAGAATCATTTAGAAGGAAAGAATGATTCAAAACGGCTAGAAAAGAATAATATCATTCCATAAAATTCAGATCTACAGATAGAAGGAAAGAAATCTGGCGTGTTTTGAATTTGACATAGAAATCGATGTACATCGATTACTATTCGACGGAAGCATCGATTTCAGACTGGCTGGACGTCGAGAGGAGAATATGGAAGGTGCGTCGACTAAGATACGTCGACTTCACTAGATACGTCGACTAGAAGTTAGAGTTACGTCGACATAGGTTACGTCGAATTCTGTTTAGAGCTACTTCGACACATTCTGAGAGGAACGTCGACTACACTTCGACGCTGCGTCGAATACTATTCGACGCATATTTACTTAGACTAATTTTTCATTCTTAGAATTTATATTCTACTCATTTTTAGGGGTTAAGATAAATCATTTCCCCAACAGGTTGTACAAAATCCCCCTATTTGCGAGCTCACTTAGAGCTCAGAAAGAATCGTCCAACACTTATTTGGCGAGTCGATTTCTGTCAGGATGAGGCAGTTTTGGATCTTCCTCCACTTTAAATAGGGGCTACGACACTTGAAAATTGTAGCATAGATCTTGTATGGCAATAAGTAGATGACTTTGCCAGCTGAGAAGAATGTTGCCTCGGCCACCGAGTTGAAGGGTGATCTGTCTACTAGGGGAGCCCAGTATTATCCGCAGAGGCCTTGACTATCACTAACTTTTAGGCCCAAATAAAGAAGAAACCTTCTCGTAGTGACCTCAAACACAAGAGGAGGGAAATAAGGGAGAAGTGGAAGGGGGACAGTGCATCACTCTCGAAAGAATAGGGTGTTGGATCTACTGGCACCCATAGAGGGGGGCGAATAAGGGTTTTATAAATTTAGAATTTATTAGAAAAACTTTTGCAAAAAAGATTATTCAAAATACTTTATATCATAAGAAATAAAATTAAGTTAATAAAACAAAGAAAGTCATGATTTTATTTCATAAGAAAGTTGATTACAAAAGTTTGATTTCTATAACGCTAGAAATCAACGCGGTAAAATGAAAAACACTTTTTGTTTTCTATACTGACCCTTCTCCTAAGGACCGATTGGATCTATTCTATCTCTCCCTAAATAAGGCCTCAAGCACCCCTAAATCTAAAATCAAGATCTATTCGTCAACACCCATGGTGAATTCTTCGCTAAGCCCCACAAAGACCTAGTCGCCACCCACGAGCGAATTCCACTAACGATTCAAAAATGATCAAAAGGTAAAAGAGAAATACAAAATAGACAAATATAAATCTAAAATGAAAAACTCCCAAAGCCCAAGAACTTTGAAGGTGATGATGAAGGCACGCTAGAGATCAGAGTAGTCGATGCGTTGATCCTTCGTATATAATGAGCATTGATTGAATCCTACTTTCAGTTCTTCTCTTGATCTTCAAGGATGATGTAGGGAGTGCTCTGGTCGACTTGGATGTGGACACACACGAAAAGACATGGAGTTGTAGCCTTGGTCAATCTGTCAAAACAATAGGCGAAGCAGCTCTATTTATAGATCTAGTAGATAGCACAGGCGGTAAGTCCTACTGTCAGGCGCTACCCCAGATGGAATGAGATCTAGGACACATTCGTCTTGGAATGGAATGTATGCTCTTCATATTAGGAATCATCTACCACGTCGCGATAGGGTTACCGCACCACGATAGCTCCATATTTTCTCCCGATGTTAGGATGATTTCTTGCTCTTTTTAGGTCCTCAATCCATCATTGATTTTTGGGCTTGCTTTATGCTTCCTCCGGGCATTAGCGTTAGCGCACCGCGGTAGGTCCTCCAGCCCCGTGGTATCTCTCAATTCAGAGCACGGTCTTTGTTCTGTATTGCATATCATGGTCACACGGATATGGGTATTGTACTTATAGTTCTTGCACGCTATAAGCACATACATGCATGATCAAATACATAATGGGATTTGTTATTCCCAAACTAAGAGATGCGAAGCGCATGTTCCAATATAGGGCATATGCAAGGTCAAGCCTTACGGGGAGGGGAGCGAGCCCCTACTAAGAAGATTACCCCCTCCTCTACTCCTAACTTCCTCTCGAGCCTACATCCAGATCAGGTTGACGAGGTAACCTTGAAGTCATAAGATAAAGTGGGTGATCCGATTTGTCTTTACTTCCGACTCATCCCTACTTTGTTGATAGTCCCTCCATCACACCTTTGTGTCCATCACAGACATAACTATGGGTGAATAAATTTTCATCACTACCTTGTGAGGAGGGGATGAGAGAGTTCTCTCGGGTGAGCCAGGAACTCACCTTGTCGTTTCACCTGGTGAGTAGTGTTTTTTGTATACATGGAAAAATAATCAGCCATACCTTCGCTGTCTGAGTTGTATGAAACTCACGTCTCTGGAGAGGTGCTCAAGAATCAGCCACCGTCGGGTAATGTCCTGCTTGAGATCCCTCAGGAAGCGTGGTCATCCGTACATCTCGTTGATGCCATGGTCTAGGAGCTTACTCTGAAGACCTGGCATGCCCGCTTCTTGGAGGATCTCATGACCACCACCACTCTGCTCATAGTGGGTGAGCAGCGGTCCCAGGTGCTCCATGTACTTGCTATTCCTGTGATGTCCACTATTGTCATAACTTCGGCCACCGCTATGCATGTTGAATGAGATTTGACGCAGCCTTCTGGAACTCCTCTGCTTGGCGATGTCAAAATATCAGTGCCAATGTCTACCTCTCTGCCGCTACCATAATTCAGATAACTCGGAGAGCCACGGCTTCTTCTAGCATGCTCGTCATTAGGCCCTCCTCCCATAGGAAGGAACCCTTGGTTTTTCCTCCTCTTGAGGCTGGCGAACCCAACAAATCTCACCATTGGCATGGGTCTCAAGGACACCATCATGACCGCGAGGAAATCCTGCCTCTCCATTATTCTCCTCGCCACCATTTTCCTCTCCGAATTGGGGAGATTCCAGATCTCCATCGATGTAAGCGACATGTACTTGGACATTCTTGTCGAGTAGAAAAATTACATATATGTATTAACCATCCTAAGCTTTTTTAGGTCTAACTCCTCTCATAGAGACGCCTCATTGATGACCTACCTCGTCGGTCAGTGAGATCTTTACCGCCCCGTATGCTCCTTCCGACAAGTTCATGGATTTCCTGCTTGCTGCAGATGGCTCTCTAAACATGTAGGTCAAAATCATAACTATAAGGGAGCTGAATCAGCGACTGACATGGTGGAGTCCCAACTTGCCCTAAAGGAATAGTTTGAGCCTCGACTCGAGAATGTTGAGCACAAATATTCTGATATCCAAACCCTGTATAGGAGGATGTGCGATGTGGAGCACCGGCTAAACTTGCTCGAAGATGACCTGCTGATGAGTCCTGATCATATACACATTTATGGACTCATCCGGGCCGTTATTTAGTCATTTCTCCGCACTTTAGCCTTGTTTTAGTTTATATTTGATAATCCATGCTAGGTGCACATCTTGGCCCACTTTGGTGTGATTTTCGTGCTTTTTGTCTTTAGTAGTATTCTTGTGCTGTTAGGTGCCACTTTCAGTGGCTAGATCTGTGGTTATGCTGGAATAGGAGTCGTGCAAGTGTTCCCGGTGCAATTCTGCACAGGAACACTGCGCACGATCACCGGTTCTATTGCGCACGACCACTGGTCGTGCGCCACTGATCGTGTGCACTTAACCCTTTTTCACGAGTTCTGTTTGGTGCAGTGCGCACGATCATCAACAACAGTGCGCACGACCACCGGTCGTGCGCCCCTGCTCGTGCGCACTTACCATTTAATTTCCGAGTTCTGTTTGCTCCAGTGCGCACGACCATCAACGATAGTGCGCACGACCACCGGTCGTGCGCCACTGGTCGTGCGAACATTTTATTTTATAATTTCGTACCTTGCAGGTTCCACCCAGGCAGTGCGCACGATCGCAGAATTCCTGTGCGCACGACCACTGGTCGTGCGCCAATGACCGTGCGCAGTATTCAATCCAGCGCCTATTTAAACGCCTGTTGCGATTTTAGGGCGATCGTTCACTTCCGGGAGTGGGATTCCTGTTCCGTACGCCGCCGATTTCCACCGTGGGACGCCTCCACCTCATCTCCTACGCAAGGGGAAGCCTCCTCCACCCATTCCAAGACTTCCTCCATTGTCCGTGAGTGTTCTCCATCGTCCGCAAGCCTCCAAGCAACCATTCTCTCATTCCGCCCGGTGAGAAGAAGAAGGAACCTGAAGTCGAAGACGACGGAGCTACGTAGGGAGATCGTGACAGCTCTCTACGCCGGAAGCATAGTCCGCCCGAGTCCGGAGGTAGCCCGACAACCTACTATTCCGGCCGTGAACGGCCGCTAGTCTTCACCATTGGTTATTTCTTTCCTCTTTCCTCCATTGTACTCTTTGAACCGTGCAATACTCGAATATTGTGATGTTTATTTTGATGAAAATGAATATTTCTTTGTCGTTCTTCATGGTTTGGTGGTGATTCAGTCCGCTTTCTCTCACTCACTCGCGCACGCACGCAAGGTGTTTGATCCGCGTTAGCAAGAGCTAACGGCGGTTGTGAAGAGGTGTTTGCGACCCTCACCCTCTCGCACTTGAGTTCACTTCATCCGCCTCACGAAGCACGGCATCGCGGTCGTTGCATCCACCTCACTTTGCGAAGCGGTGTTTTCGACCCGCATTTCTTTTTGTTGTTGATAAGATTAGGAAAACCAACCAAAAGCCCCATCTTTGTGTTTGTTGAACGCTTATGTAACAATAATCACTGCGCGATTCGTTCACCCATCCTGCATTCCTCAAGAGACCGACATCCGGGGAATTTATTCTCCACAATTATTACTTGACAGCGACCGGTGCACTTGCCGACACGCATCAAGTTTTTGGCGCCGTTGCCGGGGAATGCAGGCGTGTTTCGTCTTGTGTTGTGACTGTCGTTATACGAGCAGTTGTTTTTTATTTTCTTTGTTTTTCTTTTTGTTTTTGACAGTTCATGCAGAGGCAGGTCGCAGGTGAACTCGCACCTTTTGATCCAGAAATCGAACGAACTGCTCGCGCGCGAAGGCGCGCTGCGGCTGTACAAGCGGCCATGGGTGATCAGGCAGACCCAAATGATGTTGATCCGAGAATGCCCGGCGTGGGGGAACATCAGCCTGGGATTGAGCAGGAGGCAGCTAGGCCTCGACCCCGCACGATGAGGGACTACACCACTCCAAGTGCTGGGAGTGTGTATCCGGGGTTCGGGCCCAATACTTTGAATAATCAGTTTGAGATCAAGCCAGCGATCTTAAACATCATCCGGAACAACGCTCAGTTCTCGGGGTTGGCCAGCGAAGATCCGCATCTGCATCTGGCGGAGTTTTCTGATATTTGCGGAACCTTCCGCTACGCAGGGATTGCTGACGACACGGTCAAGCTCAGACTGTTTCCCTTTTCACTCCGCGACAAAGCAAAGGTGTGGCTCCACTCCATTCCGCCCGGGACTGCTGCAACTTGGGATGCCCTCGCATCCAAGTTCCTTGCTAAATTCCACCCTGTGGATAAGATTGTAAGCTTGCGGCGGGAGATCGCCACATTTCGCCAACTTGACCAAGAGACCCTTGCTGAAGCATGGGAGCGCCTCAACGATCTCCTTCGCCGTTGCCCTGGCCACGAGCTCCAACCATGGAATGTGGTTGAATTGTTCTACTTCGCGATCGAGCCCAACTACAGGGCAATGATCGATGCTGCGGCGGGTGGTACCTTGATGAACCACACTCCTGAAGAAGCCCTTCGAATTTTGCGCGACACTGCCTCCCACAGTACATTCTGGACTGCAGGGAGAAATGCTCCAAGAAGCGGCCGAGGTCTTTTCATGGTCGACTCTCTCCCCTCACCATCCGCGACTGCTGCTGTCATTACCTGCGAGGGATGTGGAGGCGGAGGCCACCACGCGTATGAGTGTTCGGGGAACAACGTGGCAGGTGACTTCGCACACTTGAACTTGAACGAATCTGTTAATTATGTAGGAAATCAGCCTAGGGGGGCGCCTTTCAATAATGCTTATAATCCGGGAGCGAGAAGTCACCCGAACTTCTCGTGGAATCCAAACACACCTGGCCAACGATGGGCACCGGGGCAGCATCAAAACGATGCTTACGCCTCCGGGAGCCAACCGAGGCCACCACACCCGGACTATAACCAAGCACCCCCTACTCAAAAAAAGAGTAATCTAGAAGAGATGATGGAGAAATTCATGCAAGTAGCTAATTCGAATATGGTAAGTCAAACTGCATCCATGCGAAACCTGGAAACGCAGTTGGGCCAATTGGCCCAAGTGCTAACCGAGCGATCGCAGGGGACCCTTCCCAGCAACACGGAGAAGAACCCAATTGATCAAGGGAAGAGTCTTGGGGATGTGGTAGAGGTTGAACCGAGTGAGCTGGTAATTTCTTGTGCCATCAATAAGGTTGAAACAAAAGCTTTATGCGATTCCGGTTCCTCCCGCAACGTCATTGCACTGCAAGATGTTGCGAAATTACAACTTGAGATGAACACGGAGGAAAGGAAATCGCTTATTCTCGCTAACGGCACTATTGTCCTATCTGAGGGGGAAGTGAGAAATGTGGAAGTAATAGTTGAGGGGACGACTGTGGTCGCAGACTTTCAGGTGTTGGGCCCCCAGGAAAATCAATCCATTCCTATCCTCGGCGTGCCGTTCTTGAAAGAGAGCGGCGCCACCCTGGACTTCGCTACGGGGTGTGTTCTCCTACCTAACAAGGCGCTGCAGCCCACTCGCCTCGAAGCTACAGCTGACACATCCACTCCTCCCCCTCTCGTCATTTCTGATGAATTTCTAAGATGTGCAGGAAAGATACATGATCAAGAAACAAGTGAAGGAGGAAAGGAGGAGCTCCAATCAGATGAGGAAGAAGAGGTTGACTTCCGGAAAGAGTTCGATTCCGAGATGGAGGAGGACTGCAATTCGGGAAACGTTGATGTGAATGTAGTTCGGGATGCGGATTGTTTATTTCCCTGCGTTGAATCTTGTAATAAACAATCTAAGCGTTCTATCTCCTGGGCCGATCCGGTAGTCACCACGATGCCGGAAGTGACGCCACCCGCCACTAAGGCGGAAAATTCTGAAAACTTTCAACGGTGGCAGTCTCCGACTGTCACCAAACTTAAAAAGGAGAAACTTCTGCGCGACGCTAGTGCTGCCGCTCTTCGTGGCAAGGTGGCGGAGGTTAGGGGAGCATTGGGTAATACCAGTGTTGGCCCTAAAGCCTTCACCTCCCGCCTACGTGCTACGGGAGAAGCGCACCATAAGAGCGCTTTTAGCTGATTTGTGTTTAGTTGAGGTGGTGAACTGCTTCTGAATATTTCTCTTTTAATTCCTGCACTTTATAAACAATGCTAATACAGGTATTTGGTCCAGCTTAAGGACGTTAAATGAAAGCGCTCCTGGGAGACAACCCAGATTTCCTGTTTTCGTACTTCCTTTTTTCTAACTTCTTTTAGTTCAGCTTTTGTATTTGCTTTTGTTGCTTTGAGTTTGTGCTTGCAGGTTTTGTGTTCGATGGTGCGGATGCTGCGGACTATTCGTGATCATAAACGCCAATCGTCTGGTATGCTCATTTCTGAGCATGGGGTAACGCTTCCTCCCTTCTTTTAGCTTCAAATTTCTAGATATATCGTTTAGCTTAAGTCTGGGGGAGCGGTTGTTGTTATCCACTGTGCACGAGTTGCACCGCATACTAGAAGGTTGTATCTTTATTTATCCTAGTCATTATTTTTGTTTTTCATGCTTCACACACCACTTCACCCACTTGAGTGCGTATTTATCTTTTTGTCGTTGTTCCGTTTAAACTATTTTGGTCGGAATGTGAAATAGATTGTTAACGTAGGAATTATTATTTGGAGTGCGATGTTGACTCATGTAGTGTTCTAGTCACTTCGCATGCTATGGTAGAATTTGTGTAGAACTAGATTTTCTTTATGCATCTAATTTATGTTTAGTATTTCTGCGTAAATTTAGATTTAATATACTCAAGTGGTGAATTTGTATGGAATTGACGATAACCCGGTGTTGTGTGTGTGCGATTGCTAGTCGTGTGTTGCTCGAGTCGGGAGGAAGGTTTATCTTTCTCGTGGGCTAAGAACTTGCCCCAAGCGACTCTCGAAGCATGGGTGAGAGCTACTCGTTGAGTCAAGCATGATGTAGGCCACCCTTTGGCTAGTTTGAGCTTTGTTATTCCATGTCCATTTCATTCACCGTTGCAAGCCCATTTTGTGCCTACCATTCCTTTGTACAGCCCCTCTTCATCCACCAAAGCCTGAAGCCTATCCTACTCCCGCAACCAAAATGTTTTTAACTGCGCTCATAAGTCTCAACTTGTGTGGTGTGTGGAATCTTTGTGTTATGAAGAGAAAATAAAGTCCATCTGCTGATTTTGAACCAACCGGGGGTTCAATAAAAGAAGTAAAATATGTAAAAGAAAAAAAAAAGAGTATTTTAAAAAAAATCCTCCCGAGCTAAAAACAGAAAATCTGTTGGTATTTGTGAAGTAGGCCGTGTGCACACCTGGTTTTCAAGATAAGTCTGGGGGTGTGTCACACGAGCATAGTTTGTTGGTCTTGTGTGGTGCAGCGTTCCGTTAGCTCACTTGGGTTGCGTAGCCACCGCGTTTAACTTTGAATATCATACCGTAACCTAAGCCCCGTTCTAATCCTATAAGTCCTACTGATTTGATTTGCGAGTTTGCTAGCGTCGTGGAGAGAGTGTGACCGGGCAAGCGTATGGTTCACGACGGTGATGGATTTCAGCAGAGTTATTCCTAAGCCCCGATCTTTTGCAACACCCGCCTCAGTGTCTCGTCACTTTCATACCGGGCATGATCGTCAAATTCTTCATAATTCACCAATTGAGTACATCTAAATCTTTAATTACGCTTTAATACTCTTGTAAATTATTTAGCATATTTAGAATCTCCTTCTACTAAATTCTCTACTTGCATGCGTATGTTACTTCGCACCGTACTCCTTTGTGTAATTCTCTATGTTAATTATCGTTTTCACGCTCCGCCGGATTCGTTTGCTCGGGACGCGCAAACAGTTAAGTCTGGGGGTGTGATGAGTCCTGATCATATACACATTTATGGACTCATCCGGGCCGTTATTTAGTCATTTCTCCGCACTTTAGCCTTGTTTTAGTTTATATTTGATAATCCATGCTAGGTGCACATCTTGGCCCACTTTGGTGTGATTTTCGTGCTTTTTGTCTTTAGTAGTATTCTTGTGCTGTTAGGTGCCACTTTCAGTGGCTAGATCTGTGGTTATGCTGGAATAGGAGTCGTGCAAGTGTTCCCGGTGCAATTCTGCACAGGAACACTGCGCACGATCACCGGTTCTATTGCGCACGACCACTGGTCGTGCGCCACTGATCGTGTGCACTTAACCCTTTTTCACGAGTTCTGTTTGGTGCAGTGCGCACGACCATCAACGACAGTGCGCACGACCACCGGTCGTGCGCCCCTGCTCGTGCGCACTTACCATTTAATTTCCGAGTTCTGTTTGCTCCAGTGCGCACGACCATCAACGATAGTGCGCACGACCATCAACGATAGTGCGCACGACCACCGGTCGTGCGCCACTGGTCGTGCGAACATTTTATTTTATAATTTTGTACCTTGCAGGTTCCACCCAGGCAGTGCGCACGATCGCAGAATTCTTGTGCGCATGACCACTGGTCGTGCGCCAATGACCGTGCGCAGTATTCAATCCAGCGCCTATTTAAACGCCTGTTGCGATTTTAGGGCGATCGTTCACTTCCGGGAGCGGGATTCCTGTTCCGTACGCCGCCGATTTCCACCGTGGGACGCCTCCACCTCATCTCCTACGCAAGGGGAAGCCTCCTCCACCCATTCCAAGACTTCCTCCATTGTCCGTGAGTGTTCTCCATCGTCCGCAAGCCTCCAAGCAACCATTCTCTCATTCCGCCCGGTGAGAAGAAGAAGGAACCTAAAGTCGAAGACGACGGAGCTACGTAGGGAGATCGTGACAGCTCTCTACGCCGGAAGCATAGTCCGCCCGAGTCCGGAGGTAGCCCGACAACCTACCATTCCGGCCGTGAACTGCCGCTAGTCTTCACCATTGGTTATTTCTTTCCTCTTTCCTCCATTGTACTCTTTGAACCGTGCAATACTCGAATATTGTGATGTTTATTTTGATGAAAATGAATTTTTCTTTGTCGTTCTTCATGGTTTGGTGGTGATTCAGTCCGCTTTCTCTCACTCACTCGCGCACGCACGCAAGGTGTTTGATCCGCGTTAGCAAGAGCTAACGGCGGTTGTGAAGAGGTGTTTGCGACCCTCACCCTCTCGCACTTGAGTTCACTTCATCCGCCTCACGAAGCACGGCATCGCGGTCGTTGCATCCACCTCACTTTGCGAAGCGGTGTTTTCGACCCGCATTTCTTTTTGTTGTTGATAAGATTAGGAAAACCAACCAAAAGCCCCATCTTTGTGTTTGTTGAACGCTTGTGTAACAATAATCACTGCGCGATTCGTTCACCCATCCTGCATTCCTCAAGAGACCGACATCCGGGGAATTTATTCTCCACAATTATTACTTGACAGCGACCGGTGCACTTGCCGACACGCATCACCTGCATGGGCTCTCTAGAAGCGCGGGTGTCCCTGGGGACATGACAAGGATGGCGGAGCACATCTGGCAAAGCAAAGAGATTATTCGCCAATAGGCACAATGTAACATCCCCAGAACAACTAGACCCCTAAGGTGCATTTTGTCAAGACAAGGTCATGACATTGCTTTAAGAAACCAAAATGGCCCTAAGAACCAAGGTGAATAGGTGAAAATCACCTTGGTGTACAAATAGACAAATTTGACTCCAAGGCTTAGGGCTTGATATTATGCTTCAAAATGGCAAGTTGACCCCACCAACCCTTCCTAAACCCTTAGGGAGTCCCTTGGGTTATTTACCAAAGTCAACTCTATCCCCAAATAGGTCAAACCACCCGATTTAGGGCCAATTAGGGCTCAATATACCTAATTTACTTCCCCAAGTCCACTTAACCATCAAGGGAGGCCAAAGGGATCAACATTGACCCATTGGGCCCACTCAATTTCCCCAAATTGATCAAAGTCAATGCTTGGTCAACATCACCCAAATTGGCTTAATTAGGTTAAATAGACCCAATGTGGGCCCCACCATGGCCCAATCCACCATTCCTTGTGCTCATAGAGCCATGACCAACATTTAGGGTCAGCCCACTCATCAATTTGACCAAGTCAACTCAAAAGTCAAATGGTCAAACATGCCTAAATTGGGCTTATGTGGAATTAAATCAAATTCCCATGGGCTATAAGGCCCTCAATAGAGGCCCATTCTGCAGCCGAAACATCAATTACCATGCTTGCCCCTCTGAATTTGAAAGAGGGAGGCATGCAAGTGGTGAATTTGGAATTTCCCCCAAATTCAAATAGGACAAACCATGGATTCATGGATTGAACTCCACATGGCCTCAATTCCATGAATTCTGGCCTCCTTTCTATTTCCCTAGGGAATTCCAGCAGGCTTCAAGCAGGGAGATGGCCAAGTGGAGCTGAAATTGGAGCTCATTGGCCGGGCAAGAGGTGGCCTTAATGACAGCTCTTTAAACACTCTACCCCAACTCCAATCGATACTGTTAAAATTTTTGATTTGAATCGTTTAGGAGTAAGCAGGAGTTGCATCAACTGAGTTATAGCCAAACAACCACAATGCCAAACAACACAAGAAACTTTATTGAATCACAAACTTCATTTATAGTGTGAGGTATATATGGCGAGACATGATTCATAAGAATCACGGAGGAGAGAAGAACAAAACACACCAAAAAAACAAATCTGGCGGCTAGACAAGATGAGACCGTATAGACCGCTCGACTCCAGAGATCGCCCGGCTTGACCTGAGACCGCGCGAACAGAAAACAGACAGACCGCCTGCACTGCAAGACCGCCACCTCAGACCGCACGAACTTGATAATTATTGGAATGAAGAACTGAAGCTGTCGCCAGATGGCAACTCAGATCGCCTAACCGCTGAAGGTCGCATGATCGCTGAGCTCGCTGCAAACAGCACAAGAACAGACATAAACCAGTTCGCAGACTGACCGCTGCCGAACTATTTATTCTAGCCACTGGATAATCACCAAGGAAGGAGACCGCAACCTGCTGACCGCAAACCTGCGAACACAACAAATGGTCAACTCGCTTCCGAGACCGCCCGACCTCAAAGTTGAGACCGCACGAATTAACACAGGTTCAGTTCTTACAGTTTTTGTTATGAATGATAGGCCCTGCACCCCTATTTATAGGCGGGTAGACGGATGTCGTCACCGCACAGGAGAGATACAATCACCACCCGTCAGATCGTCGGCGATCTCACAAGGGCAGAACCCGCGATAACACTACTTAAACAGTCATTCGACCAAGACCGCAGATCAGCAGACAGATCGCGCACAGGTCACGTGAACACGAGACCGGGCATAAGCCGCGCGGACACAAAGGTACTCCTCCCTTAGACCACCAGGAGCAAACCAGGAACCATCTGGCCGACTACAGACAAGTCGCCAAATCGCCAGCACAGGACGCCCGGACAGGCGGTCACATAAGAACAGACCGCCCGGTCTTCCAACAAAGAAGATAGGCCAACCAGCAGACCAACTCGGGAACAGACCGCGGCAATCAAGAACAGACCGGTAGAACCATCAGTCTGCCAGAACAGACCGGCAGAATACAAACACAGACCGCGTGGTCTCGGCGATCACCCAAACGCAGACCGCCCGGTCACCTCCACTTCACTTCAACAATTTCAACACTCCCCCTTGAAAGTGGGAAGTGGATACTAGCCCGAGTAAACTCCGCAACCGTGTAAATGGTCCCTTCGCCAGCGGCTTTGTGAAGATGTCTGCGAAATTGTCCGCACTCCGAACATGCTCGACCATAAGAGATCCTCCCAACACCTTTTCACGAATGAAATGGTGCTCAATCTCAATATGTTTGGTCCTCGCGTGACAGACTGGATTATTAACCAGCTTGAGAGCACTCTCATTGTCCCCGCGTAGAATAGTGGGACCTCGAACCTCCTCATGAACATCCTCCACCAACCACCTGAGCCAAACAGCTTCCTGAGCTTCCCAGGCCGAAGCCTTGTATTCCGCTTCTGTGGTAGATACGGACACCGAGTCCTGCTTTTTGCTGCACCAAGAGATAGTTGTGGGGCACGTCATAAAGACATAACCAGACGTTGATCTCTGATCATCCACGTCTCCCCCGTAGTCAGCATCCATGTATCCATGCAAATCCAAGCTTGACCCTCTCTTAAATAGGAGACCCAAATCAGAGGTCGACTTCACATATTTCAGAATCCCTTTTGCCGCCAGAAGATGAGCCTTCCGTGGCTCCGCCATGTACTGACTCACTTTGCCAACTGCATAAGCAATATCAGGCCTCGTGATGGTCAAGTAAATCAAGCTCCCAACTAGAGCTCGGAACACCAACGGATCAGATAGAACTCTTCCCTCATCCTTCCGAAGTTTATGATGTTGTTCCAGAGGTATAGATCTGCTCATCCCTTCTTCCATGTCGAATCATTGAACGATCTGCTCCGCATATCCAGCCTGAGAAACGACCACTCCGCTTTCCCGCCTCTGGACCTCGAGTCCAAGGAAATGGTGAAGCTCACCCAGATCCTTCATCTCAAACCTGATAGCAAGCTCAGCTCTCAGCCTTGCTACCGCCTCCTTCGAATTCCCGATGACAATCATGTCATCCACATATAGCAGAACAATAACCCGAAGCGCCCCCTCCTTCTTGACGAACAAGCTAGAATCAGAGTCCGAAGCAAAGAACCCGCAGAATAGAAGATACTCTGCGATCTTCCCATACCACGCCCGAGGCGCTTGCTTCAAACCATATAGGGCCTTCTTCAGTTTGCAGACGTAGTCCGGACGATCCTCCGAGATGAAACCCGACGGCTGGATCATGAGGATATCCTTGTCAATCTCTCCGTATAAGAAAGCATTCTTCACATCGAGCTGCCAAATCTCCCATCCACTAGATGCCGCCAAAGCAATAACAAATCGGACCGAAGTCATCTTTGCCACTGGACTAAACGTCTCATCATAATCTTCACCATACTGCTGTGAGAACCCGCGAGCTACAAGGCGAGCCTTGTATCGCTCGATCGTGCTGTCAGCTTTCTTCTTGAGCTTATAAACCCATTTGCATGTCACAGGGATAATGCCCTTGGGCCTGGGCACTAGAGACCAGGTCTCACTCTTCTTGAGAGCACCCATCTCTTCTTGCATAGCAATATCCCACTGCTTCACGCCTTTGTCTTTCTCAAAGCTCGATGGCTCCCTTTCATCCAAGGGACCAGCGAAGAAACATGAGACGAAGCTCACCATGTTTCCTCCTGTATATCGATCTGGTGGCTTGATAGTGCTCTTCGACCTCCTAAGAGGTTGCACCTGACTAACCACCTCCTCAGCTGCTTCTTCTGTGCAAGCTCCCCTTCCAGATGAACTTGGAGCATCGCTCCCCCTGCTTCCAGAACCTGAAGCCTCCATCTTAGAGCTTGACACAGCTGTAGCTCCTGGTGAAACAGGCAACTCCACTTGAAGATTTTCCACAGCCTTCCCTTTTTCATCAACCCTGCTCTCTGGTAGTTCAACTCCTGAACTCCCCTTGTAGGAAGTCACTTCATCGAACACCACATCCCGAGATACCACTGATCTCCGTGTCTCAGGATCCATGCATCTCCATCCTTTCTTCCGTTCCTCATACCCAGCAAAGACTAGCTTCCTTGCTTTCGCATCTAGCTTTGTCCGAAGAGCATCAGGAATATGCACATAGTAGGTTGACCCAAACACCCGAAGGTGTGCAACACTCGGCTTCTCCTTGAACATCAGTTCTTGAGGGGTCTTCATGTTGATAGGACTTAGAGGCATCCCATTGATGACGTAAGCCGCACAAGACATTCCCTCCGCCCAAAAGGACTTTGGGATACCCTTGGCATGAAGCCAGCATTTGCAGGTTTCCGTCAGATGATGGATCTTCCTCTTCGCAACGCCATATTGTTGTGGAGTATGGGCACAAGTGAGCTCTCTCCGAACGCCGTGTTTCCTGCAAAAACTTGAGAACTCACCATAGGTGAACTCCCCACCATTCTCAGTTCTCAATTTTTTAACCCGTAGGCCTAACCGACCTTCCACCAGCTCCTTGAACTCCACGAACTTCGCAAAGGCTTCTGACTTCTCTTTTAGAAAATACACCCAGACATATCTGGTGTAATCGTTAATAAACACCAACATATATCTATTGCCTCCAAGGCTTGGGGTGGCAGTCGGTCCCATCAAATCACTGTGAATGCACTCCAACGGCGCTTTGCATCTTGTTTGTGATTTATCAAATGGAAGTCGATGAGACTTGCCAAACTGACATCCCGCACAAACATGACCATCTCCAAAAGAGGACAAGCTAGGCAAGCCCTTGACAAGGCCCCTTACCGCCAATCATTCAATTTGTCCATGCCAACATGCCCAAACCTTTCATGCCAGATAGCCGTGCTATCGTTGGTCTTCATCTTATCAACATAGGTACTTGTCGACAAAATGAACAAGTCCTTAACCCGCTTTCCAATATGGATAACATCTCCCTTTATCTCCGGTTGAGTTTTAAGAAACTTCACTTCTGTTGGGCCAAACAGAATGTGATAACCGGCATCGACCGCATTGGTCACAGAGAAGAGATTCTTCTTCATACCAGGCACGTGATACACACTCCTCAATGTGAGTGGACCCTTATTACTGCTTAGGGAGACAACACCTTCTTGTTCTACTGCATGAATAGAATTATCAGCCGTAATGATAGCATCGTTACCTGAGTAAGGCGCCAAAGAAGAGAATTTTGATTCTTCCCTGGTGAGATGATGTCCACACCCTGAATCAACAATCCAATCCTCTTCGAAGTTGATGGCAACCAAGGCCTTAACGGGCATTGCCTTCATATTAGTCGCAAAGGCTCCTCCCCATCCAGCTTCATCAGACTTTGGCTTCTCCTTCTCCGCTATATGTCCCGACTGAAGATTAACCTGTCAATCCTTCTTGAAGTGGCCACTTTTATTGCACCTGAAGCACCTTGGTCCCTCTCCCTTCTTCTTCCCATCAGACTTAGAAGCATAACCTCTATCCTGCTGACCTGAAGTAGAGGGTCCATCCTGACCTGGCTTCTTCTTTTCCCACTTCTTCTTCTTCTTCCCAGAGAACAAAAAATCACTATCTCCCCTAGAGATTGAAGTCCCCGCCATCTGTCTTGCCAAACCTTCTTGCGAAGCAAGTAAGTTCTCCAGCTCCAACAGAGATGGTTGATTTGCCCAACCTTGAACTGAAGTCACAAAGACAAGATACTTCTTCCACAACCCGCGGATGATATGCCTCTTCATCTTTGCCTCCGAGATGGGCTCATCAGGGTCCAATGCAGAAATCTCTACTGTGAGGTTCTTCATCTTGAGAAAGAAGGTAGAAATAGAAAGATCGCCTTGAGAGGCCTTGGCCAACTCATTTTCAAGAAATTGTAGCTAAGCTACATTCTTCTTATTAAACAACCCGTGCAAAGACGTCCAAATCTCAGCAGCAGATTTACATCCAATGATGTGATCAAACAGCTCTGGTGAGATAGCCCTCTTGAGTGTGAACTCTGCCTTAGCATTAGTCCTCCTCCAAAGTCTCACCTCTGCCATATTATCTCCTGCTAGAAACACTTCTTGTGTGTCTTCTCCTCCAACTATCTCCCATAGATCCTCGCCAAGTAAGTAACTCTCCATACATGACCTCCACTTCTTATAGTTAGTCGATGTGAGGAGTTCAATACCAAGCCCTCTTGCGTATCCACCTTCCATGGCAATCTATGTGGTCTCTTCTTCACAAAGACGATGGCAACTCAAGTTGAACACTACTTATCCACTCCAACAACCTACCTCTGACACCATGTTAAAATTTTTGATTTGAATCGTTTAGGAGTAAGCAGGAGTTGCATCAACTGAGTTGTAGCAAAACAACCACAATGCCAAACAACACAAGAAACTTTATTGAATCACAAACTTCATTTACAGTGCGAGGTATACATGGTGAGACATGATTCATAAGAATCACGGAGGAGAGAAGAACAAAACACACCAAAAAAACAAATCTGGCGGCTAGACAAGGTGAGACCGCATAGACCGCTCGACTCCAGAGATCGTTCGGCTTGACCTGAGACCGCGCGAACAGAAAATAGAAAGACCGCATGCACTGCAAGACCGCCACCTCAGACCGCACGAACTGGAGCTTTATTGGAACGAAGAACTGAAGTTGTTGCCAGACCGCAACTCAGATCGCCTAACCGCTGAAGGTCGCCTGATTGCTGAGCTCGCTGCGAACAGCACAAGAACAGACATAAACCAGTTCACAGACTGATCGCTGCCGAACTGTTTATTCTAGCCGCTGGATAATCACCAAGGAAGGAGACAGCAACCTGCTTACCGCAAACCTACGAACACAACAAATGGTCAACTCACTTCTGAGACTGCCCGACCTCAAAGTTGAGACCGCACGAATTAACCGAGGCTCAGTTCTTACAGTTCTTATTATGAATGATGGGCCCTGCACCCCTATTTATAGGCGGGTAGACGGATGTCGTCACCGCACAGGAGAGACACAATCACCACCTGTTAGATCGCCAGCGATCTCACAAGGGCAGACCGCGCGTTCACACTACTTGGACAATCATCCGACCAAGACCGCAAATCAACAGGCAGATCGCGCACAGGTCGTGCGAACACGAGACCGTGCACAAGCCGCGCAGACACAAAGGTACTCCTCCCTTAGACCACCAGGAGTAAACCAGGAACCATCTAGCCGACAACAGACAAGTCGCCAGATCACCAACACAGGCCGCCCGGACAGGCGGTCACATAAGAACAGACCACCCGGTCTTCCAACAAAGAAGACAGGCCAACCAGCAGACCAACTCGGGAACAGATCGCAGCAATCAAGAACAGACCGGCAGAGCCAGACCGGCAGAATACAAACACAGACCGCGCGGTCTCGGCGATCACCCAAACACAGACTGCCTGGTCACCTCCACTTCACTTCAACAATTTCAACAGATACCACCATCATCTTCAGTGAGCAGGGAGGAGGAGAAGCCCCCTACCAATTGAAGGATTCGACCACTGTCAAGAGGATTTGCCATGGAATAAAAAGAGGATCGCCCATGGCTCCCAAGCGAGTTACACGCTCCAACAGCCCCAATCAGGCAGGTCTTCCTCCTCTCCTCCCTTAGTGCTAGATCCTGCTTCTTTTCTTTTTTAATTTGGTTGAGATTTGATGATTTGGCCATGTTCCCGTCCGATCTCTCTAGCTCAAACAAATCCCGCCCCCATTTCGCCTATTGAAACCAATAACTTGGTCTCTGTGGAGTTCGGGCCCTCAACAAGTTCGGGGGTGACCTCACACTTACTTCTCCCAAGGGAGAGCTCTAGTTTAAGAGGCTAAGGAACTAGGAATGAGACCAAGGGCTTAGCGAGGAGGTCCCACCACACACCTAGAAGATCTTAGAGCGATTCCCATCCCAAGCCAATGCTGAGCTTGGGGCACCTTTGGAGGTTCTCTTCCCCCACCAAAGAGACCTAGGGGAGAGTAGCCAAGAGAGAGTGAGATCTTCCTTCAAAGATGCCCCCTTGGTCCTATTTATAGAATTCTTTGCTTGGTCTGCCAATAGCCAGATTTTGGCCTAAGAGATTACAAAAATGCCCCCAGGTTTGGCCAGCCAACAGCCAAATCCCGACATTTTGAGGCGCTAAATGCAGCCTGCCTCCTCTTCTTGGGGCTGGGCAAGATGGGGCAGGACGCCTCCCTTGCTCGGCCCCCTACTGGGGCTGGGCGAGCGGGAGGCCGCCCGCCTCCACCATTCGCCCCCCTACTGGGCTGGGCGAGTGGGAGGTCGCCCGCCTCCACCACTCGCCCCCCTACTGGGCTGGGCGAGTGGGAGGCCGCCCGCCTCCACCAGTCGCCCCCTTACGGGGAGTGTTAGTAAAGGAATGTTCACCTAGAGGGGGGGGGGGTGTTAGGTGATCTGGGTTCTTTTGAAATTATTTGCGCGAGTTTCGAATATTCAAGCACAGCACAAAAATATCGCACAGATAAACACAGATAAAACACACCAGACGACACAAGATCTATAGAGGTTCCTCAAGACCGGGTGTCTTGAGTAGTCCTCTGTCCCTCTGCGCCTACCCAGCAGTGTGCTAGGATCAGCAAACTCCGCCAAAAACTTCAGGCCCTCAAGCCTTACAACACGGACCCGCAAGTCCAACAGCCTAGGCCCGCAAGCCCCTACTGCCCCCGAGCCCGCAAGCTCAACACTCAGGCCCTCAAGCACTACACAACACAAACCCGCAAGTCCTGTGCCTACAACATAGGCTCGCAAGCCCCTACTGCGCTCGAGCCCTCAAGCTCGACAAGATCGGACCCGCAAGTCCACTGCCCTGGCCCTCAAGCCTCACAGCTCTCCAGCCCTCAAGCTAGACGGTGTCAGACCCGCAAGTCCACTGCCCTGGCCCTTAAGCCTCACAGCTCTCCATCCCTCAAGCTAGACAAATAGGCCCGCAATCCTTACAAAAATACAGTGATAAAAGACTGTTACTTCTGGCGGATGAAGATCGGCAACTTTAGCCTGTAGAAGTTCGGCTTCTTAAGGTTGAAGAAGATGCTTCTGAATCAGATCTTGAGCACTGATGAGTCCTGATCATATATACATTTATGGACTCATCCGGGCCGTTATTTTGTCAATATCACACACTTTAGCCTTATTATAGTCTATATTTGATAACCCATGCTAGGTGCACATTCAGGCCCACTTTGGTGTGTTTTCGTGTGTATTATCTTTAGTAGTAGTCATATGTTGTTAAGTGCCACTTTCAGTGGCTAGATCTGTGTTTGTGCTGGAATAGGAGGCGTGCAAGTGTTTCCGGTGAAATTCTGCACAGGAACACTGCGCACGATCACTTGTTCTAGTGCGCACGACCACCGGTCGTGCGCCACTAATCGTGCGCACTTAACCCTTTTTCACGAGTTCTGTCTGGTGCAGTGCGCACGACCATCGACTCCAGTGCGCACGACCATCGGTCGTGCGCCACTGCTCGTGCGCATTGACCATTAAATTTCTGAGTTCTGTCTGGTGCAGTGCGCACGACCATCGACTCCAGTGCGCACGACCACCGGTCGTGCGCCACTGGTCGTGCGAACATTGTATTTTATAATTTCGTCTCTTGCAGGTTCTGTCCAGGCAGTGCGCACGATCGCAGAATTCCAGTGCGCACGACCACTGGTCGTGCGCCAATGATCGTGCGCAGTATTCAATCCAGCGCCTATTTAAACGCCTGTTGCGATTTTAGGGCGGATCGATCATTCCGGGAGCGAGGTTCATGTTCCGTACGCCGCCGACCACCGCCCTGGAACGCCCCTACTTCATCTTCCACGCAAGGGGAAGCCTCCTCCATCCATTCCAAGCCTTCCTCCATCGTCCGTGAGTGTTCTCCATCGTCCGCAAGCCTCCAAGCAACCATTTTCGCTTTCCGCCCGGTGAGAAGAAGAAGAGACCTTGAGTCGAAGACGACGGAGCACGTAGGGAGATCGTGACAGCTCTCTACGCCGGAAGCATTGTCCGTCCGAGTCCGGAGGTAGCCCGACAACCTACCATTCCGGCCGTGAACGGCCGCTAATCTTCACCGCCGGTTATTTCTTTCTTCTTTCCCTTCATTGCACTCTTTGAACCATGTACTAGATGAATATTGTGATATTTACTTTGATGAAAATGAATATTTCTTTGTTTTTCTCCATGGTTTGCTCATGATTCATTCCGTTCTCACTCACTCACTCGCACACGCACGCAAGGTGTTTGCTCTGTGTTAGCAAGAGCTAACGACGGTTGTGAAGAGGTGTTTGCGACCCTCACCCTTTCGCACTTGAGTTCACTTCATCCGCCTCACGAAGCACGGCATCGCAGCCGTTGCATCCACCTCACTTTGCGAAGCGGTGTTCTCGACCCGCATCTCTGTTGTTGTTGTTAAAATTAGGAAAACCAACCAAAAACCCCTCTTTGTGTTTGTGAAACGCTTGTGTAACAATAATCACTGCGCGATTCGTTCACCCATCCTGCATTCCTCAAGAGACCGACATCCGGGGAATTTATTCTCCACAATTATTACTTGACAGCGACCGGTGCACTTGCCGACGCGCATCAAGTTTTTGGCGCCGTTGCCGGGGAGTGCAGACGTGATGAATTCGTCTGCGTGAGGATTTGTTGCACGAGAATTTTCTTTTCTTTCACTTCTCTTGTTCACCCCTGGTATCTCCGTTTCTTTTCGATTCGCACTTCTGATTACTTTCGCCTTTCCCATCGTTTGCTCATCGTTTTGTTTGCAAGTATTTGCGACATGAGCTCAATTCAGGAATGCATCTACCAGGAAAGCTTAAAAGATTTAAGAGATCAAGCAGAAAGAAACAATCATGACCTCGTGATCTCCTCCGACGTCATTGAGTACATGTCTGGGAATTGCAAGTTCAGCGGGGATGAGCATGAAGACGCAGTGCAACACATGCAGGACTTCTTAGCAATCTATTATACATGTATATTTAGTGGAGTTGAAAGTGACCTGCAAAAGACTCTGGCATTTTCATTCTCCTTGCATGAAAAAGCCAAAAGATGGTATTGGGATATCCGGAAAAGAGAGGTGCTCACTTGGAAACAACTCGAAGGGAGATTTTTGCAAGAGTTTCAACATCGCACCCAAGCCTTGAATAAGTACAGGGAACTCGTAACCTTTGGACAGGGGAAGGAGGAGACGTTAGTCGATGCTTGGGAGCGTTTCCAGTCCCTGTATAGGGGATGCTACCGTGAAGATCTTTCGGAAGCTTTCTTGATTCAGATTTTCTACTTTGGAGTGCTGGATAATTTCCGTCTTCTATTTGATATGGCAGCTGGAGGGGCCCTGTTTAATAAATCAGGAAAGGACACGTGGGACGTGGTCGTGAATATTGTTCACACCAGTCAGCACTGGAGTCATGTTATTCGCTCCCCATTTACTGCTGCAGTTAATGCCGTGACATTCAAAGGAGTAGCGGACTTTTTGCCGCCAGAGCAACCAGAACAGTTAGCGACTTTGGTGGTCGGGGTATTGAACAAAATGAATGACCAATCAGTCGCAATCCAACAGCTTCGCTCTACCATTGGGACGCTGTCCGATGCTGTTTCTGAGCTTGCAAGTCAGCCTCCTGAGTCAGTGAACACCATGCGATTGAGAAGTGGGAGAAGCGTAGACAATTCTCCTCGACAGGAACCTCCTACGTGTTCGACTGACAGGCATAATGAAGAAACCCCCGAGAAGCTGGCTCAAAGTCATATTGAGCCGCATCCTGTGAGCGAGGCACAACCCTCGAAAAGTGCTGTTCAGCCCCCATTCCCTCACAGACTGCGAAACGAGAAAACTGAGCAGCAATTCCGCAGATTTTTGGAAATAATGAAAGGAGTGCAGGTGAGCATACCGCTGATCGAAGCTATTTCTCAAATGCCGGGCTACTCCAAGTTTTTGAAAGATTTGATCTCAAAGCGGAAGCAGTTGGAGGATCTCAAAACCATCGACCTCACTGAGGAGTGCTCTGCCATCATTTCCAATTTACCCACTAAGTGCAAGGACCCGGGCAGCTTTACGATTCCCTACAGGATCGGTCATCACCGTTTCAGCCAGGCACTCTGTGATTTGGGGGCATCAATCAACTTGATGCCGCTCTCTATCTTTCGTGAACTCGGTGCTGGGATCTTGAAGCCAACACAAGTAATGCTGCAGCTTGCTGATCGGTCGATCAAGAAGCCGTCGGGAATCGTCGAGGACCTCACAATAGTTGTAAACGGTCTCGCTTTTCCAGCTGATTTTATCATTCTCGACATGAAGGTCGATACAAATGTTCCCATTATTTTGGGGCGGCCCTTTCTCGCTACTGCTCGTGCTATTATTAATGTGGAGCAGGGGGAGCTCACACTAAGACTGGGGGAGGATGCTATATCTTTCAACGTCCACAGCCCGTCGCAACTTTTTGAAATTACAGAGTATGAACCAGCAGAAGCGCTTGAAGAATTCGATGGTCAGAACGGTGTGGAGTTGGATGACCGCGTGATGTACCGGCATCACGAAGACGAGGAAGAAGAGGGTGCACACTCAAATCACCCTGATTTATCACATTCAAGTGGAGAGCTCTCCAACGATTCGGCTAGCCCAAACCCATGTCCGGCTCTCAAACAACTTCCGGACTCTCTAAAGTACGTGTTTCTTGGAGAAAAAAACACACATCCGGTGATTATTTCTGCAGCCCTGTCCGCCGCTAATGAAACTGCATTATTGGGCGTGCTGAGAAGATACCACAAGGTCTTCGGACGTTCTCTTGCTGACATTAAGGGAATCATCCCCACGGTCTGCATGCATAAGATCCTCCTTGAAGATCAGTACAAACCGACAGCACAGCCCCAAAGGCGGCTGAACCCGAAAATGCAAGAGGTAGTAAAGGCTGAAGTGATAAAGCTGTTGGACGCTGGCATCATTTACCCAATCAGCGATAGCAAATGGGTCAGTCCAGTTCAGGTGGTACCGAAGAAGGGAGGGATTAATGTCGTTGCCAATGAAAAGAACGAGCTGCTACCGACCCGAATGATCACCGGGTGGAGAGTCTGCATCGACTATCGCAAGCTGAACGACGCGACGCGCAAGGACCACTTTCCGCTCCCCTTTATTGATCAGATGCTAGAAAGGTTAGCGGGGCAGGATTACTACTGCTTTTTGGATGGATACTCAGGGTACAATCAGATTCTAATTGACCCATCTGATCAAGACAAGACGACATTCACATGTCCCTCCGGTACATTTGCGTTCAAAAGAATGCCATTCGGACTGTGTAATGCCCCCGCAACCTTCCAACGTTGTATGCTCGCCATCTTTGCTGACATGGTGGGGGACTTCCTCGAAGTTTTCATGGATGATTTTACTCTATTTGGCAGTAGCTTCGACATTTGCCTGGCGAATTTGGCCAAGACCTTGAAGCGGTGTGAAGACACCAATCTTGTCTTGAACTGGGAGAAATGCCACTTTATGGTGCGCGAAGGAATTGTGTTGGGACATAAAGTTTCCCGCAAAGGGCTCGAAGTGGATCAAGCAAAGGTAAGTGTCATCAGAAACCTCCCTCCACCCATGTCAGTGAAAGGTATTCGAAGTTTTCTTGGTCATGTGGGCTTCTATCGAAGGTTCATCAAGGACTTTTCCTCCATTTCAAAGCCGTTATCTCGCCTGCTGGTTAAGGATGTTCCCTTCCACTTCAACGAAGCATGCATGCAAGCCTTCGAAACTTTACGGGGACAACTCATCTCTGCCCCAATTTTGGTGGCACCCGACTGGACCTTACCTTTTATCATCATGTGCGACGCAAGTGATGTGGCCGTAGGTGCTGTGCTCGGTCAAAAGAAAGATAAGACTTTTCACACTATTGCGTATGCCAGTCGAACTCTCAACAGTGCACAAGCAAATTATACCACTACAGAGAAAGAAATGCTAGCCGTGGTCTTCGCCTGTGAAAAGTTTCACTCATATTTGGTACTTTCCGAAGTGATCGTGTACACGGACCATGCCGCTCTCAGGTATCTTTTCAGTAAGAAAGAATCCAAATCGCGTCTGATTCGTTGGATTTTACTTTTGCAGGAATACAATCTGGAAATCAAAGACAAGAAGGGGGTGGAGAATGTGATTGCTGATCATCTCTCGCGTTTGGAGTACGACACTCCCAACAGCGTTGCGGAGGAAACGGACGACTATTTCCCGGATGAGAAGTTATTCGCAATTACTACGTCTTCTCCAACCGCACCTTGGTACGCAGATATTGCTAATTACTTGGCTTGCAAAACGTTCTCCCCGAATCTGTCCCCCTAGCAAAGACGGAAGCTTGCCTCTGACTCAAAATACTATTTTTGGGAATACCCGCTCTTATTCCACACGTGCAGCGATGGGATTATTAGGCGTTGCATTCCGGAAGCTGAGTTTCATTCTATATTACAGCACTGTCATGACAGAGAAGCTGGCGGGCACTTCGGGGTCGTTCGAACAGCACGAAAAATCCTGCAATGTGGATTGTTTTGGCCGACCCTCTTCCGGGACGCCCATACCTATGTTACTAAGTGCGATGAATGCCAGAGGACCGGAAATATTTCCCGGCGTGACGAGATGCCCCTTAATAACATGCTGGTCTGCGAACCCTTTGATGTCTGGGGAATAAACTTCATGGGTCCCTTCCCGATGTCTCATGGTAAGCATTACATTATTGTGGCAGTTGATTATGTCTCAAAGTGGGTGGAAGCTGAAGCGGTGGCCACGAATGATGCCAACACAGTGCTACATTTCATCCACAAGAATATCTTTTCCAGGTTTGGGACGCCGAGAACGATCATCAGCGACGGCGGTAGTCACTTTTGCAATAAGCAGTTTGTGCAACTAATGAAAAAGTTCGGGGTCCATCATAAGATTTCTTTGGCATACCACCCCCAAACATGTGGGCAAGTCGAAGTTTCCAACCGCGAGCTCAAGCGAATAATTGAGAAATCAATACATTCAAATAGGAAGGAGTGGGCTAAAAAGGTCGACGATGCATTATGGGCTTACCGGACTGCGTTCAAAACACCCATAGGCATGACTCCGTTTCAATTGGTATATGGCAAGGCATGCCACCTTCCGGTGGAGCTGGAGCATAAAGCATTATGGGCAACCAAATTGTTGAACATGGACATTGGAGCCGCGGCCGAGGTGCGTCGTTCTCAACTCAACGAGTTAGAGGAGCTCCGTCATTTCGCTTATGAAAACGCTCGTATTTACAAGGAGAAAACGAAGAAATGGCACGATCGGCATATCATTCCTAAGGAGTTCAAAATTGGAGACCAAGTGCTGCTCTACAACTCTCGTCTCCGCCTCTTCCCTGGGAAGTTAAAATCGAGGTGGAGTGGTCCTTTCTCCGTGACCACCGTCTCCCCCTTTGGTGCCATAGAAATATCTGGAGATGAGGGGGACAAGTTTAAGGTCAATGGACATCGGCTGAAGTTATACGATGGCGCCACTAAAAACAAGGAATGTCAGTTGTTGACATTGGGAGATAGACATCATTCAAGCACCGGCAGCTGATTTTCCCTTCTTGTTTCTTATTGTTGCAAAACTCTATTTTTGAGTATTTCTTTTTAATTCCTGCACTCTTTATAAACTCTGTTAATACAGGTATTTGGTCCAGCTTAAGGACGTTAAATGAAAGCGCTACTGGGAGACAACCCAGATTTCCGTTTTCGTATTTCTTTTTTTTAGTTCAGCTTTTGTATTTGCTTTTGTTGCCTTGAGTTTGTGCTTGCAGGTTTCGTGTTCGATGGCGGATGCTGCGGACTATTCTTGATCGTAAACGCCAATCGTCTGGTATGCTCATTTCTGAGCATTGGGTAACACTTCCTCCCCTCTTTCAGCTTCAAATTTCTAGATATCGTGTTTAGCTTAAGTCTGGGGGAGCGGTTGTTATTATCCACTGTGCACGAGCTGCATTGCATACTAGAAGGTTGCTTTTTATTTTTCGTTATCATTATCATTGCTGCATTCCTTACACACCACTTCACCCACTTGAGTGTGTGCTTTTCTTTTTGTTGTTCCGTTTAAAATTAGTTTGGTTGGAATGTGAAATAGTTTGTTAACATAGGAATTATTATTTGGAGCACGATGTCGACTCATGTAGTGTACTAGTCACGTCGCATGTTATGGTAGAATTTGAGTAGAACTAGATTTTCTTTATGCATCTAATTTATATTTAGTATTTCTGCGTAAATTTAGATTTAGTATACTCAAATGCTGAATTTGTATGAAATTGACGATAACCCGGTATTGTGTGTGCACGATTGCTAGTCGTGTGTTGCTCGAGTCGGGAGGAAGGTTTATCTTTCTCGTGGGCTAAGAACTTGCCCCAAGCGACTCTCGAAGCATTGGTAAGAGCGACTCGTCGAGTCAAACATGATGTAGGCCACCCTTTGGCTAGTTTGAGCTTTGTTATGCCATGTCCATTTCATTCACCTTTGCAAGCCCATGTTGTGCCTACCATTCCTATTTTCAGCTCCTCTTCATCCACCAAAGCCTGAAGCCTATCCTACACCCGCAACCAAATTGTTTTTAACTGCGCTCATAAGTCTCAATGTGCGTGTTGTGTGGAATCATTTTGTTTGAAGGAAAAATATTGTCTATCCGCTGATTTTGAACCAACCGGAGGATACATAAAAGAAGAAAAATATGTAAAAGAGAAAAAAAAGTAGTTTGAAAAAAATCCTCCCGAGCTAAAAACAGAAAATCTGTTGGAATTTGTGAAGTAGGCCGTGCGCACACCTGGTTTTCATGATAAGTCTGGGGGTGTGTCACATGAGCGTAGTTTGTGGTTTTGTGGGGTGCAGCGTTCCGATAGCTCACTTGGGTTGCGCAGCCATCGTGTTTAACTTTGAATATCATACCGTAACCTAAGCCCCGTTTTAATCCTATAAGTCCTACTGATTTGATTTGTGAGTTTGCTAGCGCCGTGGTGAGAGTGTGACCGGGCAAGCGTATGGTTCACGACGTTGATGGATTTCAGTGGAGTTATTCCTAAGCCCCGATCTTGTGCAACACCCGCCTCAGTGTCTCGTCGCTTTCATACCGGGCATGATCGCCAAATTCGTCATAATTCACCAACTGAGTATAATTAAATCTCTACTTACGCTTTAATACTTACGTAAATTAGTTAGCATAGTTAGAATCTCTTTCTACTAGAATTTCTACTCGCATGGGTATGTTACTTCGCACCGTACTCCTTTATGTAATTCTCTATGTTAATTATTCGTTTTCACATTCCACCGGATTCGTTTGCTCGGGACGCGCAAACAGTTAAGTCTGGGGGTGTGATGAGTCCTGATCATATATACATTTATGGACTCATCCGGGCCGTTATTTTGTCAATATCACGCACTTTAGCCTTATTATAGTCTATATTTGATAACCCATGCTAGGTGCACATTCAGGCCCACTTTGGTGTGTTTTCGTGTGTATTATCTTTAGTAGTAGTCATATGTTGTTAAGTGCCACTTTCAGTGGCTAGATCTGTGTTTGTGCAGGAATAGGAGGCGTGCAAGTGTTTCCGGTGCAATTCTGCACAGGAACACTGCGCACGATCACTTGTTCTAGTGCGCACGACCACCGGTCGTGCGCCACTAATCGTGCGCACTTAACCCTTTTTCACGAGTTCTGTCTGGTGCAGTGCGCACGACCATCGACTCCAGTGCGCACGACCATCGGTCGTGCGCCACTGCTCGTGCGCATTGACCATTAAATTTCTGAGTTCTGTCTGGTGCAGTGCGCACGACCATCGACTCCAGTGCGCACGACCACCGGTCGTGCGCCACTGGTCGTGCGAACATTGTATTTTATAATTTCGTCTCTTGCAGGTTCTGTCCAGGCAGTGCGCACGATCGCAGAATTCCAGTGCGCACGACCACTGGTCGTGCGCCAATGATCGTGCGCAGTATTCAATCCAGTGCCTATTTAAACGCCTGTTGCGATTTTAGGGCGGATCGATCATTCCGGGAGCGAGGTTCCTGTTCCGTACGCCGCCGACCACCGCCCTGGAACGCCCCTACTTCATCTTCCACGCAAGGGGAAGCCTCCTCCATCCATTCCAAGCCTTCCTCCATCGTCCGTGAGTGTTCTCCATCGTCCGCAAGCCTCCAAGCAACCATTTTCGCTTTCCGCCCGCTGAGAAGAAGAAGAGACCTTGAGTCGAAGACGACGGAGCACGTAGGGAGATCGTGACAGCTCTCTACGCCGGAAGCATTGTCCGTCCGAGTCCGGAGGTAGCCCGACAACCTACCATTCCGGCCGTGAATGGCCGCTAATCTTCACCGCCGGTTATTTCTTTCTTCTTTCCCTTCATTGCACTCTTTGAACCATGTACTAGATGAATATTGTGATATTTACTTTGATGAAAATGAATATTTCTTTGTTTTTCTCCATGGTTTGCTCATGATTCATTCCGTTCTCACTCACTCACTCGCACACGCACACAAGGTGTTTGCTCCGTGTTAGCAAGAGCTAACGACGGTTGTGAAGAGGTGTTTGCGACCCTCACCCTTTCGCACTTGAGTTCACTTCATCCGCCTCACGAAGCACGGCATCGCAGCCGTTGCATCCACCTCACTTTGCGAAGCGGTGTTCTCGACCCGCATCTCTGTTGTTGTTGTTAAAATTAGGAAAACCAACCAAAAACCCCTCTTTGTGTTTGTGAAACGCTTGTGTAACAATAATCACTGCGCGATTCGTTCACCCATCCTGCATTCCTCAAGAGACCGACATCCGGGGAATTTATTCTCCACAATTATTACTTGACAGCGACCGGTGCACTTGCCGACGCGCATCAAGCACACGGTTCTTCTTCAATCTTTTCTTAGCCTGATGAGGATTGACTTCTTATCAGTCGATGGAGATGACTGCTTCTTCTTTTTCACTTTCTTTCTTGCGCCGCTTTTACTGTTCTATTTTCTGTATGCGCAAGTTCTTTCTGATTGATCGATTGATTCCCGCATTAGGGCAACCTCTTATCTCTTTTATAAGACTGCGAGGCTCCCAACGATCTTCTTAAAAAGTTCCTTAAGTGACCGACGCTCCTTTCCTTAAGAGCACGCGCTGATTGGACAATCAGGCGGCGACATTAAATGCTGACAGCGCATCCGCAACTTTTGAATCTGTCTCGATGATATTTCCATTGTTACGATGACATGGATGATATCTCGACGACACGACTTTGTCGATGCCTTGAGCTTAGGTATACTTTCAATTCTTCTTGCTTCTATCATTGATGCAGGTATCTCGACGATACGAGACATTCTGCAGCTTCTGCATATACGACGATATGCTATCTCTGACTGTATCGTCATGATCTTCTTTCTGGCAAACTGTCATCGTAATCACGTTGCTCTCTCGACGACATGAGTGATACCATGTCGATAGATCATACATTAGCAACTGCTTGTCTTCAGCTGTCCTTCTTCAGTCTTCTTGACGACATGCCTTCTTTAAGATGATGTCCTACGCCATCAGTCATACTTAGCCTTTTCAGCGACAAGGCTTCATGACAACGATGTCAGTTCTTCTCGACGACAAGGCCACTTTGGTGAAGTCGATGATATCGCGTCTTCTCTGCGTTCGACGAACCGCAATCTCCGTTTGATGAACTCGCCAAGTCTCAGCGTTCGACAATCTTGTCGAGTCTCAGCGTTCGACGATCTTTCTTCTGTGTTTGACGAACCGCATTCTGCGTTCGACGATCTTGCCAAGTCTCGGCGTTTGACTAACTCTCCAACTCTCAGCGGTCAATGATCTTCCTTCTGCGTTCGACGAACACGCCAAGTCTCAGCGGTCGACGAACTCGCCAATTCTAAGCGATCGACGAACTTCATTTTTCGTTCGACGAACTTCCTTCTGCGTTCAACGAATCTTGTTCTGCTAACTTCCTGATATTTATAAACTAGAGAAGTGATCAAATACAGAGTGAAGTTTTCTTGACTTGGTGACTTCTTCAAATCAGGAATCATGTGGGCAAGATTCCCAACAATCTCCCCCTATTTGAAAAAGTCAGAATCTCAATTCAAGACTACTTTCACTTGACAACAAATATTATAATCTTAACTTTTGAGCATGTAAGATTGTACTTATCTTTGCTGAACTCTCTGAGTACATCAGGCTTATAGCTCCCGATTGATTTGATGTCTCTTCTTTTGTGGCTCCCCCTACACCTTTGCTCCCCCTATCTTTGAGGTCTTTCTACTTGAGCATCTTTCTACCTTGAACATACTGATGTGTTATTTCTCCCCCTTTCTGACTTCTTTCCCGGAGCTCTTCTTTAAGTAGACAATAGTCCAAGCTCCCCCTTGCTCGGTCATAGTTCATCCAAATCCTGAGAGATTTTCTAACCAACCATCTAGAAAGGGATTACTCTATGTTTAACATCCCCAGTTGGAATTTGAAAAAATTAAACTTAGCTTCATCTAAGGGCTTTGTAAATATATCAACCACTTGTTTGTCTGTTGGAACAAACTCAAGGGTGATATCTTCATTTTCCACATGCTCCCTGATGAAGTGATACCTGATCTCAATATGCTTAGTCCTGCTATGAGAGACAAGGTTCTTAGCAATTGAGATTGCACTGGAAGAGTCACAAAATAGGGGTGTTTTGGTCATTTTTAAATTGTAGTCTTCAAGTTGATGTTTGATCCATAGCAATTGGGCCCAGCAGCTCCTAGCAGAGATATACTCTGATTCTGCTGTTAAGATTGCCACACTGGTCTGCTTCTTACTGCTCCACGAGATCAATCTTCCACCAAGGAATTGACATGTCCCTGAGGTACTCTTCCTGTCTTCCTTGCACCCTGCATAATCTGCATCTGAGTAGCAATTTAGTTCACATCCATTGTTCCTAGGGTACCATAGGCCAAGATTTGATGTACTCTTTAGGTATCTTAAGATTCTCTTGACAGAGACATGATGAGATTCCTTAGGATTCACCTGATATCTAGCACAGACACATGTAGCAAACATTATGTCGGGCCTACTTGCAGTTAGATAAACCAAGGATCCAATCATGCATCTGTACTTGGTTTCATCAAAGGGTATGCCCTTCTCATCCTTGTCCAGAGACACATTGGTTCTCATTGGAGTCTTCATTGAAGAAGCACTCTCCAATCCAAATTTCTTGACTAGCTCCCTAGTGAACTTGGTCTGGGAGATGAATATACCATCTTCAGATTGTTTCACTTGGAGACCTAGGAAGTATTTGAGTTCACCCATACTGCTCATCTCAAACTTTCCCTGCATCAAGTTGGCAAACTTTTTGCAGAGATTGTTTTCTGTAGAGCCAAAGATGATGTCATCCACATAGATCTGCACTAGCAAGATCTTGCCCTTCACTTCCCTTAGGAACAATGTCTTATCAATCTTTCCCATTAAGAACTTGTTCTCAATTAGAAAGCTTGACATAGTTTCATACCAGGCACTAAGGGCCTGCTTTATGCCATAAAGGGCTTTTCTAAGAAAATAAACATAATCAGGATGAGTAGGATCTACAAACCTGAGGGCTCTCTACATATACCTCCTCTTTTAGGTCACCATTTAGAAAGGCTGACTTCACATCCATCTGGTAGACCTTGAAACCTTGGTATGCTGCATAGGCTAAAAACTATCTTATTGCTTCCAGTCTGGCTACTGGAGCAAATGTCTGATCAAAATCTATCCCTTCCTCTTGTATGTATCCTTTTGCCACTAGCCTTGCTTTATTTTTGGTGATGATTCCATTTTCATCCAACTTGTTTATGTTGACCCATTTAGTTCCTATGATGTTCTGTCCTTGGGGTCTTGGAACCAGTTTCCAAACCTTGTATCTCTTAAACTGGTTAAGTTCCTCCTGCATTGCTGCAATCCAAAATGGATCCTGATTTGCTTCCTCAAATTTCTTGGGTTCAATTTGAGAGAGAAAACTCAACTACAATGCTTCATTTGCAGCTCTGCTCCTTGTCATCACACCTTGTGATCCGCAAAACTATGCTTGCAAACGATAACGGCAAGTGTACCGTATCGAATGTAGTATAGGTTGTTAAAACAAGGTCGTATTAGACTCGGGGCGGTTGAGTACTCTTACTTCGGAAAATCTCTATTATTTTATCAAAAGAAACTTGGGTTGGTTGGTTGCAAGAAAGAGAAATAAATTGTTAAAACTATGATAAGAAGGATTAGCACTCAACCTCGAATCACCTTGGAAAAAAAAAAAAAATAAATAAAACTTCTAATTCTCTTTAAAAGAAATGCTTGACCGTGGAGGTTCCTGAATTATGAGCGCACCTCTCTCAAGGATACGCCTAACTGAGTTTAGGTTGATCAATCGAACTCTCGTTCTAGAATCGAAACCCCTAAAACTCGCTTTATCGAAGTGAACCCCTCTATTGGATATAACTCCAATCCGGGAGATTTATGTGGTCCTCTCTCGAGGAGTGCATTCAAATTTCTTTATCCTTGAAATGATCGATTCAAACTCAAAACCTCTCGATTATTAGACTACGAAAACAAGAATGAGATTATATATCGATAATATAATCTCAATCAATATAAATTCAAGGATAAATCTTAAGCGATCTAAATAAGAGAAAAAGAAGTTCTAAACTGAATTATGAATTATATTTTCCTGGGATCATCTCGGCCGAGTACTAATGAAATTTAGCTACTCATGGAGATGGAGGAATTGATGAAATACAAGAAGTGCATAATGAAGATTGAGAGTAGAATAAGAGAAAAAGTACTATTTTATTAATTGAAAAGAAATTACAACTAGGAAACAAGAAGTTACAAACCTGAAATGAAAGTGCAAGCTAAGAAGGAAGATTACAAGCTTAAGAATGACAAAAACAGTGCAAGAAAATAAACTTAGAACTCCCAAAATTTGTTCCCAAACATCTGGACAAGCTCCCTTTAAATAGCTGAATTTTTGGTGTTACACGCCCTTGGTCACGCCCGTGACCAAGGGCGTGTAAGGGGCGCGATCGGCTGGGTGCGGGAAGGGCGCCGTCTGGCTTCAATGCAGGCGTTACGGATGTGTCACGCCCTAGGTCACGCCCATGACCTAGGGCGTGTAATCTCAATTAAGTGCTGCTGGCGGGAAGCTTCGACGGGAAATTGGCGCGGGAAAAGTCACGCTCGTGTGCTGGATGTCACGCCCTTGGTCACGCCCGTGACCGAGGGCGTGTAATTTTAATTGACATGGCGGCGTGCTCCGGATGCTTGTGGCGGGTCGTGGCCGTGACATTGGGTCACGCCCTTGGTCACGCCCGTGACCTGGGGCGTGTACTTGGCGAAAACTTCACGGAGCGTCCCTGGAGTGGCAGAAGCAGGTCTGGAGTATTTCATAGGTTACACGCCCATGGTCACGCCCGTGACCTGGGGCGTGTAATTTTAACTTTTTGCTCGAAACAGCCCAGAAAACCTGAAAACACAAAATAAACTTAAGTTAGCTTATGAAATAACAATGGAAGGATTTATATGATAAAATTCCTAAAAATAACATAATTTTATATGAAAAACATAATAAACCTAAACTAAAAGATGAGTAAATAAATTACTCATCAAATACCCCCATACTTGCTCATTGCTCGTCCCGAGCAATCCATTTTTCACAAGGGTAAGAAAAATTAATGCAAGATAGAATTATGAAGACTAGAGAGTAAAATGCGAAGTATTATGCTGGCATGTGTAGATATTTTAGTAAAAAGATGTTCTTGGCATAAATGCTAATTTATGAAATACTTCAAAAATGCGTTATAATTATTTATCATTACTTTAAAAATGAGTCGACGGTCAATCAAAAAGTTATGTGAAGGGAGAAAATAGCGTGATTGCTGAGATTTAAATTACTAGATGTAGACGTTCGGGTGGCCTCCAAAGAAATCCATCAATGTCGACGGCCATAGGCTTGCCCGTTTGCACTTTCTCCACTACACTTCGAACTAAATCGACTCTATGGATCTTTAGGACTTAAATATGGTACATTTTAAGGCTTGGGTTTAAGGGTGAGGTAACAATGATAAACATGAAGGTGCATTTCACTTAAACAAAATTTTTGAGCTAAAAGAAAATGATTGCCACCACAAAATAATGAAGCTTTACCCCCATACTCGCATTTTTTCAAAGGGGAAACACTCTCATACTCTTTTATTTAAATCATGAATCTTCATAATTGGGATCATTACAAGTATGCATGTACATACCTAGGCCGCATATCATTATGAGGTTATTGCTTTTTGAGATTTAAACATTTTTTTTGAATTGTTACCCATAATTTTTTCATAGAATCGTACCCAAATTTTTTTTTTTCAATTTAGCTCAAAATTTCAAAGTGTTAATTTGGGTTTTGGGCTTTTTAGCTTTAGTGCCGAAATGATGAGGGTGGATCAAATAAAGGTGTAAGGCTCAAATTTGTGTGAACAATGGTGGTAAATCTAGGTCGGGTGCAAAGGCTCAAACTATCCAAAGAAAGGCCTAAATCATTTCCGTAAAGTTAATTTGTCTAAAGCGCACATATTTCGAAAATAGCTTGGGGCAAGTTCTAGACATCGAGAAAGGACACCCTTTTGTTCAATTCGAGTAATAGCTTTCTAACAATCTTCTATACACTCACCTAAACTACTTTTGGATAAGACCGGATTCGAATTTAAAAGTAAAATAAATTATTACTATGCAAATTAATAAAACATAATTTTAGATCTATGCCAAGAATTTAATTTTACACCAAAACTACTCAAAGACAAGCATATAACTAGGAGCACTACATGAGTCAACAATTTTACTCAAAAGTTTCACAAACTATTCTAGCACAAAATTATTTTTAGTCCATATGAAAAACAGTCTACTTAGAACTTACAATTTAGCAAGTGGGAGTTTTGATGAATAAAAAGAACATTTTCTAATAGATTTTTTTTTTGTTCTTGGACTTCCCAAGATCTGCCCGGTGAAGGGTTTGCAAGGTACTAGAGGCTATGATGGGAATTCAAGCCCAAGGCGTCCTTTCCAAGAAATTTAATTGCATTTTTTTTTGTTTTTTATTTTTCAAGTAAAACTACAAAGAAAGCTATGCTACACCCCCATACTTAAAATTAAACATTGTCCCCAATATTTAAAACTAAGTATGAAAGATAAAATAAAAAAATGTCAATAAAAAAAAATCAAGAGAAATTACTAAAGTGTAAAGAGGGCTTCCCTGAATGGTAGTCGGGGTTGCCGGTCGAACACCTGCAGAGTTAAATTAGAAAAAACAAACAAGAAAAGAAAGACAAAAATAAAGAGGTTAACATTGGGTTGCCTCCCAAGAGCGCTTTGTTTACCGTCGCGTAGCTTGACTAAGTGGTAATTTTAAAGATTTTGGAAGTGAATGGTTTTGATGTTTCCGGGCGCTGGGTCGCCCGGGTGATATAATTTTAAGCGTTGTCCGTTGACTTTGAAAGAGCCTTTTTCTGGGTGCTCTATTAGCACCATTCCGTATGGCCAAACTTCTTTAACTATGAAGGGACCAGACCATCGTGATTTTAATTTACCCGGAAAAAGCCTAAGTCTTGAATTAAATAATAGGACTAAGTCTCCCGGTGAAAAAGTTTTTGGATTTTTGATTTTTTATCATGATAAAATTTTGTGCGCTCCTTATAAATCTTATTATTTTCGTAAGCGTTTGCGCGCCACTCGTCTAATTCATTTAATTGTAGTTTTCTGTGCTCCGAGGCTAAGTTTAAATCGAAATTTAAAAATTTTAGCGCCCAAAAGGCGCGATGTTCTAATTCCACCGGTAGATGACAAGCTTTTCCGTAGACTAATCGGTACGGTGTACATCCGATGGCGGTTTTGTACGCTGTCCGATATGCCCATAGAGCGTCGTCTAATTTTAGCGACCAATCCTTCCTATTAACGGACACAGTTTTTTCTAAAATTCTTTTAAGTTCACGGTTCACCACCTCCACTTGGCCATTTGCTTGTGGGTGGTAGGCGGTAGATAGCTTGTGGGTAACTCCATACTTTGCTAAAATTTTAGCAAGTTGGTTGTTACAAAAATGTGTGCCCCGATCACTAATTAGTGCTCGGGGTGTGCCAAATCATGAAAATAATTTTTTAAAAAATTTTACGACGACTCTCGCGTCGTTAGTGGGAAAAGCTTGTGCTTCCGCCCTCCTTGACACCTAATCGACCGCAACAAGGATATATTTATTATTAAAAGAGCAGGGTAAAGGACCTACGAAATCTATTCCCCAAAGATCAAAAATTTTGCATTCTAAAAAAATATTTTGGGGCATTTCGTCCCGGTTAGAAATGTTACCTGACCGTTGGCACCGATCACAATTACTCACGAAATTGTGAGCATCTTTAAATAAGGTGGGCCAATAGAAGCCCGACTCTAGCGCCTTTCTTGCGGTCTGATTCGCTTGGTAATGGCCACCGGTTGGCCCTTCGTGGCAGTGCCGCAGAATTTGGGCGCCTTCCTCGCCCGAAATACACCTTCTTACCACTTGGTCCGCGCAGACACGAAATAAAAAGGGGTCCTCCCAAAAATAATTTTTCAAATCTGAAAAGAATTTCTTCTTTTGTTGACTTGAAAAATCTTTTGGTAGGACCCGGGCTACTAAATAGTTGGCCAAATCCGCGTACCAAGGGGTGGAAAAAGTCGTTACCTTTTCGATAGCAAGGAGGCGCTCTTCAGGGAATTTGTCGTCAATTTCGGCTTCCACTAGTGCTCCTGCAGCCGGATTCTCCAACCGTGAGAGGTGGTCGGCCGCAACATTCTCCGCTCCCCTTTTGTCTTGGATCTCCAAATCGAATTCTTGTAGTAGGAGGATCCACCTTAGCAGTCGAGGCTTTGCATCTCCTTTTTGTAGTAAATACCGGAGAGCGGAGTGATCTGTAAAAACAATAACTTTTGAAAGCGTTAAATATGATCGAAATTTGTCAAACGCAAAAATTATTGCCAAAAATTCTTTCTCCGTTGTTGTATAATTTGCTTGTGCGGATGTTAGCGTTTTGCTTGCGTAATAGATTGGGTGAAAATGTTTATTCACCCGTTGGCCTAAAACTGCACCTACAGCAAAATCGCTCGCATCACACATGATTTCAAACGGAAGAGACTAATTTGGCGCGATTAAATAGGGGAATTTATTAGTTCATTTTTTATTTTGTTAAACGCTTTCAAACACTCGTCATCAAAATTAAACGCGGATTCTTTTTCCAAAAGATGAGTTAGCGATTTCGAAATTTTTGAGAAATCTTTTATAAACCGTCTATAAAAACCCGCATGTCCTAGAAAACTTCTAATAGATTTTATATTGGTAGGAGGGGGAAGTTTTTCTATGACCTCGATCTTGGCCCGATCGACCTCGATCCCCTTATTAGAAATTTTATGCCCAAGGACTAATCCCTCTTGGACCATAAAGTGGCACTTCTCCCAGTTGAGTGCCAAATTTGTGTCTTCCCAGCGTTGAAGAACACGATCAAGATTATTTAAACAATTTTGAAATGAATTGCCAAAAACAGAAAAATCGTCCATGAAAATTTCCATGGCGTCTTCTACAAGTTCATTAAAAATTGCCAGCATACATCGTTGAAATGTAGCCGGCGCGTTGCAAAGACCAAACGGCATTCTTCGATATGCGAAGGTGCCGAACGGACAGGTGAATGTGGTTTTCTCTTGGGCTTCGTGCGCAATTGGGATTTGAAAATATCCCGAAAGACCATCGAGAAAACAGTTGTGTGAGTGACCGGATAAGCGTTCTAAAATTTGGTCAATAAAGGGTAACGAAAAGTGATCTTTGTGGGTAGCATCATTTAATTTTCTATAATCGATGCATACTCGCCAACCTGTAATAGTACGGGTCGGGATCAACTCATTATTTTCATTTGTGACTACCGTTATTCCACACTTTTAAGGCACGACTTGCACTGGGCTAACCCAAGTGCTATCAGAGATTGGGTAAATAATTCCCGCATCTAATAATTTTATTATTTCGGCATTAACGACGTCCTTCATATTTGGATTAAGCCATCGTTGGGGCTGAATAACACCGCGAGAATTATTTTCTAAACTTATTTTGTGCGTGCAAAACGAGGGGCTAATCCCCTTTATATTCGAAATTTGCCATGCAATTGCATGGCGGTGATTATTTAAAATTTTAATTAATTCAGAAGTTTCCGAATCGTTAAGTGCGGAAGATATTATTACGGGCAGTTTTGAATTTTTTTCTAAAAAAATGTATTTTAAATGTTCCAGCAATTGTTTTAGTTCTAAACTCGGTGGCTCCTCGTAAGATGTTTTTATTTTAGAAATATTTAAGTTTACTTCTTCAAATTTGGTTGGCCGAGTTTTTTCTTCTAAACAAAATAAATTTGCAATTTCCGGATTTTCAAATAAAGGTGAAATTATTTCAGAAAACGACGTTATTTCCTCTTCAAAATTTATTTCTAGGGTAAAACAAGAGTCGTCGTTTGGAAACGCATTTCTCATCGATTGATTTATATTAAAAATAACTTCTTCCTCCCCAACTCGTAGGAGAAGGTTTCCGTTACTTACGTCAATTATAGCCCGAGCAGTGGCTAGGAAGGGCCGGCCAAGTATGACTGGTACTTCAGCGTCCTCTTCGATATCGAGGATGACAAAGTCTACCGGAAAGATAAACTTGTCAACCTTCACTAGCACATCCTCAATGATCCCGATTGGATACTTTACGGACCGATCCGCTAGTTGGATGCTTATATTGGTTGGGCTTGGGGTGCCCAAACCAAGCTTCTTAAATAAGGAGAACGGCATAAGATTTATGCTCGCCCCTAGATCGGCCAAGGCGTTTTTAATTAGTAAATTTCCGAACAAACACGGGATGGAAAACCGTCCCGGATCATTTAATTTTTCCGGTAATTTATTAAGAACTATCGCTGAACATTCTGCATTAAGAGAAATACGCGAAATATCTTCAAGTTTCTTTTTATTTGATAATAAATCCTTGAGATATTTCGTGTATTTAGGCATTTGAGAGAGTGCCTCGCAAAATGGTACATTAATTTGTATTTGTTTTAAAATATTTATAAAATTTTATACTGCTCCTCGTTGCGCTCATTTTGTAATTTAGAAGGATACGGAATAGAAGGCGTTTGAATAATGCGCGGAGCTAAATCAGAAGAGTTTAAATGCGGAGTTGGAGTTGAAACGTTTACCTTAGGCTCGGCCAAATTTGAAACTTTTTACCTTCTTTCCGCTACGAAGGGTTATAGCGTTGGCGCTCTCCCGTGGATTTGGCTCAGTATTGCCCTGTAGAGCTCCCTGTTGGCGTTCGGAGAACATCTTGGCGAGTTGTCCAATCTGATTTTCTAGGCTTTTAATAGATCCGGAAAGGTTCCGGATATTGGCATCAGTAGAAGCGACGTATTTGGTGAAGACCTCTTCAAGTGAAGGGGCCTTTTGTGGTTGTGGTGGAGCGAATCCGGGAGGATTCAATTGTGGGGGGCGTTGAGCATTATTGGGGTTGCTCCATGAAAAATTCGGGTGGTTCCTTAAACCCGGATTATAACTATTAGGAAGGTTATTGTTTGGGTTATAAGGAGGACGATAGGAGTTCCCCATATAATCAACTAGTTCTTGATTATAATTATTATTATAATAATAATAATTATTATTATTATTATTATTAGCCCCGTTAATAGCGGAGGAAGCAGACATCTCCGTCATTTGCTTAGTAAGTCATTCTACTTGATATGCTAAACTCGGGGTGGCCTCGACTTCAAAGAGTTCGGTCGGTTTGTTAGAACGCGACCGTGGCGCATTCCACTGATAAGCATTCATGGCCATCTCCTCAAAAAGCTCTTGAGCGGCATCTAGGGTTTTGTTATTTAGAGTTCCCCCAGCTGCTGCATCAATCATCTGCCTCGTTTGGAGATTCAAACCATTGTAGAACGTTTGAACTTGTTGCCATAAAGGAAGGGCGTGGTGAGGACATCTCCGCAATAATTCCTTGAAGCGCTCCCATGTGTCATAGAGAGACTCCGAGTCAATTTGCGTAAACGAGAGAATGTCCGTACGTAATTTAGCGGACTTCGCCGGAGGAAAATATTTAGTCAAAAATTTCTCCGTCATTTCGGCCCATGTAGTGATGGAACCTCTAGGAAGAGATCCCAACCATTGCTTGGCCTTAGTCCGCAAAGAAAATGGAAATAAACGCAAACGAATGGCGTCGTCAGTGACGCCATTAATTTTAAACGTGTCGCAAATTTCCAAAAAATTCAATAAATGTAAATTTGGATCTTCATCTGGTAACCCGTCAAAGATGACGGTTTGCTGTACCATTTAAATGATACTCGTTTTGATTTCGAAATTATTATTTGCCACTGTCGGGCGAATAATACTTGATTGTGTTCCCTCCCAATTTGGCCTCGCATAATAGGACATAGTCTGTAGCGGAGCCTCATTATGGTCGGGGTCACCCATTATATCTTCGTTAGTCTCTCCGACTAACTCTTCGCGAATTATTGGTAGATCACTAAATCGGAGACGTCGCCGCAAGGTGCGCTCGATTTCCGGATCAAAACCAAATTCAAAATCAATTGAAGAGTTTCCTTGGGTCATAAACCAAAAGAAAAGAAGCGGAAAAAGAAAAAGGGAAAATAAGATTTTAGATAAATAAATTTATTTTTATTTTATTATATTTTTTTAGATTTTTATTTTTTTATTATTATTAGGTGAATTAGAATTAGTCCTAGACTTCCCAAGATCTACCGGGTGAAGGGTTTGCAAGGAACTAGATGCTATGATGGTAATTCAAACCCAAAGCGTCCTTTCCAGGAATTTAGTTGCACCTTAAAATTAAGAAAAAGAAGAAAAAAAATTAATAGATATTTCGGTTTTCGAAATATCAACCGAGTCCCCGGCAACGGCGCCAAAAACTTGATGCGCAAAACTATGCTTGCAAACGATAACGACAAGTGTACCGTATCGAATGTAGTATAGGTTGTTAAAACAAGGTCGTATTAGACTCGGGGCGGTTGAGTACTCTTACTTTGGAAAATCTCTATTATTTTATCGAAAGAAACTTGGGTTGGTTGGTTGCAAGAAAGAGAAATAAATTGTTAAAACTATGATAAGAAGGATTAGCACTCAACCTCGAATCACCTTGGAAAAAAAATAAATAAATAAAGAAATAAAACTTCTAATTCTCTTTAAAAGAAATGCTTGACCGTGGAGGTTCCCGAATTATGAGCGCAACTCTCTCAAGGATACGCCTAACTGAGTTTAGGTTGATCAATCGAACTCTCGTTCTAGAATCGAAACCCCTAAAACTCGCTTTATCGAAGTGAACCCCTCTATTGGATATAACTCCAATCCGGGAGATTTATGTCGTCCTCTCTCGAGGAGTGCATTCAAATTTCTTTATCCTTGAAATGATCGATTCGAACTCAAAACCTCTCGATTATTAGACTACGAAAACAAGAATGAGATTATATATCGATAATATAATCTCAATCAATATAAATTCAAGGATAAATCTTAAGCGATCTAAATAAGAGAAAAAGAAGTTCTAAACTGAATTATGAATTATATTTTCCTTGGATCATCTCGTCCGAGTACTAATGAAATTTAGCTACTCATGGAGATGGAGGAATTGATGAAATACAAGAAGTGCATAATGAAGATTGAGAGTAGAATAAGAGAAAAAGTACTATTTTATTAATTGAAAAGAAATTACAACTAGGAAACAAGAAGTTACAAACCTGAAATGAAAGTGCAAGCTAAGAAGGAAGATTACAAGCTTAAGAATGACAAAAACAGTGCAAGAAAATAAACTTAGAACTCCCAAAATTCGTTCCCAAACATCTGGACAAGCTCCCTTTAAATAGCTGAATTTTTGGTGTTACACGCCCTTGGTCACGCCCGTGACCAAGGGCGTGTAAGGGGCGCGATCGGCTGGGTGCGGGAAGGGCGCCGTCTGGCTTCAATGCAGGCGTTACGGGTGTGTCACGCCCTAGGCCATGACCGTGACCTAGGGCGTGTAATCTCAATTAAGTGCTGCTGGCGGGAAGCTTCGGCGGGAAATTGGCGCGGGAAAAGTCACGCTCGGGTGCTGGAAGTCACGCCCTTGGTCACGCCCGTGACCGAGGGCGTGTAATTTTAATTGACATGGCGGCGTGCTTCGGATGCTTGTGCCGGGTCGTGGCCGTGACATTGGGTCACGCCCTTGGTCACGCCCGTGACCTGGGGCGTGTACTTGGCGAAAACTTCACGGAGCGTCCTTGGAGTGGCAGAAGCAGGTCTGGAGTATTTCGTAGGTTACACGCCCATGGTCACGCCCGTGACCTGGGGCGTGTAATTTTAACTTTTTGCTCGAAACAGCCCAGAAAACCTGAAAACACAAAATAAACTTAAGTTAGCTTATGAAATAACAATGGAAGGATTTATATGATAAAATTCCTAAAAATAACATAATTTTATATGAAAAACATAATAAACCTAAACTAAAAGATGAGTAAATAAATTACTCATCACCTTGGTTGACATTTCCTGTTATCTGTTCTTGGGGATGATCTCTTACATGTCTCAAGGCAGTTGGTAGTATTCTGGGCACTTCTGCATTAGCAACTTCTTCAGGTTTTTCTTCAGCTGTTTATGAACTTTCTGCAGGTTCTTCCTCGATTTCAACTATCACTGACTGATTCTTATCTCTGAGTGAGGTGCCAGCATTGTCTTCAATGGATAACTTCTCTATTCTCTCAACTGTACCTGCATTCACCAGAGAACTAGTCCAGCCCTTATGTATAAGGCTAGTCTCATCAAATACCATATGAACAAATTCTTCCACTGCTTGGTTATTGATGTTGTACACTCTATAGGCCTTGCCGTGAGAGCTGTAGCCAACAAAAATACCCTCACTGCTTTTCTCAGCAAACTTAGTTAACTTGGATTTCCCATTATTAAGGACATAACATTTGCTACCAAAGATCCTAAAGTAGGATAAGGTTGGTTTTCTGCACTTCATTAACTCATAGGGAGTTTTCTTGTGGTCTTTGATGATGGAAGCCCTATTTATCACATGACAAGCTGTATTGACAGCCTCTGCCCAGAAGTATTCTGGTAGAGAGGAGTCACTTAGCATTGCCTTACTGGACTCTATCAAGGTTCTGTTCTTCCTTTCAGCAACCCCATTCTGTTGAGGTGTTCTGGGTGAGGAGAATTCTTGGGAGATACTTAGTTCTTGGCAGAATTCTGTCATGGCCCCTGACTGAAATGCGGTCCCATGGTCACTTCTGAGTTTGACCACAGTATAGTCCATCTCATTCTGGATCTGCCTGACCAAATGTTTCAAGATATCTAGGGTATCTAATTTCTTTTTGAGGAAGAATACCCAAGTGAACCTTGAATAATCATCAACAACTACAAGGGTGTAGGCCTTCCCTCCTAAGCTATGAACTGACATAGGACCAAACAAATCCAGGTGCAGTAGAAATAAGCACCTAGTGGACTCTTTGTTAGATATGCTTTTAAAGCTGGTCCTAGTCTGCTTTCCTAGTTGGCAAGCTTGACATGGACCATCTTTGATGCACTTAATATCAGGTCCATTTCTAACTAGGTCTTGTGAGAAAAGCTTGCCTATTGTCTTATAGTTGATGTGTGCAAGTCTCTTGTGCCATTGGACACAGAGAGCCTCTTTACCATCATCCACAAGACATATGGGCATGGAAGAATTTGTATTGAGAAAATTTAAACAATAAATATTCCCACTCCTAGTGCCAGTTAAGGTAGCCTTAGAATCTAAGGACTTCATAATTAGACACTTGTCCTTGTGGAAGGTAATAACAAAGCCTAAGTCACAAAGTTGACTTATGCTTATGAGGTTGTGTTTCAACCCCTCCACATAAGCAACCTTTGTGATTGTAACTAACCCATTTGAGATGTTGTCATAGCCCCTGGTCATTCCCTTTTCTAAACCACCAAAAATCACTATTGGTCCATTCTCCACAAGGATGAACTCTTTTAAGTGCCCTCTGACTCCAGTCATGTGCCTGGAGCAGCCACTATCCAAATACCAAATGGGAGATTGGTTGGCATTTGGACCTACCTGCAAAATAAATCACTTCCCCTTAGGTACCCAATATGGATTGGGTCCTTGGTTTCTGTTAGGGTGATATAAAGGAACAATAAACCTCTGAGGGTTCTAAACTCTCTTTGCATTGAGCCCTGTCGGGATGAACCAACAGTCCAAGGCAAAGTGGCCTAGTTTCCCATAGCACCAGCATTCATGTATGTTGTATCTTCTCTTCTGCTTCACCATCTGAGTGGGGTGGCAGTGTTGATGAGCAGAAGAGCATGCTTCTTTCCTAACAAATCTTGTGTGAACCTCATATGTGTGAGTTTGGGGTGGAATCGGTCTCACCACATTTTGATTCACCTTCTTGGGAACAGGCTTTTACATCCTTTCCCTTACTCTTGATTGTTGTGGCTACAGGTTTGTGGGCTGAAGGACTTGACACCAGCACCTTCTTATAGGAAGGTCTAGCTTCAGAATCTTTGCCCGTAACTGTCTCCTGATTAAAACCAACACCAGCTCTGAACTGTCCAAAGAAGATATCAATGATAGGCAGGATAGTTTTGGGCATTGAGAAGCTGGATGCAAGTTTCTTCTCAGCCAACAATATTTCCTCAAGGTCCTTGATGACCTTATTCTTCTGTTCCAATTCAGCATCCTTAAGCCTTATGACTTCCTTGAATTTGTCCACTTCTTTGCTCATAGCAGACAGCTTCTCAGCTGTCTTCTGGAGCTCAGATTGAACATGCTTCAAGGAATCTAACTCCTTGGTCTGGACTTTGAGGAGTTTCTTGCAGCTTTTGAAAGCTCTCCATAGGGCTTTATATTGCCTTATTAGTTCAGATTCAACATCATATTGGGATCTTGAGGCTGTGTTGTTGGCAGTAGACACACCCTCATCATCATGCACTGAATTTGCTACTGATTCAGAATCAGAGTCAGATAGAGGAGTTCTGTTGGTTACCTTCCCAGGAGAGATGTCATCCTTGCTATCTTCACCTATGGCCATCAAGCCAATGAGTGCATCTTCCTCAGTACCAGAGGAACTTGAGTCAGAATCACTCAGTGTTCTGACCTTCTTTGTCATGAATCCTTTTTCTGCCTTCCTCTTGCTCCTTGAGCTTCTTCTTTATTCATGGTTCCTTGAGTCCTTCTTCTTAGAAGGGCAGACAGTGGCCATGTGACCTGTCTTGCTGCAGGAATAGCAAACAGTATTATTTAAATCATTTTTACCAGGATTAGACCTGTAGCTTTCCTCCCTGGGGGCTCTGGATCTGTTACGATAATCAGATCTTCTGGAACTTGAGGATGAATTTCTGTGTTATCCCTCCTCCTTCTGTGTATCAGCTTCCTGAACTGTTTTGAGAGGAGGGCCACCTCTCTGTCAGTATCACAAGAATCTGAAGACTTGGCTTCTGATTCTTCACTGCTCTTAGATCTGATCTGAGTTGCAGAGATCTTGCACTTGGATCTTATGGTGCTCTCAGCCTTTAGAGCCACAGATCTGTCTCTTGAGCTCACCTTTGAGCTTTCTTATTCAGCTTTTCTGGTGTTGAGCTGAAGTTCATGAGACAGCAACTTCCCGTACAGATTTTTGGGCTCCATGATGCCCGGCTGGCTCATCTCTCTGATGGCACAGATCTTGATGTCCCATTCTTTTGTGAGGGATCTAAGAAACTTGTCATTAAGATCTGAGTTTGTGAACTCTCTATCATAGTTTCTCAATCCATTCACTATCTTGAAAAATCTCTCATAATAGTTGGAGATTGTTTCATTCTTGCCTTGCTTGAAGGCCTCATACTCTTGGTTGAGAAGGTATTTTCTATCATCCCTAACCTCTTCAGTACCCTCCATGTACACGATCAAGGAGTCCCACATCTCCTTGGCCGTTTTGCAGTGAATCAGATTCTGGAGGGTTGAATCATCTATGGCACTTACAATGACATTTTGTACCCTCTTATCTAGGCTTGCCAAGGCTAGCTCGTCCTTGGTCATGTCCTCATATTTCTTTACCACCTTCTTTGTTGGATCAATGGTGGAAGCAGTTGTAGGGATTAAGGGACCCTGTTGGATTGTCAGATAGATTCTTGGATCAGCCGCTTCCATGAACAGCCTAACCCTTTCCTTCTAGATAGGAAAGTTCTCCTTTGAGCAGATTGGAAGTTTCATGGATCTCATCTCCCGATTCTAATCACCACCATCCATAGTGAGTCATTCCATAATCTAGATCAGACGGTTAAGTCTTCTTTTGATCAACCTATCTCTGATACCACTTTTAGGGACACGGCACTACCAACTCTCCCAAATGCCCGGACTGTTGGGGAATACGCATACCGCTCCTTTATAGAGCTGGCTATCCCAAGGCAGGACCCACGGGGCATCCAGTTAGTCTCACAGGGGGCACGCCCTTCTACTTCGACTAGTGCTGCAACACCGGGGGCATTGCTGGACCATAGCCCGCAAGCACTCGATCCCAACAATCCCCACCCCAGTAACGACCCCGGGGTTTTCGAACTCGTGACCTTCTCTGATACCACTTTTAGGGACACGGTGCTACCAACTCTCCCAAAATACCAGACTGTTGGCGAATGCGCATACCGCTCCTTTATAGAGCTGGCTATCCCAAGGCAGGACCCACGGGGCAGCTAGTTAGGCTCACAGGGGACACGCCCTTCTGCTTCGACTAATGCCGCAACACCGGTGGCATTGCTGAACCATAGCCCGCAAGCCCTCGATCCCAACAGGGAGGCCGCCCGCCTCCACCACTCGCCACTTATAGGGCTGGGCGAGTAGGAGGCCGCCCGCCTCCAACACTCGCCACCTTATGGGGCTGGGCGAGTGGGCGGCAGGCCACCTCCACCCCTCGACCGAGTTCGGAAGCGGATTGACAACCCGCTATTCCGGCCCTGACCGACGGCTCTCCTTCTTGAGTGGTTTTCTCTTAACTTATCTTGTATAACTAGATGAATATTTGTGTAATGAACTTGAATGATTTGTTTGTCTATGAATGAATTATCTGGTGTTTACATAATCTCCTTTGTATTGCTCTCTGTTGCGTCCGCTTACACCCACTCCACTCCACTTCCACACACTCGTTCTAGCTAGCTCACTCTAGCAAAAGCTAGAGGTGAGAGTGAAGAGGTGCTTTCGACCCTCATCAAAACCCCGCAGTGTAGCCATTTCACCCACATACCGAAGCACGGCATCGCGGCCGCTGCACTCACCCCCACTTTGCGAAGAGGTGTGTGCGACCCTCAATCGTCACAGTTACTTTCCATCCACGCGCCTTCCGAAGCACGGCATCGCGGCCGTTGCATCCATCCCGCCTTGCGAAGCGGAGTTTTGACCCGCATCTCTTATTTCTGCAATAGTCTAGGTCACCAATCACAACGCCCTTGTTCTTACTTTCTTTCACTCGTCATAACAATCGCCTCACTCTATTTTCTTATTACCACATCCTGCATTCCTTGAGAGATCGATACTTGGGGATAACTTCCCATTTTTATTACTTGAGCGACCGGTGCACTGCCGTCGTATCGCATTTCGTGCCTGCTAATTAGCAGTGCCGAAATAGCGCATCAAGTTTTTGGCGCCGTTGCCGGGGACTGCAGGCGTGATGAGATGTTGGTTGTGAGTCGATTATTTTCGAGTGAGTCTTTTATTCTTTTTAATTTACTCTTTTTCATGCTATTTTCTTCTTCTATATCATGTGGGCGCATTTGAATATCCGATGTCGTTGGTGTGGGGACACATCCCACGCTAGTGATAGGTGTCCCAAAGAGTATGGGGTTGTTCAGAAACCGTACGGAGCCCATAAATCTTTTGGCTACTCTACTGCGCCTTCGTTATCGCACCTTTACACGGCTGCCGCACCTTTGGTGTCGGTAAGGCCGGCAAAGCAGTGCCTTTTTTGCAAAAGTAGAGAGCACGCCTTGAAGGACTGTGCTGCTTATCTTCGCGAATTGGCGGATGACAATGAGCCGGATATCCGGTTCGTCCCATCTTCAAATTCTGCGAGGACAGCTTCTTCCTCTGATTACGTGTCACTTCCACCTTCACCTTTTGAAGGCTTTGGAATAGACACGTACGTCAGTGTCCCTCATGACTCTGTTTCTGATGCGACTCCCCATACTTCTTCGGTTCATGTACCACTTTGCGTGGATTTGTGCCCTTGCGTGGAGAGTGAGCCTGAACTCTTACGAAGCACGTCCTCTCCCGCCACGCACGAAATTACATCTGTTGCTGATGTTTTTATTGAGGTCACTTTGTAGGATGTTGCGGACCTGCGCAATGTGGTGCCCACTCTCATGGAGGAGGACAGCCTTTATTGTGCTGAAGCAACCGCTTCGGTCCAGTGCGAGGAAGTCCAAGTTATAGAGTAGGCCATTGCGTGCGCTTTGGAGTCTAGCAAAATCTTAGATGATATCATCAGTGTGTCATTGCCGCACCCCATGGGGGATGAAGCCGGGATTGTCCCCTCAGATAAGATTTCTTTTGGTTTTTCTTCCAATTTATTTCCTGACCCCCTTTCTTTATGTGCAAGGACGCAGGATGCCCCTCCTCCAGTTGATCAGACCTTATGCATGGAGGATCTGAAAGCCTGGAGGGATGAGGAAGGTACAGTGAAGGAACATCGTGTTTCCTCATCATCTTTGGTGCTTCCCCTTGAGGATTGGCTACAAGGGGGCAAGCGTTTTTTCTTTGAAGATATAATACTGGAGGAGAAGAAGAGAGCGAAAAAGGAGGAGATTTGGGGTTGGAGGCTGAGTATCTTACTTATTTTCCACCCCTACTACAGAGTCTTCGGGCCTTTTTCTTCTATCTGCAGTTACTATTTTAAATCAACGTATAGTTGATTTCTCCATATGGTTGTGTAATAATACTATGTAGACGTGGATGATCTCCTCTTTTTAATTCTGCGTGAACAATTCTATAAACTGTTTAATACAGGTATTTGGTCCACCTTTAAGGACGTTAAACAAAAGGGCTTCTTGGGAGACAACCCATGGGAACCACCCGGTTCCGTATGCTTGATTTAATTTCTATTATGTTTTGTTTGGTTTTGCTTCTGTTTTTAACTATGCAGGTATGAACTCATTTGGATGAAGAGGAGGAGATCATTAAAGAAGGATTATCCGCTCTTCTGGCATGCTCTTAGGAGCATAGGTACTCTTAGCCCAGCTCTTAATATGCTTTGAAAGATTATAATTGCTTGTGATTCAATTCAAGTCTGGGGGAGTGAGCCTTTGCTTACGCCACACGCACATGCATGCTAGAATGTTGTGTTAGGAAATTTATATTTATTGTCTCATTGCATAACACACACCACATGCGTTTTATTTTTACTTGTGCGCAATTATCGTGTAAGTGCTTGATGTATATGTTTAGAAGTTTGATTGTTAGTTTAGGATTGTGTGGCTGAACAGGATGTGACCCGTGCGGTGCTGCTAGTAGAGCGCTCACGCAGCTTAAAAATTCACGTAGAATAGATTTAATTACAAAGTTATAGTTTTATTTACTTCATTTGTGTAATTACTTAATACTCTACTCAAACGGTGAATTTGGTGAATCTAGCAGTAGCCCTTGGTCGAGTGTAGAAGAGTTGTTAGCCTCGTGTTGTTTGAGTTGGAAGGAGAGGAGACCTCGCTCGGTGGTTAAGAACTTGCCCCAAGCTATTTTCAAAACGAGTGCGTTGAATGATCTTGTTGGGAGCATGACGTAGGCCATCATTTGGTCCGGTTGTGCTTTGATTTCCCAACCTAATGTCATCCTTTGCTAGCCCCGTTGAGCCTTACCTTTCCTATTTGTCAAACTCCACTAAACGTTCACCAAGGCCCCATATCCTAACCTAAAATGCACTAGAGTCAAGCTTTGAAACTTATACACATTGATGATGATTGTGCGATGTGGAGAATAAATATGTGGTTGTGTGATGTGGTGTGTGCGCGCAGAAAAAAATGAGATTGAAAGAAAAAAAAAATTTTGATTGATCCTAAATTATGTTTCTATGGATCTAAAAAAAAGGAGTACAAGATCTCTAAAAAGAATCGAACTACAAGTGTGGTAGTCTCGCGCACACCATAGTGCTTGAATGAAGTCTGGGGGAGTGTGCTTCAAGGTGAGGATGTTATGGTTGAAATTTGTTTATTTACCGGAAGTTGAGTGTGTTTAGCCCACGTTCTTCTACTTCATTTCCGTACCTCAACCCAAGCCCTATGTCTAGCCTAAAAGCCCTACTGATTCTTGATAAGATCGTCTCATGCAGTGGAGAAGGTGTGAAAGGGCAAGCATATGACCATTGACCTTGATGGATTTCTTGGAGAGCTCTTTCTTGAGATCTAATTTGAACAATGCTCACCTTAGCAGCTCACGCTATTTTCCCTAGGGCGCGAAAGTACAATTCACCAATAATTCACCTCAGAGTAGTAGTATTTTGTATTCTACACTTGTAGAAGTTCTTAAAATATAGTCTTTGTTTTAAAATCTTTTCTACTTTATTTTTACGCTCGTTAGCTCTTTACTTCCCATTGTGTTTTGCCTGCACAGTTGCTTCCTTCACGTTCATTTTTCTACCATAGGATTGAGTGTTCGCCCGAGACGTGCAAACGAGTAAGTCTGGGGGTGTGATGAGTCTCCATTATATACATATTTTAGGACTCATTTAGGCTTATTATCATGCATAGGTACTGCATTTTAGGTGGATTATCGCTCATATTGGATTGGTAGTTCATTTGCGTAGATAGTACCTTCCAAAGCCTTATTCAGTGTGTTATCTTGGATGCTTCCCCTTTTATTCTTTTTGGTGCATATTTTATGTCGCTGGTGAGCTTTGTTTCTATGCCCCAGCGGGTATGTTTGAGTTTTCATGCAGGTTCATGGGTCCTGCGTCGTTCGGAGCTTGTTTAGGGGAAATTTCTGCCTGAAATGCCACTGATCGTGCGTTTCCTTCACGCACGATCAGTTGATCGTGCGCCTCTGGTCGTGCGCAGTCATCTGCTGCCCAAAAACAGCTTCGGATTCTGGTCGTGCGCTTGGTCGTGCGCTTTATATTTTTCTGCAGGTTGTTTTACAGGATTTCGGACACAGTGCGCACGATCACCAGCTTTCTGTGCGCACGATCACCTGATCATGCGTCACTGGTCGTGCGCACTGTTTATTCCAGCGCCTATTTATAGCCCTGCACGCGATTTTAGGTCAGAGAGACAGACGGGGGCGTGATTCTTCCGCCGTTTTTGGGCGATTTCCATCCCATCTTCATCCCCATTCCATTCCGATCATCCGGGAGACTCCTCCGGTGTCCAAGAGTTATTTCTCTACCATCGGGGAGCCCTTCCGGCCGTCAGCAAAGCTTTCCTAGCGAGTGTTCTTCAAGTTGTTGCGGAGAAAGTGGAAGATCGCTGGAGAAAGTGACAGATCTCCGGCACCGGAAGCACCCCTGGACCGAGTTCGGAAGCGGATTGACAACCCGCTATTCTGGCCGTGAGCGACGGCTCTCCTTCTTGAGTGGTTTTCTCTTAACTTATCTTGTATAACTAGATGAATATTTGTGTAATGAACTTGAATGATTTGTTTGTCTATGAATGAATTATCTGGTGTTTACATAATCTCCTTTGTATTGCTCTGTGTTGCGTCCGCTTACACCCACTCCACTCCACTTCTACACACTCGTTCTAGCTAGCTCACTCTAGCAAAAGCTAGAGGTGAGAGTGAAGAGGTGCTTTCGACCCTCATCAAAACCCCGCACTGTAGCCATTTCACCCACATACCGAAGCATGGCATCGCGGCCGCTGCACTCACCCCCACTTTGCGAAGAGGTGTGTGCGACCCTCAATCGTCACAGTTACTTTCCATCCACGCGCCTTCCGAAGCACGGCATCGCGGCCGTTGCATCCATCCCGCCTTGCGAAGCGGAGTTTTGACCCGCATCTCTTATTTCTGCAATAGTCTAGGTCACCAATCACAACGCCCTTGTTCTTACTTTCTTTCACTCGTCATAACAATCGCCTCACTCTATTTTATTATTACCACATCCTGCATTCCTTGAGAGATCGATACTTGGGGATAACTTCCCATTTTTATTACTTGAGCGTCCGGTGCACTGCCGTCGTATCGCATTTCGTGCCTGCTAATTAGCAGTGCCAAAATAGCGCATCAGCCGCCTCCACCACTCGCCCCCCTATGGGGCAGGGCGAGTGTTAGGCAGGCCGCCTCCACCACTCGCCCCCTTACAGGGCTGGGTGAGTGGGACGCAGGCCGCCTCCACCACTCGCCCCCCTACAGGGCTGGGCGAGTGGGAGGCAGGCCGCCTCCACCACTCGCCCCCTTACGGGGCTGGGCGAGTGGGATGCAGGCTGCCTCCACCACTCGCCCCCCAACGGGGCTGGGCGAGTGGGAGGCAGGTGATGCGCTATTTCGGCAATGCTAATTAGCAAGCGCGAAATGCAATACGACGACAGTGCACTGGTCGCTCAAGTAATAAATTAGGGAGGAACTCCCCGAATATCGTTCTCTAAGGACCGCAAGTTGGGTAGTACGATTTGCTCAAACCAGGAAATCAGTTAAATGGATTAATAAGAAACAAAGGGGGGTTGTGATTTGGGTTCCTAAGCTATTGCAGAATGAAAAGAAATGCGGGTCGAAAAGCACCGCTTCGCAACGTGTGGGTGAGTGCAGCGGCCGTGATGCCGCTCTTCGGTAAGCGGGTGGAGTGGCCACAGTGCGGGGTTCGTGAGGGTCGTACTCACCTCTTCGCAAACATCACCACTACCAATCATTAAGTGGCTTCACACACAAGCAACCTAGGCTATCACAACAACAAACAATGGCTATTCTTGCCACTGTATCAACATTGGACATGAACACAAGCAATAATCCTTAAGATTAACTTAACAAGAATTCATACAACACATAAACAAGTACAAGCATCAAGGGTTAGAGAGGACCACAAAGAAGACGTCACAACGTCTTGGGTTCACGGCCGGAATGAGAGGTTGTCGGGCTCTCTCCGGGCTCAACCCTCAGATGGCGTGCTAACTCGAAGGAGGCTGTCACCGCTCCAACGATCTTCAGCGCTTCTATGGTCTCCTCGGCGAGGAATGCTTGAGCTAGCGGCGGCGGAAGCTTGCAAACGCTCTCAGATGGAAGGATGATGAAGGAGATCGCCGGAGATGGTCTCCTCTTGCCTCCTACAATGGAAAGGGTGAAAATGGCGGGATTCCTAGCCTTACCCGCGAGGGGGATCGAGCTCTGTCCCATCACCCTAGTGGCAGCAACAATTCCTGCTTAAATACTAAACAGGCAGAAAAATGGTCATGCACAGTCAAACGCACGACCGTGCGCAGACCGTGCGTTAATTAATGATAAAAATGGCGTGAAGACGAAGCTACGCCACCCGTGCGATTTACTCACGCATGGGCAAATCCGTCCGTGCGTCAAAACGCACGGACAAATTCAGATACGTCTTAAAATAGCAGAAATAGGAGACTGTGCGTTTTACTCACGCACGGGCGATTCCGACCGTGCGTCAAAACGCACGAGTAAACTCGGATCGCCAGTTTACTGCAAAGATGAGAGCGCACGACCGCAGCAGACCGTGCGTCAAGGAAAATGCACGATCGTGCGTTTCACACAGTTATGAAATCTGGGAGAAAACTGGATACAAGACAATCTGGCCACCTGCACACAAGAAAATCAAGCTTGGAATACACCTCCAGCACCAGATAAACATAGAAAAATGGAAGGGGAGCACCATGTGCTTACCCCCAATAACAAGGAGCGCAATTGCACACCGAAACGGGCCTAATAGTGCACCTAGCAGGGAATAGTGAATATGAATGAAAACGTGCCTAAAGTGTGGTGCAAAGACTAGATAATCGGCCCAGATGAGTCCATAAATATATATATAAATGGGACTCATCACACCCCCGGACTTAGCCATTTGCACGTCTCGGGCAAACTACTCAGCCCTCCTGTCGGAACAATTGGATGTTAGCGTGAGTGTGAGCGGTAGAGGACAATGCGAAGTCGCATGCGCACGTGCATAGAAATACATTAGAACAGACTTAAACTCAAGATTATATCTAACTATTTCTAGAACAGTAGTTTGAAATTCATTTTACTTGGATGGTGAATCCTGGTGAATCTTTCGTTCGCGCAAAAAGGGAAAATAGCGTGACTAATGAGTAAAGTATTACTCGAATCGAAGCTCGGGACAAACTCCTAAGAAATCCATCAAAGTCGGTGTCCATAGGCTTGCACGTTCGCACTCTCTCTTCTGCATGAGACGACTCGTATCTAAAATCAATAGGACTTATGGGTTAGAATTGGGCTTAGGTTGAGTATAGGCTAGGTAAGTAGAAGGACGATGGGAATCGCATTCAACACAACCTGAGCACTCAAGAGAATTACAATCACCAATACAAAATTTTCAAGAATTACACAACACCCCCAGACTTCAACTGAACACTAGGTGCGTGCTAAGCCAAATATAAATTGAATTTGCCGAGAGAATATTATTTTTGCACCACTTTTTTTTCTTTTCTTTTCTTTCTTTTCTTTTCTTTTCTCTCATTGACAAAATGACATTTGTAAGTACAAAAAAAAACGGCTCCTTTAGCTAATTCAAAATTGCCATACACAACAAAGATGACACCAAATGCGATCGAAAAAGAAATTTCTTTCAGCTCAAAGGTTGGTGTGAAAATAGGTTCGGCCGTATGGCTTTGGTTAAATTTTAGTGGGGCTAAACAAGGAGGAAGGGTAGGCTCAAGTGGGCTTGCAACGGTTGATTATGCAGGTAAGGATTTCAAAAGCACAACCGGATCAAGAAATGGCCTATATCACATTTTATGACGAGTACTTCAACGCAATCGTTTCGAGAGTCGCCTAGTGCAAGTTCTAGCCACCGAGAAAGGTTGTCCTTCCTTCCGACCCTAGTAATAAGCTACTACTAGTCTAGCTACACTCGACCTTATGCTACCGTTGGATTCACCAGATTCACCACTAAAGTAAAATAAATTGCAGCTACTATAATAGAAATAATTAAATTATAACTCTGAATTTAATTCTACTCTAATTGAATTTATAGGCGTGACGGGAGCACTCGACTAGAGCACTACTCGAGTCAACATTTTTCTCTACTCCTCACTCATACGCTAATAATCCAATTCTTACGAGCGGGGAACCTCGCAGCGATACCCAATATGTACGCGTGATCAATTGCGCGTGAACTAGGTGCAAGTGTATGCAATATGTGCAACAAAATACAAATCCTAACTCATCACATTCTAACATGCCATGCAAAGTGTGTGCACGTGCACCGATCACTCTCTCCCCCAGACTTGATCAAAACGAACTAAAATAACCAATTCAGAAACAAGTAAGAGAGGGGTAGAGTTGGCCTATGCTCATAGAAGAGCATGCCAAAAGTGAGGTAGTTCCAACATTAATATTTTCATACTTTCCTCGTCCTCCACAAGAGAGCATCCGCCTACAATGTTAGCAAAATAGAAATAGTAGTGCATAGAAGGAATTAAAAAGCAGACGGAACTGGGTGGTTCCCATGGGTTGTCTCCCAAGAAGCCCTTTTGTTTAACGTCCTTCAAGGTGGACCAAATACCTGTATTAAAGTTTGATAGCAGCAGTTAAAGAGATTGTTCCAAACTAAAATAAGAACGACCAACACAGCAAAGAGACAAAATAGAGCACAAAATCAGACCGAAGAAGCAGCACAATCACAACCCCGAGACCCCATCACGCATCAGCTGTATGCTGATTTGTGGTGGTTCTCCCCAGCTACGCGAGATGGGAGAGAGGTGAAGGCTTTAGGGCCCAAGGAGGATGTCTCCCCCTTGCCCCTAACCTCTTCCTTCTCGCGCCGGAGGGAAAAAGAGCGTGATTCACGCAGCAGTTTTTCAATCCTCAGCTTCTCCACAGTTGGAGAGCGCCAACGTTGATGACTGGCAGAATTTCCCACCTTGGTGGTGGGTGGCATCACTTCCATTGCAGCTGTGACAACCGGATCAGCCCAATGGACCTGCTTAAAATGTTTACATTTGTTACTTTGACTCGGACACATTTTCATAAGGCACTTTGTTCCGCCTTCTCCCTCGTCATTCTGGTCACTTCCGTTGCCGTTGTCTTCTGCCTTCTTCCCCTCTTCCATCACAACTTGCAACTTCTCTTCTTTCTTTGCTCCTTCTAGCGATTCTGTTCTTTTCTCAGCTTCTGCATCACTAGATGGTTTCTCAGTAAAAACAAAGGGAGAGTGAATTACTGCTTCAAATACAATCTTGGGGCAAGTGGAGGGTGTCACCTTACAGGGTAAGACAACACACCCCTTAGAAAAGTCTAAGGTGGCACCGCTCTCTTTTAAGAACGGTACTCCCAAGATGGGAATGGATTGATTCAAACTTGGTCCCAAAACTTGGAAGTCGGCAACCACTACCGTCCCCTCGATTGTTACTTCCACATTCCTGACTTCTCCCTCAGCCTTAACTATAGTCCCATTAGCAAGCACTAGTGACTTCCGTTCATCCGTATCCATTTTAAGTTGCAGTTTAGCAACATCCTGCAAGGCGAGGACGTTGCGAGATGAACCGGAATCACATAAGGCTGTCGTTTCAATATTGTTAATGGAGCATGAAACTACCAACTCACTTAGTTCACCAACTCCCGCGTCGGAGAGACTCTTCCCTTGGTTAATTGGATTTTTTTCGGTATTACTGGGAAGGGTCCCTTGCGCACGCTCGGTTATCACTTGAGCCAGTTGGCCCACTTGCATCTACAAGTTACGCATGGACGCGGTTTGGTTCACCATATTAGCGTTGGCGACATCCATAAACTTTTCCATCAACTCTTCCAGATTACTTTTCTTAGGGACTGGGGCACCTTGATTATAACCCGGCTGAGGCGGCCTTGGTTGACTTCCGGATGCTTGAGCATCGTATTGATGCTGGCCCGGTTTCCATCGTTGGCCTGCAGCATTTTGGTTCCATGAAAAATTGGGGTGATTTCTCACACCCGGATTATAAGCATTTCCGTAGGGTGCCCCCTAGCTTGATTTCCAACGAAATTTACAGATTCATTTAAACAAAGCTGAGAGAATTCACCTGATGGCTCGCTACCTGGGCACTCGTATGAGTGGTGACCACCGCCTCCACATCCTTCACATTTAATGTTAGACACGGGCGCAGCAACGGGAGGTAGTGAATCCACCACGAATAGTCCCCGAGCATGTGGGACGCGGTGTCTTGCAGAATTCTGAGAGCTTCCTCGGGCATGTGGTTCATCGGGGTTCCTCCTGTAGCAGCGTCAATCATCGCCCGATGGTTGGGCTCGATGGCGAAGTAGAAGGTCTCCACGATGTTCCACGGCCGGAGCTCGTGATTTGGGCATTTGCGCAGGAGGTCACCAAGATGCTCCCAAGCTTCTGCGAGGGTTTCCTGCTCAGCTTGCCTGAAGGTGGCGATCTCACGCCGAAGGCTCACAATCTTGTCCTTCGGGTGGAATTTGGCGAGGAATTTGGACGCGAGCACATCCCAAGTAGCAGCAGTTCCTGGAGGGATAGAATGGAGCCATACCATGGCTTTGTCACGCAATGAGAATGGAAACAGTCTCAACTTGACTGTTTCGTCAGTGATTCCAGCATACCGGAAGGTACCGCAAATGTCGGCGAACTCTGCCAAGTGAATATGTGGGTCTTCACTGGACATCCCAGAGAACTGCGCGTTGTTACGGATGATGTTCAGGATGGCGGGCTTGATTTCGAACTGGTTGTTCATGATGTTAGGCCCAAATCCTGGATACACACTCCCAGCTGTAGGAGTGGTGTAATCTCTCATGGTCCTAGGTCTCGGCCTGACCACTTCATTCTCGTCAGCTACCTGACCCACGACCGGTACATTTCCCACTCCAGGTTCAGCCGGATTTCCATTAACATCCATGGTGGCAGCAGCACGGAGGCGCGCCCGCAGGGTATGCTCTATTTCAGGGTCAAATGCTGCGCACTCACCAGGATCTCTTCTATGCATACACCTTCTTCAACACAAAAAAAACAATAAAAAAAACAAAAAGTCCTTAAAACGAATTTCCAAGAAGAACAAATCATACACGCTTGCAGTCCCCGGCAACGGCGCCAAAAACTTGATGCGCTATTTCGGCAATGCTAATTAGCAAGCGCAAAATGCGATACGACGGCAGTGCACCGGTTGCTCAAGTAATAAAATAGGGAGGAACACCCCGAATATCGTTCTCTAAGGACCGCAAGTTGGGTAGTACGATTTGCTCAAACCAGGAAATCAGTTAAAAGGATTAATACAAAACAAAAGGGGGTTGTGATTTGGGTTCCTAAGCTATTGCAGAATGAAAAGAAATGCGGGTCGAAAAGCACCGCTTCGCAACGTGTGGGTGAGTGCAGCGGCCACGATGCCGCGCTTCGGTAAGCGGGTGGAGTGGCCACAGTGCGGGGTTCGTGAGGGTCGTACTCACCTCTTCGCAAACATCACCACTAGCAATCGCTAAGTGGCTTCACACACAAGCAACCTAGGCTATCACAACAACAAACAAGGGCTATTCTTGCCACTGCATCAACATTGGACATGAACACAAGCAATAATCCTTAAGATTAACTTAACAAGTATTCATACAACACATAAACAAGTACAAGCATCAAGGGTTAGAGAGGACCACAAAGAAGATGTCACCGCGTCTTGGGTTCACGGCCGGAATGAGAGGTTGTCGGGCTCTCTCCGGGCTCGGCCCTCAGATGGCGTGCTAACTCGGAGGAGGCTGTCACCACTCCAACGATCTTCAGCGCTTCTATGGTCTCCTCGACGAGGAATGCTTGAGCTAGCGGCGGCGGAAGCTTGCAAACGCTCTCGGATGGAAGGATGATGAAGGAGATCGTCGGAGATGGTCTCCTCTTGCCTACTACAGTGGAAAGGGTGAAAATGGCGGGATTCCCAGCCTTTCCCACGAGGGGGATCGAGCTCTATCCCGTCACCCTAATGGCAGCAACAATTCCTGCTTAAATACTAAATAGGCAGAAAAATGGTCATGCACGGTCGAACGCACGACCGTGCGCAGACCGTGCGTTAATTAATGATAAAAATGGCGTGAAGACGAAGCTACGCCGCCCGTGCGATTTACTCACGCATGGGCAAATCTGTCTGTGCGTCAAAATGCACGGACAAATTCAGATACGTCTTAAAACAGCGGAAACAGGAGACCGTGCGTTTTACTCACGCACGGGCGATTCCGACCGTGCGTCAAAACGCACGAGTAAACTCGTATCGCCAGTTTTCTGCCCAGATGAGAGCGCACGACCGCAGCAGACCGTGCGTCAAGGAAAATGCACGACCGTGCGTTTCACACAGTTATGAAATCTGGGAGAAAACTGGATACAAGACAATCCGGCCACCTGCACACAAGAAAATCAAGCTGGGAATACACCTCCAGCACCAGATAAATATAGAGAAATGGAAGGGGAGCACCATGTGCTTACCCCCAATAACAAGGAGCGCAATTGCACACCTAAACGGGCCTAATATTGCACCTAGCAGGGAATAGTGAATATGAATGAAAACGTGCCTAAAGTGTGGTGCAAAGACTAGATAATCGGCCCAGATGAGTCCATAAATATATATATATATGGGACTCATCAGCAGGCCGCCTCCACCACTCGCCCCCCCCCCCCCCCCCCCCCCCCCCCCCTCTATGGGGTTGGGCGAGTGGGTGGTTGATGCGTAAAACTATATCCGCAAATGACAACGGCAAGTGTACCGTATCGAATGTAGTATAGGTTATAAAAACCAAAGTCGTATTAGACTCGGAGCGGTTGAGTACTCTTACTTCAAGAAAATCTCTATTATTTTATCAATTAAAACTTGAGGGTTGGTTTTGCAAAAAGAAAATAAAGCAATAAAGAAAGAGGAGAATGAGAAAATAAGAACTATTTTATTGATTGAGACAAAAGAAATTACAAACTATGAAAATGAAATTACAACTATCGAATTGAAAACTACAAGTTGCATAAAGAAAGAGGATTACAAGAACTACTAAAACATGAAAATAAAACATGAAATGAAAGTTCTAATCCTAAAAAACGGTCCCTTGAACATCTAGAGAAGCTCTCTTTTTATAGGCAAAAATTGGGGTTACACGCCCTCAGTCATGCCCGTGACCAAGGGCGTGTAACGGCCGTGATTGGCGCTGGTGCGGGAGAGGGGCGTTCTGGAGTTATTATGAGCGTAACGTGCACGTCACGCCCTAGGTCACGTCCATAGGGCGTGTAATCTTGAAATCTTGCTGCTGGAGGGAAACTTCGGCGGGAAAGAAGCGGGAAGTGGCGCGGGATGAGTCACGCCCGTGACTGGATGTCACGCCCCCTGGTCACGCCCGTGACCTGAGGCGTGTAACTTTAATTGATGTGGCAGGCGCTCTGGCGGCTGGTGGCGAGGTCCCGACCTTGACTTGGATGTCACGCCCTTGGTCACGCCCGTGACCTGGGGCGTGTCATTGACAATTTTGAACATTCGTCAAACTCTCGCCTTGTTAGAACCTAGTCTTAATTTGGATTAGGATCCCAACTCAAATAGGGGGAGATTGTTGAAACCTTAGTTTTGATTTGAGTTAGGATCCACCTTTAGTATCTAAGTTTATATCATAATATATCTTACAACTTAGATTAAATATCCTATTAAGTTAAAAGGCTGGAAATAATATATATATATATAATATATACTAAAAATATATATATATATAATAATAGGCTAAATAATATAAGAGAAAATATTATAAGAGAAAATATTATAAGAGAAATTAATATAAGAGAAAATAAGAGAAGAAATATATTTCATATATTCACAACGTTCGACGAACGTCGAACGGCGCTCAGCATTCGTCGGACAGCACCCCTATTTATAGGCGACAAGACGGATGTCGTCAATGCCGCAAGAGAGATACAGTCACCACCCATCAGATCGCGAGCGGTCTCACAGAACAGACCGCGCGATCACATCACTTGGACAATATCCCGTCCAAGACCGCAAGTCAGCAGCAGACTGCGCACAAGCCGCACAGACACACACCACTCCTTCCTTAGACCGCCAAGAGCAAACCAAGAATCATCTGGACGACTTCAAACAAGTCGCCAGACCAACCTATATAATCCGCCTGGTCACAGCGGTTACATAAGAACAGACCGCCCGGTCTTTAACAAAGAAGATAGGCCAACCAAGCAGAGCAAACCGGAGAGAGACCGCAATAGGCTAGAACAAACCGGCCGGTCACACCAGACCGCCAGAGCCAGACCAGCAAAGCACCAACACAGAGACCGCACGGTCTCTGCGGTCACTACAATACAGACCGCCGACCACCTTCCACATCACTTCAACAATTTCAACACTCCCCCTTGAAGTGGGAAGTGGAAACTAGCCCAAGTAAACTCCGTAACCGAGTAAACGGTCCCTTCGCCAGCAGCTTTGTGAAGATGTCTACAACATTGTCCACACTCCGAACATGCTCGACCATAAGAGATCCTCCCAACACCTTTTCACGAATGAAATGGTGCTCAATCTCAATATGCTTGGTCCTCGCGTGACAGACTGGATTATTAACCAGCTTGAGAGCACTCTCATTGTCCCCGCGTAGCATAGTGGGACCTCGAACCTCCTCATGAACGTCCCCCACCAACCTCCTGAGCCAAACGGCTTCCTGAGCTGCCAAGTCCAAAGCCTTGTATTCCGCTTCTGTGGTAGATGCAGACACCGAGTCTTGCTTTTTGCTGCACCAAGAAATAGCTGTGGGGCCCGCCATAAAGATATAACCAGACGTTGATCTCAAATCATCCACGTCTCCCCCATAATCAGCATCCATTACCATGCAACTCCAAGCTTGACCCTCTCCTATATAGGAGACCCAGATCAGAGGTCGACTTCACATACTTCAAAATTCCTTTTGCCGCCAGAAGATGAGGCTTCCGTGGTTCCGCCATGTACCGACTCACCTTGCCAACTGCATAAGCAATATCAGTTCTTGTGATCGTCAAGTAGATCAAGCTCCCAACCAGAGCTCGGAACACCAACGGTTCAGATAGAACTCTCCCCTCATCCTTCCGAAGTTTATGATGTTGTTCCAGAGGTATAGAGCTGCTCTTCCCTTCCTCCATGCCAAATCGTTGAACGATCCGCTCCGCATATCCAGCCTAAGAAATGAGCACTCCGCTCTCCCGCCTCTGAACCTCGAGTCCAAGGAAATGGTGAAGCTCACCCAGATCATTCATCTCAAATCTGATAGCAAGCTTGGCTCTCAGCCTTGCTACTACCTCCTTCGAGTTCCCGGTGACAATCATGTCATCCACATACAGCAGAACAATAACCCGAAGCGCCCCCTCCTTCTTGACGAACAAGCTAGAATCAGAGTCTGAAGCAAAGAAACTGCAGAATAGAAGATACTCCGTGATCTTCCCATACCACGCCCGAGGCGCTTGCTTCAACCCATACAGGGCCTTCTTCAGTTTGCAGACGTAGTCCGGACAATCCTCCGAGATGAAGCCCGGCGGTTGGATCATGAAGATATCCTTGTCAATCTCTTCGTATAAGAAAGCATTCTTCACATCGAGCTGTCAAATCTCCCATCCACTGGATGCCGCCAAAGCAATAACAAATCGAACCGAAGTCATCTTTGCCACTGGATTGAATGTCTCATCATAATCTTCTCTGTACTGCTGTGAGAACCCGTGAGCCATAAGGTGTAACACCCTGCCAGTACAAATAATATAACAGTAGGTCCAGCCGGGACCCCACGCCATACTATACACACTAGCTAGGCATTATAAGGTGATAAACAGAAAAGAACAACAACTACATGAGAAAATAAACAGCGTAAGCGGAAGCATTTGGATTAAATATCTTTAGAATTGTCCATTATCCCATGAATAAAACAAATAGAGTTACGGCCTTAAGGCCTTACATTTAACAAATGCATAGAAACTCAAAGCATACATCGGCACGCAGGCCGCCAATACATGTAAAGCAGAAAAGAGGCTAGCCTTCAAGGGCCAACACAGCAAAAGGTCCACCGCCCGCTATTTCCCGCTGGGCTCACCTGCACCAGCAACCAACATCCAATAAGAGGTAAACGAGGGTCAGCTATGAGCTGTCCACAAAATGCGTAACGATCCCACCCCCCGGCCATCTAGCTGGCTCAGGGGCGTCTCACCGCTAACCTGCAAGCAAGCCGTACATGCAACATGTAATAATATAAAGAAAGTGCAAACTACACTACACATGGTGAGGTTTCAAGCACAATCAATCTTCTAGGTTGAGCATCAAGAAAAGGGGAACCTAGGTATGCACATGATGTTGGTTGGGTTTACCCGAAGGTTCCCCACAACCGCCTAAGCAACTGCATGAGGCTAACATAACATCAATTTGTAACACCCTCCCTGTTACATAGAATATAGCAGTAGGTCTGGCCGGGACCCCACGCCATATTAAATGAACAAAAGAGCGCGTTACTTAATTAGCATTAAACAGTTAATACCAACCATCTCAGCACACAGAGTCACACAACGGAAGCATTTTGTTATAATTAAAAACCAGTATACACATTGTCCACAGTAGCCACAAGGAATGAAATACATAATAAGTTCTTTACAATGTTTGTTTACATAATAAGAGTGGTTTCCAAACATCAGCACGCAGGCCGACCACACATGAACACAGTAAACAAAAGCTTTGGCCTTCAAGGACCAGCACATCACTGCAGCAGGGGCTTCAGCCCACTATTTCCCGCTAGTCTCGCCAGGACCTGTACAAACAAATCCACCAAGCGGTGGGCAAAACAAGTAATCGGTCAGCTTTAGCTGACCAAGATTTATAACGACACCACCCCATGCACGGGGCGGCGGTGTTCCTTCCCTGCAGGCAAGCAACAACAGTATATATATCACAGGTGCGTCTATGCACCGCATAGAAGCATTCATTTTCATTGAGAGAGATGCGTTTATCGACAAGTACTTTTTCAACTCGGATATAGGCTTACCCGCTTTGTGCACTCACGGCACGCAATCGACGAGTCCTTTTTCAACTCGGATTTTCACTATGAGCTGACTCTCATTAAGGATGGCCGGCCTTGATGAGTCTAGTCCCAAATGGTATATCGTGACCCGAGGTTTCAATCCTCTTCACAATAGCAAAGGGTGGGGTTTCGGTTCCGCCAGATGCCCGCGCTCATAATATTAGGGATAAGATCAACCTAAGACGGGTACGGCTTTCCCTAGCCCGCTCTTGACTCGTAAGGTCAATGAAGCAAGGTGCGCGGCCCTTCAGCTTCTACTGCTCAACCTAGTTCATGTGCATTGGCTTCACAGGCTTTCACACAGCTCACTGGGAGCTACCGCCGGCATTAGCGCTAACGCCCGGCGCTAGTGACAGAACTCAGTTCTACTACTCTTTTCTGGGTATTTCTGGGAAACACCTCTAGATCTCTTTTGCAGTACGAAACAGTACATAACACCCAAAAAACAAAGCATAGATCACGGAGTCTTCTCTGGAGTGCAATAGCATATCAACATCACCAATCCAGACCAACCTGTCCAGATGGGCTTCACACAGCATGCCTATGCGCGTACTTCGATTCCAGGCTCTATATGCAATTTCTACGGGAAAAACATCGACCCGTCGGCAGAAATCTATCCACTTGCTAGTGGAAATCTGCCTACTACTATGCAAATCAAAGGACGAACGTGTCCAAAGATGAGGGAGGAGAATCGTTACCCTTGGCGCTCGTTTTGGTGCCATAGAACTGAGAGGGAATCAGTTGGAATCCCATGAAATAGCTTACTCTTCAATAGATCGACGATGGCACAAGCGCCCAAGAACTCCTTCGCGGATTTGCCCTTGGCACAACAACCTTCAACGGACTTCCTTCACTGCTCATTGCTCTCAGAATGGCAGAAGATTCATAGAAAAATGAGAAGGAAAGTCGAAGTTGAGTGTTTATATAATTTTCCGCTACCGCCGGCGCTAGCCACTAGCGCCTGGCGCTATCTCAGAGTCGGTACCGCTCTACCGCTTAAGGATTTTGCGAGAAATCGCTACCGCGAGCGCTAGCGCTACCGCCTGCGCTATCTTTATTTGACAAACTTCTCGCGAGATGCCACGCTCCTCGAGAAAGAACACACTTCTCAAAAAACCACTACCGCCGGCGCTATCGCTAGCGCCTGGCGTTAGCTCTAAGGCGCTGGCTGAGCTTATCCTCAGCCGCTTAAGGCTTCTGCCTGCGTTCGACGAACGGAGAGCTGTGTTCGACGAAGTTGGGCTAGCACCAGGCATTAGCATTAACGCTGGCGTTAGCTCATCTATTTCAGCATGCTTCATTTCTCGGGAAATGCACTTGTCCCTCGAGAACTAAACAGGTTTAGCGTGAAATGCACTACCGCCGGCGCTATCACTTGCGCCAGGCGCTAGCTCTTTAGCTTCTGCACATTTCCACTTTCTTTGCACATGAAACTTGGGGTTTTACAATTCTCCCCTCCTCAATGAAATTTTGTCCCGAAATTTTAAACAGTGCAAAGAACAACAAGATACAAAACAGAATTTGTACCTTAACGGAACAGTTCGGGGAACTTATCTCGCATGGTTTGCTCCCGTTCCCACGAAAGCTCCTCACGACCGCAATTGTTCCAGCGGACTTTGACCATTCGGATCATTTTGTTCCGCAACTTCCTGACATCAGTGTCTTCGATGCAAACAGGCGTGACTAACGTCTTTAGCTCATCATTGACTGACACTTGATTCTTTACCAGGACCTGGCTAGGCTCTGGCACAGCTTTCCGTAGCACAGATATATGGAACACATCATGCAGTCCGCTTAGCTCTGTCGAAAGAGCGAGCCGATAGGCAGCTTCACCAACACGATCTAGAATCTCAAACTGTCCAAGGTACCTCGGACTCAGCTTTTTCAAGCGCGGAATCCTGGACATACCCTTGAAAGGTTTGATCTCTAGATAAACCCAGTCGCCCAAGGCGAACTCGATGTTTTTGTGCTTGGCATTGTAGTATTTCGCCTGCCTATCTTGTGCAATCAACAATCTCTCCTGGATTGTTTGAATGGCCGAATTTGCATCTTCGACTTCCTTTTGCTTAAACAGCTCCGTCTCGCCTGTCTCTGCCCAAGCTAAGGGAGTGCGGCAAGCTCTACCATAGAGGCCTCGAAGGGAGCCATCTTTATACTTGCCTGGTAGCTGTTATTATAAGCGAACTCGATCATGAAAAGATGATCTTCCCACTTCTTACCGAAATCTAGGACGCACATATGGAGCATATCCTCCAGTGTTTTGTTCGTACGTTCAGTCTGCCCATCTGTTTGAGGGTGGAAGGCAGTACTAAACTTCAACTTTGTCCCCAACAACTGGTGGATTAGCCTCCAATCTTTTGAAGTGAAGCGCCCATCTCGGTCACTGACGATGCTACGGGGCACACCGTACAATCGTACAATGCTATCAACATAAAGTTTTGCCAACTTTTCTACTGAATCGTCCCGTCGGTTCGGAATAAAGTGGGCTACTTTCGTGAAGCGATCCACGATCACCCAAATAGCATCATTCCCACTCTGTGATCTCGGCAAACCGTGCACGAAATCCATAGAAATATCATCAAATTTCCATTCCGGTACTGGCAACGACTTCAGGAAACCTCCAGGTTTCTGACATTCCGCCTTCACAAGTGCGTAAGTTTTGCATTTTGCCACGTATAAGGCGATGTCTTTCTTCAGGCCTGGCCACCAAAATAGCTTCTTCAAGTCTTGGTACATTTTTGTGCTCCCTGGGTGAATTGAGTACTTTGTAAAGTGTGCTTCGTACATCAATTCTTCCCGTAATTTAACCACGTTTGGGACGCACAATCGACCGTCTTTGCACATTAGACCGTCGTCTAACACAAACTATGCAGCAGTCCCAACTTCAGACTCTGCCAAATAGCGTTGCATGCTCGAATCAAGCTCCAGGGCTTGTCGTATTCTGTCTGCGAGGTCATATTGCACCTCCGTCCAGTTTAAGCACGCATTCACACTAGAACTCTTCTCCACACAGGAGATCTCCAAGGCTTGCAATTCACTGATCAGACGTGGATCATACATCTGAATCCAGTTGGCCTGTGCAGAAGCCCTCCGGCTCAAAGCATCTGCGACGACGTTTCCCTTCCCGGGAGTATAGTGTATTTCGAAAGTGTACTCCCCCAGGAACTCCATCCACCTTCGCTGTCGCATGTTGAGCTCCTTCTGATTTAGCAGATACTTAAGGCTCTTATGGTCTGTAAATATGTCAACCTTCACACCATATAAGTAGTGTCGCCACAATTTCAGAGCGAAGATCACAGCCGCCAACTCTAAGTCGTGGACCGGGTAATTCCGCTCATGCACTTTCAACTGGCGAGAGCCATAAGCTATCACTTGACCATGCTGAAGAAGTACGCAGCCTAAGCCGCTCCCTGACGCATCGATGTATATTTCATAGCCTTCCGTACCACATGGCAAACACAAAATCGGTGTCGTGGTCAGACAACTCTTTAATTTGTCAAAATCTCGTGCACACGCTGGTGACCAAATGAACTTCTGATTCTTCCTTGTCAAGGTGGTGAGAGGTAGAGCGATCCGCGAAAAGTTCTCCACGAAGCGTCGATAGTAGCCGGCAAGTCCAAGGAAACTCCTGACTTCCGCTACTGTTGCCAAAACGGGCCACTTCTGGATTGCATCGATCTTTGACAGATCCAGCGCGATACCCTCGCCACTAACAACATGACCAAGGAATGCTACTGAAGTTAGCCAAAACTCGCACTTGGAGAACTTGGCATACAGCTGACTCCGTCGTAGGGTCTCCAAAACTTCGCGCAAATGAATTGCGTGTTCTTCTTCAGACTGAGAGTACACCAAGATACCATCAATGAAGACGATGATGAATCGATCCAGGTACTCTCGAAAGGTCCTATTCATCAGATCCATAAACACTGACGGCGCATTCATCAGTCAAAACGGCATGACTGTAAACTCGTAGTGCCCATAGCGGGTACTAAATGTCGTATTGGTGATATCACAATCCCGAATTCGCAACTGGTAGTAGCCAGACTTAAGATCCAGTTTTGAATACACTGACGAACCTACTAGTTGATCAAACAAGTCATCGATTCGAGGGATCGGATACTTGTTCTTCTCAGTCAGCTTGTTCAATTCACGGTTGTCAATACAGAGACGTAGGCTTCCGTCCTTCTTCTTCACAAAAAGGACCGGAGCACCCCAAGGTGATGAACTTGGGCGTATATAGCCTTGATCTAGCAACTCCTATAACTGAACCTTCAACTCTGCCATTTCCTTTGGCGCAATTCGGTACGGAGAGCGGGACACAGGTTTGGCACCTGGCACCAGCTCTATAGTGAAGTCTATCTCTCGCTGAGGTGGAGCCCCAGGAAGATGTTTCGGAAACACATCAGGATACGCCGAGACAACAGGAATGTCACTCAGACTTGGTTGGGGCTTTGCAGGCCCAACTAGCACAACACACAGTTCTGCGCCTTGCCGAACGGCCTTGACGACTTGGATAGCAGACATCAGCGTCTAGCTTGACCCACGCAAACCGGCAAACGTAGTTGCACGTTTGGTATTCCACCCCAGTGTGACCTCCTTAGAAGTGCAATCAATGTAGGCCTGCTGCGCTGACAGCCAGTCCATACCAAAGATCACATCGAACTCCGAAAGTGGCAGTATCAATGCTTCCAAATCAAAATCTTGACTTCCTATTCGTACCTTTACAACACAGCCTCGATCCGCATGCATCGAGCAGCCATTGGGTAGCATCACATCTAATCATTCTTTTCTTAATGACGAAGGCACTCCAAGTTGTTGTATGAAGGCCTCCGATAGAAATGAATGTGAAGCACCCGCATCAAACAAATGAATGTGAAGCACCCGTATCAAACAGTGCTCTCGCCGGAGAGTGAAAGATTAGGACAAAGCCTAATACACAAACGATTACAAGCAATGCACAAGGTATGAGTATAAAAAGCAACAAAAGCTGTATACTAATGCATACCTGTCACCACATCGCTTTGTTTGATGGCCTCCTGCTGGCCAAGATTGTACACTATAGGCTGGGCTGGAGCAGCATGGAATGCGGTTGACTCCGCTGCCTTCCCTTTCTCTGCCGCATAAGCCGCAGCCGCCTTCTTTCCTCCACGACATTCTCGGGCTATATGACCCGGCTTACCACAGTTATAACAAGTGAATGGGCCTCGCCCAGTTGTCATACCCGAGGCCGCAGATTGAGCTGACCCAGAAGGTCGCGCTTTGTTCTTCCACTTGCCTCTCCCAGACTTCGCAGAGCTCGGTACTTTGAACTCTGGCTTTACAACTGCTAGCTCCTTCCTGGTCTGGGACCGCTTCATATCCTTTTCTAAGGAACGAGCCGTATTAACCAGGGTCATAAACCCCTGTGTTATTGCCCCCGACAGAAGGAACCGCAACTCTTCTCGCAAACCTTCATAGAACCGATTTGTCTTCCGAGCTTCATCGGTAAAGGTCGCTCCTGCGTATCTACCCAACCGTGTAAACTCATGGAGGTAATCATCGATCATGCGATCACCTTGAGTCAGGCGGTTGAACTGGTTCTCCATCTCGATTTGCTGAGCAGGTGGGAGATACCTCGCTAAGAACAATCTCGAAAATTCGTCAAACGAGATGTCCACCGGCTGCCTTCCTGCCAAGTGATGTAGCTCTATCTCATCCCACCATAACTGCGCCTCCCCATCTAGTAGGAAGGTTGCTAAGGTAACCTTCTGGCCTTCCTCCATGTCAGTGGCTTTCAAGGTCTTGCGCACCATTGATAGCCAATCTTCAGCTTGCGTTGGGGTTCCTGCCCCTGTAAACGTAGGAGGATGGAAACTCAGAAAATACTGCAGTTGTTGGTCTGGAGCTCTTCGTGCCCGCACCAGCACTAGCCTTTCAACCGCAGGTTCAGCTGCCACAACCGGCACTGGAGCCACTCCAGAAGTAGGAGGTTGTCCAGGGACATGCCCTCCAGGTTGCGCAGTGAACATTGCAAACACTGCTTCGGCTATCATCCTTACTGTCTCAGTAGAAGGAGGAGTCGGCACCGCAGTTGGTGCACTACTGGCAGTCGAACGCGGGGGTCGAGATGGCCCCGCTCCACTCCCAGTCACCTATATATGTGCACAAAACACAATTAGCGACTAAGAGATAGCATGGATCACTAGAGGAACACAAAAGTTCCATCCCAATGCTACACACATACATGTAATTCATTCATAAAGTGGACAATTACTGGTTATTTACATGAGTTAACGGCGACGCACACACGTGCTCACCACCCCTGAAAAGAATTCGACCACGAATTCAGAAGGAAAGGGAACGAGACCCGTAGCTGATACCAATTTGTAACACCCTCCCTGTTACATAGAATATAGCAGTAGGTCCGGCCGGGACCCCAAGCCATATTAAATGAACAAAAGAGCGCGTTACTTAATTAGCATTAAACAGTTAATACCAACCATCTCAGCACACAGAGTCACACAACGGAAGCATTTTGTTATAATTAAAAACCAGTATACACATTGTCCACACTAGCCACTAGGAATGAAAGACATAATAAGTTCTTTACAATGTTTGTTTACATAATAAGAGTGGTCTCCAAACATCAGCACGCAGGCCGGCCACACATGAACACAGTAAACAAAAGCTTTGGCCTTCAAGGACCAGCACATCACTGCAGCAGGGGCTTCAGCCCACTATTTGCCGCTAGTCTCGCCAGGACCTGTACAAACAAATCCACCAAGCGGTGGGCAAAACAAGTAATCGGCCAGCTTTAGTTGACCAAGATTTATAACGACACCACCCCATGCACGGGGTGGCGGTGTTCCTTCCCTGCAGGCAAGCAACAACAGTATATATATCACAGGTGCGTCTATGCACCGCATAGAAGCATTCATTTTCATTGAGAGCGATGCGTTTATCGACAAGTACTTTTTCAACTCGGATATAGGCTTACCCGCTTTGTGCACTCACGGCACGCAATCGACGAGTCCTTTTTCAACTCGGATTTTCACTATGAGCTGACTCTCATTAAGGATGGCCGGCCTTGATGAGTCTAGTCCCAAATGGTATATCGTGACCCGAGGTTTCAATCCTCTTCACAATAGCAAAGGGTGGGGTTTCGGTTCCGCCAGATGCCCGCGCTCATAATATTAGGGATAAGATCAACCTAAGACGGGTACGGCTTTCCCTATCCCGCTCTTGACTCGTAAGGTCAATGAAGCAAGGTACGCTGCCCTTCAGCTTCTACTGCTCAACCCAGTTCATGTGCATAGGCTTCACAGGCTTTCACAGAGCTCACTGGGAGCTACCGCCGGCGTTAGCGCTAACGCCCGGCGCTAGTGACAGAACTCAGTTCTACTACTCTTTTCTGGGTATTTCTGGGAAACACCTCTAGATCTCTTTTGCAGTACGAAACAGTACATAACACCCAAAAAACAAAGCATAGATCACGGAGTCTTCTCTGGAGTGCAATAGCATATCAACATCACCAATCCAGACCAACCTGTCCAGATGGGCTTCACACAGCATGCATATGCCCGTACTTCGATTCCAGGCTCTATATGCAATTTCTACGGGAAAAACATCGACCCGTCGGCAGAAATCTATCCACTTGCTAGTGGAAATCTGCCTACTACTATGCAAATCAAAGGACGAACGTGTCCAAAGATGAGGGAGGAGAATCGTTACCCTTGGCGCTCGTTTTGGTGCCATAGAACTGAGAGGGAATCAGTTGGAATCCCTTGAAATAGCTTCCTCTTCAATAGATCGACGATGGCACAAGCGCCCAAGAACTCCTTCGCGGATTTGCCCTTGGCACAACAACCTTCAACGGACTTCCTTCTCTGCTCAGTGCTCTCAGAATGGCAGAAGATTCATAGTAAAATGAGAAGGAAAGTCGAAGTTGAGTGTTTATATAATTTTCTGCTACCTCCGGCGCTAGCCACTAGCGCCTTGCGCTATCTCAGAGTCGGTACCACTCTACCGCTTAAGGATTTTGCGAGAAATCGCTACCGCGAGCGCTAGCGCTACCGCCTGCGCTATCTTTATTTGACAAACTTCTCGCGAGATGCCACGCTCCTCGAGAAAGAACACACTTCTCGAAAAACCACTACCGCCGGCGCTATCGCTAGCGCCTGGCGTTAGCTCTAAGGCGGTGGCTGAGCTTATCCTCAGCCGCTTAAGGCTTCTGCCTGCGTTCGACGAATGGCGTGCTGTGTTCGATGAAGTTGGGCTAGCGCCAGGCGTTAGCATTAACGCTGGCGTTAGCTCATCTATTTCAGCATGCTTCATTTCTCGGGAAATGCACTTGTCCCTCGAGAACTAAATAGGTTTAGCCAGAAATGCACTACCGCCGGCGCTATCGCTTGCGCCAGGCACTAGCTCTTTAGCTTCTGCACATTTCCACTTTCTTTGCACACGAAACTTGGGGTTTTACACAATTCATCACAAACACTCGACCCTAAGGGCATAGCCTTAGGTGGGGAAAAAGAGCTTTTGGTCGGTCTAGGTAAGACACCTTCCACGACCTCTCCCATGATCACACGGCTTACATGAGGTATGGACCTCTCACCGATCGGCATGGAAATGGGTTCGGTTCAGCTTTGCCCGTGCTCTAACCGTCGCGATCTATCGCACGATGTGGGTACGGTTTCACCTCGGCCCGTAAGGGTTTAGCACATCAAGTGCCCACATAATTAAACTACGCATCTAATCTTTTCATGCGGACTTAGACTTCGCAAATAACAACCAAGGAGGAGGTACAAGACCCCTCCTCTTCAAATCTAGTGGCGAAGGTTTGCATTCAACCACCCAAGCAAGGGGCTTTCGTTAGGCTCTCAAAAGGCGCCTAAAACTCAAGTCCCGCAACACAATAGAAGATCTCACGGAGACATTGATAGTGCATTATTTATAGTTATTTTTATATAGTATTTTAGTAGTAATTAATTAGTTTTTATATAATTTTAATTTAATATATATCTAATTTGCTTTGTTTTATATTTTCAGGGACTTTGGGGCTGCTAATAGCAATTTCAAGCACATAGCCGTGTTCAGGGGAAATTCTGGAGCATTTCTGCAAAAACCCTCAATACACGCCCCAGGTCACGGGCGTGACCTAGGGGCGTGACCATGGCCACGACCGTGTATCGCTTTCAGCTCACAGAACTCGCTGCCACGTCGGATTAAAGTTACACGCCCCAGGTCACGGGCGTGACCGGGGGCGTGACCTTCAAGTCACGGGCGTGACTCGCCCAACAAGCATTCAATTCAAGCAGTTTCTGCCGCCGAGTCGTTCCAGCTTACACGCCCTTGGTCACGGGCGTGACCGAGGCCGTGCCCTCTCCCTCAACTGCCAAATTAACTCCAGATCGCGCCGTTTCCCGCCGTTTCCTGACTCGGTCAAGACACGCCCTAGGTCACGGGCGTGACCTAGGCCGTGACCCGTCGAGATGATCAATTTTGGCGGTTTTTCTTCCCCAACGTTCCCGGGCTTTCAAGACGCAATTACGCAGCTTACACGCCCTTGGTCACGGGCGTGACCAAGGGCGTGACTCAGCAATTTTCTGCCTATAAAAGCCAGCTGCTGCCAAAGTGATGGGCATCCAGGCCATGCTTAGTTTGGATCGTTTCTAGTATAGTTTTTCTGCATTTTTCTTAGTGTAACTTTATTTTATGTCTTGTCTTTTTTAATTCCTAGCTTAGATCTACTTTACATGCAATTGTACTTTTCTTTACTTAGAAATAAAAATAACTTTCTTCTCAATTATGTTTTGTTAATTTTCATAGTATTTGGTCGGATGAATTCTTAAGCTTTTATCTTTTCAAAATCTCTTATTCATAGTTTAGTTTGGAAAACTAAGATTTACCGTTGATTTGCAATTTTTGGTTTCATATTTCTAGGGTATGATAATCAAGTTTGATCCGTATTTTAGTGTATCGAGAGATCCGTAAATACAGGTAGATCGCTCATCGGTAAAAAGAGTTGTATGCATTCCTCGAGAGAGGGTGACGCAAATCTTCCGGATTGGAGTCAAATCCAATAGTGGGGCTCACCGCATAAAGCAAGCTTAGGGGTTTCGACTGGCCGAGGGGTCTTAATCGATCAACCTAAGGTTAGGTGGTAGTTCTCTCGAGAGAGGTTCTATCATATTTTGGGAACCTCCACGGTCAAGTTTGTCTAAATCGATTTCTTTTGAATTCTAGATTTACAAAACATTTCACTTAAGAATGATTCCCGATCAAATGTTTCTTTTCTTCTAATTATTTTCAAAACTCTATTTTACTGCCGATAAAATAATAATAATTTGCGTGAGTAGAAGTAATCAACAGACCCGTGGAATACGACACTTGATATTTATTTGTTTTGAATATCCTATGCTATGAATGATAGGTGCTCTTGCCTATAGTTCGCAGAATTTGGAGAATATTATTTACATCTTAAATTTTAGCTATCAAGTTTTTGGCGCCGTTGCCGGGGAGTACTTTTTTGTTGATATTTTGAAAGCGTGAATTTTATTAATTTTATCATTCTCTTTCTCCACCCCCATTTCTCTTTTTGCTTTTTCTTTTAAAATTCACTTCTATTAGGTAACGGTTGTTTAATTTTCTTTTTAAAAAAAAATGATGTTATCGCAGTTGGCCGCAAAAGTTGCCGAGCTTCAAAATAAAGTTGATCTTTTGGAAGCCGCGCGAATGCGCCAAATTATTTGTCATTTTTGTGGGCATCATCATTCTAGTGAGGAATGCTATTTTTCATTTCAAAAATTTTCTCATGAACATCAAATTAATTTTTCTACTGAAAATTATAATTTTTATAATGAAAATAATAATTTTTATGATGAAAATAATTTTTCTTTAAATAATGATTTGAATGAATTTCCTTCTTACTCTGATGTTGATTATTCATGGTGGCAAGGTCACCCGGATAGTTTTCAGTGCGAAAATGGAAATTCCTTCAATTATGATTTGCATTCCTCGCCTTTTCCACAAATTTGTTCTTCTTCTGATCTTGAAATTTTTCCGAATGTTATTTCTCCCACTTTAAATGTTTATTCTCAAGATCAAGAAGAACAATTGTACCAAGAATTTCGCAAAGTCATGGAGACACCGGACGAATTAGAAAATGAAAATTTTTCTTCTTCTCCTTCGCCCGCCCTTTCTTCTCATTCTCATGAAATTATAATTCATGAAGAAATTGTGTCTCATGAATTTTCTCCCCTTTGCATTGATTTTTCTGATAATTCTTTTATTTTTGAAAATAAACAACCGACGCTTAATCATGTATTTTCGCAAGAAACTCCTCCTTGTGAAAAATTTTCTGACTCGCTAAATCCTGATTCTTTTTATACTAACGATTTTCATGTAGAGGATGAGCCGTTGCAACCAAACGTCTTCACCGATTGATTTGCCGCTCATCTCCAACAATCCAAATTACCTAAGGTATGTATAGGTAATTTGGATTCGCAATTTCACGCTAACGGACAACGGAAGAGTCAAGAGTATAGCGGAGGAGTCGCCGGGCAACGGATTTCGGCATGCTCACCTGAGCGTGAATTAAGGGAGTTGCCTGTGCATTTTCAATTTTATTTTCCTTTTTCCTAATAATAACCGTCTAGCTTAAAGACGGGAAAAAGAAAGCGCTCTTGGGAGGCACCCCTTGCTTATCTTTATTTTTCTTGCCCTTTACTTTTTCCGCATTTTATTTTCTTTTCCCTCCTACTTGGCTTATAAACATTGGGGACAATGTTTATTTTTAAGTATGGGGGTGTATTCTCCTATATTCAGTTTTTATTAAAAATCCAAAAAAAAATTAGAAAATCTTTTTCAAAACTCACAAAAAAAATTGATTTTTTTTATTCTTTATTTTCAATTTTGTTATAAAAATTTACAAAATTCAAAAAAATGTTTTCATTTAAAAAACTATTTTAATTTCCAATAAAATAAATTTTGTAATATTAAATTTCTCCAAACTTCATTTATGCAAAATTGATTTTAATTATGAGTTTTCTTTATAGGCTTTTTAAAGAGTTTTCTTTTTATGTAGTTTTAATCTTATATTTCTCTTCAAAATATGTTAGATTTAATTTTTAGATGAATTTGATTTAATGAGTTTTTCATTATCTTGATTTGCTTAGAATATTTCTTAGTTTTACTTTCTCTCTTTAAAATATCATAATTCAATTTTGTAGTAATTGTGTTAAATATCTCTAGATTTTACTTATATTAACTTGAACTCATAGTTTCTTGTAGATTGCTCAAATTATTTTCTATGCTCTTAAAATGTTTCTTTGGAATTTGTTTAGCCTTTAAACCCTAGCCCTTCCCCTACCTTTTTGTTAAACCCATTGTTTGGCATAAAAAAATTTTGAAAAGATCATATGTCATGGGATGAGAGGATAAAATTCATCATTCCTAAACATATGCACCCAAATCAGTAAAAGATTATATGGCATGGAGTTGAGAGGATAAAATTCATCACTCCTAAACATATACATTTGGGATATAAAAAGAAGAAGAAATTAAAAAAAAAAAAGATGGAAATGAGAGGATAAAATTCATCATTTCCCATATACAAAGTAACTTCTTCAATGCCAATTTTACCCCATTTAGCCAAGTTCACTTTTTTATCCAAGATATTATTGAGAGAGCATAGTTAATATTTTGTAGTTTTCTAAAAGTTTCTCATGATTGTAAAGTTCTTATAATTTTAATCTTGGAATATTTTGCTTAATTCAATGCAATTTTGTTTATGAAGATTTAGTTAGAGAATTTCAAAACTAAAATTTATTCTACTCATTTCAATTTATGAATTATTAATTATTTCTTATAAATCTGAATTTTAATTTCTTAACTTATTTTGACATGAGTTTTATGAGATTTGAAGTGCATAATTTGAAGTAAATCTTTTTGGAAATGTCCTATAAATTCTTCTCATACTTATAAATTAGTTTTTGCTCTGGAATAGCAAAAGCTTAAGTATGGGGGTATTTGATAGTGCATTATTTATAGTTATTTTTATATAGTATTTTAGTAGTAATTAATTAGTTTTTATATAATTTTAATTTAATATATATCTAATTTGCTTTGTTTTATATTTTCAGGGACTTTGGGGCTGCTAATAGCAATTTCAAGCACATAGCCGTGTTCAGGGGAAATTCTGGAGCATTTCTGCAAAAACCCTCAATACACGCCCCAGGTCACGGGCGTGACCTAGGGGCGTGACCATGGCCACGACCGTGTATCGCTTTCAGCTCACAGAACTCGCTGCCACGTCGGATTAAAGTTACACGCCCCAGGTCACGGGCGTGACCGGGGGCGTGACCTTCAAGTCACGGGCGTGACTCGCCCAACAAGCATTCAATTCAAGCAGTTTCTGCCGCCGAGTCGTTCCAGCTTACACGCCCTTGGTCACGGGCGTGACCGAGGCCGTGCCCTCTCCCTCAACTGCCAAATTAACTCCAGATCGCGCCGTTTCCCGCCGTTTCCCGCCGTTTCCTGACTCGGTCAAGACACGCCCTAGGTCACGGGCGTGACCTAGGCCGTGACCCGTCGAGATGATCAATTTTGGCGGTTTTTCTTCCCCAACGTTCCCGGGCTTTCAAGACGCAATTACGCAGCTTACACGCCCTTGGTCACGGGCGTGACCAAGGGCGTGACTCAGCAATTTTCTGCCTATAAAAGCCAGCTGCTGCCAAAGTGATGGGCATCCAGGCCATGCTTAGTTTGGATCGTTTCTAGTATAGTTTTTCTGCATTTTTCTTAGTGTAACTTTATTTTATGTCTTGTCTTTTTTAATTCCTAGCTTAGATCTACTTTACATGCAATTGTACTTTTCTTTACTTAGAAATAAAAATAACTTTCTTCTCAATTATGTTTTGTTAATTTTCATAGTATTTGGTCGGATGAATTCTTAAGCTTTTATCTTTTCAAAATCTCTTATTCATAGTTTAGTTTGGAAAACTAAGATTTACCGTTGATTTGCAATTTTTGGTTTCATATTTCTAGGGTATGATAATCAAGTTTGATCCGTATTTTAGTGTATCGAGAGATCCGTAAATACGGGTAGATCGCTCATCGGTAAAAAGAGTTGTATGCATTCCTCGAGAGAGGGTGACGCAAATCTTCCGGATTGGAGTCAAATCCAATAGTGGGGCTCACCGCATAAAGCAAGCTTAGGGGTTTCGACTGGCCGAGGGGTCTTAATCGATCAACCTAAGGTTAGGTGGTAGTTCTCTCGAGAGAGGTTCTATCATATTTTGGGAACCTCCACGGTCAAGTTTGTCTAAATCGATTTCTTTTGAATTCTAGATTTACAAAACATTTCACTTAAGAATGATTCCCGATCAAATGTTTCTTTTCTTCTAATTATTTTCAAAACTCTATTTTACTGCCGATAAAATAATAATAATTTGCGTGAGTAGAAGTAATCAACAGACCCGTGGAATACGACACTTGATATTTATTTGTTTTGAATATCCTATGCTATGAATGATAGGTGCTCTTGCCTATAGTTCGCAGAATTTGGAGAATATTATTTACATCTTAAATTTTAGCTATCAGACATTCTCTGGCACGCATTCTAGGCTTAACCTAAATGCAACGTCGCAATCCAAGCATCACCGATCCGGGCTCACGGCCACGAATAGGCTTCACACCAAATGCCTAAATCCGCACGACTACCGGATTTCTAAATGCAATATGTCGGGGATGGACACAATCGACCCGGAGTTCCGAAGAACTGGAGGAAATTCTACACTTCACCCATTTGGTGAAAGGGATTCCTCATGCAAGCATAAAAAAAGGAATGAGAGGACAAAACACGTCCTAAGACCAGGAGGAAGGATCGTTACCCTTATAGCTTTCTTCTTTGCCATTGGTCTGAGATTTCACTTGGATAGAAAGTTTCGCAAAGGCGTACACTTTCCAGATCTGAAAACGGCTCGCAAATCGAAGCTCCGAAGCTCCGGCAATGGCATAAGACGACTCCTTCTTCCTCTCTGTCGCTGTTTTCTCTCGGCTTCCGTCTTTTCACACTTGAAGAAGATAAGGGTTATGAGTTAAAGGGAACCTATATATAGCCCTCTGGACAAACCCTAAAATAACCCAGAAATAAATCCCAACCTTTGGATTTAAAGATATGGATCTGACGGACGCAAAAATAGTCACGGGTCTGCTATTTCGAAAATCGCAGATTCTGTCTGCGTTCGACGAATGGCGAACTGCGTTCGACGAATTTCAGTAAAGCTGCGCTCGACGAATGACAGCAAAACCGCGTTCGACAAATGGCTGAAATGCTGCGTTCGACGAACGGCGGCCTGCGTTCGACGAACGGCTGCTAAATCTGCGTTCGACGAATGGCTGCCTGCGTTCGACGAACGGCAGCCTGCGTTCGACGAACGACTGCTATAACAGATTCAGCTATAAATCAGGGGAAATTCGTCTATATCATATAGCTGAATTAGCCTATAGCCTATAGCCGAATTTAGCCTATAGCCGAATTTTCAAGCCTTTAGCCGAATTAGCCTATAGCCTTTAGCAGAATTTAGCCTATAGCCGAATTTTCAAGCCTTTAGCCGAATTAGCCTATAGCCTTTAGCCGAATTTAGCCTATAGCCGAATTTTCAAGCCTTTAGCCGAATTAGCCTATAGCCTTTAGCCGAATTTTCAAGCCTTTAGCCGAATTTGCCTATAGCTCACAGCACACCAAGTTTTGGGGTGTTACAAATCTCCCCTCCTTTAAGGAATTTTGTCCCGAAATTATGAAAACTGCAGTAACAGAATTAAACTATACCTGAGAGAAAAAGCTCGGGGTACTCCGCAAGCATTGTTTGCTCTCTTTCCCAAGAGAGTTCCTCTCTTCCGCAATTATTCCAATGGACCTTGACCATCCGAATGGATTTGTTCCGTAACTGCTTTACATCCGTGTCTTCGATGCGAATGGGCTTGACTTCCGTCGTTAGCCCACCATCTACCGACACTTCGTTGGCCGCAACTACAGAACTAGGCTCTTTGACAGCCTTCCGCAACACAGAGATATGAAATACATCATGCAACCCGCTCAGCTCCGAAGATAGAGCAAGCCGGTAGGCAGCTTCACCAATGCGCTCCAAGATCTCGAACGGTCCTAAGTACCTCGGACTTAGCTTTTTCAAGCGTCGGATCCTCGATACTCCTTTGAATAGTTTGATCTTCAGGTAAACCCAATCACCAACGGCGAACTCGACGTTCCGGTGATTTGCATTGTAGTACTTTGCGTGCCTATCCTGGGCAATGAGCAACCGTTCTCGTATTGCCCGGATTGATGTATTTGCTTCATCCACATCCTTGCGTTTCAACAACTTCGTGTCGCCCGTTTCAGCCCAAGCTAACGGTGTACGACATTTTCTTCCATAAAGAGCCTCGAAAGGTGCCATCTTTATACTAGCTTGGTAGTTGTTGTTGTTGTAGGCAAACTCAATCATATAGAGATGATCTTCCCATCTCTTTCCAAAGTCCAGGGCGCACATACTTAGCATGTCTTCCATCGTCCTATTGGTCCTTTCGGTCTGTCCATCCGTTTGCGGGTGGAAGGTCGTGCTAAATTTTAGCTTGGTACCCAATAATTGATGAATCGGCCTCCAATCGTTTGATGTGAACCGCCCATCACGGTCACTCACGATGCTACAGGGAACCCCGTGCAACCGTACGATATTATCAACGTATAACTTTGCTAGCTTTTCCATGGAGTCGTCTTTCCGGTTCGGAATAAAGTGCGAAACTTTCGTCAATCGATCTACGATCACCCAGATGGCGTCGTTTCCATGTTGCGATTTTGGCAATCCGTGCACGAAATCCATTGAAATATCATCGAACTTCCATTTCGGGATCGGTAAAGACTTTAGAAACCCACCAGGTCTTTGACATTCACCCTTCACCAACGCGCAAGTGTGACACTTGGCCACGTAGAGTACAATGTCTTTCTTCATTCCTGGCCACCAAAAGAGTTTCTTCATATCCATGTACATCTTTGTGCTCCCAGGGTGGATCGAGTACTTGGTATAGTGAGCCTCGTACATCAATTCCGCAAGCAATGTACCAACATTTGGGACGCACAATCTGCCATTTTTCCACATAAGATCATCTTCGAAGGAGAAATCAGCGTTTGACCCATCCATGGTCTCCGCTTTATAACGCTGCATGCTCGAATCCAGCTCCAAAGCTTGTCGAACTCGGTCGGCCAGGTCGTGTTGAACCTCCGTCCAGTTCAGGCATGCTGAAGGAGACGCTCTTTTATCGACACAAATGATCTCCAATGCTTCTAGCTCCCAGATTAGACGCTCATCATGCATCAAAATCCAGTTTGCCTGTCCAGGAGCCCGACGACTCAACGCGTCCGCAATCACATTTCCATTCCCAGGAGTGTATCGAATGTCGAAGGTGTAGTCCCCAAGGAACTCCATCCACCTCCTTTGTCGCATATTCAACTCCTTCTGATCAAGCAGGTACTTGAGGCTTTTGTGGTCCGTAAAGATGTCGATCTTCACGCCATACAAGTAGTGCCTCCAAAGTTTAAGAGCAAATACCACGGCCGCTAGCTCCAAATCATGGACCGGGTAGTTCCTCTCATGTACCTTTAACTGACGGGAGCCATAGGCAATTACATTCCCGAACTACACTAGAACGCAACCCAAGCCACTCCCCGAGGCGTCGCTATATATTTCATAACCTTCTGTTCCACATAGCGAGCATAAAATGAGCGCAGTGGTCAGACGGCTCTTCAGCTCCTCAAAAGCTCGTGCGCACTCGGGCGACCAAATGAACTTATGATCTTTCTTATTCAGTTTAGTGAGAGGAAGTGCAATCCTCGAGAAGTTTTCCACAAAGCTCCTATAATAGCCGGCAAGTCCTAAGAAACTTCGGACTTCCGCTACACTTTTCAACACAGGCCATGCTTGGATTGCTTCTATTTTCAAAGGATCAATTGTGATTCCTTCTCCACTAACAACATGACCAAGGAATGATACTGACGATAGCCAAAACTCGCACTTGGAGAACTTGGCATATAGTTGATTCCTCCTCAGGGTGCTCAAAACTATGCGCAGATGCTCTGCAAGCTCCTCTTCCGACTGAGAGTATACCAAAATGTCGTCGATGAAGACGATCACAAATTGATCCAAATACTCTCGGAATATTCTGTTCATTAAGTCCATGAATACCGACGGTGCATTAGACAGACCGAACGGCATAACCGTAAACTCATAGTGCCCAAAGCGGGTACTGAACGCTGTCTTTGGGATATCACACTCCCGAATACGAAGCTGATAGTAGCCAGACCATTAGTCTAGCTTAGAGTATACCGTCGACCCAACCAGTTGGTCGAATAAGTCGTTGATTCTCGGAATCGGATAACGATTCTTCTCGGTCAGCTTATTCAGCTCTCGACAGTCAATACATAGACGCAAGCTCCCGTCCTTCTTTTTCACAAAGAGGACCGGTGCACTCCAAGGTGAAGAACTTGGACGTACATAGCCTTCTCTAGTAGCTCTTGCAATGAACCTTCAGCTCTGCCAATTCCTTTGGCGCTATTCGGTACGGTGAGCGTGCTACAGGCTTGGCACCTGGCACCAGCTCAATACAGAAATCAATCTCTCGCTGTGGCGGAGCCCCGGGGAGTTCGTTAGGAAACACATCGGCATACTCCGCTACAACTGGGACATCACTCAAACTGCGCTTTGGCTCTGAAGCCTTCAACAAGATGAAGAACAACTCCGCGCCTTTTCTCACCACCTTAACCACCTGGAGAGCAGACATCAGCGTCTTGCTCGCTCCTCGCAGACCCGCGAACGTGGTTTCGTCTCCGGTGTTCTTTCTCAGAGTGATCTCCTTTGAATTGCAATCGATTCATGCTCGCTACTCCGAGAACCAGTCCATGCCAAAGATCACGTCAAATTCAGCTAGCGGTAATAACGATGCTTCCAAGTCGAAGTCTTGAATTCCAATCCGCACCTTCACACGACTCTTCCTATCCGCACCCATGTGAGATCCATTGGGTAGCACTACTTCCAATCTATCCTCTACTATGGTAGACGACACTCCGATTCGCACCACGAAGTCCTTAGACAGAAAAGAGTGTGATGCACCTGTATCAAATAGAGCTCTCACCGGATAATTGAAAATTAGGATGAAGCCTAATTGCACACAAATCAAACATAAAGTTTCACAACAGTATCAATCATAAATAGCTGTAAAAGCTCACTTCTATTCCATACCTGTGACGACATAATTTTTTCGTATGGCTTCTTGCTGGCCAAGCGAGTAAACTCTCGGCTGGGTCGGAATGTGCTGGGAAGCAGAAGACTCCGCAGCTTTACCCTTTTCCGCATGACCCGCAGCACGAGCATAGTCCATCACTCGGTTCCCTGGCCTCAGGGTACCACTGCGAGACACACGTGCTTTGTGTCCCACCTTTCCTCAAGTGAAACATGTACTTGGACCACATGCAATCGTAACTCCCGATACATTTGAGCGAGTTGGTTCCGCAGACTTGAACTTCCTTTTGTTCCTCCTGAACTCAGATTTGGATTGAGAGGTCGGTGCATGAAATTCAGGTTTCTTTGCCACGCCCTTTGCTTGCACTCTCTTCATGTCCAAATCCAGAGATCTGGCGCTTTGCACCATCACATGGAAGCCAAACATCATTGGGCATGCAAGGAGCAGCCTCAACTTATCCCAAAGACCTTCATAAAACTTGTTCGTCTTCATTTCCTCATCTTCCACCAAAAACCCCGCATAGCGGCCCCATCTAGTGAACTCGTGCAAGTACTCATCCACCGAGCTATCGCCTTGAGTTAACTTCAAGAACTGGTTCTGCAATGTAATGCGTTGGGCAGAGGGAATATATCTCTGAAGAAACAACTTTGAGAACTCTGCCAAAGTTGTAACGGTACTGGCTAGCCTGACCCGGGCCCCTAGCCCAGTACCGCCGGCACCGACGGCCCAGGACCGTCAACAGACCTACTGGCACCGCCGGTTCAGCCTGACCCCAACAACTGGTCAACCACAAGCATGCAGGTCGTACACCCCAACGCCTCTCTGGCCCTGTTTCTCAGGCGCAGCACGTTGTTGGAGGGAGGTCTCGAACCCACAACCTCTCTTGATAAGAACCTCTTCAAACAGGTCTCATCACCAACTGAGCTGCAGCTCAGTTGGTGATGAGACCTGTTTGAAGAGGTTCTTATCAAGGGAGTTTGTGGGTTCGAGACCTCCCTCCAACAACGCGCTGCGCCTGAGAAACAGGGCCAGAGAGGCGTTGGGGTGTATGGCCTGCAGGCTTGTGGTTGACCAGTTGTTGGGGTCAGGCTGAACCGGCGGTGCCAGTAGGTCTGTTGACGGTCCTGGGCCGTCGGTGCCGGCGGTACTGGGCTAGGGGCCCGGGTCAGGCTAGCCAGTACCGTTACATTCAGTGTTCTGACAAACTTTCTCAGGTCCATCAAGATTGAGTACTCTACTCTAGTTGCATTGATCAGAAGTGATCATGGCACTGAGTTTGAATCTCTTCTGTTGAGAGAATTCTGTGAAAAAGAAGGGATTAGGCAGTGTTTCTCTGCTCCTAGAACTCCTCAACAAAATGGGGCAGCTGAAAGGAAAAATAGAACACTAATTGAATCATCAACTACATTGCTTGTTGATGCTCACTTACCACTCTCTTTTTGGGCAGAGGCAGTGAACACAACAAATTATGTGTTGAACAGATGCCTGATACATAAGCTTAAGGGTAAAACTCCCTATGAAATACTCAAGAATAAAAAGCCTAAGGTTAACTATTTTAAGATATTTGGCTGTAAATGCTATGTGCATAACAATGATAAGAAGTATCTCAGGAAATTTGAAGCAAAATCTGTTGAAGGTATATTCCTTGGATATTCTCTTTCTAGTAAAGCATACAGAGTTTACAACAAATCTACTCTTAAGATAGAAGAGTCCATGCATGTATCTTTTGATGAATCTAACATGTTAAATGAGGAGAGGAATACCACCTCTACCAAACATACTTTGCAGGTACTAGCTCTATATGAAGAGCTCAATGGATTGGATCTACAGAATAAAGATTCTCTACTTCCATCAAATGAAATAATTGAAGACAGTGAAGAAGAGGATAATCCAGATCTTGCTGACAATTTAAATCAAATGATAGCTGATCATATCCCTCAAGAAGAAACTATTGCTGAACCAACTCCAACTATTGATCACATCACAGTTAGAGATCATCCAATATCCTAAATCAATGGAGATATTTCAGCAGGAGTTCAAACAAGGCATCAACTACACCAAAATCAGATGCACACTTGTTTCCTATCACAAGTTGAACCTCAAACCATAAAAGATGCAGAACAAGATCCAAATTGAATTCTTGCAATTGAAGAGGAGCTTAACCAATTTGAAAGGAACAAGGTTTGGGATTTGGTTCCAAGACCAAAAGGCCATCCAGTCATTGGCACCAAGTGGTTCTTCAGGAACAAGCTATATGATCAAGGCATAATCATCAGAAATAAAGCAAGATTAGTAGCCCAAGGATATTCTCAGGAAGATGGAATTGATTATGATCAAACCTTTGCTCCTATTGCTAGACTTGAAGCTATAAGGATTTTTCTTGCCTTTGCTGCATTCAAGAAGTTCAAGATATATCAGATGGATGTGAAGTGTGCTTTTCTTAATGGAGATATCAAAGAAGAAGTCTATGTGGAACAACCACCAGGTTTCATCTCTCCAACTCACTCTTCTTATGTATTTAAGCTTAATAAAGCTCTCTATGGTCTCAAGCAAGCTCCCAGAGCATGGTATGAGACCTTAGCTAATTTTCTTTTGGAGAATAAATTCTGTAGAGGCATTGTTGATAAAACTTTATTTTTCAGGATACATAAAAATCAAACTTTACTAGTTCAAATTTATGTAGATGATATTATTTTTGGCTCTACTGATTCAAATCTATGCAAAAGGTTTTCTAACCTAATGCAATCTAAATTTGAAATGAGTAGTATGGGCGAGTTATCTTACTTTCTTGGTCTTCAAGTAAAGCAAACTCCAAATGGCATATTCATATCACAATCCAAGTATGCTAAGGAATTAGTGAAAAGATTTGGTATGTTTGATGCTTCCACTATGAAAACACCCATGCCCTCCAATGTTGTTGTTGACAATGATGAATCAGGGAAACCTGTTGATCAGAAAGTATATAGAGCAATTTTGGCTCATTACTTTACTTAACAGCTAGTAGGTGATGCGATTAATTCGGCAAGTGCACCGGTCGCGCAATTAATAAATGTTGGGAATAGGATCCCCGAGTGTCGGTCTCTTGAGGAATGCAGGTTGGGTGAACGAATTACGTTGTGTGACAATTGTTACACAAGCGGGAACAAACACAGAAAGTGGGGTTTTGATTTGGTTTCCTACTGTTAACAACAATAAAAGAAATGCGGGTCGAAATCACCGCTTCACTAGGTGAGATGGATGCAACGGCCGCGATGCCGAGCTTCGTGAGACGGATGGACGGTGCACATGCGAATGAAATGATCACTAGTGCGGAGAGTGAGGGTCGCAAACACCTCTTCGCAAATCGTCGTTAGCTCTTGCTAACGCGAATCGAACACGATGCGTGCGTGAGTGAGTGAGTGGAGGCAAAACGATTCACAAGCAAATATTGATGAATAGAGAAGAAGCAACCATTGCATTTAAGCTAAACATCAAGATATTCAGTTTTAAATGATTCAAAGAAATACATCAAAAAAAAGGGAAGAAGAAGACAACCAATGGACGAAGACTAGCGGCCGTTAACGGCCGGAATGGTAGTTTGTCAAGCTACCTCCGGACTCGGGCGGACTGTGCTTCCGGCGTTGAGAGACTGTCATGACCTCTCCACGTGCTTCCGTCATCTTCTACCTTAGGATTGCTATCCTTCTCACCGGACAGAAATGGAGACAGCTTGCTTGAGTGCTTGCGGATGGCGGAGAATGCTTCCGGACGATGGAGGAATGCTTAGAATGGCCGGAGACAACTTCCCCTCGCGGAGAAGATGAGGTGGAGGTGGCTGGAAGTGGAAAACGGCGGCGTACGGACTGGAAATCGCGCTCCCGGAACCGGATTATCCCTAATTTGCGGATCAGGACATTATATAGGCGCTGGCGAAAATACTGCGCACGGTCATTGGCGCACGACCAGTGGTCGTGCGTGCTGGAATCCTGTGATCGTGCGCCTGCCTGGGTGGAGCCTGCAATGTAAGAAATTTATAAAATACCATGTTCGCACGACCAGTGGCGCACGATCGGTGGTCGTGCGCACTATCGTGGGTGGTCGTGCACACTGGTCGAAACAGAACTCATAAAATTGATATTAAGTGCGCACGAACAGCGGCGCACGACCGGTGGTCGTGCGCAATATCGTTGGTGGTCGTGCGCACTGTCCGATACAGAACTCAAAACATAGGGTTAAGTGCACACGATCAGCGGCGCACGACCAGTGGTCGTGCGCAATAGAAACAGTGATCGTGCGCAGTGTTCCTGTACAGAATTGTACCGGGAACACCCACACGACTCCTGTTCCAGCACAACCATGAATCCAGCCACTGAAAGTAGCACTTAACAATCCATGAAAACTACTAAAAATGAAGAACATGAAATAACACCAAAAACGGGCCTAGAGGTGCACTTAGCATGAAGTGTCAAATATGAGTGAAAACATGTCTAAAGTGAAGTGCATAGACTAGAAAATCGGCCCAGATGAGTCCATAAATGTGTATATATTTGGGACTCATCAGTAGGCCTAACATAATGTTTGCTACATGTATTTGTGCTAGGTTCCAAATTAACCCCAAAGAATCTCACCTAATTTTATTAAAAAGAATTTTGAGATATATAAAGGGTTGTCCAAATCTAGGACTATGGTATCCAAAAACATCAGAATTTGAATTAACTGGATTCTCAGATTCTGATTATGCTGGATGCAGAGTAGACAGGAAAAGCACAACAGGAACTTGCCAGTTTCTTGGTGATAGGCTTGTGTCTTGGTTTTGTAAGAAATAAACATCTGCGTCTTACATCAACAGCTGAAGCAGAATATATTGTTGCAGGCAGTTGCTGCTCACAAATATTGTGGATACAAAATCAACTTCTAGATTATGGTATCAACTTAAATAATTCAATAATATTTTGTGACAATACTAGTGCAATATCTATATCACAAAATCCAGTACTCCATAATAGGACTAAACACATAGAAATTAGGCACCACTTTATCAGAGATAATGTGGATAAAAATAAAATTTGCCTACAATTCATTTCTACTGATTTGCAAAGGGCTGATATTTTCACCAAACCCTTGGATGAAAAGAAACATATTTTTTTTATAAATCAGCTAGAAATGATAGATGGAGATTCAATCAATTAAAAATTTATATCTTTTATTTATCCCTCAATGTTCCATTGTGTGAAGTAAGTTCAGTTGGTTTGCTGTTCTAAACAGCTGAGATAAGCTCTCAGTCTCAACTGAAACAGCTGAGACAAGCTCTCAGTCTCAACTGAAACAGCTGAGACAAGCTCTCAATCTCAGCGGTTGAGCAGCTATCTTCTCAGCGGTTTAGCTGAGATAGCTTTCAGTCTCAGCGGTTGGATAGTTTTCTTCTCAGCGGTTGAGCAGTTGTTTTCTCAATAGTTCAGCTGAGAGAGGGAAATTTTTCCAGCTGATTATATAGCACACCTCTAAACCTATTCCATTGTATGGAATTTCTTTATAATCAAATCTTTTATTTCATTTTTAATTGTATATGCCTACAGAATTGCTTCTCTTTCCAGTTCCTTTGCACTTGATCTTTTTTTTTTTGCAGGAACAATGGCAATATTTCTTCAAAAAGTGCATCCTTCCCTACCTCCTATACAACTGTCCCTTCTTCTAGGGGCCTAGCTCCAGGTCTTACTAAAACTAGGCAGGGGGAGAAGTTTTGAAGAAGCTCCTTTTTTGGCAGGGAGAGATGTTTTGAAGAAACTCCTTTTGGTCAGGGGGAGATAATTTCCTTTTTGATAGGGGGAGATGCTTTATATAGAAGCTCAAGTTTCAGGGGGGGATGTTGTATGAAGAAAGAAAAAATCATTCAGTTGATGAAGAAGCCCCTTTATGTTAGGTTTCAGTTATTTGAAGAAGCTCACAGCAGTTTTTATTTCAGTTTTAAGATTCAGATATGACAAATACAGATGCAGATTCAGAAATAATTCAGATATGACAGATAAAACAAAGCAATTCAGTTATTGCTACAGTTCAGATCAACAAAAGCAAAAGCTAAAAAATGCAGTTTGAGATATGACAGATTAAGTTCAGATAAACAAATTCAGAAAGCTGAAGGCAAGGAATTCAGAATTCAGAAAGCAAGAATTTGAAAGGCAAATAACATTCAAGCCTCCTTCAGAGAAAGTCAAAAGGTTCTGATTATTTGTTTTTATTATTTATGTTTTCAATGTAAAATTTCAAAACACAGAGTATCATATTTTATATCTGCTGAAATGTTTAAAATCTGTCAGATATATATGCTCTGTTGTTTTGTTGTTTATTTTATTATTCAATTTTTGTCAAATAGTGTCCTAACCCAAATAGGGGGAGATTGTTGGAACAACCCTATTACTGATTTGGGCTAGGATCACAATCTGTTGACTAGGACTAAGTTGACCCCAATATATAGTCTAAGGGTCAAGGTTTTAGGCTGTTAGAACTTCGAAAAAGATAAGTTTCTGCGTTCGACGAACTCCATACTGCGTTCGACGAACTCCATCCTGCGTTCGAAGAACGGCATGCTCCAGTTCGACGAACTTGCCAAGGTTCTGCATTCGACGAACTCATTCTGCGTTCGACGAACTTCTCTCTGCGTTCGACGAACTTGCTCTCCAGCTCGACGCACTCAGTTTTCCAGCCAGTCCAGCAGTTTATTCTTCAGTTCAACGAACTTCATTCTGCGTTCGACGAACTCAGCTCTGCGCTCGAAGAATAAGTAACAAGATTTTCAGATCAACGAAATTCTTTCAGATCGATGAACTCCAGATTATGTTCGATGAATTTATTCAGATCGACGAAATTTCTCTTCAGTTCATTATTTCAGACAGATCATTTTTATTCTATTCTCTGATCTCAGATCAACTATCAGCAACGGATCTATGTCTTCCATATAAGTCAAGGATATTATCTTTCCTTTTATTATTCTCTTATTTTGAAAAAGTGGTCATTGACATATTTTGAAAAAGGACACTTTCATGGAAAAGGAAAAGAATTAATGGATAAAGTTCCAAGAAAATCTATTCAGAATATTATATTCCTTAATTAAAGGATTTGATTTCATATCTGTCAGAATATTTCAAAGGAAAAAGGAAGAAGAAGATTTACAGGATAACTACAGCAAGACAGAAAAGAAGAATACTATCAAGAGAAAAACACAGAACGAAGAACGAAAAAGCTTACAGATCTTCATCTTTCTCAAGTAGCACATCTCAATCTCTGAGAACAACAACACAGATCTTATCTCAGATTTCTGTTGCAAAGTTTTAAATCTTCAAGAGCAACAAACAATCTGAGAAACCTTTGTCTCTCAGATTCATCAGCTATCAAAGGAAGATCTACATTCAAGAGAAAGCTCCATCCTCAACTGTCAACTATTTTCTATCAGAGAGAGGGAGCTTTACAACATCAAATCCACTAGTCTTCTCTAAGATTATTGACAGAGAAGAACTTCATAACCATCTTTATCCCCTCTTGTACAGGGTTCTAACTCCCTTCAAAAGTTAACCCCTTGGTGGCAGGGCACCTGAACAAAAACCTGTTGTTTGGTTAGAGCACCTGATCAAAAGTTCAAAGTGGTGTTTGGGCACCTGATCAAAAACCCATTGGTGATAGGGCACCTGATCAAAAACCTAGTGGACTCCTACCAAGGGTGGTAGAAGAGTAGATGTACCCAGGTTTATTGGGGAACTACTATAGATCCTTGTGTCATCTGTGATTCTTGTTTATTTTTCTGTACTGTGCTATGTTGTGTTCTTTATTTTGTTTTATAACTCACTCAGTACATATATATATCACTATTTTAATTCCGCTATAAAAATAAGTGAAAAACTTTTTAATACTCTATTCACCCCCCTCTAGAGTAACTTTAAGATCTAACCTCCCTTTCCTTTGATATCAGAGATTACTTTCAACTGATATCAGACGACTTTTAAGGTGCTAAAACACTTTTGCGTGATATTGGGTCAGCTGACCCCAAATATTGTGGTCGTCATCGCCGCATTCGCGTGCTATATGCGAGAAAAATGCATTGAGTTCAGCTTACCAGTCTTCCGGAAGCTGTTCTCCTTCATGGCCTACAAGGAGGGCACCGCCTACTGATGAGTCCCAATTATATACACATTTATGGACTCATCTGGGCCGATTTTCGAGTCTATGCACTTCACTTTAGACATGTTTTCACTCATATTTGATACTCAATGCTAAGTGCACCTCTAGGCCCGTTTTGGTGTTATTTCTTGTTTATCTTCATTTTTAATTTTCATGCATGGTTAAGTGTCATTTTCAGTGGTTTGATTAGTGTTGTATGCTGGAGCAGGTGTCGTGCTGGTGTTTCTGGTACAATTCTGTACAGGAACACAGCGCACGATCACTGGCTCTGTTGCGCACGACCACAGGTCATGCGCCACTGATCGTGTGCACTTACCCCCTGAAATCTGAGTTCTGTCTTCCTTATCGCACGACCATTTACGATAGCGCGCACGACCACTGGTCGTGCGCCACTGGTCATGCGAACATTGTATTTTATAATTTTCTTACCTTTCAGGCTCCGTCCAGGCAGGCGCACGATCACAGGATGATAGTGCGCACGACCACTGGTCGTGCGCTAACGATCGTGCGCACTGTTTATTCCAGCGTCTATAAAATGCCCTGCTCGCGATTTAGGTTGGATCCCCCGCATCTTCCACCCGAGACCGCCGTTTTCTCGCTCCAGAGCTCCGACTTCGCCCCTCCATCGCCGCCCACCATCTGGAGGTGCTCCGGGCTTGTTCCTCACGCCAACCTTGAGCCGGAGTTTCCTCTCGGCCTCCTCCTTCATCCTAGCGCTCCAAGGGAAGACCTAGCCGCCATCACCATCAAGCAAGAGGAAGTTTGCACCCTCTACCGGATCGTGACACGAAGAAGACGAGCTCATTGGAGAGTAGTGACAGCTTTCTCTACCCCGGACGTAGTTGCGGACCAAGCTTGGACGCGGATTGACAACCCGGCGATTCCAACCGTGAATCTACAACGAGACTTCGGATTCAGTCGATTTCTTGCCTTATTCTTCTCTTATTGATGTGTGTATGCAGTTAGATCTATGTATTAAGATGAAGTTGCACTTAAACTAGTTTGTATTTCTATATATTTCATGTCTATGTGAAATGTTTGTTGTTTGAGTTGCTTGAGGTGCGCCCCACTCCATCCTCCATCCCGCCGTCACGTTCGTCGCCGCACTAGCAATTGCTAGTGGCGTGCTTGTTGAAGAGGTGCTCACGACCCTCACTCCGTTAGCCTACTCGCCCATCCGCTTACTGAAGCGTGGCATAGCGGCCCGTGTATTCCATCCCGCCTAACGAAGCAGCGCGCTCAAGGCCTGCATAGTTCGATCCGTTTGCCTACTCGTCCATCCGCCCTTACGAAGTAGCGCGTTCAAGGCCTACGTAGTCTTCCATCCCGCCGAGCGAACCTTTGCATAGCGGCATTGCATAGGAGTAGTCATAGCATTTTCTCTTTATTTTCCACAATCCAAAACCCCCATTTCCGCATCCATCCACTCGAAAGGACTTCAATCTCAAGTCCTTCCTCGATAATAAACTCCACCTTACTGTGTTCCTTTGAGATCGATACTTGGGGATTCATTCCCATTTTATATTACTTGAACGATCGGTACACTGCCGTTTCGTGTCGCAGTCAAGCTACCGCCTATAGCGGTGTGTGAGATTAGCGCATCAAGTTTTTGGCGCCGTTGCCGGGGAACACAGACGTGTGAGTTTTCTGGAGAGGGAGAACCTGAGAGAGAAGCCCTTCCATTTGTAAATTGCATTTCTTTGTTTTATTTCTTTTTATTCCATTTTCCTGTTTTAATTAGGTTGCTTTAGTAATTTTTGTTAGGTGTAGTATTTTGCACAATAGCATTTTTATTTTGAATCGTATTATCTTCGCACTATGTGGGCACATCTTAATTTTCGTTGCCGTTGGTGTGGAGCTACCTCCCACTCTAGTGATGAATGCCCTACGGAGAATAGTAGGCATAATTCTTATAGCCCAGCATATGGAGCACCGACTTCGTCTGATACTCCATATGGTGCGCGTAAGTCTTATGGCTACTCTGCTGAGCCTTTACCGTCTTACTTCTTTTCGGCTTTAGCACCCGCTGTGCCAAAGAAGCCCGCTAGGCAGTGCAGGTTTTGTCGGAGCACTGATCATGTCTTGAAGGACTGTGCCGAGTATCTTCTCCAATTGGATGAGGATGACGAGCCGGATATCCGGATCGTCCCAACTCCTAACTCTGGCGGCACACCTTCAACATCTGGTTATGTATCTTTGTCACCTTCACATCTTGAAGGGAATGGCATGGATACGATCACCGGATGTGCGGCTGATCTATGCACCGACATTGCTGAGCCTATTCTCCCAGTGCATCCACCACCCCTAGTGGATTCGATTCTTTGTGAGGAATCGGTGCTCGACTTTTATCCGAGCACTATTCCTCCCCCTGTTGTGCATACTACTTTCGTCTCTGACAACATTGTTGAGGATGTGTCGCGGGATGAGGCTGGCGATTTATGTGTTATGCCTGCTCCTATGGAGGAGGACAACCTTTTAGGTGAAGAGGAGCTTTCCTCAACACCGGTGGAGGAAGTCCAAATCTTGGGCATGGCCACTGTCGATCCCGCTGAACCTTGCGGCATTGATGACAATGCCAACATTATTTTACTTCCCCAACCTGATGGGAGTGAGACCGGGATCACTCCCCCGATTGATGTTTATTTTTGTCCTTCTTCTCTTTTATTTCTTGACCCCCCTTCTTCACCCGAGACTGTGCAGGTTGAATCTTCACAGGTACTTCAGGAGGACTTGGAGATTTATGCTCAAGTCAATGATGAGTGTGTCCTTTTATGCGAGGAGGTTGATCCCTCCTCCATTAAGGAAGCCTCATTCGTTGCCTTCCCCTCCTGCGGACCTGCTGTGGATGATACCTTGCTGGGCAAGGATAGTTTTGGTGAGATGAGTGAGGACCAGGCCTCCTCCTCTTCTTACTTTCTTTTCCCTCTACCTGTGAGGAACAGGTATTTATATTCGGGTAGAGGCGTGACTGTTCTTTCTCCGTATAGGTACCCGCTACCGAAACGGATAATGGAGCAGTTACCTGTGCATTTTCTTTTTCATAGGCCCATTAGCTAGATATTATAAAGTTTTGAATAAGTCGTGCTGGGATGACAATAACCCCAGTAGTTATCTTACCTTTTTCTTGCATTTTCATTTCTTTTCTAATTTTATTTAGTTAATTGCACTTTATTTCAGCGTTTCTATTTTCCTTTGTTTTTGCGGAGCTGACCCCTGTAGGTATTCTTCTGGTTGGGTGCTGCAGCTTGTTCTAGAGTTAATCGCCAATCTTCTGGTATGCTCACTTGCTGAGCATTGGGTACTCTCTTCCCCTAGCCCTATTTTGATTTTCCTGTCATATATTATGCGGATTGTTTAGTTTAAGTCTGGAGGAGAGTAGTTTTGTTTACCCGCTCACGTGCACTATTGCACTGCATACTAGAAGATTTCATTTAAATTGTTGTTCATTTTCATTGCACACCACAACACCCACTTGAGCGCGTACTCATCTGTTTGCTTGCTCTGTTGTGAATTTAATTCTTCTGCTTATTTGGGAAAGTCTAAGCGATGGCTTAGGACTATGTAGCAGAGTAAAATGTTGACTCCAGTAGTGCTCCTAGTCAAGTGCTCGGTTGCATAGAAATTTGTGTAGATTAGACTTCTCTTTATACTTATGGTTTTATATTTTTCTATTAGTGTAAATGTTGTTTACTCTACTCAAACGGTGAATCCGGTGGAATCAAACGGTAGCATAGGGATGTGTGTAAACGATCGCTAGACTCGTATTGCTTGAGTCGGGAGAAAGGAGAATCTTTCTCGGTGGCTAGAACTTGCCCCAAGCGATTCTTGAAGCATTGCCATAGGATAGTTCTAGTGCGTGAGAATGACGTAGGCCATTATTTTGGCCTGGTTGAGCTTTTTATTTCATGCCTATCATCTACCCTTGCTAGCCCCGTTGTGCCTACCCCTTCCTCTTGATTCAGCCCCACTTTTATCTCACCAAAAGCTTAAAAGCCTACCCTAGTCGCACACCCAAATCTGATCTTTAATTATAGTTATATTTACATTTTGGGGGGTGTCGATGTGGTAATTTTTATAGTGGAAATTGTGGGTGTATTCATTGATATTTTTGCTGAAAAAAGAAAAGAAAGAAAAAGAAGAATGAAGTAGAGAAAAAAAAAAAGAAAAAAAAAGGGATTGTTATGAAAAAAAAAAGTTGAATTGAAAATTTTGAAATTTTGGTATTGGGAGCGGGCGGTGCACACACCTAAGTTGCAAAAGTCCAAGTCTGGGGGTGTGGTGCATTTGTTTACTATCGTCGTGCGGGTAGCTCTATCTTATGCTCATGTTGGGTTAGGTGTGCTTAGCCTCCATGTTTATCTTTGTTTACCTCACCGTAACCCAAGCCCCATCTCTAACCTAAAGTCCTACCGACTCACGCTATGGACCAATCTAGTGTCGTGGAGAGAATGTGACCGGGTGAGCCTATGGTCACCGACACCGATGGATTTCGGTGGAGTTTGTCCGGCACCCCAATCTTGAGCAATGCTCATCTCAGCGCTTAGTTTACTTTCTCCGTATGCATGACCGAATGATTCACCGTAGTTCACCATTTTGAGTGGTTGTAATATGCTTTTACTCTTTTAGAAATATATAAACTGTTTGTGTATAATGAGAAATCTTCTCTACTATTTTTCTTATGCACGTGAGCATGCGACTTCGCATGGTACTCTGTATTGTAATTTTAAGCCATCTACTTTTCTTTCCTCGTTCGCATAGAATTTGTTTGCTCGGGACGCACAAACAGGTAAGTCTGGGGGTGTGATGAGTCCCAATTATATACACATTTATGGACTCATCTGGGCCGATTTTCTAGTCTATGCACTTCACTTTAGACATGTTTTCACTCATATTTGATACTCAATGCTAAGTGCACCTCTAGGCCCGTTTTGGTGTTATTTCTTGTTTATCTTCATTTTTAGTTTTCATGCATGGTTAAGTGTCATTTTCAGTGGTTTGATTAGTGTTGTATGCTGGAGCAGGTGTCGTGCAGGTGTTTCCGGTACAATTCTGTACAGGAACCCAGCGCACGATCACTGGCTCTGTTGTGCACGACCACTAGTCGTGCGCCACTGATCGTGTGCACTTACCCCCTGAAATCTGAGTTCTGTCTTCCTTATCGCACGACCACTTACGATAGCGCGCACGACCACGGGTCGTGCGCCACTGGTCGTGCGCCACTGGTCGTGCGCCACTGGTCGTGCGAACATTGTATTTTATAATTTTCTTACCTTTCAGGCTCCGTCCAGGCAGTCGCACGATCACAGGATGATAGTGCGTACGACCACTGGTCGTGCGCCAACGATCGTGCGCACTGTTTATTCCAGCGTCTATAAAATGCCCTGCTCGCGATTTAGGTCGGATCCCCCGCATTTCTTCCGCCCGAGACCGCCGTTTTCTCGCTCCAGAGCTCCGACTTCGCCCCTCCATCGCCGCCCACCATCTGGAGGTGCTCCGGGCTTGTTCCTCACGCCAACCTTGAGCCGGAGTTTCCTCTCGGCCTCCTCCTTCATCCTAGTGCTCTAAGGGAAGACCTAGCCGCCATCACCATCAAGCAAGAGGAAGTTTGCAACCTCTACCGGATCGTGACACGAAGAAGATGGGCTCATTGGAGAGTAGTGACAGCTCTCTCTACCCCGGACGTAGTTGCGGATCGAGCTTGGACGCGGATTGACAACCCGGCGATTCCAACCGTGAATCTACAACGAGACTTCGGATTCGGTCGATTTCTTGCCTTATTCTTCTCTTATTGATGTGTGTATGTAGTTAGATCTATGTATTAAGATGAAGTTGCACTTAAACTAGTTTGTATTTCTATATATTTCATGTCTATGTGAAATGTTTGTTGTTTGAGTTGCCTAGCAATTGCTAGTGGCGTGCTTGTTGAAGAGGTGCTCACGACCCTCACTCCGTTAGCCTACTCGCCCATCCGCCTACCGAAGCGTGGCATAGCGGCCCGTGTATTCCATCCCGCCTAACGAAGCAGCGCGCTCAAGGCCTGCATAGTTCGATCTGTTTGCCTACTCGTCCATCCGCCCTTACGAAGTAGCGCGTTCAAGGCCTACGTAGTCTTCCATCCCGCCGAGCGAAGCTTTGCATAGCGGCATTGCATAGGAGTAGTCATAGCATTTTCTCTTTATTTTCCACAATCCAAAACCCCCGTTTCCGCATCCATCCACTCGAAAGGACTTCAATCTCAAGTCCTTCCTCGATAATAAACTCCACCTTACTGTGTTCCTTTGAGATCGATACTTGGGGATTCATTCCCATTTTATATTACTTGAACGATCGGTACACTGTCGTTTCGTGTCGCAGTCAAGCTACCGCCTATAGCGGTGTGTGAGATTAGCGCATCACCTACTTCGCGGGCTCGCAGGTCAAGGTTGTCGAGACCATCAACAAGAGCCACTACTGGGCTCAGAAGTTCCTTTTCATCAAAGGAAACTTCGACAACGTTCCCTTCTCGCTGATCCAGCATGACGAGAGCACCTACCGCCCCCCGACACTCGGCGGCCATGATTCTGCCCTGTTCCAGTTCTTCAACAAGAAGAACTTCGAGGTGGTCCATCTCCGTCGAAACCTCAACTCGTTACTCCCGGTGCTCCCTGGGGAGGGTATGTATCGCGCTCGTTCATCTATCTCTTCTTGAGGCTTTCGCTGACTATCTCTAATTATTAAACCTTTACAGGTGAGCGAGACCTCCCTGTGCATCCTCCTTATGCGAGCAACATGTCAATTCTTGCGGGCCTTGCTCTCGAGACCATGGGAGCGGATGCCTGCCATGAGAATCCCTACCCTACTGATCCGCTTACAGGAAGAGGGTGGAGTCCTCTGGCCGCAAGGATTGATGCAGGGGTATTTCCTAATAGAGATCTACACGGACTACACTCCAACTCGCCTCGATCACACGATGAACTACCGCACATACACAAGCATTCTATCGCTCACATACGTTGCCATTCGCATCACAATATCAAACTAAAAAGAAGAACGATCGACTCTAAAACAGCGGTCAAAGAGAGTCGACATAGTTCCCAAATCAACACAAAGATTTCTACTCTTTTAGAGAACAAAACCAAGGCTATAGGCCAAGATCCGTTCAAGCAAACGAGACCCACACGGTCCGGACACGAAGAACGCGGGAAAGCGATCTCAAGTTCAGAAAAAATACCAACGATCGATATTCAAAATCGCGGAGAACACGATGGTTCTTCCTCCACAAACTAAAGAAAAGAAGCTCTTGAAGGTTTTAGAGATTACCCAACCCAGAAAATGAAAACACTCTTGTAACTGTGGGAGAATCACTCTCTCCACGTTTTCCACCGGCGTCGCACCGTATAGATCCTTCGGAGTCACACCGAGGGGCTGCCTTCCTTCCTCCTTGGAGTCGCACCAAGAAACCACGCCGGAAACACCCAAGAAGGGGGGTGGCCGAAATGGAGAAGAGAGGGGAGACAAGGGGGGGGGGGGGGGGCGGCGGCTTGGAGCAAGCTTGGCTGAAAATCCTCCTTAGGGGGGGAGCTTTTAGGGTTCAAATTCTATTCTCTTCATTTCTAATAAAGGCTCCTTTAAATAGGAGTTACAAACACCATCCAACCATCCAAAATTGAGATGAAATCTCATCAACCCGGATGGTTAAATGCACACCACATAAGATGTCTATTAGCACACCCAAAATAATAAACATGCTGGAATTAAAATATTACAATTTTAAAATGGCGGAAATAATTATAAAACTAAAGCAAGGTAATAAAAGGCTTTAAGCATCCTTTGCGTGGTGCGGGCGGAGGTTATAATGTTGACTTCCGGGGCGCCGAAAGTCCTTGTGTTGTAACATCTCCAAGTCATCCATATATGGGGGAAGTGGTGCGGCATCAATCCTCCCCCCCCCCTCAACTTCACGTATCACCGATGCGTGGTCCAAGAGGAAACGGTGGAGAAGAGCGGCATCTAGTCGTTGAAGCTCCGACTCAAGCACACAAGAGTCATCGGAAGGTGGACGATCCCGCCATCGAATGAGGAAGCGGCGAGTATCACCATCAGTAGTAGTAACGGGCTCCATGTCCAATATCCTGTCAGGGTTAGAAAAGGTTTTGGGAAACCTTGGAAACATGTCAGCATTAGGAATAAGATGTGACTCACCATCCGGCGGTATACCTGTGGAAAGCATGGAAGAGAGATCATCCGTCCTACCACTCCCCAACCCATTAGAATCATTTGTGGAAGGAGAAGACGACATAGAAGACAACTCTTGTGGAGGCGGAACAAACATCGTCAAATCCGAAACGTTGAAAATGGGTGAGACACCCCAATCAGAAGGCAAATCCAAAACAAAAGCATTCTCTCCTACTTTCTTCAAAATCTGGAACGGGCCGGCTCGCCTCGGTGCTAATTTCTTAACGGTGCCAGATGGCATTCGTTCGGGAACTAAGCGGACTAAAACTTGGTCGCCGACTTTAAAGTTTGACGCTCTCCTATTTTGGTTTGCATGTGTTTGATAGGCGTCATATTGAGAGGTCAAGGTCGCCCGAATATGTGCATGTAGATCATGAATGTGTTGGGCAAAAGATTGTGCAAATTGACTGGCCTTATACGACGGTGGTAGTGGGACCAAGTCAAGGGGCACTGGAGCATTATACCCGTGAACAACCTCGTTGGGAGACATACCCGTGGATCGGTTCTTGGAATTATTATAAGCCAACTGAGCGTGGGGGAGAAGTAAGTCCCATGTGCCTTTATGGTCACCCACAAGGCACCTAAGAAGATTTCCCAAGCTTCTATTGACCACCTCTGTTTGCCCATCCGTTTGTGGGTGGTAGGCGGCAGAGAATAGCAATTTAGTGCCCATTAGAATCCATAACGTCTTCCAAAAATAACTTGTAAATTTCACGTCCCTATCCGACACAATAGTATTAGGCACCCCACGATGGCTAACGACATTTTGAAAATACAGTTTGGCAATATGAGATGCATCGTTGGTCTTGCTACAAGGGATAAAATATGCCATCTTGGAGAACCTATCTACAACAACGAATATAGAGTCGTGTCGGTGAAACGTGGGGGGAAGGACTAGAACAAAATCCATGCTCACGTCTTTCCAAGGTTTAGATGGAATAGGTAATGGTGTATACAAGCCAACATTGGTCTTAGAACCTTTGGAGACTTGACACGTTCGGCAACTGCTCACTACACGTCCGACCATGACCTTAAGTTTTGGCCAATAAAATTTCTCTTCCACGAGCACAATAGTCTTGTCACGCCTGAAGTGACCACTCAACCCGCCACTATGCAACTCCCAAATAATGTGTAGTCGTAGGGAAGATTGCGGAATGCATAGTTTCCCGTGCCGAAAGAGGTAACCGTCTCTAATAGTGAAGGCCGAGATAGTGGTGGGGGAGTTGTCCTGAGCGGATAGGTACAATTCCTGGAAATCCGGGCACGTGGCGTACTCATCCTTAATGCGCTCGAACCCAATAACATGCACTTTCATGGTAGACAGAAAGAGGGTGAGGCGGCTAAGCGCATCGGCGACTCGATTCTCCGAACCCTTTAGGTGCTTAATGTTAAACGTGTATTCTTGAAGGAATGCAACCCACTTCGCGTGTCGTGGGCTGATCTTATGACTACCGTTTATGAATCTCAAAGCATCATGGTCAGAAAGGAGCACAAATTCCTTGGACATAAGATAGTGTCTCCAATGATGCAAACACCTCACAATCGCATAGAACTCTCGGTCGTAGTTAGAATAATTGAGCTTTGCGCCTGCCAACTTCTCACTAAAATAACTGATAGGGTGGCCCTCTTGACTTAGGACTCCTCCTATCCCTATCCCAAACGCATCACAAGTAACCTCAAAGACCTTGGTGAAGTTAGGGAGACGTAACACCGGTGCTTCGGTCATGAGTTGTTTGATCCTACGGAAGGCAAAAGTAGCAGACTTCGACCACGCAAACTCTCCCTTTTTCATACAATCGGTAATAGGTGCCATGATGCTACTAAAATCTCGTATAAAACGACGATAAAATGTAGCTAGCCCATGGAAACTGTGCACCTCTCGAATACTAGTCGGCTCTGGCCAATCCTTAATCACCTGGACCTTCCCGGGGTCTACTCGTATACCTTCGGACCCAACAATATAACCTAAGAATTCTACCTCAGGGACTCAAAAAGTGCACTTCTTAAGGTTCAGATAAAGAGTTTCCTTCCGAAGGGTGGAAAGAACTATACGCAGGTGTGAGATGTGATCGGTGGGGGTGGTACTATAGATAAGGATGTCGTCAAAGTAGACAACCACGAACTTCCCCATATAAGGCTGGAAGACATGAGTCATCATCCTGGAGAACGTGCTTAGGGCGTTGGATAACCCAAAAGGCATCACAAGACACTCATACAGTCCATCCTTGGACTTAAACGCTGTCTTCCACTCGTCTCCCTCACGGATCCTGATCTGGTGGTAACCACTCCGCAAATCTAGCTTGGAAAAGATTGTGGCACCCGCTAGGACATCGAGGAGATCATCTAACCGTGGGATTGGAAATCTATACTTGATGGTGATTTTGTTGATAGCACGGCTATCAACACACATCCTCCACGAACCATCCTTCTTGGGGGCAAGAAGGGCTGGAACAGCGCATGGGCTCAAACTAGTCCGAATGAAACCCTTCTTCAGCAAGTCCTCAATCTGGACTTGTAACTCCTTGTGGGCATCGGGAGGGAGTCTATAGTGGGGCTGATTGGGTAGGGATGACCCAGGGATAAGATCAATAGCATGTTGTATATCCCTAAGTGGGGGTAACGTCGACGGAAGCTCGTCGGGGTAAACATCCCTATACTCATCTAGCAAGGCCCGCAACTCTCTAGGCAACCCATCTAACGTGCTCGAATCAGTCTTCGTACTCATAAGAACTAACGCATACATCACTCCATCTAAGAATGGGTCCCTCACAAACTCCGTCCTGCCTACTAGACTCAACGTCTTCCTCTCGACCGGAACAATGGTGTCCTTAGGTAACGCAACTGGTTCCTTCGGAACGGTCGGGCTCAAAGTAATGGTCTTACCCTTAAATTTAAACTCATAGGAGTTGGCCCTGCCATAATGTGTTACATCACGGTCATAGAGCCAAGGGCGGCCTAATAACACGTGGCAAGCATCCATCGGTAACACATCACACCATATCTCATCCGTGTATGACTTAATCGAGAGGGGAACTAGGCATCACTTGGTAACTAGTACAGTGATCTTGTTAATCCAAGCTACTTGATACGGGGTCGGGTGTAGCTCCGCGGTCAAGGCCATACGTGTGACGGCGTTCTCAGAAATGACATTTGCACAACTTCCACTATCGATAATCAGCTTACATAACTTCTCACCACTCCAAAAAATCAGGGAAAATATGTTCGTCCTCTTCCAATCATCTAAAGGACGAGGGGCGGTCAAGATACATCGCATCACTCCTAGGTAGCATTCGTCCTCCAAATCACTCGAGACTCCCTCAGGGTCATCCTCCTCAGCAGCCTCATAAATCAGATCGGCGGGGTCGGTCTCCGCATCCAACAGGGCTATGGCTCGGGTTTTTTAGGACACTCAAAGGCGTAGTGACCCTGAACCCCGCAAGCATAACATGTGGTGTTAGCCTTGCTAACCTTTCCTATGGGGATACGCTCACTCGTGGGATTCCTAGAGTTCCTCGCAGTAATCACTACCGATCTAGACTCGGCGGTCTTAGGTTTTCCTTTATCGTGGGTGGTAGATGAAGATGCCCCAAATGTGGTCAAACTCTTCGTACGGGAGTAACGAGAGTGGGCCTTAGAAGCCAGATGCTTTTCAATGTCAAGAGCGGCATTGAATGTCGTATTCAGGTCTGTGTGACCATATCTCAAAAGCTTCCTCTGAATGTCAGGGTGGAGCCCCTTACGAAACCGAGATAGCGTAACCTCGGGGATCTCTCGAAGATCACAACGCACCATACGGTCTTTCAGCTCGCCCATATACTCGGCCACCGAGTTTGAGCCTTGCCGAAGGGTGGCTAGCTCATCGAACATTTGGGTTCGGTGGTAGGCGGGGACGTATTGGTCAGTGAGTATGTTCTTCATCACCGGCCATCCAATGAGTGGGGCTCCCTTCCCGGCTCCTAGCCTACGCTCTTCATTCAGCCAATACGTTTTCGCTCGACCCGTTAGCTTCATCCTGGCAACCTGGACCTTTTGGGGATCCGTAAGATGGTGCCATTCGAAATAACATTCAATATCCACTACCCAGGTAAGGAAAATCTGGGGGTCTCCCAAACCATCGTAAGTGGGGGCGTCGATCTTAATGGCTCTAGTGATATCCGTGCCACGATCTAGACGACGTCCACGAGGAGGGGCTCGAGGATATCCTTCATCCGAATCCGAATCATGAACCCGTTGTTGCTGATTGGGCAGCTCATCATTAGCCGGTGGGGGTGGTGCTCCCCTTTGATTCAGAAGAATCTGGGCCAACATGGTCCTAATCTCCGTCATCTCACCACGTAGCTCTTCTAGAGCCTCCGTGTTAGGATCTACTTGATCGTTCGCTTCCATCCTAGAGGTGGACGGTAACTCTACGGCATATTCCGTGCCTAGTCTTGTGCGCATGCAAATTTGAACAACTAGAAAAAAAAATGAATTATTTTTGACGGACCTAACGAGATCTAAACGAAATTTTTTTTGTTTTTTTTGTTTCAAAGTTGCTGGAAATAAACTCAAGAAGCTACAAAATTTTTTTTTGAATTTTGACAAAATTTTAGATTTAAGACCGCTATTCGCACACCACCTAGACAGAATTACGACGGTTCCAATTTTAAGGCCAGCCTAACGAGGTCGAATCGAAAAGGTTTCAGTTTTAATGTTGCTGGAAATACTTTCAGGAAGCTACAGGAGAAATTTCAGATTTTTCTGACAAGTTTAAAAAAATTTTTTTTTTGAGGTTTTACTAAACGCAGACCAATCCGAAAATTTTCAGATTTCCCTATTGATTAGAACGACCAACAAAGATCGCAGCGAGGAGGTTTGCAACGTGGGAGTTGAAACAACCTGGCTTTGATACCAAATTGATGCAGGGGTATTTCCTAATAGAGATCTACACGGACTACACTCCAACTCGCCTCGATCACACGATGAACTACCGCACATACACAAGCATTCTATCGCTCACATACGTTGCCATTCGCATTACAATATCAAACTAAAAAGAAGAACGATCGACTCTAAAACAGCGGTCAAAGAGAGTCGACATAGTTCCCAAATCAACACAAAGATTGCTACTCTTTTAGAGAACAAAACCAAGGCTATAGGCCAAGATCCGTTCAAGCAAACGAGACCCACACGGTCCGGACACGAAGAACGCGGGAAAGCGATTTCAAGTTCAGAAAAAATACCAACTATCGATATTCAAAATCGCAGAGAACACGATGGTTCTTCCTCCACAAACTAAAGAAAAGAAGCTCTTGAAGGTTTTAGAGATTACCCAACCCAGAAAATGAAAACACTCTTGATAACTGTGGGAGAATCACTCTCTCCACGTTTTCCACCGGCGTCGCACCGTATGGATCCTTCGGAGTCACACCGAGGGGCTGCCTTCCTTCCTCCTTGGAGTCGCACCAAGAAACCACGCCGGAAACACCCAAGAAGGGGGGTGCCCGAAATGGAGAAGAGAGGGGAGACAAGGGGGGCGGCGGCTTGTAGCAAGCTTGGCCGAAAATCCTCCTTAGGGGGGGAGCTTTTAGGGTTCAAATTTTATTCTCTTCATTTCTCATAAAGGCTCCTTTAAATAGGAGTTACAAACACCATCCAACCATCCAAAATTGAGATGAAATCTCATCAACCCGGATGGTTAAATGCACACCACATAAGATGTCTATTAGCACACCCAAAATAATAAACATGCTGGAATTAAAATATTACAATTTTAAAATGGCGGAAATAATTATAAAACTAAAGCAAGGTAATAAAAGGCTTTAAGCAACCTTTGCGCGGCGCGGGCGGAGGTTATAATGTTGACTTCTGGGGCGCCGAAAATCCTTGTGTTGTAACATCTCCAAGTCATCCATATGTGGGGGAAGTGGTGCAGCATCAAGGATCCCTCTTCGCGGCCCTCGCAGAAGAAGAATCCCCTCCCATCTGGTAAGGGAAAGGGTCATGTCGAGGCCTCCTCGAGCGGGATCTCCCTGACTGGCCTTTCCATAAAAAGGGAGTCCAGCGAGCCGGTCGAAGAGGTCGCCAGGACCTCCTCCCTGCCTGTGCCGATCAACCACTGGAACTTTGGCCTCGGCCAAAGGCACAAGGATGAGGCCGGCGAGCACCTATTATTCTGGAGCCCCGAGGTCAAAAATGCCTCAATCTCCACCCTTATTCCCTCTTGGGTGGAGCAGGCGACCGTCAATGGGCAGGCGTTCTCGTTCTCCTTCGGGATTTATGGTCGCGGGGATGCCTCGGTTTTCAAGACTGAGACCGCGCGGACCCTGGCATATTAGAGCGCGTGAGCCCAGCTCCGTTCCTTGGAGCTCGCCCATATGACCGGCCGGCGATACCTTCAACTGGAGCGCCATAACAAGGAGCTCGGTTTCTCCTACAAAAACTCTGTCGCCGAGATCGCGAGCCTAAAGGAGAGGCTGCTCACCTCCGACGAGCTTCTCTCCGACCATCAGGATGGAATGGTAAGTCTTCGAGCCCTCGCCTTCTTCCTTTTCTAGCACAGCGCTTCCCTTGGCTTAACCCCTTTCTTCTTTACAGGATGTCGAGACCGCCAGGGAGCTTCGCGCTCGCGTCTGTAGCCTGAAAAAGGAGGTCATTGGGCTGAAGGCTTATAACCAGGAGTTGGTCCTCGCCGCCCTCCCCCCGTCCCCTCGCCGCTTGAAGGATGAACAACGAGCCAGGGAGGAGGAATCACGAGAAGCCTCCATCACTGCAGCCCGGTACATCTTTCGGGCTCTGCAGGGAGCCGGCCAGCTATCTGCCGAGGCGCCCGACCTGAAGATTGAGGACGTGGTCCCGGAGCTGTTTGTGCCAGCCCCGCCGCCTGTGGACAGCGAGGACGAGCAGTCCGCCGACGATCAATAAAAATTTGTATTTTTATTTTCTTTCTATTTTTTGGCTGGCGAGACTGCCGCGACATCTGTAATTGAATATAATGAAATAGAAATGAAAATTTTGTCCACTTGTTCATTGTATTCTCGCTTTCTCTGTTTGTTGTTTTTTCTCGCGTTTATATTACTATTTACGCCTTTGTAATCGTATTCGCCGTGCTCGCTCCCACCTACCACGTAGTCGCCTAGCTTCGGCACAGAACTCGTACTCGTTACTGCCTTCTCGCCTTTTTTGCCTACCTTAGGGTTGCGGTTTTCAGGATCAGCCCTTCAAGTCTCCATCTCGCGGGGAGTGAGCCTCCCCCCTTTTGACATCGGCGAGCGAGATCCCTATATGGCCTCTCGTACTATTCTTGGGGATTTGAGTGATCCTTTCTACACCCATCTTTTATGCCGACGAGTACTCGGCTTGCCCATCTGGGGCGGCTACTTTGCTGACTTCCCCTTCTATTTTCTGCAAGGACTCTATTTCGCGGGAGGCCTTCTGCCCTTAGCATGTGGCACGAGCTCCCCCTTCCCTTGCTATGCGAGGTCATCCCTTCTCGCCGAGCGAGACGACCCTTTTCTGGTAACCTTGCCAGCATCTCCGTGAGATCAACCTAACCCACCGGCTAGTGAGAGCCCGACGGCGAAATCATCCGGGGCATTCCAGCACCAAACTTACTTACTTGCCAGCCTCTCCGCGAGATCAACCTGACCCACCGGCTGGTGAGAGCCCGACAGTGGAATCATCCGGGACATTCCAGCACCAAACTTACTTACTTGCCAGCCTCTCTGTGAGATCAACCTGACCCACCGACTAGTGAGAGCCCGACAGCGAAATCATCTGGGGCATTTCAGCACCAAACTTACTTACTGAAAGGAGAGATTAGTTCTTATTATCGGTTAAAACTCTTGTTTAACTTTGCTTTCAAAATAAATGATATATATAAATATATAGATGAGTTTGCTGAGTAATAAAAACAAACAGTGGAAGTGCATAAAAATAACAGCAAATGAGAGATAAAACAAAGCACACAACAAGCAAACCACAAAATAAACAAGCATCCAGATGACACAAAGAAATATAGTAGTTCCCCTCAACTGGGTACATCTACTCTTCTACCCACTGGTAGGAATCCATTGGAGGTTGTTGATAAGGTGCCCTCACACCAAGGTGATTTTGATAAGGTGTCCACACACCAATGGGAGTTTTGATCAGGTGCCCAATTCACCTATAAGCTTTTGATCAGGTGGTTATAAACCAAGCTGCAGGTTTTTGCTAAGGTGGCCTGTCACCGGGAGTAAACTATTGAAGGGAGTTTTAACCCTTTACAAGGTGGGAAGGAGAAATAAAGAAAATAGAAAAGTTATAGTATTCTTCTCTTTTGCTGAGAAGACTTTTGATGATCCTGATGAGATGTTCAGTTGGATTTGATGATGTTGAAGAAAGCTCCCCCTGTCTGATTGAGTTTAGATGACAGCTTTGTATATGGAGCTTCTTCTCTAGATTGCAATAACACTTCTTCTTCTTCTTGCAGTTTTGATCCTGAGCAAGTAATATTGGTTTGGTGTCTCAGGATATGTATAGAAGATTTGCAAGAAAGATGTTTAGCAAAAAGAAGATATAAGTATATATAATCTGCTTCTTCTTTTTGCTCTGTTCTTCTTCTTCTTGTATTTCCTGTACAGCAATATAATAATATCTGTTCTGTATTCTCTTCTCTTCTCTAGCTATTCTATCGAGAGATAACAGCTATATATATATATCCTGATATATATTAATTGCTGTAATATATTCTCTTTGAATCCTTGCTGACCAGAAAGGAATATATTAAATATATCTTTCATTTCCCAGATCCTTGAGAAGATAACTTGTCGTCTCTGGCTTTGATGCAACGGCTACAACATTTAATATTTCTGCCAACATTTAATATTTCTGCCAACGACTATATCATTTAATGCTGCAACAGCTGTATTGTTAAATCAACAATATATATATAGCAATATATAAATAGAATAAAGAAATATTGCTTTAAATAAATCTGACAGCAAATATATAATATTTAGTCGAGCTAAATGATATAAAAATAATGCTGCAGAAATTCGTCGACCTCAGCTCGTCATTCGTCGGGCTGAGCTCGCCAAATGATATACTGAACATTTCATTCGTCGACCTTAATATTAATATTACTGTTTCTGAAAGTCTGCTGAGATTCGTCGACCGTCGTTCGTCATTTGTCGAGCGCTGTTCTGGCTGGAATCTGTCGAACACTGGCAAGAGAAATGTCGAGCGTTGGCAGGAGAATTGTCGAGCGCTGGCTGTAATTTGTCGAGCGCTGGCAACCATCTGTCGAGTGCTGTGTATAGACAAATTAATAGAGCGCTGAACTGCTGTTTTCGTCGACCGCTGAGACGCTGAGATCTGTCGAGCGTTGTTGCCTGTTCGTCGGGCGCCGTTCAACAAATGTCGAGAGTCATTCGACGAATGTTGAACTGAACCTTAATATATATATTTTTCTTATATTTTCTTTATGTTAATTTCTCTTATATTATTTAGCCTATTATATATATATATATATATTTATAGTATATTTTATATATATTATTTTCAGTTTATTAAATATATATTTATATTCTTATATATTATTTATATATATATTATTTTCTTTTGTCTCTTTTCAGCCTTTTAACTTAATAGGATATTTTAATCTAAGTTAAGATATATTATGATATGTACTTAGATGTTAAAGGTGGATCCTAACTCAAATCAAAACTAAGGTTCCAACAATCTCCCCCTATTTGAGTTGGGATCCTAATCCAAATTAACTAGGTTCTAACACTTACTTGCCAGCCTCTCCGTGAGATCAACCTGACCCACCGTCTAGTGAGAGCCCGGCAGTGGAATCATCTGGGACATTCCAGCACCAAACTTACTTACTTGCTAGCCTCTCCGTGAAATAAACCTGACCCACCGGCTAGTGAGAGCCTGACAGCGGAATCATCCGGGGCATTTGTAACACCCCAAAAATCGTAGTTCAGCGAGGTAGGCAGAGTGGTAGTGCTGCGCTCGGAGTAGGCTGAAATTGGGCTGTCGGAGCGTCGCGCACGACCACTTTCCTCTTCGCGCACGACCAATAGTCGTGCGCCAGCGATCGTGCGCTCTTGTTGAGGTAAGAGGAGTTGGCTGAACGTCCCCTGCCGGACGTCGCGCATGACCATTTTCCTCTTCACGCACGACCGCTGATCGTGCGCCTGTGATCGTGCGTTTTGTTAATACTGCTCCGTAAATAAGAGCGGAAAAGATGATCCGGCCGATCAAAAAAGTTGGAAATCGATCCAACGGCTGAGAGGTTTTGCTGAAGGGTTTTAGGGCTTTGGAGAGGGGTTATTCCCTCATAATTTCTAGGCCTTTCTCTCTCCTAAGCTTGAGAAAGAAGAAGGGGCAAGGAGGAAGAAGAAGGTGATTCCGCCATTGACGGAGCTCCAGAGCTCCGATTCGCGAGTCGTTCCCAGATCTGGAAAGTGCAGCCCGGTGCGGTTCTTTCCCTCCGATTGGAATCTCATATCTATGGCGGAGAAGAGAGCTCCAAGGGTAACGATTCTTCCTCTCGGTTATAGGATGTGTTCTTTGTCCTCTCTTTCCTTTTCTATGCTTGCATGAGGAATCCCTTTCACCAAATGGGTGAAGTGTAGGATTTCCTCTAGTTCTTCGGAACTCCGGGTCGATTGTGTCCGTCCCCGGCATATTGCATTTAGAAATCCGGTAGTCGTGCGGATTTAGGCATTCTGTGTGAAGTTTATCCATGGCCGTGAGCCCGGATCAGTGATGCTTGGATTGCGACATTGCATTTAGGTTAGGCCTAGAATGCGTGCCAGAGAATGACTCGGTGAGATCATCTATAGTATTGCGGGACTTGAGATTAGGCGTCGTGTGAAGATCCTAACGAAAGCCCCTTGCTTGGAGAGTGGTGGAATGCAAACCTTCACCACGAAATTGAAGTGAGTCGTTGTATACCTCCTTCGTTGGTTGTTCTAGTGAAGCCTAAGTCCACTTGGTTGGTTTAGGTGCGTAACTTATTGCGATTGGGAACACCCGTCAGTGTTTCCTTGCGAACGGGCCGAAGTAAAGCTACATCCGCATCGTGTTGTTAACGCGATGATTTGAGCAACGGGCACAAGCTTGTACCGAACCCGCACCATGCGGATCGTCGAGAGGGGGAAACCTCGGGACGCCGTGTGATCATGGGATAGACCTGTTCGGGAGGGCTTCCTCCAATAGGTAAATGCTCAAGCGTTCACTAAGCTCTTTAGCTTAGCTGGTTACGTGTGGTCGTGAGAACCCACGGTCATGGTTTTGGATTGATGTTATGATTAGCCTCATGCGTTTGCTTAGGCGGTTGTGGGGAACCTTTGGGTGAACCCAACCAACATCATGTGCATTCCTAGGATCAACTTTATTTGTTGCTACACCTAGAAGATTGATTGTGCTTGAAACCTCACCTTGTGTAGTTAGCACCTTCCTTATATTACTACCGGTTGCTAGTACGGCTTGTTTGCAGGGAAGAAGCTCCGCCACCCCGAGAAAGGTGTGGGGTCATTATAATTTGGTCAGCTTTGCTGACCGTTGCTATATTTGACCCCTCTTGGTAGAATGTTCTTATGCAGGTGCAGGTGAGCCAAGCGGGAAATAGCAGGCAGGGGCCCTCTTTGCTGCGTTGGCCCTCGAAGGCCGGCCTCGTTTCTGCTTTTCATGTTTTGCCGGTCTGCGCGACGATGTATGTTTAGAGAGTTTTGTACATTTTGGTATGTAAGGCCTTAAGGACGTAACTCTACACTTTATTGTTTCATTCCTGTGATAGTGAACTATTCTAAAAGAAATGTTAAATCCTTATGCTTCCACTTATGTTAGTACTCTGGTGTAGTTCTCTTCTGTATATCTCCTTTTAACGCCTAGCTAGTGTGGTTAGTATAGCGTGGGATCCCAGCCGGACCTACTGTTATATTATTTGTACTAGAAGGGTGTTACAATTTGGTATCAGACTTAGGGCGTCGATCCGTAGTTTAGCGAATTCGGGACGAATTCCTTTTAAGGGGTGGTGTGCACGGGATGTGCATTCACCTAAAACGACAAAAACTAATAAGAATGTCCACTTAGGAATGGAAAAACATACTTGTTTGCGGAACCTGAGCGTTCCATGATTATTGTTTGCTATGTTTTCGATCACTAAATTGTGTATTGCACGATTATAGGTGACTAGGAGTTCTGCGGGGCAGTCTCGAACCCGTAACACCGCTGAAAGTAGTGCGTCGGCATAGGTGCCAGCGACCACTCCTCCTGCTGAGATGATCAGGTTAATCGCAGAAGCTGTCTTCGCGATGATCAATGCTCTACCGCAAAGGCTTGCACAACCTGCTACGCCGATTACAGATGCGTCCCTGGTGATCGAACCTTTAATGGAACCTGCGGTGGAACTGAGGATGGAGACCCCTGTGCCAGTGGCTGCAGTGGAACCTGCGGTGGTGCCAAGGGTGGAGCGTCGTGTAGAGTGTGTAGCTGTTGAGCGAGCGCGTGATCAACAACTGCAGTACTTTCTAAGCTTCCACCCTCCAACTTTCTCGGGGACCGGATCCCAAACGGAGGCGGAGGACTGGCTGTCAACGGTTAGAAAAACTCTAAAGGCGACAGCAACAGAAGAAGCTATGATGGTCACTTTAGCCACCTTCCTCCTTAACGGAGAGGCAGAGCTTTGGTGGGCCGAGTAGGAAGTGCATAGGTTTGGAGGCAAGGAGATTACCGAGATCACATTAGCGGAGTTCTTAAAGTCGTTTCTTCAGAGATATATTCCTTCTGCCCAACGCATTGCGTTGCAGAACCAATTTTTGAAGTTAACTCAAGGCGATCGCTCGGCGGACGAGTACCTGCATGAGTTCACTAAACTGGGCCGCTATGCTGGGCCTACGATGGAAGATGAGGAGACAAAGACGAACAAGTTCTATGAAGGTCTTCGGGATGAGTTGAGGCTGCTCCTTGCAGGCCCAATGACGTTTGGCTTCCATGTGATGGTGCAAAGCGCCAGATCTCTGGAGTTGGACATTAAGAGAGTGCAAGCAAAGGGCGTGGCAAAGAAACCTGAATTTCATGCGCCGACCTCTCAATCATAATCTGAGTTCAGAAGGAACAAAAGGAAGTTCAAGTCTGCGGAACCAACTCGCTCAAATGTGTCGGGAGCTACGACTGCACGTGGTCCAATTACATGTTTCACTTGCGGAAAGGTGGGACACAAAGCAAGCGTGTGTCACAGTGGTCCCCCGAGGCCAGAGAACCGAGCGATGGACTATGCTCGTGCTGCGGGTCATGCGGAAAAGGGCAAAGCTGCGGAGTCTGCTGCTTACCAGCACATTCCGACCCAGCCGAGAGTTTACTCGCTTGGCCAGCAAGAAGCCATACGACAAACTAATGTCGTCACAGGTATAAATTAAATGTTAGCTTTTACATAGCTATGTGTGATTGATACCGTTGTGCGACCTTATGTTTTATTTGTGTGCAATTAGGCTTCGTCCTAATTTTCAACTATCCAGCGAGAGCTCTACTTGATACGGGAGCATCACACTCTTTTCTGTCTACGGGCTTCGTGGTCCGAATCGGAGTGCCGTCAACCTTAGCAAAAGATAGATTGGAAGTAGTGCTACCTAACGGGTCTCGCATGAGTGCGGATAGGAGGAGCCGTGTGAAGGTGCGGATTGGAAATCAGGATTTTGACTTGGAAGCATCGTTATTACCGTTAGCTGAATTTGATGTGATCTTCGGCATGGACTGGCTCTCAGAGCAGCGAGCATGCATAGATTGCAATTCAAAGGAGATCACTCTGGGAAAGAACACCGATGACGAAACCACGTTCGCAAGTATGCGAGGAGCGAGCAAGACACTGATGTCTGCTCTCCATGTGGTTAAGGCGGTGAGAAAGGGCGCGGAATTGTTCTTCACTCTGTTGGAGGCTTCGGAGCCAAAGCCCAGGTTATGCGATGTCCCAGTTGTAGCGGAGTACGCTGACGTGTTTCCTAACGAACTCCCTGGGGCTCCGCCTCAGCGGGAGATTGATTTTTGTATTGAGCTGGTGCCAGGTGCCAAACCTGTGGCCCGCTCACCGTACCGGATAGCGCCAAAGGAATTGGCAGAGCTGAAGGTTCAATTGCAAGAGCTGGTAGAGCAAGGCTACGTACGTCCAAGTTCATCGCCTTGGAGTGCACCGGTCCTCTTTGTAAAAAAGAAGGACGGGAGCTTGCGTCTATGTATCAACTATCGAGAGCTGAATAAGTTGACCGAGAAGAACCGATACCGGATTCCAAGAATCGACGATTTATTCGACCAACTGGTTGGGTCGACGGTATACTCTAAGCTAGACTTAAGGTCCGGCCATTACCAACTGCGTATAAGGGAATGTGACATTCCAAAGATAGCGTTCAGTACCCGCTTTGGGCACTATGAGTTCACCGTTATGCCGTTCGGTCTATCTAATACACCGTCGGTATTCATGGACTTAATGAATAGAACGTTCCGAGAGTATTTGGATCAATTTGTGATCGTCTTCATCGACGACATTTTGGTATACTCTCAGTCGGAGGAGCATGCAAAGCATCTGCACGCAGTTTTGAGCACCCTGAGGAGGAGTCAATTATATGCCAAGTTCTCCAAGTGCAAGTTTTGGCTATCGTCAGTAGCATTCCTGGGTCATGTTGTTAGTGGGGATGGAATTACGGTTGATCCGTCGAAGATAGAAGCGATCCGAGCGTGGCCTGTGTTGAAAAACGTAGCGGAAGTCCGAAGTTTCTTAGGACTTGCCGGCTATTATAGGCGCTTTGTGGAGAACTTCGCGAGGGTCGCACTCCCTCTCACTAAATTGACTAGGAAAGATCACAAGTTCGACTGGTCGCCCGAGTGTGCTCGAGCTTTTGAAGAACTGAAGAGGCGTCTGACCACGGCGCCCATTCTATGCTCGCCATGTGGTACGGAAGGCTACGAAATTTATAGTGACGCCTCGGGGAGTGGTTTGGGTTGCGTCCTAGTGCAGTTCGGAAAGGTAATTGCCTATGGCTCCCGACAACTGAAGGTTCATGAATGGAACTACCCGGTCCATGATTTGGAGCTAGCGGCCGTGGTTTTCGCCCTCAAGCTTTCGAGGCATTAATTGTATGGCGTGAAGATCGATATCTTTACTGACCACAAGAGCCGCAAGTACCTGCTGGATCAAAGGGAGTTGAATATGCGTCAGAGGAGGTGGATGGAATTCCTTGGGGACTACACCTTCGACATCAAATATACTCCTGGTAAGGAAAATGTAGTTGCGGACGCGTTGAGTCGTCGGTCTCCTGCTCAAGCAAATTGGATTTTGATGCACGATGAGCGTCTAATCCGCGAGCTAGAAGAAATGGAGATCATTTGTGTAGATAGAAGAGCGTCTCCTTCAGCATGTTTGAACTGGATGGAGGTTCAATACGACCTTGCCGGCCGAGTTCGACAAGCATTGGAGCTGGATGAGAGCATGAAACGCTATAAAGCTGAGACCGTCGATGGGTCAAATGTTGATTTCTCTTTCGAAGATGGCCTTAAGTGGAAGAATGGCAGATTGTGCGTCCCAAATATTGGCACTCAACGGACGGAGTTGATGTACGAGGCTCATCATACCAAGTACTCGATCCACCCTGGGAGCACGAAAATGTACATGGATATGAAGAAACTCTTCTGGTGGCCGGGTATGAAGAAAGACATTGCCCTCTACGTGGCCAAGTGTCATACTTGCGCGTTGGTGAAGGCGGAATGTCAACGTCCTGGTAGGTTTCTGAAGTCCTTGCCGATTCCGGAATGGAAGTTCGATGATATTTCGATGGATTTCGTGCACGGATTGCCGAGATCGCAACATGGAAACGATGTCATCTGGGTGATCGTGGACCGATTGACGAAGGTATCACACTTTATTCTGAAAAGGAAGGATGATTCTGTGGAGAAGCTGGCAAAGTTGTACGTCGATAACATCGTACGGTTGCACGGGATTCCCCGTAGCATCGTCAGTGATCGCGATGGGCGGTTCACATCAAATGATTGGAGGCTGATTCATCAATTATTGGGTACCAAGCTGAAGTTTAGCACGACCTTCCACCCACAAGCAGATGGACAGACCGAAAGGACCAATAGGACGATGGAGGACATGCTGAGGATGTGCGCCCTGGACTTCGGAAAGAGATGAGAGGACCATCTCTATATGATTGAGTGTGCTTACAACAACAGCTACCAAGCAAGTATAAAGATGGCCCCTTTCGAGGCTCTTTATGGTAGGAAGTGTCGCACACCATTATCTTGGGCTGAAACGGGCGACACTAAGTTGTTAAAACGCAAGGACGTGGACGAAGCCAATACATCAATCCGGGCAATACGAGAGCGGTTGCTCATTGCCCAGGATCAAAAGGCAAAATACTACAATGCAAATCACCGGAATGTCGAGTTCGTCATTGGCGACTAGGTTTATCTCAAGATCAAACCATTCAAAGGAGTATCGATAATCCGACGCTTGAAAAAGCTAAGTTCGAGGTACTTAGGACCGTTCGAGATCTTGGAGCGCATTGGTGAAGCTGCCTACCGACTTGCTCTATCTTTGGAGCTGAGCGGGTTGCATGATGTATTCCACATCTTTGTGTTGCGGAAGGCTGTAAAGGAGCCAAATCTTGTTGCTGCGGTCAGCGAAGTGTCGGTAGATGGTGGGCTAGCGACGAAAGTCAAACCCATTTGCATTGAAGACACTGAAGTGAAGCAGTTGTGGAACAAGTCCATTCGGATGGTGAAAATCCGTTGGAATAATTGCGGGCGAGAGGAACTCTCTTGGGAAAGAGAGCAGTCGATGCTTGCGGAGTACCCCAAGCTATTTCTCTCAGGTAATTATAACTGTAATTTCTGCTAATACTATTTTTGAAATTTCGGGACGAAATTATTTTAAGGGAGGTGGAGTTGTAACACCCCAAAAATCGTAGTTCAGCGAGGTAGACGGAGTGGTAGTGCTGTGCTCGGAGTAGGCTGAAATTGGGCTGTCGGAGCGTCGCGCACGACCACTTTCCTCTTCGCACACGACCAATAGTCGTGCGCCAGCGATCGTGCGCTCTTGTTGAGGTAAGAGGAGTTGGCTTAACGTCCCCTACCGGACGTCGCGCACGACCATTTTCCTCTTCATGCACGACCGCTGATCGTGCACCTGTGATTGTGCGTTTTGTTAATTCTGCTCCGTAAATAAGAGCGGAAAAGACGATCCGGCCGATCAAAAAAGTTGGAAATCGATCAAACGGCTGAGAGGTTTTGTTGGAGGGTTTTAGGGCTTTGGAGAGGGGTTATTCCCTCATAATTTGTAGGCCTTTCTCTCTCCTAAGCTTGAAAAAGAAGAAGGAGCAAGGAGGAAGAAGAAGGTGATTCTGCCATTGACGGAGCTCTGGAGCTCCGATTCGCGAGTCGTTCCCTGATCTGGAAAGTGCAGCCCGGTGCGATTGTTTCCCTCCGATTGGAATCTCAAATCTATGGCGGAGAAGAGAGCTCCAAGGGTAACGATTCTGCCTCCCGGTTATAGGACGTGTTCTTTGTCCTCTCTTTCCTTTTCTATGCTTGCATGAGGACTCCCTTTCACCAAATGGGTGAAGTGTAGGATTTCCTCTAGTTCTTCGGAACTCCGGGTCGATTGTGTCTGTCCCCGACATATTGCATTTAGAAATCCGGTAGTCGTGCGGATTTAGGCATTGTGTGTGAAGACTATTCGTGGCCGTGAGCCCGGATCGGTGATGCTTGGATTGCGATGTTGCATTTAGGTTAAGCCTAGAATGTGTGCTAGAGAATGACTCGGTGAGATCATCTATAGTATTGCGGGACTTGAGATTAGGCGTCGTGTGAAGATCCTAACGAAAGCCCCTTGCTTGGAGAGTGGTGGAATGCAAACCTTCACCACGAAATTGAAGTGAGTCGTTGTATACCTACTTCGTTGGTTGTTCTAGTGAAGCCTAAGTCCACTTGGTTGGTTTACGTGCGTAACTTATTGCGATTGGGAACACCCATCAGTGTTTCCTTGTGAATGGGCCGAAGTAAAGCTACACCCACATCGTGTTGTTAACGCGATGATTTGAGCAACGGGCACAAGCTTGTACCGAACCCGCACCATGCGGATCGGCGAGAGGGGAAACCTCGGGACGCCGTGTGATCATGGGTTAGACCTGTTTGGGAGGACTTCCTCCAATAGGTAAATGCTCAAGCGTTCACTAAGCTCCTTAGCTTAGCTGGTTACATGTGGTCGTGAGAACCCACGGTCATGGTTTTGGATTGATGTTATGATTAGCCTCATGCGTTTGCTTAGGCAGTTGTGGGCAACCTTTGGGTGAACCCAACCAACATCATGTGCATTCCTAGGATCAACTTTATTTGTTGCTACACCTAGAAGATTGATTGTGCTTGAAACCTCACCTTGTGTAGTTAGCACCTTCCTTATATTACGACTTGTTGCTAGTACGGCTTGTTTGTAGGAAAGAAGCTCCGCCACCCCGAGAAAGGGGTGGGGTCGTTATAATTTGGTCAACTTTGCTGACCGTTGCTTTATTTGCCACCTCTTGGTGGAATGTTCTTATGCAGGTGCAGGTGAGCCAAGCGGGAAATAGCGGGCGGTGGCCCTCTTTGCTGCGTTAGCCCTCGAAGGCCAGCCTCTTTTCTGCTTTTCATGTTTTGCCGGCCTGCGCGCCGATGTATGTTTAGAGAGTTTTGTACATTTTGGAATGTAAGGCCTTAAGGCTCTGGTGTAGTTCTCTATACTTTATTGTTTCATTCCTGTGATAGTGGACTATTCTAAAAGAAATGTTAAATCCTTATGCTTCCGCTTATGTTAGTACTCTGGTGTAGTTCTCTTCTGTATATCTCCTTTTAACGCCTAGCTAGTATGGTTAGTATAGCGTGGGGTCCCGGCTAGACCTACTGTTATATTATTCATAATAGAAGGGTGTTACAGCATTCCAACACCAAACTTACTTACTTGCCAGCCTCTCCGTGAGATCAACCCGACCCACCGTCTAGTGAGAGCCTGGCAGCGCAATCATCCGGGGCATTCCAACACCAAACCCATCCTCTAAGTCACATGGTTAGAAAAAAGAGATAGTAGATAAAATCAATCATAATTATGAACCACAAAATCAAACAAACCCCAAAAACTTCAAGGGTGGAAACGTTTTAAATCGTCCCCACTCCGAGCTCGGCTGAGAGGTATCCCTTCCACATCTTGGAGGTGGTACCCTCTCGACTTGAGTACTTCGCTTACAATGTAAGGTCCCTCCCAATTGGGATCAAGCTTACCTATCGCGTCCCCTCTCCCAGCCGCATCGACCTTCCTCAGGACCAAGTCCCCTTTCCCGAACTGTTTTACTAAGATATGCTGGTCAATAAAGTATCTAGCCATCTGCCTCTTGACCTCCTTCTGCTGAATGGTGGCGAGATCCCAGAGTTCCTCCACCAGGTCCAAGGATAGCCTTTGCTCCTCTTCATTCTCCACCCGCCACTCGTCATCACCTTCCACCGCGGCGGCTACCCGGGGAGACTTCACATCGAATTCTATAGGAAGCACTGCCTCGGACCCATGAGAGAGTTTGAAAGTGGTCTCCCTGGTGGCCGTGTTCGGAGTAGTTCTCAAGGTCCAGAGGACTGAGGGAAGCTGCTCTACCCAGTTGCCCCTGAGGTTCTCGACCTTCTTTTTGAGCAAATTCACGATTATTTTGTTTGCTGCCTCCACCTGCCCATTTCTCCTCGGGTGGTGGACCAACGCAAACCGAAGATCTATGCTGAGTTGGGTGCATAAGCTGATGAACTCATCATTGGCAAACTGCGACCCGTTGTCTATCACTATGGCCAGTGGGAGTCCGTGCCTGCAAATTATTTCATCTCATACAAAATTTCTCACTACTCGGGATGTTACCTGGGCCAGCGCCTTCACCTCCAGCCACTTGGAGAAGTAGTCAATCATTACCAGCAGGAACCTTCTCTGACCACTTGCCTGGGGAAAGAGACCAACCAAATCTAAACCCCATATCATGAAGGGCCACAGAGCCGTGATGGTCCGGAGCCTCTGAGCTGGGAGAAGCTGGAGTGGAGCATAGAGCTGGCACTTGGAGCACTTCTTTGCGAACTCCACCGCATCCTTGCTGAGAGTGGGCCAGAAATAACCATGCCTCATGATGAGTAGAAATTATGCCTATTTTAATGTATAATTTAGTATAATATTTATTATAAATTAGTAAAATATTTAGCATTTTCCTTTATAAATTATTTGTTTTAATTTTGATCACTTATTTATTTTTATTTCTATTTTGTAGGAAAAATATCGCGATCGCGCTTATGACGTTGATAAACGAAGTATTCACTAAAGTTGGCGCGTTGGCCGCGCACATTCGAACCGCGCCCGTCCAAATAATTTCATGTCGCTGCAACGTCCGCTTCGCGACGCCATCACTGCCACGTTTGCATGTCGCCGCAACGTCCGCATCGCGATGCCATCGCTGCCACATTTGCATGTCGCTGCAACGTCCGCATCGCCGCGCCATCTTCAAAGCTAAACCAGCCCATGCATGCCGCTGCGTCATCGTCTCCATTTACCCATGCAAGCCCAAACTCAAAATTGCCACCTTTAAATACATGCAATTTATTATTAGTATTACTACTATAACCCCTAACTTACCATTCCTTAATATCACCACTCACGTAACCTCCTCATTCCATGCAATTCATTTTCATTAAATAAAAAACATCATTAATATGGCTGCCACATTTATTTCCTCCAAGGCCCACCTCCAGACCATATAATGCACACCATTTAATGTTGATGCTCCTTCATTGCCCCATGATGTCGCCACCTCCATTCATGCAATTACCGTGAGAGCCAATTCCTCCCCTCATATTCATCCCCCCTCTTGAATGCTAATTCATGTCAACCCTTATTCTCCCTCATTCTTCCTCTCATTCCTCTATAAATAGAGGCCTAATTTCTTCATACTGGTTGATGCTCTCTTCCTCTGCCCGTTTGGGCAGTCTATCATGTTTTTTAGCTTTTATTTTCAAGTTCTCTTTTCTGTTTATGCAATGTAGTTTTATTTCATGTATTTCTTTCTCATTATGAAATGATAATCTAGTTTATTTTTCAGCAACGTCTCTTTTTCATTTCATGGCATTTTCTTTTATGCATTTTTATTTCGTACTTAATTTATTTAGATCTTCTTCATTGCGAGCTTTGGAATGAAATCAATATTTCTCTTTATGATCGTTCTTTTCAACCTTTGATTTATTCGTGATTTATATCGGGTTCAAATGTCGATGTGTGGACTTTCATTTCTGATTTCGTATTCTAGTTAGCCGAGAGGCTCATGCGTACGAATTGATCGCTCACGAATAAAAAGTGTTGATCGCAACACTCGAGAGAGGATGAAGAAAATCTTCTGGATAGGAGTCAAATCTTATAGAGGGATTCACTTCGGTAAGGCGAGTTTTAGGGGTTTCGAGTGTAGAATGAGAGTTCGGTCGATCAACCTAATCTCAGGTGGGCGTATTCCTCGAGAGAGGTGCGTTCATAAATCGGGAATCTCCACGGTCAAGGATCGGATTAGACAATTATAAATTATTATGCTTTATTTCATTTCAAGGGTTGTTCTGATCAAGTTAGTTTTTTCTATTTTCGTATTTTCATCACTCTTATAATTTCTCATAAAATTTTCGTCTGATGAAATAATAGTTGTTTTCTCAAAGTAGAAGTACTCGACAGACACGAGTTTTAATACGACCTTGATATTTTTAATATCCTATGCTATATTTCGATAGGTACGCTTGCCTTAATCGAGTATAGATTGGAGAATATGATTTTATCTATCAAACTTTTGGCATCGTTGTCGGGGAACGAACCCGGGTCACCCGCATGACAGGCGGGAATACTCACCATTATACTACAACGACCCGGGTCCCTAAACATCTGCTGGAGCTGGCTTTATATAGCTGCAAATTTGAGGTTACACGCCATTGGTCACGCCCGTGACCAAGGGTCGTGTATGGGCGTAATCGAAGCAGCAGCGGAGAGGGCGCCTTCTGGAGTAATTGTTGGCATTACGTGTGTGTCACGCCACTAGGTCACGCCCGTGACCTGGGGACGTGTAATCTTTAAATTTGCTGTTGGCGGGAAAACTACGGTGGGAAGGAGCGCGGGACGAGTCACGCCCGTGAACTGACGTCACGCCCCATGGTCATGCCCGTGACCTGGGGCGTGTAACTTTAAATGACATGGCAGGCGTGTTCTGGGAGCAGGAGGCGGGTCATGGCCGTGACCATTGGTCACGCCCCCAGGTCACGCCCGTGACCTGGGGCATGTAACTGTCAAATCTTCACGGAATACTCCCGGGGTGGCGGAAACAGGTCTGGAACACCTCTAGTCTGTCACGCCCCTTGGTCACGCCCGTGACCTTGGGCGTGCACTTGTAAATTTCGTCCAAAATGACCAGAAAACCTGAAAATATAAGATAAGCCTAAGTTAGACTATAGAATTAAAAAGATTATTTATTAAATGAGAAAAACATAGAAACTATATAATTTCATATTAAAAATACATTAAACTTATACTAAAGATGAGTATATAAATCACTCATCAAATACCCCGATTCTTGAGCTTTTGCTATTACAGAGCAAAAGAATGAGAAAAGAATTATAAGAAATCGATATTATTTTTAATTAACCAAAATTTCATTAAACCAAGAGTAAGTTAAAAGTAAATTCCAGGAATTCAAGAATTAAGTCATAAGTTATGGTGATAATTTAAAAAGAGAAAAATATTTAGCTAAGTACTTCTCAAGATAACTATTTAGCAAACAAAATTATAGAAATTTTCAAACAAGAATAGATTGAAATTATAAACACTTTAACATAAAAGAAACTTAAGGAAAAGACACCTACCAAAATATTGCTCTCTTAATAATTTAGTTTAGGACTAGAAACAATGAAATTGACTAAGGATGGGTTTAACGAAATGGCAAACTGAAGAGATACTAAAAGGTGATGAATTTTATCCTCTCACCTTAATTGAATACGAATTTGTATATGTTTAGGAAAATAATTAATTTTATCCTCTAATTTTCCATGCCATATAATCTTCTTAAAATTTCTCTTCGATCAAAAACCTAAAATGTATATGTTTAGATGTAATGAATTTTATCCTCTTACATCATGACATATAATCTTTTAAATGATTTTGGGTGCATATGTTTAGGAAATAATGAATTTTATCCTCTTATTCCCATGACATATGATCTTTTTCTACATTTTTTTATTTGCCAACAAAGTGTGAGGGTAAAGAAATACTTCTAGTTTATAAATTAAACTATTTTGAGAGCAACTTTTTAGTGGAATGAAATTTCCTAAGATCTTAAAGTTAAAAGAGAATATAATAGAAATCTAGAGATGTTTAGCCAATTTACCACAAAGTGAAGCTATTTAAAATTAAATGGAGAAGTAGTGCTAAATAAATTCTCTAATTGAATTAAAAACATAAAGTGTTTCTTAAAACTAAATTACATCAAATTTAAATTTAACAAATTCTGATAAAACAAAAAAAATTAGCTAAATTAAAAATGTAAGAATACTTATAATCAGACCTCAAACAAATTTCTAGAAAACTAAAAACAACAAGGCTAGGCGTATTTATTATTATTATTTTCATAAATATTATTTCTTGGACTTCCCAAGGGCTACCCGGTGAAGGGTTCGCAAGGTACTAGGAGCTGTGATGGGAGTTCAAGCCCAAAGCACCATTTCCAAGAAAGAAAATAAAAATACGGTGAACGCAAAAGCTACACCCCCATACTTAAAATTAAACATTGTCTCCAATGTTTAAAACTAAGTATGAAGAACACTTGAAAAATAAACTTTAAAAGAAAAATACATAAAATTAAAGATAAGCAAGGGGGCCTCCCAAGAGCGCTTTCTTTTTCCCATCTTTAAGCTAGACGGTTAGGGGTTAGCTAAAAGGAAATTTAAATTGGAAATGGACAGGTAACTCCCCTAATTCACGCGTAGGTGAATGTGCCAACGTCAGTCACCCGACTATTCCTCCACTTAACGTGTGATTCTCCGTTTGTCGTTGGACTTGAATATGCAAATCCAAATCACCTATACATACCTGAGGTGATTTGAAAATATTAAGATGAGCGGCATATGGATCATCAATTAATTGGGGTAGCGAGCAACGGATCATCTTCAACCTGAAAATATTAGTATATAGAAAATCATCATTAAACGTGTCAGATAATTTTTCGCAAGGAGGAGGTGCTTGCGAAAATATATGATTAAGCTCCGGTTGTTCCTTTTCTAAAATAAAATTTTCTTTTGAAAAATCTAGTTCATTACCAAGTGGAATAAAATTTTCGGACACTAAATTTTCATGAATTTTTGGTTGAATAGAAGAGATTTGCGAAAATTCATGACAAAGAAAAGAAGATCCGGGTGAAGTAGGGGAAGAAACTTGTTCTTCTTCTAGTTCATCCGGGGTGCCCGCAACATGAAGAAAATCTTGGCAAGAAAATTTTTCTTCATCTTTGGTAAAAGAAGTTATGGGATTACATGAAAGCACATGTTCCTCCATAACTAAATTATCAAAGGATGGAGAAAAAACACTAGAAGAAGTAAAATTCTCCTCTACATTTTTGGGGGAAGTATTAAATTGAATCGGTGGAAATTCCCCAAAATTAGAGAAAGAAAATTGCGGCGCATAAGAAGAAGAATAAAAATTCGAATCTAAAGATTTTTCTTCACCGCTCCGAGAACTATCCCGGTGAGCTTGCCACCAAGAATAATCTACTTCGGAGCTAGAAGAACAATTATTAAACGCCGAAAAATTATTCTCATGAAAAATAGAAAAAGCATTTTCATCAAAGTTTGAAAAATTATTTTCATTAAAAGAGGAAATATTATGATCGTAACTATAATCAAAATTATTTGTAAAATATTGAGGAAAATTATTTTCATAATAATTATTTTGAGAATATGAATATAAATAACATTCCTCACTTTGATGAGGCGTACCACAATAATAATAACTAATTTGGCATTTTCGTGCGGCTTCCAAAAGATTAACTTGGTTTTGAAGCTCAGCAACTTTTACGGCCAATTCAGATAACTTCATTTAATAAAATAAAAAGAGAACAACCTTCACTTAAATGAATGGAATTTTAGAGAATAATTATAATATAAAAAAAATATTTATATAATAATTTTTTTTCAAAAAACAGGTTAAGTTAGTCACGGACTTCCCAAGGTCAACCCGGTGAAGGGCTCGCAAGGTACTAGAGGCTGTGATGGGAATTCAAGCCGAAAGCATCCTTTCCAGGAATTTAGTTGCACCTAGTAGAAATGAAAAATAAAAAAAAATAAGAGAAGCAAGGAAACGATAAAACCAATAGATATTCCTCTTTCGAAATATCAACTCAGATCCCCAGCAACGGCGCCAAGAACTTGATGAGCAAAAATATGCTTGCAAATGATAACGGCAAGTGTACCATGTCGAATGTAGTATAGGTTCGTTAAAAACCAAGGTCGTATAAAAATTCGGGCGTGTTGATTACTCTTACTCAAGAAGATCTCTATTGTTCTATCAAAAAGTACTTTGATTTGGTTGCAACAAGAAAGGTAACTCAACTTGAAGATTATAACTATTGAAAAGAGGGGTGGACAGACTTAAGAGAATGGATGAACAAAACAACAACAAATATTATTAATTCAAGAAAAGGAATTACAACTATTGAAAGGGAAATTACAAGTGCAAGAAAAAGTAGAGCTAGAATACTTAAAACAGGAAAATGATACAAGAAATGAAATGTCTAATCCTAAAATTCATCTCAAAAATTCCTCCCTAAACATCTGCTGGAGATGGCTTTATATAGCTGCAAATTTGAGGTTACACGCCCTTGGTCGCGCCCATGACAAAGGGGCATGTAAGGGGCGTAATCGAAGCAGCAGCGGAGAGGGCGCCTTCTGGAGTAATTGCCGGCGTTACGTGCGTGTCACGCCCTTAGGTCACGCCTGTGACCTGGGCGCGTGTAATCTTTAAATCTGCTGCTGCTGGGAAAACATCGGCGGGAAGGAGCGCGGGGCGAGTCACGCCCGTGAACTGATGTCACGCCCCATGGTCACACCCGTGACCTGGGGCGTGTAACTTTAAATGACGTGGCAGGCGTGTTCTGGGAGCAGGAGGTGGGTCATGGCCGTGACCATTGGTCACGCCCGTGACCTGGGGCGTGTAACTGTCGAATCTTCACGGAATGCTCCTGGGGTGGCGAAAACAGGTCTGAAACACCTATAGTCTGTCACGCCCCTTGGTCACGCACGTGACCTTGGGCGTGTACTTGTAAATTTCATCCAAAATGTCCAGAAAACCTGAAAAATATAAGATAAGCCTAAGTTAGACTATAGAATTGAAAAGATTATTAATTAAATGAGAAAAACATAGAATCTATATAATTTCATATTAAAAATACATTAAACTTGTACTAAAAGATGAGTATATAAATCACTCATCACCTCAACACCCTTCCTTCCAATGTCCTGCTCCCTGAGTGGATGCCACAATCCCCCGTGTGGATCTCCTCCAAGACCCTTGGGACCTTCCCCTCTGCTACGCAACGGGCGAGGAGTCCCGAGAGGGTCTTACGATACAGCCCACCTGCATGCATGGAGTAATAGGCGGATTTGTACCTGATTCGTCGCTGGTCCACCTCCCCTTCGGGGAACTTCCCCGATGTTAGGAAGGTGACGATAGGACTCATCCAAGACTCTTGTTGGTCTATCTCCATCAGCTCTCCTTCCTCGATGGATGGTCGAAAGATTTCTGACACCGTCGCTCCTGCTCGGGGACCAAACTTGTCTAGAAGGTCTGTCGGGGTGCTCTCCTCCCTCGGCACATGCTTGATGGAGAAAGTGCGGAACTGCCCGATGACCCCCTTGACCTTCTCCAAGTAGCGCTGGAGGGTTGGCTCCTTTGCCTTGAACTCCCCCTGATCTGGCACACCACCACCATGGAGTCTGTCGAGACCTCTACGTCTTGCACAACCAAATCCCGGGCCAATCGCTGGCCTGCTATCACCGCCACATACTCAGCCTGGTTGTTGGTGATTGGGAAATGAATGTTGATGGCCTGCACAATCCTTGTCCCTTGGGGGCTCACCAGGATAACTCCTCCTCCAAAGGAGTACTTCCCTGATGCCCTATCCACTAACATCTTCCAAGCCACCGAGTGGGGCGCCTCCTGCTCCTCCACCTCGGTCACGTAGTCCTCCAGGAAATCTGCCAGTGTTTGTGCCTTTATTGATAGCCTGGGTACAAACGAGATTTCAAACTCGCTCAGTTCCACGGACCACTTGGCCAACCTTCCTGAGTGCTCTACCCCTTCCATGATGTTGCGAAGGGGGTGGTCAGTCACCACCTTGATTGAATGTGCTTGGAAATAAGGCCGGAGCTTCCGGGCCGACACCACCAAGGCGAAGGCAAACTTTTCTAGGATGGGGTACCGGAGCTCCGCCATCCTCAGCACTCGGCTGACGAAGTTGATTGGAAGTTTCCATCTGCCTTCTTCCCGGATCGACACTGAATATACTACCTTGGATCCTACCCCCAAGTATAAGGATAGATCCTCCCCCTGCCTTGGCCTCTGGAGCAGAGGAACCTGAGTGAGCTGCCCCTTCAATGCTTGGAAAGCTTCCTCACACTCCGAGGTCCATTCAAATTTTTGATTCCATCTTAGCACCTTGAAGAAGGGTGCACACTTCTCTCCCTCCCGGGAGAGGAATCTACTGAGCCCGACCAACTTTCCCGCGGGGAGCTGAACCTCCTTGGCATTTCTTGGCGATCCCAGTTCCATGATGGCCTTGACTTTATCTGGATTAGGCTCTGTTGGAACAACCCTATTACTGATTTGGGCTAGGATCACTATCTATGACTAGGACTCAAGTTGACCCCATTGTATAGTCTAAGGGTCAAGGTCTAAGTGTGTCTGAGTAGCTAGAACTTAGGAAAATTTCCAAGTTTCTGTGTTCGACGAACTTCAATCTGCGTTCGACAAAATCCGTTCTGCATTCGACGAACGTCATACCTCAGTTCGACGAACTTGCTCTTCAGCTCGATGAATTCAGTCTTCCAGCCAGTTCAACAGATTTTCTCTCAGTTCGACGAACTCAGCTTTGTGTTCGATGAATTAATTCAGTTCGACGAACTCCAGATTCAGTTCGACGAACTCAGCTTTGTGTTCGACGAATTAATTCAGTTCGACGAACTCAGCTTTCAGTTCAACGAACTCAGCTCTCAGCTCGACAAATTTTCTTCTCCAGCTTGACAAATTTCTGAAGGATCAGTTATCAATCTTCTCTGAACTCTGATCGACTAATCAGCAACGGATCTATTCTATGATTTGGACTTATTCATTTATCAGATAAGTCATGATTTGATCCTTCCTTTTATTATTCATTTGTATTCTCTTCTCTCGAGAAAGTAGTCGTTTGACATATCTGAAAAGGATACTTTTATGGAAAAGGAAAAAAGAATTAAAGTTTATTGCTGAATCAGATTGCAGTTCCAAGAAATATCGATCTTTTCAGAATATTTTATTCCTTATTTAAAATATTTGAATTTCAAATCAGTGATATATTGTCTAAGGAAAAGAAAGATCAGTAGAGAAAAAGAAGATAGTGAAAGAAAGAATAGAGAAGTATCAGTCGAGAGTGAACTTCAAAAGATGTCAAAAATAATTACAGAGTTCATCCTCAACAACAGCATTCTCATTCTCTGAGAACATCAACAATCATTCTCTCAGTTTTCAGCTGCTAGTTCTTAATCTTCAAAGAGCAACAATAATCTGAGGAACTCTTTGTCTCTCAGATTCATCTGCTATCAAGGAAGATATTCTACATTCAAGAGAAAGCTCCATCCTTCAACTGTCAAGAATTTCTATTAGACAGGGGGGGCTTTACAACACAACAATCCACTAGTCTTCTCTCAGCTTGTTGACAGAGAAGAATTTCATAAACCTTTTTGTTTACCCTTTTTATCCCATCTTGTACAGGGTTCTAACTCCCTTCAAAAGTTAAACCGTTGGTGGCAGGGAACCTGATCAAAAACCTGTGTTTTGGTTTGAGCACCTGATCAAAAGCTTAGTGGTGTTTGGGCACCTGATCAAAAATCTCAGTGGTGATAGGGCACCTGATCAAAAACCTAGTGGATTCCTACCAAGGGTGGTAGAAGAGTAGATGTACCCAGTTTGATTGGGGAACTACTATAGATCCTTGTGTCTTTGATGAGTCTCATTTATATACACTTTTATGGACTCATCCGGGCTGCTTTTCACTCTCGCGCACGTCATTTTCGAGCTATTAGTGCATCTATTTCTCTTATGCTCATTTACGTGCACTTACATTCTTCGTGCTCTTTTTAGGCCCGTTTTGGTGTGCGTTTGCGCTCCATGTTATTGGGGGTAAGCACATGGTGCTCCCCAATCCTTTTTCTATGATAAATTGGTGATGGAGGTGTATTCCCAGCTGGATTGCTATGCTTGCAGGTGGTTGGATCATCCCCTTTTATCCAGAAATCATGATTGTGCATAATGCACGGTCGTGCATTTTCTTGACGCACGGACGGCTGTGTGTAACGGTACTGGCTAGCCTGACCCGGGCCCCTAGCCTAGTACCGCCGGCACCGACGGCCCAGGACCGTCAACAGACCTACTGGCACCGCCGGTTCAGCCTGACCCCAACAACTGGTCAACCACAAGCCTGTAGGCCGTACACCCCAACGCCTCTCTGGCCCTGTTTCTCAGGCGCAGCGCGTTGTTGGAGGGAGGTCTCGAACCCACAACCTCCCTTGATAAGAACCTCTTCAAACAGGTCTCAGTTGGTGATGAGACTTGTTTGAAGAGGCTCTTATCAAGGGAGGTTGTGGGTTCGAGACCTCCCTCCAACAACGCGTTGCGCCTGAGAAATAGGGCCAGAGAGGCGATGGGGTGTACAGCCTGCAGGCTTGTGGTTGACCAGTTGTTGGGGTCAGGCTGAACCGGCGGTGCCAGTAGGTCTGCTGACGGTCCTGGGCCGTCGGTGCCGGCGGTACTGGGCTAGGGGCCCGGGTCAGGCTAGCCAGTACCGTTACAACACCCCAACGCCTCTCTGGCCCTGTTTCTCAGGCGCAGCGCGTTGTTGGAGGGAGGTCTCGAACCCACAACCTCCCTTGATAAGAACCTCTTCAAACATGTCTCATCACCAACTGAGCTGCAGCCCTATCCTGCTGACCTGAAGTAGAGGTTCATCATGACCTGGCTTTTTCTTCTCCCACTTCTTCTTCTTCTTCCTAGAGAACAACACATCGCTATCTCCCCCAGACATAAAAGTTCCCGCCATCTGTCTTGCCAAACTTTCCTGCGAAGCAAGTAAGTTTTCCAGCTCTAACAGAGATGGTTAATTTGCCCAACCCTGAACTGACGTCACAAAGGCAAGATACTCCTTCCGCAACCCGCGGATGATATGCCTCTTCAGTTTTGCTTCTGAGATGGGCTCATCAGGGTCCAATGCAGAAATATCTGCTGTGAGGTTCTTCATCTTAAGAAAGAAGGTAGAGATTGAAAGATCACCTTGAGAGGCCCTTGCCAACTCATTTTCAAGAAACTGTATCCATGCTACATTCTTCTTATTGAACAGCCCGTCCAAAGACGTCCAAATCTCAGCAGCAGAATTACATCCAATAATGTGATCAAATATCTCTGGTGAGATAGCCCTCTTGAGTGTGAACTCTGCCTTAGCATTAGTCCTCCTCCAAAGTCTCACCTCTGCCATATTATCTCCTGCTAGAGAAACTTTTTGTGTGTCTTCTCCTCCAACTATATCCCATAGATCCTCGCCAAGCAAATAACTCTCCATACACGACTTCCACTTCTTGAAATTAGTCGATGTGAGGAGTTCAATACCAAGCCCTCTTGCGTATCTAGCTTCCATGGAAAACTATGTGGTCTCTTCTTCACAAAGACGATGGCAACTCAAGTTGAACACTGCTTATCCACCCAACAACCTACCTCTGATACCATGTTAAAATTTTTTATTTGAATCGTTTAGGAGTAAGCAGGAGTTGCATCAACTGATTTATAGCCAAACAACCACAATGCCACACAGCAACACAAATCTTTATTGAATCACAAAACTTGATTACAGTGCGAGGTATACATGACGAGACATGATTCATAAGAATCACAAAAGAGAGAAGAACAAAACACACACCAAAAACAAATTTGGCGGCTTGACAAGCATAGACCGCACAGACCGCTAAACTCCAGAGACCGCCCGCCTTGACCTGAGACCGCACGAATAGAAAATAGGCAAGATGACCTGCACTGCAAGACCGCCACCTCAGACCGCACGAACTGGAGCTTATTGAACTGAACAGAGAACAGAGGTTGTCGCCAGACCGAACTCAGATCGCCTAACCGCTGAAGGTCGCCTGATCGCCGCGCTCGCTGCGAACAGCACAAGAACAACATAAACCAGTTCGTAGACAGACCGTTGCCGAACTGTTTATTCAAGCCGCTGGGAAATCAACAAGGAAGGAGACCGCAACCTGCTGACCGCAAACAGTTCTCATTATGAATGACGGGCCATGCACCCCTATTTATAGGCGACAAGACGGATGTCGTCACCGCCGAAAGAGAGATACAGTCACCACCCATCAGATCGCGAGCGGTCTCACAGAACAGACCGCGCGATCACATCACTTGGACAATATCTTGTCCAAGACCGCAAGTCAGCAGCAGACCACGCACAAGCCGCGCGGACACGCACCACTCCTTCCTTAGACCGCCAAGAGCAAACCAAGAATCATCTGGACGACTTCAAACAAGTCGCCACACCAACCTGTATAACCCGCCCGGTCACAGCGGTTACATAAGAACAGACCTCCCGGTCTTCTAACAAAGAAGATAGGCCAACCAAGCATAGCATATGATGAGTAATTTATTTACTCATCTTTTAGTTTAGGTTTATTATGTTTTTCATATAAAATTATGTTATTCTTAGGAATTTTATCATATAAATCCTTCCATTGTTATTTCATAAGCTAACTTAAGTTAATTTTGTGTTTTCAGGTTTTCTGGGCTGTTTCGAGCAAAAAGTTAAAATTACACGCCCCAGGTCACGGGCGTGACCATGGGCGAGTAACCTACGAAATACTCCAGACCTGCTTCTGCCACTCCAGGGACGCTCCGTGAAGTTTTCGCCATGTACACGCCCCAGGTCACGGGCGTGACCAAGGGCGTGACCCAATGTCACGACCACGACCCGCCACAAGCATCCGGAGCACGCCGCCATGTCAATTAAAATTACACGCCCTCGGTCACGGGCGTGACCAAGGGCGTGACATCCAGCACACGAGCATGACTTTTCCCGCGCCAATTTCCCGCCGAAGCTTCCCGCCAGCAGCACTTAATTGAGATTACACGCCCTAGGTCACAGGCGTGACCTAGGGCGTGACACGTCCGTAACGCCTGCATTGAAGCCAGACGGCGCCCTTCCCGCACCCAGCCGATCGCGCCCCTTACACGCCCTTGGTCACGGGCGTGACCAAGGGCGTGTAACACCAAAAATTCAGCTATTTAAAGGGAGCTTGTCCAGATGTTTGGAAACGAATTTTGGGAGTTCTAAGTTTATTTTCTTGCACTGTTTTTGTCATTCTTAAGCTTGTAATCTTCCTTCTTAGCTTGCACTTTCATTTCAGGTTTGAAACTTCTTGTTTCCTAGTTGTAATTTCTTTTCAATTAAAAAAATAGTACTTTTTCTCTTATTCTACTCTCAATCTTCATTATGCACTTCTTGTATTTCATCAATTCCTCCATCTCCATGAGTAGCTAAATTTCATTAGTACTCGGCCGAGATGATCCAAGGAAAATATAATTCATAATTCAGTTTAGAACTTCTTTTTCTCTTATTTTGATCGCTTAAGATTTATCCTTGAATTTATATTGATTGAGATTATAATATCGATATATAATCTCATTCTTGTTTTCGTAGTCTAATAATCGAGAGGTTTTGAGTTCGAATCGATCATTTCAAGGATAAAGAAATTTGAATGCACTCCTCGAGAGAGGACGACATAAATCTCCCGGATTGGAGTTATATCCAATAGAGGGGTTCACTTCGATAAAGCGAGTTTTAGGGGTTTCGATTCTAGAACGAGAGTTCGATTGATCAACCTAAGCTCAGTTAGGCGTATCCTTGAGAGAGGTGCGCTCATAATTCGGGAACCTCCACGGTCAAGCATTTCTTTTAAAAAGAATTATAAGTTTTATTTCTTTATTTATTTATTTTTTTTCCAAGGTGATTCGAGGTTGAGTGCTAATCCTTCTTATCATAGTTTTAACAATTTATTTCTCTTTCTTGCAACCAACCAACCCAAGTTTCTTTCGATAAAATAATAGAGATTTTCCGAAGTAAGAGTACTCAACCGCCCCGAGTCTAATACGACCTTGTTTTAACAACCTATACTACATTCGATACGGTACACTTGCCGTTATCGTTTGCAAGCATAGTTTTGCGCATCAAGTTTTTGGCGCCGTTGCCGGGGACTTGGTTGATATTTCGAAAACCGAAATATCTATTAATTTTATTTTTATTTTTTCTTTTTCTTAATTTTAAGGTGCAACTAAATTCCTGGAAAGGACGCTTTGGGTTTGTATTCCCATCATAGCCTCTAGTACCTTGCAAACCCTTCACCGGGTAGATCTTGGAAAGTCCAGGACTAATTCTAATTCACCTAATAATAATAAAAAAATAAAAATATAAAAAAATATAATAAAATAAAAATAAATTTATTTATCTAAAATCTTATTTTCCCTTTTTCTTTTGCCGCTTCTTTTCTTTTCTTTTGGTTTATGACCCGAGGAAACTCTTCAATTGATTTTGAATTTGGTTTTGATCCGGAAATCGAGCGCACCTTGCGGCAACATCTCCGATTTAGTGATCTACCAATAATTCGCGAAGAGTCAGTCGGAGAGACTAACGAAGATATAATGGGTGACCCCGACCATAATGAGGCTCCGCTATGGACTATGTCCTATTATGCGAGGCCAAATTGGAGGGAACACAATAAAGTATTATTCGCCCGGCAGTGGCAAATAATAATTTCGAAATCAAAACGAGTATCATTCAAATGGTACAGCAAACCGTCATCTTTGACGGGTTACCAGATGAAGATCCAAATTTACATTTATTGAATTTTTTGGAAATTTGCGACACGTTTAAAATTAATGGCGTCACCGACGACGCCATTTGTTTGCATTTATTTCCATTTTCTTTGCGGACTAATGCCAAGCAATGGTTGGGATCTCTTCCTAGAGGTTCCATCACTACATGGGCCGAAATGACGGAGAAATTTTTAACTAAATATTTTCCTCCGGCGAAGTCCGCTAAATTACGTACGGACATTCTCTCGTTTACGCAAATAGACTCGGAGTCTCTCTATGACACATGAGAGCACTTCAAAGAATTATTGCGGAGATGTCCTCACCACGCCCTTCCTTTATGGCAACAAGTTCAAACGTTCTACAATGGTTTGAATCTCCAAACGAGGCAGATGATTGATGCAGCAGCTGGGGGAACTCTAAATAACAAAACCCCAGATGCCGCTCAAGAGCTTTTTGAGGAGATGGCCATGAATGCTTATCAGTGGAATGCGCCACGGTCGCGTCCTAACAAACCGACCGGACTCTTTGAAGTCGAGGCCACCCCGAGTTTAGCATATCAAGTAGAATGGCTTACTAAGCAAATGACGGAGATGTCTGCTTCCTCCGCCATTAACAGGGCTAATAATTATAATAATAATAATTATTATTATTATAATTATAATCAAGAACAAGTTGATTATATGGGGAACTCCTATCGTCCTCCATATAACCCAAACAATAACCTTCCTAATAGTTATAATCCGGGTTTAAGGAACCACCCGAATTATTCATGGAGCAACCCCAATAATGCTCAACGCCCCCCATAATTGAATCCTCCCGGATTCGCTCCACCACAACCACAAAAGGCCCCTTCACTTGAAGAGGTCTTCACCAAATACATCGCTTCTACTGATGCCAATATCCGGAACCTTTCCGGATCTATTAAAAGCCTAGAAAATTAGATTGGACAACTCGCCAAGATGTTCTCCGAATGCCAACAGGGAGCTCTACCGGGCAATACTGAGCCCAATCCACGGGAGAGCGCCAACGCTATAACCCTCCGTAGCGGAAAGGAGGTAAAAAGTTCAAATTTGGCCGAGCCTAAGGTAAACGTTTCAACTCCAACTCCGCATTTAAACTCTTCTGATTTAGCTCCGCGCATTATTCAAACGCCTTCTATTCCGTATCCTTCTAAATTACAAAATGAGCGCAACGAGGAGCAGTATAAAAAAATTATAAATATTTTAAAACAAATACAAATTAATGTACCATTTTGTGAGGCACTCTCTCAAATGCCTAAATACGCAAAATATCTCAAGGATTTATTATCAAATAAAAAGAAACTTGAAGATATTTCGCGTATTTCTCTTAATGCAGAATGTTCGGCGATAGTTCTTAATAAATTACCGGAAAAATTAAATGATCCAGGACGGTTTTCCATCCCATGTTTGTTCGGAAATTTACTAATTAAAAACGCCTTGGCCGATCTAGGGGCGAGCATAAATCTTATGTCGTTCTCCTTATTTAAGAAGCTTGGTTTGGGCACCCCAAGCCCAACCAATATAAGCATCCAACTAGCGGATCGGTCCGTAAAGTATCCAATCGGGATCATTGAGGATGTGCTAGTGAAGGTTAACAAGTTTATCTTTCCGGTAGACTTTGTCATCCTCGATATCGAAGAGGACGCTGAAGTACCACTCATACTTGGCCGGCCCTTCCTAGCCACCGCTCGGACTATAATTGACGTAAGTAACGGAAACCTTCTCCTACGAGTTGGGGAGGAAGAAGTTATTTTTAATATAAATCAATCGATGAGAAATGCGTTTCCAAACGACGACTCTTGTTTTACCCTAGAAACAAATTTTGAAGAGGAAATGACGTCGTTTTCTGAAATAATTTCACCTTTATTTGAAAATCCGGAAATTGCAAATTTATTTTGTTTAGAAGAAAAAACTCGGCCAACCAAATTTGAAGAAGTAAACTTAAATATTTCTAAAATAAAAACATCTTACGAGGAGCCACCGAGTTTAGAACTAAAACACTTGCCGGAACATTTAAAATACATATTTTTAGAAAAAAATTCAAAACTGCCCGTAATAATATCTTCCGCACTTAACGATTCGGAAACTTCCGAATTAATTAAAATTTTAAATAATCACCGCCATGCAATTGCATGGCAAATTTCGGATATAAAGGGGATTAGCCCCTCATTTTGCACGCACAAAATAAGTTTAGAAAATAATTCTCGCGGTGTTATTCAGCCCCAACGACGGCTTCATCCAAATATGAAGGACGTCGTTAAGGCCGAAATAAAAAAATTATTAGATGCGGGAATTATTTACCCAATCTCTGATAGCACTTGGGTTAGCCCAGTGCAAGTCGTGCCTAAAAAGGGTGGAATAACGGTAGTCACAAATGAAAATAATGAGTTGATCCCAACCCGTACTGTTACGGGTTGGCGAGTATGCATCGATTATAGAAAATTAAATGATGCTACCCGCAAAGATCACTTTCCGTTACCCTTTATTGACCAAATTTTAGAACGCTTATCCGGTCACTCACACTACTGTTTTCTCGATGGTCTTTCGGGATATTTTCAAATCCCAATTGCGTCCGAAGACCAAGAGAAAACCACATTCACCTGTCCGTTCGGCACCTTCGCATATCGAAGAATGTCGTTTGGTCTTTGCAATGCGCCGGCTACATTTCAACGATGTATGCTGGCAATTTTTAATGAACTTGTAGAAGACGTCATGGAAATTTTCATGGATGATTTTTCTGTTTTTGGCAATTCATTTCAAAATTGTTTAAATAATCTTGATCGTGTTCTTCAACGCTGCGAAGACACGAATTTGGCACTCAACTGGGAGAAGTGCCACTTTATGGTCCAAGAGGGATTAGTCCTTGGGCATAAAATTTCTAATAAGGGGATCGAGGTCGATCGGGCCAAGATCGAGGTCATAGAAAAACTTCCCACTCCTACCAATATAAAATCTATTAGAAGTTTTCTAGGACATGCGGGTTTTTATAGACGGTTTATAAAAGATTTCTCAAAAATTTCGAAACCGCTAACTCATCTTTTGGAAAAAGAATCCGCGTTTAATTTTGATGACGAGTGTTTGAAAGCGTTTAACAAAATAAAAAATGTACTAATAAATTCCCCTATTTTAATCGCGCCAAATTGGTCTCTTCCGTTTGAAATCATGTGTGATGCGAGCGATTTTGCTGTAGGTGCAGTTTTAGGCCAACTGGTGAATAACCATTTTCACCCAATCTATTACGCAAGCAAAACGCTAACATCCGCACAAGCAAATTATACAACAACGGAGAAAGAATTTTTGGCAATAATTTTTGCGTTTGACAAATTTCGATCATATTTAACGCTTTCAAAAGTTATTATTTTTACAGATCACTCCGCTCTCCGGTATTTACTACAAAAAGGAGATGCAAAGCCTCGACTGCTAAGGTGGATCCTCCTACTACAAGAATTCGATTTGGAGATCCAAGACAAAAGGGGAGCGGAGAATGTTGCGGCCGACCACCTCTCACGGTTGGAGAATCCGGCTGCAGGGGCACTAGTGGAAGCCGAAATTGACGGCAAATTCCCTGAAGAGCGCCTCCTTGCTATCGAAAAGGTAACGACTTCTTCCACCCCTTGGTACGCGGATTTGGCCAACTATTTAGTAGCCCGGGTCCTACCAAAAGATTTTTCAAGTCAACAAAAGAAGAAATTCTTTTCAGATTTGAAAAATTATTTTTCGGAGGACCCCTTTTTATTTCGTGTCTGCGCGGACCAAGTGGTAAGAAGGTGTATTTCGGGCGAGGAAGGCGCCCAAATTATGCGGCACTGCCACGAAGGGCCAACCGGTGGCCATTACCAAGCGAACCGGACTGCAAGAAAGGCGCTAGAGTCGGGCTTCTATTGGCCCACCTTATTTAAAGATGCTCACAATTTCGTGAGTAATTGTGATCGGTGCCAACGGTCAGGTAACATTTCTAACCGGGACGAAATGCCCCAAAATATTTTTTTAGAATGCGAAATTTTTGATCTTTGGGGAATATATTTCGTAGGTCCTTTACCCTCCTCTTTTAATAATAAATATATCCTTGTTGCGGTCGATTACGTGTCAAGGTGGCCGGAAGCACAAGCTTTTCCCACTAACGACGCGAGAGTCGTCGTAAAATTTTTAAAAAAATTATTTTCACGATTTGGCACACCCCGAGCACTAATTAGAGATCGGGGCACACATTTTTGTAACAACCAACTTGCTAAAATTTTAGCAAAGTATGGAGTTACCCACAAGCTATCTACCGCCTACCACCCACAAGCAAATGGCCAAGTGGAGGTGGTGAACCGTGAACTTAAAAGAATTTTAGAAAAAACTGTGTCCGTTAATAGGAAGGATTGGTCGCTAAAATTAGACGACGCTCTATGGGCATATCGGACAGCGTACAAAACCGCCATCGGATGTACACCGTACCGATTAGTCTACGGAAAAGCTTGTCATCTACCGGTGGAATTAGAACATCGCGCCTTTTGGGCGCTAAAATTTTTATATTTGGATTTAAACTTAGCCTCCGAGCACAGAAAATTACAACTAAATGAATTAGACGAGTGGCGCGCAAACGCTTACGAAAATAATAAGATTTATAAGGAGCGCATAAAATTTTATCATGATAAAAAAATCAAAAATCCAAAAACTTTTTCACCGGGAGACTTAGTCCTATTATTTAATTCAAGACTTAGGCTTTTTCCGGGTAAATTAAAATCACGATGGTCCGGTCCCTTCATAGTTAAAGAAGTTTGGCCATACGGAACGGTGCTAATAGAGCACCCGAAAAAAGGCTCTTTCAAAGTCAACGGACAACGCTTAAAATTATATCACCCGGGCGACCCAGCGCCCGGAAACATCGAAACCATTCACTTCCAAAATCTTTAAAATTACCACATAGTCAAGCTACGCGACGGTAAACAAAGCGCTCTTGGGAGGCAACCCAATGTTAACATCTTTATTTTTGTCTTTCTTTTCTTGTTTGTTTTTTCTAATTTAACTCTGCAGTTGTTCGACCGGCAACCCCGACTACCATTCAGGGAAGCCCTCTTTACACTTTAGTAATTTCTCTTGATTTTTCTTTATTGACATTTTTTTTGTTTTATCTTTCATACTTAGTTTTAAACATTGGGGACAATGTTTAATTTTAAGTATGAGGGTGTAGCATAGCTTTCTTTGTAGTTTTACTTGAAAAATAAAAAACAAAAAAAAAATAATAAAAAAAAATGCAATTAAAATTCTTGGAAAGGACGCCTTGGGCTTGAATTCCCATCATAGCCTCTAGTACCTTGCAAACCCTTCACCGGGCAGATCTTGGGAAGTCCAAGAACAAAAAAAAATCTATTAGAAAATGTTCTTTTTATTCATCAAAACTCCCACTTGCTAAATTGTAAGTTCTAAGGAGACTGTTTTTCATATGGACTAAAAATAATTTTGTGCTAGAATAGTTTATGAAACTTTTGAGTAAAATTGTTGACTCATGTAGTGCTCCTAGTCATATGCTTGTCTTTGAGTAGTTTTGGTGTAAAATTAAATTCTTGGCATAGATCTAAAATTATGTTTTATTAATTTGCATAGTAATAATTTATTTTACTTTTAAATTCGAATCCGGTCTTATCCAAAAGTAGTTTAGGTGAGTGTATAGAAGATTGTTAGAAAGCTATTACTCGAATTGAACAAAAGGGTGTCCTTTTTCGATGTCTAGAACTTGCCCCAAGCTATTTTCGAAACATGTGTGCTTTAGACAAATTAACTTTACGGAAATGATTTAGGCCTTTCTTTGGATAGTTTGAGCCTTTGCACCCAACCTAGATTTACCACCATTGTTCACACAAATTTGAGCCTTACACCTTTATTTGATCCACCCTCATCATTTCGGCACCAAAGCTAAAAAGCCCAAAACCCAAATGAACACTTTGAAATTTTGAGCTAAATTGAAAAAAAAATATTTGGGTACGATTCTATGAAAAAATTATGGGTATCAATTCAAAAAAATGTTTAAATCTCAAAAAACAATAATCTCATAATGATATGCGGCCTAGGTATGTACATGCATACTTGGAATGATCCCAATTATGAAGATTCATGATTTAAATAAAAGAGTATGAGAGTGTTTCCCCTTTGAAAAAATGCGAGTATGGGGGTAAAGCTTCATTATTTTGTGGTGGCAATCATTTTCTTTTAGCTCAAAAATTTTGTTTAAGTGAAATGCGCCTTCATGTTTATCATTGTTACCTCACCCTTAAACCCAAGCCTTAAAATGTACCCTATTTAAGTCCTAAAGATCCATAGAGTCGATTTAGTTCGAAGTGTAGTGGAGAAAGTGCAAACGGGCAAGCCTATGGCCGTCGACATTGATGGATTTCTTTGGAGGCCACCCCGAACGTCTACATCTAGTAATTTAAATCTCAGCAATCACGCTATTTTCTCCCTTCACATAACTTTTTGATTGACCGTCGACTCATTTTTAAAGTAATGATAAATAATTATAACGCATTTTTGAAGTATTTCATAAATTAGCATTTATGCCAAGAACATCTTTTTACTAAAATATCTACACATGCCAGCATAATACTTCGCATTTTACTCTCTAGTCTTCATAATTCTATCTTGCATTAATTTTTCTTACCCTTGTGAAAAATGGATTGCTCGGGACGAGCAATGAGCAAGTATGGGGGTATTTGATGAGTAATTTATTTACTCATCTTTTAGTTTAGGTTTATTATGTTTTTCATATAAAATTATGTTATTTTTAGGAATTTTATCATATAAATCCTTCCATTGTTATTTCATAAGCTAACTTAAGTTTATTTTGTGTTTTCAGGTTTTCTGGGCTGTTTCGAGCAAAAAGTTAAAATTACACGCCCCAGGTTACGGGCGTGACCATGGGCGTGTAACCTACGAAATACTCCAGACCTGCTTCTGCCACTCCAGGGACGCTCCGTGAAGTTTTCGCCAAGTACACGCCCCAGGTCACGGGCGTGACCAAGGGCGTGACCCAATGTCACGGCCACGACCCGCCACAAGCATCCGGAGCACGCCGCCATGTCAATTAAAATTATACACCCTCGGTCACGGGCGTGACCCAGGGCGTGACATCCAGCACACGAGCGTGGCTTTTCCCACGCCAATTTCCCGCCGAAGCTTCCCGCCAGCAGCACTTAATTGAGATTACACGCCTTAGGTCACGGGCGTGACCTAGGGCGTGACACATCCGTAATGCCTACATTGAAGCCAGACGGCGCCCTTCCCGCACCCAGCCGATCGCGCCCCTTACGCGCCCTTGGTCACGGGCGTGACCAAGGGCGTGTAACACCAAAAATTCAGCTATTTAAAGGGAGCTTGTCCAGATGTTTGGAAACGAATTTTGGGAGTTCTAAGTTTATTTTCTTGCACTGTTTTTGTCATTCTTAAGCTTGTAATCTTCCTTCTTAGCTTGCACTTTCATTTCAGGTTTGTAACTTCTTGTTTCCTAATTGTAATTTCTTTTCAATTAATAAAATAGTACTTTTTCTCTTATTCTACTCTGAATCTTCATTATGCACTTCTTGTATTTCATCAATTCCTCCATCTCCATGAGTAGCTAAATTTCATTAGTACTCGGCCGAGATGATCCAAGGAAAATATAATTCATAATTCAGTTTAGAACTTCTTTTTCTCTTATTTAGATCGCTTAAGATTTATCCTTGAATTTATATTGATTGAGATTATATTATCGATATATAATCTCATTCTTGTTTTCGTAGTCTAATAATCGAGAGGTTTTGAGTTCGAATCGATCATTTCAAGGATAAAGAAATTTGAATGCACTCCTCGAGAGAGGACGACATAAATCTCCCGAATTTGAGTTATATCCAATAGAGGGGTTCACTTCGATAAAGCGAGTTTTAGGGGTTTCGATTCTAGAACGAGAGTTCGATTGATCAACCTAAACTCAGTTAGGCGTATCCTTGAGAGAGGTGCGCTCATAATTCGGGAACCTCCACGGTCAAGCATTTCTTTTAAAGAGAATTAGAAGTTTTATTTCATTATTTATTTATTTTTTTTCCAAGGTTATTCGAGGTTGAGTGCTAATCCTTCTTATCATAGTTTTAACAATTTATTTCTCTTTCTTGCAACCAACCAACCCAAGTTTCTTTCGATAAAATAATAGAGATTTTCCGAAGTAAGAGTACTCAACCGCCCCGAGTCTAATACGACCTTGTTTTAACAACCTATACTACATTCGATACGGTACACTTGCCGTTATCGTTTGCAAGCATAGTTTTGCGCATCAGCATACCGGAGAGAGAACGCAACAGGCTAGAACAAACAAGCCGGTCACACTAGACCGCCAGAGCCAGACCAGCAGAGCCAGATCAGCAAAGCACTAACACAGAGACCGCGCTGTCTCTGCGGTCACTACAATACAGACCGCTGGCCACCTTCCACTTCACTTCAACAATTTCAACATGCAACCTGCTGACCGCAAACCTGCGAACACAACAAATAGTTAACTCGCTTCCGAGACCGCCCGACCTCAAAGTTGAGACCGCATGAAACAACCCAGGCTCTAGTTCTTACAGTTCTCATTAGGAATGATGAGCCATGCACCTCTATTTATAGGCAACAAGACGGATGTCGTCACCGCCGCAAGAGAGGTACAATCACCACCCATCAGATCGTGAATGGTTTCACAGAACAGACTACGCGATCACATTACTTGGACAATATCCTGTCCAAGACCGCAAGTGAGCAGCAGACTGCGCACAAGCCGCGTGGACACAAGATCAAACCTTCCTTAGATCGCCAAGAGCAAACTAAGAACATCTGGCCGACTCCAGACAAGTCGCCAGATCAACCTGCATAAGCCTCCCGGTCACAGCTGTTTACACAAGAACAGATCGCCCGGTCTTCTTACAAAGAAGATAGAACAACCAAGCAGAGCAGACTGGAGAGATATCGTCACAGGCTAGAACAAACCGGCCGATCACACCAGACCGCCAGAGCTAGACCGGCAGAACCAGACCGGCAGAGAACCAACACAGAGACCGCGCGGTTTCTGCGGTCACCACTATACAGACCGCCGGCCATCTTCCACTCCACTTCAATAATTTCAACACTCCCCTTGAAGTGGGAAGTGGAAACTATCCCAAGTAAACTCCACAACCGAGTAAACGGTCCCTTGGCCAGCGGATTTGTGAAGATGTCTACACCACACTCCAAACATGCTCGACCATAAGAGATCCTCCCAACACCTTTTCACGAATGAAATGGTTCTCAATCTCAATATGCTTGGTCCTCGCATGACGGACTGGATTATTAACCAGCTTGAGAGCACTCTCATTGTCCACGCGTAGCATAGTGGGACCTTGAACCTCCTCATGAATGTCCTCCACCAACCTCTTGAGCCAAACGGCTTCCTAAGCTGCCAAGGCCGAGGCCGTGTATTCCGCTTCTGTGGTAGATACAGACACCGAGTCTTGCTTTTTGCTGCACCAAGAAATAGCTGTGGAGCCTGCCATAAAGACATAACCAGACGTTGATCTCCGATCATCCATGTCTCCCCCGTAATCAGCATCCATGTACCAATGCAACTCCAAGCTTGACCCTCTCCTATATAGGAGACCCAGATCAGAGGCCGACTTCACATACTTCAAAATTCCTTTTGCCGCCAGAAGATGAGGCTTCCATGGTTCCGCCATGTACAGACTCACTTTGCCAACTGCATAAGCAATATTAGGCCTTGTGATCGTCAAGTAGATTAAGCTCCCAACCAGAGATCAGAACACCAACGATTCAGATAGAACTCTCCCCTCATCCTTTCGAAGTTTATGATGCTGTTCTAGAGGTATAGAGCTGCTCATCCCTTCCTCCATGCCAAATCGTTGAACGATCCGCTCAGAATATACAGCCTGAGAAATGAGCACTCCGCTCTCCCGCCTCTGAACCTCAAGTCTAAGGAAATGGTGGAGCTCAACCAGATCCTTCATCTCAAATCTAATAGCAAGCTCGGCTCTCAGCCTTGCTACTGGCTCCTTCGAGTTCCCGGTGACAATCATGTCATCCACATATAATAGAACAATAACCCGAAGCGCCCCCTCCTTCTTGACGAACAAGATAGAATCAGAGTCTGAAGCAAAGAACCCGCAGAATAGAAGATACTCCGCGATCTTCCCATACCACGCTCGAGGCGCTTGCTTCAACCCATACAGGGCCTTCTTCAGTTTGTAGACGAGTCCGGACAATCCTCCGAGATGAAGCCCATGTTGGACATGTGTGTCACATCCCTTTGTTTGAGAATAACAAATCCCAAATTATATTTGATCTTGCTTGTCGTGTGTTTATAGTATGCAGGAACTATAGGTGCAATACTCCACGGGTAGAAAGCAGCTGAATTCAAAAATCTGGAAGAATGCGCTACCGCTAGTGCTAGCTCAGGTTCCGTTCGACGAAATTGCCTGCGTTCGACGAAAATTCCGTTCGACGAAAATTTCCGTTCGACGAACTTTAAGCTCCATCGACGAAAATTCCGTTCGACGAAAGTTTGTTCTGCCACGCCGCCGACGGTTTCGCAACCGCTACCGCCAGCGCTAGCGCTACCACCTGGAGCTATCTCAAGTTCGTGCCCAGCGCCACGCCGCTGACGGTTTCGCAACCGCTCCACACGAACGCTACCGCAGGCGCTAGGAGCTACCGCAGGCGCTATCTTCAAGTTCTATAAATTGGTGGGCTCTTTCTCGTTTTGGCTAATCCATCCCAGAGAGATTGTTAGGGCCACAATTCTATTACTGTTATGCTGCCGAAGATGGATCTCCCACTAAAAGCTTAAGGAGATTTCTGGAGGAGGATTACGTCACGCTACATCCTAAGGACGATCGCTTCAGCATCGCTCATACTACAACGATCCTTCATCCTCATCTTCAGAAATCTCATATAGGGAGTTTTTATTATTGTTATCTTTATTTTTCATTCCATACTTTCTTTGGAACTGTTTAATTAATTCGCCTTGTGTTGGCGACTAGGTCTGGGTAGGACTTAGGGGGAAATTCATCTTGTGTTGGCGACTAGTTCTAGGTGATTAGATCTAGGGGGCTCGAGGCCATATCCGGGGAAGGATTGGCTAGAGCGTCTTGAGGACATATCCAGGGAAGGATAGGCTAAAGCCAACCGGTTTGTGGGGATACAAGTAGGAATAGAAAAGGAAAAGATATTTACATTTGTACGCCTCCGATTTCTAGTGATATTGAAAACAAATTTATGTAAACACTTTTTTTATATAAATACAATCATGTCTCTTTTTGTGTTTACTTGATTTCTATCTTTTGGCATAATCTCTACTATATTGGTTACAAAGGTTTTTCAATTCGTATCACTTTATCTAAATTGTGTATTTCAATCTCTTTCATCATAAAACAATTTAGCACTTGTTTTAAAATCTTAAATTGCAAATTACAATTGTTTTCCTCCTTTAAGATAAATTGTTATTTTGTTTTAATTATCTCTAAACAATTTAGTAAAAATTATCAAAGAATTTTATTCCCTTATTCACCCCCCCCCCCCCCCCTCTAAGGGAGCCGCAAGATCCAACAAGTGGTATCAGAGCATAGGTTATTCCAAATAGTTTAAAAACTAGGAATAATTGTGTCTTATGATCTCGCTTCTACTAGTGAGGGAAACTTTCTTATAAATGAAAAATCTTTAGCATCACCTTTATTTGAAGGCAAAAATTATAATGGGTGGAAATTTCTTATGGAAAAATTTCTTAAATCTTTGGATATTAAAGTATGGAATATTACAATTAAAATGCCCCCAAGTATTTTAAATAAAAATGAAATGTTTTTAAATGCCAAATCTATGAATAGTCTATATTGTGCATTAGATCAAAATATTTTCAAACTTATTTATACACTTCCTACTGCTTATGAAGTTTGGAAATTTCTTGAGAATACTTATAGTCTTCCTTCCACAGATGATGAACAAGAGCAATTCCTTGTGGATCCAAGAGAAGAAATCGATGAGGACTTATGCTTGGAGGAAGAAGAATACAATGTCATAATATTGGACTCATTTGTTGGCAACACTTCAAGCAAAAGAGAAGACGGAAATTCAACTATGGACGAGGAATGCGAAGAAGATGTCAAAGGAACCCTTGGTTCAAATCTTGCCTCATCCCATAGCAATGTAAGAAAATCAAAAACTTCTCTTTTTGTAACAAATTCTATTTCTACGTCTCGTATGCTTAAAATTGCTAAACGTAAAATTTTAAAGTTAAAAATTGTTAATTCCAAATTACGTTTAGAAAATAAATCTTTAAAAGCAAACGCTAACGTAGAATCAAATATTGATGTGTTAAATTCTCTTTCATGCTCTTTAGTTAAAATTCTTATTCCTTGTTTAGATTGCAATCTATTAAAAGAAAAATTCAAGGATATTGAAAAAGGGCTCTTAATTTCAAAAAGGCATAATGAAAAATTGATAATTGAAAATGATGCTTTATCTTGTAAGTTATTACAATTAAAATCTTTTGTTGAAAAATTTCAAATGTCATGTACTGAATTTCATCATAAGATTTTGAATAACAAGGATAAATTAACTTACAACATCATTTCTAAAAAGGATCATTTTCACGCATTAAATCAAAAGGAGTTTAGTTTCAAAAAGAATTATGATCCTCATAAAATTCTTAAGAGTCACTATTATAAGTCTCAATATATTTTCAATCATGACTCAAATTTAAAACCTCCTTTTCATGAAAATCAAACTATAAAATAGTATCCTTCATATTATAAGAGTATGTCTATAAGAAAGAGTGGAAATGAAAATCATCAAAATAATAATCAATCTTTTAAAACATATTGTAACCCACTCTTTCAACAATCACTTCTAAAGAAAGACAATCACTCTTATAAACTTTCAAAGAATCCATGTAATAAAATTCATTATGATTATCAACATCAATCTATTTTGAAAAATAATTTGAATAAACATAAATCACAAATGAATTATTTTTCAAACATATATAATCATATAAAGATGTCACATAATCATAACATGAATTTAAAAGATAAACAACAAATGTATGAATGGCGACCCATAAAGAAAAATGACATATCATCTTTAATTTAAAAAACCCATTCATCATTATCTTCCCAAAAGCCACCATGATGTATTTGGGTACCCAAAGGAACCATCCCACTTGGTCCCCTTTGGATACCTAAATCTCTCATTCATTAGTATCCAATCATTTGCATGAAGTAGAAATAATTAAAAATGAAATATCAATACTCTACTTCATGATATGCCTATTCTCTTTTTTTTGGTTTATTTTTTAGAACAAACATGCTATGATCACTTTATATATCATGAAATATGACTTTCATATATTAAGCCTAATGTTTATCAAATCAAATTTGAATTAAAATTGAACATTAAGTCATATATTTTTCAAAGTGATCTATCTCTCATCTTAAATTGTTTATATATATCCTTTTAAATCCTTTACCCATCAATGTCTTGAATTAACATTATCATTTGAATATTGAAATTATTTTCAAGACTAATGAGATTATTTTAAAAAAATGGATTTAAATGGTTTATTAAAGGGCTTAAGCTAAAAATTAAAATGCGTAACGTTTTGATTATTTTCTATTTTATTTGCTGCATTTGATAGCCCTTATAATGAAATATATTATCAAATAAAATCGAAAACAAACATTCACAAAACACATGTTTAATCCTTCAAAATGTGAGTTTTTGATCAAAACTTCAAATAGCCATATCTTTTGATCCGCTCGTCCATTTTTCGCGTTTAATATCTTTTCGGAAAGAGCACAGAAATCTCCATCCAACGGAGAACCAATCTTGCCCGTTAAAATTCGTTTGGTGCTGTCAAAATTGCCCAAACTCAACTTTGTTTAAAAGTTATACCAGTCTTCTTATTTCGGCAATTTCTATGTCTTTAGATTCTTCATCACATGATATCCTTTGTATATTGTGTGTAATGTGTGTCACCATTGTTTGCATGTTATTTAGACCTTAGAATCGTCTTGTATCATTAAGTTCAAATCAAAAGTTTAATCATTTCATTCATGGTCTAAAAAAATTAATATGAAACCTTTTATACTACATGCAACATTATCTCCATTAATCCTATGTTATAACATTACATTCAAACTCATCATCCTAGCATCACCTCTTATTTTATGCCTAAATTTTAGGCATAACATGTACAATGTTATTTAAAATTGATGATAATTATGTGATTTGAAATTATAATAGAATACTAAAATTCCAACAAACACATAGTTTATGGATTAATCATTAGAATATATATGAATATTATATCATAAATCATATATTATCATGCAAAACCAAAGATCAATAGATTCAATTATTGAATATAAATTTTATTATAAATTTCAAAACATTATATATGTGATCTTTGTCTTTGATATGACTACATGTTCATCATTTTTTAGGCTTAAAATCAAACATGCTTATTCAAAAGAAAATCACTATATCACTATATCATAAGTCTAGAGGATTAGAATTTTCATACATCATGATGATCTAACATATATTCTATGCAAAATTCTCTATAATCATAAATCATAATTCATGTTCTATCAAGAAATATCTCAAATCAATAATAAGAATTATGAATCTTATGATAAAAATTTGAATAATGTTTTTCTTTACATTAATTGGTTTATGGATATGCTTTGATATTGATTGCATTTATCTCACATATATATAGATTCTAGAATCAACTTAAGAATAATAAAGATACATCAAACTTAATCATCACTCTATTCTAGATCTATAATTTGAAACTCTATTTTGGAATACATGCAATATTGATATTAATCTTATGACATGACATTAAACCCGAAACTCATCTTACTAGCTTTATAACTTATTGAATATTATTAATTGTGCTAGTTATCTCATATCGTCATCTCATAAAAGTAGAAAAACTATGCGGCTTTATATAACTCATCACATTAAACAAAACCCATTGTTTATAAATCAACCCATAGTTTAAAAAGCATAGGTTGTCCAAGGATTATTCACCTATGACTTCATATCTCACAATAGAGGGGGTGTAGGGTTGTATGCATTAGAGACCTAACCTCTAAGTCATGTCTTGTCCTTAACCGGGGAGGGTTCCAGTGGGGCCTTGCAAAACACTGGGGGGAAAGAGTGCTAGGTTGAGTATTCTCTAGTGTGTGCATATGGGACTAACACCCCAACCTACGGAATGTGTGCAGCTCCTCATGCCCATCCATCACTTAGTACGGGGCTAGGGTGTAGACATTTAGTCGGGGTAGTCTTTAATCTCAGGACATACTTATATTACTCTTTGCATGATCATTTTATTTACTTATCACTTAAATCATGCATACTTTGGGTTGTTTAATAAAAAATGTCCTCTTGTGTCTTCATAATTTATCTTTTCATGATTAAATGGTTTTGTAAAACACAAGAATTTGAAAAAGCAAAAGTTTCATGCAAATTTGATCCACCTAGAGATCTCCAAAAATTCTGAAATTTCAGCATGGAACTACTCTAAGGACACTTAATCAAAATCAAAAATTTAAAATTCTCAAAAAATCACGTACTGTTTGTCGTGCTATCGCTAGCGCCGGCGCTAGCGTGAGTGTGTGATTTTTCTATTTTTTAAAATTTCTAAAAATCAACGAAAATATGTTAGTTTATATGTACTACTTTGATTTGTATTTCTGACATTTGTTATTTTTGTTTTATTCATATTATGAAAAATCAACTACAAAAATCAAAATTCAAAAATACAAAAAATATGTTTTTGAGATTTTCTGTTTTCTTATATATTATGAAAAATCAACTACAAAAATTCAAAATTCAAAAATACAACAATATGTTTGTGTGAATTTTCTGTGTTTATTTCATTAAACATTTTCAAAACAACAAAAAAACTGTATGATCTTTATTGCTAATATCAAGCATGAATGATTTCTATTATTTAGAATTATTTACAATGTTAAAATTTATTCTTTGAAATTACTATGAACATTGTTTTGTTTATCACGCTTTGATATATCTATTTAAAGTGCATCAATTGTATTGAAAAATATGTGTAGAACCAAGCTTAGCATGCCTCTAAGTATGAGTAAATGTATTATGATTGATAATGACCTTTCACTCACTTATTTTGGTAATCAACATGTGTGTTTAAATCTTAAAATGCTTGCTTGTGTATTGTATTTGTACAATGAATTAAAACTTGCATAAGCTTATTGCCTACACTACATTTGAATTGCACTTATGAAATTTAGAAAAGTGGTTAAGTTAAAATTTTGGGTTTGCAAAACAAGTGTATTCGGAGAATGTTTTCTCACAATTGTGAACAAAGAATTATATATGCAAATAAATATAACTCCACCAAACACTACTTGAACCTCCTGATAAGTCTTCATAAGCATTATGAGGTTGAGCACCTTGGAAAGAATAGTAAAGTGACTTGTGCAAACCTTGGTTATTACACCACTTTGTTAAAAATTATGTGCATTAAAAGTGTGTGAAAGTAATTTACTTGTGTTTTATTGTGCACTTTACTTTACATATGTCTTGTATTTTGTTGATTTAAATCAATTGTTAACATTGCCCAAAATACACTTATTTGCACATCATTCTCTTTCATAACACTTCTTCTCATGAGTATTGGATTCTAAAGCTTTATCTATACTACTCTTTATATAAGAAATGCACTAGATAACCTAGCATGATCTCTACAATGTTTTGGTATTTCTTGAACTTAAAATTAAATAACATTGTAGTATAATCTCTTTTTGATATGTTCATTTCATGCTTGGTATCTTTATGAAAAACATTGAGATTTCAAAAAGGTTCAACATCTTTCAATTTTGAACTATAACTCATATTTTTACATATGCTTTTCATGCTTACAAAAAGATGTTTCTTATAATCCTCCGCTTGCTTACAACTCTTATCTTTTTATTTGAAATCTCTTATATATACTATGCTTAAACTCTTTACCATTTCATATATTACAAAAGTTCGATCATGATTTATGACTAGCCTAAAGAATGCCTCCTTACTACCCTTACCCTACCTTCTTTTGATAATACCAAAAGGGGGAGATTAATTGAAGAAATCTATATAGGAGAAATATAGAAGATTAAGGGGAGAATAATTCATGTAATCTATCATTTAGGGGGAGTAAAACATAAATTGCATTTATGCAGGGGGGGCATTAAGATGGGGGGAGTAAGCACATTATCATGCTTATCATATACTATAGTTGCACTATCATCTTGCTTATCCTATACTATAAACGCTATTGTTGATTTCTTGCTAAGTGGATTTGTTATTATCAAAAGGGGGAGATTGTTGGACATGTGTGTCACATCCCTTTGTTTGAGAATAACAATTCCTAAATTGTATTTGATCTTGCTTGTCGTGTGTTTATAGTGTGCAGGAACTATAGGTGCAATACTCCACAGGTAGAAAGCAGCTGAATTCAAAAATCTGGAAGTATGCGCTACCTCCAGCGCTAGCGCTACCGCTACCGCCAGGCGCTAGCTCAGGTTCCGTTCGACGAAATTGCCTGCGTTCGACGAAAATTCCGTTCGACGAAAATTTCCGTTCGACGAACTTGAAGCTCCGTTCGACGAAAATTTTTGTTCGACGAAAATTTAGTTCGACAAAAATTCCGTTCGACGAAAGTTTATTCTGCCACGTCGCCGACGATTTCGCAACCGCTACCGCCTGGCGCTATCTCAAGTTCGTGCCCAGCGCCACGCCGCCGACGGTTTCACAACCGCTCCACACGAACGCTACCGCAGGCGCTAGGAGCTACCGCAGGCGCTATCTTCAAGTTCTATAAATTGGTGCGTCTTTCTGGTTTTGGCTAATCCATCCCAGAGAGATTGCTAGGGCCACAATTCTATTGTTGTTATGCTGCCGAAGATGGATCTCCCACTAAAAGCTTAAGGAGATTTCTAGAGGAGGACTACGTCACGCTACATCTGAAGGACGATCGCTTCAACCTCGCTCATACTACAGCGATCCTTCATCCTTATCTTCAGAAATCTCATATAGGGAGTTTTTATTATTGTTATCTTTATTTTTCATACCATACTTTCTTTGTAACTGTTTAATTAATTAGTCTTGTGTTGGCGACTAGGTCTGGGTAGGACTTAGGGGGAAATTCGCCTTGTGTTGGCGACTAGTTCAAGGTGATTAGATCTAGGGGGCTCGAGGCCATATCCGGGGAAGGATTGGCTAGAGCGGCTTGAGGCCATATCCGGGGAAGGATAGGCTAAAGCCAACCGGTTTGTGGGGATACAAGTCGGTATAGAAAAGGAAAAGATATTTACATTTGTACGCCTCCGATTTCTAGCGATATTGAAATCAAATTTTTGTAAACACTTTTTTTATATAAATACAATTGATGCGTATTCGGCAAGTGCACCGGTCGCTGTCAAGTAATAAAATTGGGAATAGCTTCCCCGAATATTGTCTCTCAAGGAATGCAGGTTCTGGTGAACGGAATGCGTAGTGAGTCGATCCTTACGACGAGTAAAAGAAAGAAAAAACAAGGGTGTTGTGATTGGTGTCCTAAGTTACTACACAGAAATGAGATGCGGGTCAAAACTCCGCTTCGCAAGACGGGATGGATGCAACGGCCGCGATGCCATGCTTCGGAAGGCGCGTGGACGGAAAGTAACTATGATGATTGAGGGTCGCACACACCTCTTCGCAAAGTGGGGGTGAGTGCAGCGGCCGCGATGCCGCGCTTCGGTAAGCTGGTGAAATGGCCACAGTGCGGGGTTTTGTGAGGGTCGTATTCACCTCTTCGCCAAAGTCACCACTAGCAATTGCTAGATGGCTAGCTGGAATGTGTGTGTGGAAGTGGAGCGGGGGCGGAGCGCATCACAGCAAAGCATCAAGCGAAAGATAAAACAAGAGTATATTTCATTCATAGACAAATAGAAATCACACTAGTTCAATACAAAAGTTAAGCATACATTTCCAAAAGAGAGAGGGTAGAGGAAACCACGAGATGAGAAGCCTCGCCGTAGATCTTGGTCGGAATGGGGGGTTGTCAAGCCTCCTCCGAGCTCAGTCCTTGGTTGATTCCGGGGTTTAGAGGATGTCACTACCTCCAACCATCATCCGTCTTCTTCTCAGAGCTGAGTCTCTTCCCCTTGACCCAAAAGGAGATGCCGCAACTTGAAATGCTTGCTGTAGATGGCGGGGAAAGCTTCTGGAACCCTTGGTGGAGCTTAGGATCGATGGGAGAAGCTTTCCCAAGGAAGGGGATGGATGGATGGAGCTTGGAGAGGGAAAACGGCGGAGCTTGCGGATGAATTCGCGCCCCCACTCTGTCTAAATGCCCTAAAATCGCGGAGCCGGACTTTAAATACAGAGCAGAATAAACACTGCGCACGAGCAGTGGCGCACGACCAGTGGTCATGCACAAAGGAATGCTACTGATCGTGCGCAGTCAACCTGTAGCAGAGGAGAAGATGGCCAATTAACGCACGGTCAGTGGCGCACGACCAGTGGTCGTGCGCACTATAGTCATTGGTCGTGCGAGAGCAAACTGCAGCCTGGACGACCATCTGTATTTGATCGTGCGATCTGAATAGTGATCGTGCGCCTGATCGTGCGTGAACAAATCGCACGATCAGGTCCAGATCTTTATGGAATCACATGGATTGCCCCCCTAGAATGCATTTCAGCTCCTGGTACCTGCAGCAAACTCACACATACCCGCTGGGGCCTAGAAACAAAGCACCCAGTGACATAAAATATGCACCAAAGAGAATAAAAGGGAACATCCGAGATAACACACAGAAGTAGGCTAAGGAAGGTACTATTTACGCAAATAACCAACTAATCCAATATAAGCGATAATCAACCTAATATGCAGTACCTATGCATGATACTAAGCCTAAATGAGTCCTAAAATATGTATATCAATCAGACTCATCACACCCCCAGACTTACCTGTTTGCGCATCCCGAGAAAACTACTCTCGGCGGACGGGAAAAACAAGGGTTAGAAAGGTGATTATGGCTAGGAGTAATATGCGAAATCAAATAATCATGTTCATAAAACTCTCGTAGAAGAAATTTCTATTATGCAAAGTAATTTACAAATATCTAAAATAGTAAATAAGAGATAAGTTTACTCAAAAGCTGAACCAAGTATGATCTGCCAGTCACGTGTAGGAAGAATGTAGGGATGCGCTCAGACGAGTATTTCGAAAAATACGGGATACGGAACTAACTCCACCGAAATCCATCGGTGTCGGGAGCCATAAGCTCGCACTTTCGCACTCTCTCCACAGCATCAAGTAAAACTACACACAAGTCAATAGGGCTTTCGGGTAAATATGAGGCTTAGGTTGCGGTAGGATATACAATGATAAACTCGGAGGCTAACGCACCTAACGCATTTGAGCAATACAAATTGTAAACCTGGGCAACCAATAAAGCTGATGTTTTCATCGCCAACACCCAATATAAAGTAGTTCTTATCAAACAATTCAGGATTTCTGAATTAGAATATAAAGCTTAGATTTTTTCTTTTTGAAGCACTAATCTTTTCACTTTTTAGCTCACTAATACTTTTTTTTCTTTTCTCCTTTTTTTTCAACTTAAGCAATCCAAATATGTACCCATACATAACAGCACATCACAATAATCAGTTATACTATAAAGCTCGAAACACATGCGCATACAGGTTTGGTAATCTTGGCTTAAGCGAGAGCGGTGGAGCTAAATAGAAAAGGTGGGATGCACAAAATTGGTTAGCAAGGGTGAATTTTTGGTTTTGGCTCAAAGCTCAAACGGTCCAAAGAATGGCCAACATCATGCTAATGCGTTAGAACTACCCAGTGCCTATGTTTCAAGAATCGCTGGGGGCGAGTTCTTAGCCACCGAGAAAGATAGCTCTTTCTCCCGATTCGAGAAATACGAATCTAGCGTTCGATAACAACTCACCTACACTACCGGTAGATCGACACAGGTTCATGCTTTGAGTAAAGTAAAACTCTAATTACTAAATTAGATAAGAATAAAGCTACAGCGCATGAAAATAGAAATAACTTCTACACAAAATTCTACGCAAAACATGAGTATTCGATTAGAACACTACTGGAGTCAACATCGTACTCCAAACCACAATTCCGAGCTAACACAATTGACCTCCCAGCTCCATTCCAAAAGGAAATTTGGCACGGTAGCACTCGCAAGTAAGTGCGTGCATAGTGGGTGCAGCGTGTGCGTGCCACATAAAATTTGATAAACTGAAATAAACTGAAAGCTAAAATAATAACACTACCGGAATGCGTGCGTGCGTGCACATGCATGGTTCTCACTCTCCCCCAGACTTACATGAAAGCATAATCTAAGATATGATTCTTTAAACATTAAACTAAGGAGTAAAGGGAGAGTGTACCCCATGCTCAGAAGTGAGCATACTGGAAGAATTGGCGTTTTGTCCTTAATGCGGTTGTTCCGCCTTGCTCCAAGAGATACGGACCTGCGATTAAAGAGTACCCAGGCACAACAAAAATATAATAAGGAAAATAAAGAAGAACGAAGGAGCGGAACCAAGAGGTCCCCAATGGGTTGTCTCCCAAGAGCCCTTTTGTTTACCGTCCTTGATGGCGCAAATCTCACACACCGCTATAGGCGGTAGCTCGACTGCGACACGAAACGGCAGTGTACCGATCGTTCAAGTAATATAAAACGAGGAGTAATCCCCGAGTATCGAATCTCTCAAGGAACACAGTAAGGTGGAGTTAACGTTCGAGGAAGGACTTGAGATCGAAGTCCTTGAGTTGGATGGAATGCGGAAACGGGGTGATTGGGCTTTTGGAAAATAAAAGAAAAGCTATCAACTACTCCTATGCAATGCCGCTATGCAAAGCTTCGCTCGGCGGGATGGAAGACTACGTAGGCCTTGAACGCGCTACTTCGTAAGGGCGGATGGACGAGTAGGCAAGCGGATCGAACTATGCAGGCCTTGAGCGCGCTGCTTCGTTAGGCGGGATGGAGTACGGGCCGCTATGCCACGCTTCGGTAGGCGGATGGGCGAGTGGGCTAGCGGAATGAGGGTCGCAAGCACCTCTTCGACAGGCACGCCACTAGCAATTGCTAGTGCGGCACCGGACACGGTGGTGGGATGGAAAATGGATGGTGGCGCTCCTCAAGCAACTCAAATAACAAGCATTTCACAAATACAAGAAATATATGGAAATACAAACTAGTTCAAGTGCAACTTCATCAACATACATAGATCTAGCTATTACAACAATCAATAAAAGAAGAACAAGGCAAGAAATCGACCGAATCCGAAGGCTCGTTGAAGATTCACGGTTGGAATCGCCGGGTTGTCAATCCGCGTCCAAGCTCGGTCCACAACTACGTCCGGGGTAGAGAGAGCTGTCACGACTCTCCAATGGACCCGTCTTCTTCGTGTCACGATCCGGTAGAGGTTGCAAACTTCCTCTTGCTCGATGGAGATAGCGGCTAGGTCTTCCTTTGGAGCTCTTGGATGAAGGAGGAGGCCGAGAGGAAACTCCGGCTCAAGATTGGCGTGAAGAGCAAGCCCGGAGCACCTCCATATGGTGGGCGACGATGGAGGGGCGAAATCGGGCGGAACCGGGCGGAAAACGGAACTGAAAATCGGGATGATGACCTAAAATCGCGAGCAGGGAATTTATAGGCGCAGGAATAAAACAGTGCGCACGGTCAGTGGCGCACGACCAGTGGTCGTGCGCACTAGAATCCTATGATCGTGCGCTCTGCCTGGACGGAACCTGCAAAGACAGAAATTATAAAATAAAATGTTCGCACGACCAGTGGCGCACGACCGGTGGTCGTGCGCACTATCGTCGGTGGTCGTGCGCAATACAGCAAACAGAACTCAGAATTTCAATGATAAGTGCGCACGAGCAGTGGCGCACGACCGGTGGTCGTGCGCACTGGCGTTGGTGGTCGTGCGCACTGCACCAAACAGAACTCGTGAAAAAGGGTTAAGTGCACACGATCAGTAGCGCACGACCAGTGGTCGTGCGCAATAGAACCGGTGATTGTGCGCATTGTTCCTGTGCAGAATTGCACCGGGAACACCTGCACGACTCCCATTCCAGCACAACCACCAATCTAGCCACTGAAGGTGGAACTTAACAGCGCATGAAAACAACTAAAGACAATAAGCATAAAATCACACCAAAGTGGGCCTATAAGTGCACCTAGCATAGAATGACCAATATGAGCTAAAACAGGGCTAAAGTGCAGTGAAAAGACTAAATAGATGGCCCAGATGAGTCCATAAAAGTGTATGTGATCAGGACTCATCACACCCCCAGACTTACCTGTTTGCGCGTCCCGAGCAAACAAATTCTAAGCGTACGGGGAAAGAAAAGTAGATGGCTTAAAACTACAATACAGAGTACCATGCGAAGTCGCATGCTCACGTGCATAAGAAGAATAGTAGAGAAGATTTCTGATTATATAAACAGTTTATATATTTCTAAAAGAGTAAAAGCATATTACAACTACTCAAAATGGTGAACTACGGTGAATCATTCGGTCACGCATACGGAGAAAGTAAACTAAACGCTGAGATGAGCATTGCTCGAGATTGGGGTGCCGGATAAACTCCACCGAAATCCATCGGTGTCGGTGACCATAGGCTTGCCCGGTCACATTCTCTCCACGGCACTGGTTTGACTCAAATGCGTGAATCAATAGGACTTTAGGTTTTAAATGGGGCTTGGGTTTAGGTGAGGAAAAAACAAAGATAAAAACGACGGCTAAAGCACTAAACCCAAATGAGCTAATGCAGGAAACTATCCTCATTCACCACACAAACATGCGGGTACACAACACCCCCAGACTCGGACTTAACAGCATGGGTGCGTGCACCGCCTACTCCCAAACATAAATCTATACATAAAGATTTTCAATTAAACACTCCTTCTCTTTCCTTTCTTTTTAACTTCTTTTCTTTTTCTCATTTTTTTTTCTTTTCTTATCATTTTCAGCAAATAAACAAAAGGACACATCCACATCTTCACAAACATATTACCACATCAACAACCCAACTCATGAAAATAATAAACAACTAAAGCTCAGATTTGGGTGTGCGACTAGGACTGGCTTTTGGGCTTTGGTGAAATAAAAGTGGGGCTGAATCAAAGAACGGGTAGGCACAACTGGGCTAGCGAGGAAATGATGATAGGAATGGCACAAAGGCTCAACCGGGCCAAGATGATGGCCTATATCACATTCAGGCAATTGACTAACCGTATACCCATGCTTCAAGAATCGCTTGGGGCAAGTTCTAGCCACCGAGAAAGATTCTCCTTTCTCCCGACTCAAGCAATACGAATCTAGCGATCGTTTACACACATCCCTACGCTACCGTTTGATTCACACCGGATTCACCATTTGAGTAGAGTAAACAACATTTACACTAATAAGAAAAATATAAAACCATAAGTATAAAGAGAAGTCTACTCTACACAAATTTCTATGCAACCGAGCACTCGACTAGCAGCACTACTAGAGTCAACATTTTACTCTGCTACATAGTCCTAAGCCATCACCTAGACTTTCCCAAATAAGCAGAAGAATTAAATTCGCTACAGAGCTTGCATACAGATGAGTACGCGCTCAAGTGGGTGCTGTGGTGTGCAATGAAAATGAACAAATAATAAAACTGAAACTAAAATACTTTCTGGCATGCTATGCATGAGTGCACGTGAGTGGGTGCAAAAACTGCTCTCCCCCAGACTTAAACTAAACAATCCACAGAATATATGACATGATAATCAGAAAAAGCTAGGGAAAGAGAGTACCCAGTGCTCAGAAATGAGCACACCAGAAGATTGGCGTTTAAACCACGACTAAGCTGCAGCATCCGCCATCCAGAAGAAGTACCTGCAGGGGTCAGCTCCGCAAAAACAAAAGAAACAGAAAAAGATAAACTATAATACTACAGCTAACTAAACAGGATTGCATAAAATAAAATGCATGAAAAGTAAGATAACTACTGGGGTTATTGTCATCCCAGCACGACTTATTCAGATTTTGTACAGTTCTAGCTTATAGGCCTATGAAAAGAAAAGTGCACAGGTAACTGTTCTAATATGCGCATCGGTAGCGGGTACCTATATGGAGAAAGAACAGTCACGCCTCTACCCGAATATAAATAAAACCTGCCCATCACAGGTAGAGGGAAAAGAAAGTAAGAAGAGGAGGAGGCCTGGTCCTCACTCAACTTACCAAAACTATCCTTGCCCAGCAAGGTATCGTCTGCAGCAGGTCCGCAGGAGGAGAAGGCAATGAGTGGAGCTTCCTCTACGGAGGGGGAATAAACCTCCTCACATGAGAGGATGCTCTCATCATTGACTTGAGCAAAACACTCCAAGTCCTCCTGAAGTACCTGTGAAGATTCAACCTGCACAGACTCAGATGAAGGAAGGGGATCAAGAAATAAAGAAGACGAAGAACATAAATAAACATCAATCGGGGGAGTGATCCCGGACTCACTCCCATCAGGTGGGGGAAGTAAAATAATGTTTGCATTGTCATCAATGCTACAAGATTCGGCGGGATCAACAGTGGCCAAGCTAGAGATTTGGACTTCCTCCACCGGTGCTGAGGAAAACTCCTCTTCACCTAGAAGGTTGTCCTCCTCCATAGGAATAGGCACAATACCAAGATCAACCGCCTTCTCCCACGACACATCATCAACAATGTCGTCAGAGACGAGTGTAGTATGCACAACAGGGAGAGGAATAGTGCTCGGATAAAAGTCGAGCACCGATTCCTCACAAAGAATCGAATCCACTAGAGGTGGTGGATGCACCGGGAGAATAGGCTCAGCAATGTTGGTGCCCAGATCAGCCACACATCCAGTGACCGTGTCCATGCCATACCCTTCAAGATGTGAAGGTGACAAAGACACATAACCGGATGTTGAAGGTGTGCCGCCAGAGTTAGGATTCGGGACGATCCGGATATCCGGCTCGTCATCCTCATCCAATTGGCGAAGATAAGCAGCACAATCCTTCAGGGCATGATCTGTGCTCCGACAAAACTGGCACTGCCTAGCAGGCTTCTTTGGCACAGCGGGGGCTGGAGCCGAAAAGAAGTATGACGGTAAAGGCTCAGCAGAGTAGCCATAAGACTTACGCACACCATATGGAGTACCAGACGAAGTCGGTGCTCCATATGTTGGGCTATAAGAATTATGCCTACTATTCTCCGTAGGGCATTCATCACTAGAGTGGGAGGTAGCTCCACACCAACGGCAACGGAAATTGAGATGTGCCCACATAGTGAGAAGATAAAACGATTCAAAAAGAAGAACACTATTGTGCGAAATACAACACCTAACAAAAATTACTAAAGCAACCTAATAAAAAACAAGAAAACAGAAAATGAGGAAATAAAACAAAGAAATGCGATTTACAAATGGAAGGGCTCCTTTCTCAGATTCTCCCTCTCCAGAAAACTCACACGACTGTGTTCCCCGGCAACGGCGCCAAAAACTTGATGGCGCAAATCTCACACACCGCTATAGGCGGTAGCTCGACTGCGACACGAAACGGCAGTGTACCGATCGTTCAAGTAATATAAAACGAGGAGTAATCCCCGAGTATCGAATCTCTCAAGGAACACAGTAAGGTGGAGTTAACGTTCGAGGAAGGACTTGAGATCGAAGTCCTTGAGTTGGATGGAATGCGGAAACGGGGTGATTGGGCTTTTGGAAAATAAAAGAAAAGCTATCAACTACTCCTATGCAATGCCGCTATGCAAAGCTTCGCTCGGCGGGATGGAAGACTACGTAGGCCTTGAACGCGCTACTTCATAAGGGCGGATGGACGAGTAGGCAAGCGGATCGAACTATGCAGGCCTTGAGCGCGCTGCTTCGTTAGGCGGGATGGAGTACGGGCCGCTATGCCACGCTTCGGTAGGCGGATGGGCGAGTGGGCTAGCGGAATGAGGGTCGCAAGCACCTCTTCGACAGGCACGCCACTAGCAATTGCTAGTGCGGCACCGGACACGGTGGTGGGATGGAAAATGGATGGTGGCGCTCCTCAAGCAACTCAAATAACAAGCATTTCACAAATACAAGAAATATATGGAAATACAAACTAGTTCAAGTGCAACTTCATCAACATACATAGATCTATCTATTACAACAATCAATAAAAGGAGAACAAGGCAAGAAATCGACCGAATCCGAAGGCTCGTTGAAGATTCACGGTTGGAATCGCCGGGTTGTCAATCCGCATCCAAGCTCGGTCCACAACTACGTCCGGGGTAGAGAGAGCTGTCACGACTCTCCAATGGACCCGTCTTCTTCGTGTCACGATCCGGTAGAGGTTGCAAACTTCCTCTTGCTCGATGGAGATAGCGGCTAGGTCTTCCTTTGGAGCTCTTGGATGAAGGAGGAGGCCGAGAGGAAACTCCGGCTCAAGATTGGCGTGAAGAGCAAGCCCGGAGCACCTCCATATGGTGGGCGATGGTGGAGGGGCGAAATCGGGCGGAACCGGGCGGAAAACGGCGCTGAAAATCGGGATGATGACCTAAAATCGCGAGCAGGGAATTTATAGGCGCAGGAATAAAACAGTGCGCACGGTCAGTGGCGCACAACCAGTGGTCATGCGCACTAGAATCCTATGATCGTGCGCTCTGCCTGGACGGAACCTGCAAAGACAGAAATTATAAAATAAAATGTTCGCACGACCAGTGGCGCACGACCGGTGGTCGTGCGCACTATCGTCGGTGGTCGTGCGCAATACAGCAAACAGAACTCAAAATTTCAATGATAAGTGCGCACGAGCAGTGGCGCACGACCGGTGGTCGTGCACACTGGCGTTGGTGGTCGTGCGCACTGCACCAAACAGAACTCGTGAAAAAGGGTTAAGTGCACACGATCAGTAGCGCACGACCAGTGGTCGTGCGCAATAGAACCGGTGATCGTGCGCATTGTTCCTGTGCAGAATTGCACCGGGAACACCTGCACGACTCCCATTCCAGCAAACCACCAATCTAGCCACTGAAGGTGGCACTTAACAGCGCATGAAAACAACTAAAGACAATAAGCATAAAATCACACCAAAGTGGGCCTATAAGTGCACCTAGCATAGAATGACCAATATGAGCTAAAACAGGGCTAAAGTGCAGTGAAAAGACTAAATAGATGGCCCAGATGAGTCCATAAAAGTGTATGTGATCAGGACTCATCAGTCCTTAAGGTGGACCAAATACCTGTATTAAGCAATTTATAAAGTCTAGGAGTACGCAAAAGTTAATAAATCCTAATTATTATTACAAGCTCAAAAAAAATCAGCTATAAGCTGATTTGAAGTAGTAACAACTGATGAAAGAGAAAGGTCCGGGGACCTGGTTGTAGGGGTGGAAATTAAGTAGGATGCTCAACCTCCAACCCCAAATCTCCTCCTTTTTCGCTCTCTTCTTCTCCTCCAGTATTATGTCTTCAAAGAAGAACCGCTTGCCCCCTTGTAACCAATCCTCAAGGGGGAGCACCAACGATGATGAGGAAACTAGATGTTCCTTCACTGTACCTTCCTCACCCCGCCAGGCTTTCGTCTCCTCCATGCATAAGGTCTGATCAACCGGAGGAGGGGCATCCTGCATTCTTGTACATAAAGAAAGGGGGTCAGGAAATAAATTGGAAGAAAAACTAAAAGAAATCTCATCTGAGGGGATAATCCCGGCTTCATCCCCCATAGGGTGCGACAAAGACAAACTGATGATATCATCGAAGATTTCGCTAGACTCAACAGGGCACGCAATGGCCTCCTCTATAACTTGGACTTCCTCGCACTGGACCGAAACGGTTGCTTCGGCACAATCGAGACTGTCCTCCTCCATGAGAGTGGGCACGACAACACGCAGGTCTGCAACATCATGCAAATTGACCGCAATGACAATATCAGAAATAGATGTAGATTCGTGTGTAGTGGGAGAAGACATGCCACTGGAGAGTTCGGGCTCACTCTCCACACAAGGGCACAAATCCATGCAAAGTGGTACGTGAACCGAAGAGGTATGGGGGGTCGCATCAGAAACAGGGTCATGAGGGACACTAATGCATATGTCGATTCCAGAGCCTTCAAAAAGTGAAGGTGGAAGTGACACGTAACCAGAGGAAGGAGTTGTGTTCACCAAATTTGAGGATGGGACGATCCGGATATCCGGCTCATCGTCATCCGCCAATTGGCGAAGATAATCCGCACAGTCCTTCAAGGCGTGCTCTCTAATTTTGCAAAATAAACACTGCTTTACCGGCTTTGCCGGCACCCAAGGTGCAGTAGCCGCGTAATAGTGCGACAACGGAGGCGCAGTAGAGGAGCCAAAAGATTTATGGGACCCGTACAGTTTCTGAACAACACCATACTCTTTGGGACACCTATCACTAGCGTGGGATGTGTCCCCACACCAACGACATCGGATATTCAAATGTGCCCACATAATATAGAAGAAGAAAATAACATGAAAAAGAGTAAATTAAGAAGAATAAAATACCTAATCGAAAACAATCGATTCACAAACACAAAATGATCACGCCTGCATTCCCCGGCAACGGCGCCAAAAACTTGATGCGTATTCGGCAAGTGCACCGGTCGCTGTCAAGTAATAAAATTGGGAATAGCTTCCCCGAATATCGTCTCTCAAGGAATGCAGGTTCTGGTGAACAGAATGCGTGGTGAGTCGATTGTTACGACGAGTAAAAGAAAGTAAAAACAAGGGCGTTGTGATTGGTGTCCTAAGTTACTACACAGAAATGAGATGCGGGTCAAAACTCCGCTTCGCAAGGCGGGATGGATGCAACGGCCGCGATGCCGTGCTTCGGAAGGCGCGTGTACGGAAAGTATCTGTGACGATTGAGGGTCGCACACACCTCTTCACAAAGTGGGGGTCAGTGCAGCGGCCGCGATGTCGCGCTTCGGTAAGTGGGTGAAATGGCCATAGTGCGGGGTTTTGTGAGGGTCGTATTCACCTCTTCGCCAAAGTCACCACTAGCAATTGCTAGATGGCTAGCTGGAATGTGTGTGTGGAAGTGGAGCGGGGGCGGAGCGCATCACAGAAAGCATCAAGCGAAAGATAAAATAAGAGTACATTTCATTCATAGACAAATAGAAATCACAATAGTTCAATACCAAAGTTAAGCATACATTTCCAAAAGAGAGAGGGTAGAGGAAACCACGAGATGAGAAGCCTCGCCGTAGATCTTGGTCAGAATGGGGGGTTGTGAAGCCTCCTCCGAGCTCAGTCCTTGGTTGCTTCCGGGGTTTAGAGGCTGTCACTACCTCCAACCATCATCCGTCTTCTTCTCAGAGCTGGGTCTCTTCCCCTTGACCCAAAAGGAGATGTCGCAACTTGAAATGCTTGTTGTAGATGGCGGGGAAAGCTTCTGGAACCCTTGGTGGAGCTTAGGATCGATGGGAGAAGCTTTCCCAAGGAAGGGGATGGATGGATGGAGCTTGGAGAGGGAAAACGGCGGAGCTTGCGGAAGAATTCGCGCCACCAATCTGTCTGAATGCCCTAAAATCGCGGAGCCGGACTTTAAATACAGAGCAGAATAAACACTGCGCACGAGCAGTGGCTCACAACCAGTGGTCGTGTGCAAAGGAATGCTACTGATCGTGCGCAGTCAACCTGTAGCAGAGGAGAAGATGGCCAATTAACACACGGTCAGTGGCGCACGACCAGTGGTCGTGCGCACTATAGTCATTGGTCGTGCGCGAGAAAACTGTAGCCTGGACGACCATCTGTATTTGATCGTGCGATCTGAATAGTGATCGTGCGCCTGATCGTGCGTGAACAAATCACACGATCAGGTCCAGATCTTCATGGAATCACATGGATTGCCCCCCTGGAATGCATTTCAGCTCCTGGTACCTGCAGCAAACTCACACATACCCGCTGGGGCGTAGAAACAAAGCACCCAACGGCATAAAATATGCACCAAAGGGAATAAAAGGGAACATCCGAGATAACACACAGAAGTAGGCTAAGGAAGGTACTATTTATGCAAATAACCAACTAATCCAATATAAGCAATAATCAACCTAATATGCAGTACCTATGCATGATACTAAGCCTAAATGAGTCCTAAATTATATATATAAACCGGACTCATCAACAATCATGTCTCTTTTTGTGTTTACTTGATTTCTTTCTTTTGGCATAATCTGTACTATATTGGTTACAAAGTTTTTTCAATTCGTATCACTTTATCTAAATTGTGTATTTCAATCTCTTTCTTCATAAAACAAATTCGTATTACAATTGTTTTCCTCCATTACGATAAATTGTTATTTTGTTTTAATTATCTCTAAACAATTTAGTAAAAATTATCAAAGAATTGTATTCCCTTATTCAGCCCCCCTCTAAGGGCGCCGTAAGAACCAACAGCCCAGTGGTTGGATCATGAAGATATCCTTGTCAATCTCTTCGTATAAGAAAGCATTCTTCACGTCGAGCTGCCAAATCTCCCATCCACTTGATGCCGCCAAAGCAATAACAAATAGGTCCGAAGTCATCTTTGCCACTGGACTGAACGTCTCATCATAATCTTCTCCGTACTGTTGTGAGAACCCGCGAGCCACAAGGCGAGCCTTGTATCGCTCGATCGTGCCGTCAGCTTTCTTCTTGAGCTTATAAACCCACTTGCATGTCACAGGGGTAATGCCCTTGGGCCTGGGCACTAGAGACCAAGTCTCATTCTTCTTGAGAGCATCCATCTCCTCTTGCATAGCAATGTCCCACTGCTTCACGCCTTTGGCCTTCTCAAAGCTCGACGGCTCCCTTTCATCCAAGGGACCAGCAAAGAAAAATGAGAGAAAGCTCACTATGTTTCCTCCTGTGTATCGATCTAGTGGCTTGATAGTCCTCTTCGACCTCCTAAGAGGTTGCACCTGACTAACCACCTCCTCAGCTGCTTCTTCTATGCTAGCTCCCCTTCCAGGTGAACTTGGAGCATCGCTCCCCTTGCTTCCAGAACCTGAAGCCTCCGCCTCTGAGCTTGACACAGCTGGAGCTCCTGGTGAAACAGGTAACTCCATTTGAAGATTTTCCGCAGCCTTCCCTTTTTCATCAACCCTGCTCTCCGGTAGTTTAACTCCTGAACTCCCCTTGTAGGAAGTCACCTCATCGAACACCACATCCCGAGATACCACTGATCTCCGTGTCTCAGGATCCACGCATCTCCATCCCTTCTTCCGCACATCATATCCAACAAAGACTAGCTTCCTTGCTTTCGCATCAAGCTTTGTCTGTAGAGCATCGGGAATATGCACATAACAGGTTGACCCAAACAACCGAAGGTGTGCAACACTAGGTTTCTCCTTGAACATCAGTTCGTGAGGGGTCTTCATGTTGATAGGACTTAGAGGCATCATGTTGATGACATATGCCGCACAAGACATTCCCTCCGCCCAAAATGACTTTGGGATACTCTTGGCATGAAGCCAGCATTTGCAGGTTTCCGTCGGAAGATGGATCTTCCCCTCTGCAACATCGTTTTGTTGTGGAGTATGGGCACAAGTGAGCGCTCTCCGGACGCAGTGTTTCCTGCAAAAACTTGAGAACTCACTAGAGGTGAACTCCCCACCATTGTCAGTTCTCAATTTTTTCACCCGCAGGTCTAGCCGACCTTCCACCAGCTCCTTGAACTCCACGAACTTCGCAAAAGCTTCTGACTTCTCTTTTAGAAAATACACCCAGACATATCTGGTGTAATCGTCAATCAACACCAACATATATCTGTTGCCTCCAAGGCTTGGGGTGGCAGTCGGTCCCATCAAATCACTGTGAATGCACTCCAACGGTGCTTTGCATCTTGTTTGCGATTTATCAAATGGAAGTCGATGAGACTTACCAAACTGACATCACGCACAAACATGACCGTCTCCATAGGAGGACAAGCTAGGCATGCCCTTGACAAGGCCCCTTACCGCCATAGCCTTCAATTTGTCCATACCTACATGCCCCAAGCTTTCATGCCAGATAGTCGCACTATCATTGGTCCTCATCTTGTCAACATAGGTACTTGTCGATAAAACAAACAAGTCATTCACCCTCTTTCCAACATGAATAACATCTCCCTTTATCTCTGGTTGAGTTTTTAGAAACTTCACTTCTGTTGGGCCAAACAGAACGTGATAACCGGCATCGACCGCATTGGTCACAGAGAAGAGATTCTTCTTCATACCCGGCATGTGATAAACACTCCTCAAGGTGAGTGGACCCTTATCACTGCTCAGAGAGACAACACCTTCTTGTTCTACTGCATGAACAGAATTATCAGCCGTAATGATTGCATCGTTACCTGAGTAAGGCGCCAAAGAAGAGAACTTTGATTCATCCCCGGTGAGATGATGCCCACACCCTGAATCCACAATCCAATCTTCTTCAAAGTTGATGGCAGCCAAGGCCTTAACAGGCATCGCCGTCATTTTGGCCGCAAAGGCTCCTCCCCATCCAGCTTCATCAGACTTTGGCTTCTCCTTCTCCGCTGCATGTCCGGCTGAAGATTAACCCGGTAATCCTTCTTGAAGTGGCCGGTCTTATTGCACCTGAAGCACCTTGGTCTCTCTCCCTTCTTCTTCCCATCAGACTTAGGAGCATAACCCCTATCTTGCTGACCTGAAGCCGAGGGTCCATCATGACCTGGCTTCTTCTTCTCCCACTTCTTCTTCTTCTTCCCAGAGAACAACACATCGCTATCTCCCCCAGAGATAGAAGTCCCCGCCATCTGTCTTGCCAATCTTTCCTGTGAAGCAAGTAGGTTTTCCAGCTCCAACAGAGATGGTTGATTTGCCCAACCCTGAACTGACGTCACAAAGGCAAGATCCTCCTTCTGCAACCCGCGGATGATATGCCTCTTCAGTTTTGCCTCTGAGATGGGCTTATCAGGGTCCAATGCAGAAATCTCTGCTGTGAGGTTCTTCATCTTAAGAAAGAAAGTAGAGATTGAAAGATCACCTTGAGAGGCCCTTTTCAACTCATTTTCAAGAAATTGTAGCCGAGCTTCATTCTTCTTATTGAATAGCCCGTCCAAAGACGTCCAAATCTCAGCAGCAGAATTACATCCAATGATGTGATCAAATAGCTCTGGTGAGATAGCCCTCTTGAGTGTGAACTCTGCCTTTGCATTAGTCCTCCTCCAAAGTCTCACCTCTTCCATATTATCTCCTGCTAGAAAGACTTCTTGTGTGTATTCTCCTCCAACTATATCCCATAGATCCTCGCCAAGCAAATAACTCTCCATACACGACTTCCACTTCTTGAAGTTAGTCGATGTGAGGAGTTCAATACCAAGCCCTCTTGCATATCCAGCTTCCATGGCAAACTATGTGGTCTCTTCTTCACAAAGATGATGGCAACTCAAGTTGAACACTGCTTATCCACTCCAACAACCTCCCTCTGATACCATGTTAAAATTTTTTATTTGAATTATTTAGGAGTAAGCAGGAGTTGCATCAACTGAGTTATAGCCAAACAACCACATTGCCACACAGCAACACAAATCTTTATTGAATCACAAAACTTGATTACAGTGCGAGGTATACATGGCGAGACATGATTCATATGAATCGCGAAGGAGAGAAGAACAAAACACACTAAAAACAAATCTGGCTACCTGATAAGCAGAGACCGCACAGACCGCTCAACTCCAGAGACCGCCCGGCTTGACCTGAGACCGCACAAACAGAATACAGGCAAGATACCTGCACTGCAAGACCGCCACCTCAGACCGCATGAACTGGAGCTTATTGAATTGAACAAAGAACAGAGGCTGTTGCCAGACCGCAACTCAGATCGCATAACCGCTGAAGGTCGCCTGATCGCTGAGCTCGCTGCGAACAGCACAAGAACAACTTAAACCAGTTCGCAGAAAGACCGCTGCCGAACTATTTATTCGAGCCACTGGGAAATCACCAAGGAAGGAGACCGCAACCTGCTAACCAAAAACCTGCGAACACAAAAAACAGTCAACTCGCTTTTGAGACCGCCCGACCTCAAAGTTGAGACCGCACGAAACAACCCAGGCTCTAGTTCTTATAGTTATCGTTAGGAATGACGGGCCATGCACCCCTATTTATAGGCGACAAGATGGATGTCGTCACCGCCGCAAGAGAGGTACAATCACCACCCATAAGATCGCGAACGGTTTCACAGAATAGACCGCGCGATCACATTACTTGGACAATATCCTGTCCAAGACCGCAAGTCAGCAGCAGACAGCGCACAAGCCGCGCAGACACAAGATCAAACCTTCCTTAGATCGCCAAGAGCAAACTATGAACATCTGGCCGACTCCAGACAAGTCGCCAGATCAACCTGCATAAGCCGCCTGATCACAGCAGTTTACACAAAAACAGACCGCCCGGTCTTCTTACAAAGAAGATAGAACAACCAAGCAGAGCAGACCAGAGAGAGACTGTCACAGGCTAGAACAAACCGGCCGATCACACCATACCGCCAAAGACAGACTGGCGATTGCACGCCTATAAATAGGAGTCACTGTAGTAGCAAAATTAATCGCACCAAGTGTAAGCTGAACTCGCGCCTAGAGCTTGCGGTCTCGTTTTTGTGACCGGGCGGTTTGCTGATTGAATTTCTTTTGTGCAGCTTCTGCGGATTGTGCGGATAGCAGCGGTCACCTCTTCTTCTAAGGTGTTCGAGCGGTCGCGCGGCTTGCAGTGCGGATTGCTGGAGTTCGGGAAAATCAGTTGAGTTTGGAGGTCGCGGAGTATTCGGTTGGTGTTGTTCAAGTCGCCGGCAGGTTGTTCAGGCGGTCTCGCTTTCTAGTCGCGTGAACTCCCAGGTCGCGCGGTTAGGCGGTTTCTGTTTGTCAGACCGCCAGTTATCTTTTCTTCAGCACTGTATTTTCCTTTTGGTTTTGTGTACTGGCGAAATCATGTCTCGCCATGTATACCTCGCTCTGTAATAAAGATTTCTGCTATTATCAATAAAGATTGCTTTGCTTCATGTGCTTCTGGTTGTTGGCTATAACTTTAAGTTGTACGATTCCTGCTTACTCCTATATCTACGGAATATTTCACATGGTATCAAAGCCAGGTTGGAGTGGATAGAGCAGTTAACAACTTAAAGTTGTCATCACCTTTGTGAAGAAGTAACCAGTGGTAGAGCCATGGAAGCAGGTTTTGTAAGAGGTCTTGGAATTGAGATGCTCACGTTGACTAACTTCAAGAAGTGGAAGTAGTGTATGCAGAGTTATCTTCTTGGCGAGGATGTAACACCCCAAAAATTGTAGTTTGTCGAAGTAGGCGGAATGGTAGTGCGGCGCTCGAAGTAGGCTGAATTTTCCCTACCTGCTCCTCGCGCACGACCAGTGGCCTCTTCTTCGCGCACGACCAGTGATCGTGCGCATGATCGTGCGTTAATTGAGAGGAAATATGGTCGACTGAAAAGCTATACGCGCACGACCAGAGGTTCTTCGCGCACGACCAGTGACCGTGCGCCTGTGAACGTGCACACTGTTTATTCTGCTCCGCGAAAATGAACGGAGAAGATGATCCGGCCGTTCAAAATTCTTGGAATTTGATCCAACGGCTGTGATGAATGGCTGGAGGGTATTAGGGCTTTTCAGAGGGGTTCTATCCTCATAATATCAAGGCTCTTCTCTCTCCTAGGCTAGAGAAAGAAGAAGGAGGCAAGGAAGAAGAAGAGGAGATCCCGCCATTGACGGAGCTCCGGAGCTCCGTTTCGCGAGCCGTTTCCAGATCTGGAGAGTGCAGCCCGGTGCGGTCCTTTCCCTCCGTGTGAAATCTCAGATCCATGGCTAAGAAGAACGCTTCTAGGGTAACGATTCTTCCTCCCGATATTTGGACTTGTCAATTGTCCTCTCTTTCATTTCTCTATGCTTGCATGAGGAATCCCTTTCACCAAATGGGTGAAGTGTAGGATTTCCTCAAGTTCTTCGGAACTCCGGGTAGATTGTGTCCGTCCCCGGCATTATTGTATGTAGAAATCCGATAGTCGTGCGGATTTAGGCATTTTGTGTGAAGCCTATTCGTGGCCGTGAGCCCGAATCGGTGATGCTTGATTTGCAACGTTGCATTTAGGTTAAGCCTAGAATGCGTGCCGGAGAATGACTCCGTGAAATCATCTATAGTATTGCGGGATTTAAGTGTAGGCGTCTTGTGAAAATCCTAATGAAAGCCCCATGCTTTGATATTGGATGAAGGCAAACCTTCACCACGAAATTGATGCGAAGCGTATTGTACCTCCTTTGTTGAGTATTTGTAAAGCCTAGATCCTTGCAAAGGGGTTAGGTACGTAGCTTATAAATTGTGTAGCACTTGAAAGTGCTAAACCCTTACGGGCCAAGATGAAGCCGTACCCGCGTCGTGCGATAGATCGCGACGATTAGAGCACGGGCAAAGCTAAACCGAACCCGTTTCCATGCAGATCAGTAAGAGGTCCCTACCTCATGGAAGCCGTGTAATCATGGGAGAGGTCGTGGAAGGTGATTTACCTAGACCGACCAAAAGCTCTTTTCCCCACCTAAGGCGATGGCCCTTACGGTGGAGTGTTTTGTGGAATTGATGTTGTTAGCCTCATGCGGTTGTTTAGGCGGTTGTGGGGAACCTTCGGGTGAACCCAACCAACATCATGTGCATACCTAGGTTCCCTCCTTTTTGATGCTCAACCTAGAAGATTGATTGTGCTTGAAACCTCACCTTGTGTAGTAGCACTTTCTTTATATTAGTACCTGTGCTAGTATGGCTTGCTTGCAGGGTAGAAGCTCCGCCACCCCGGGAAAGGGGTGGGGTCGTTATAATTTGGTCAGCTGTGCTGACCGTTACTTTGTTTGCCACCGCTCGGTGGAATGTTCCTATGCAGGTGCAGGTGAGACTAGTGGGAAATAGCGGGCGATGGCCCTATTGCCAAGTTGGCCCTTGAAGGCCAGCCTCCCTTTTCTGCTTTCTCATGTATTGCCGGCCTGCGTACCGAAGTATGTTCTGAGTTTTGTACATTGGTGAATGTAAGGCCCTAAGACTGTAACTCTATTTGATGCTTTCATTCCTATGATAGTGGACAGTTCTAAATGAAATGTTAAATCATTATGCTTCTGCTAGTGTTTAGTTTACTCTGTTATAGTTCTTTCTGTTTATCACCTTTTAACTCCTAGCTAGTGTGGTTTGTATGGCGTGGGGTCCCGGCCGGACCTACTGTTATACTATTCGTACTGGCAGGGTGTTACAGAGGACCTCTGGGAGGTTGTTGGAGGTGATAGCACGGAGGAAGTTGTCCCAGTTGGGGATAATGGGTGAGGTGAGGAATTGGAGAAGGATCAATGCGAAAGCCGAGTTCACTCTAAAGAGGGCAATATCACCTGACCTATTCGATCACATCTTAGGGTGTGGATCAGCTGCAGAGATCTGGAGAGCCCTGGATGGGCTGTTTAACAAGAAGAATATAGCGAGGCTACAGTATCTGGAAAATGAGCTGGCTAGGTCGGCTCAGGGAGATCTCTCTATCTCTACGTTCTTCCTGAAGATGAAGAACTTGTGCGCCGAGATTTCAGCACTGGATCCTGATGAGCCAATTTCTGAGGCGAAGCTGAAGAGGCACATCATATGTGGCTTGCGGAAGAAGTATGTGGCCTTTGTGACGTCAGTGCAGGGTTGGGCTAATCAGTTGTCTCTGCTGGAGCTGGAGAATCTGCTTGCGTCGCAGGAGAGTCTGGCAAGGCAAATGGTGGGGGTGTCAGTGTCTGGGGGAGATGGCAAAGTTCTCTTCACAGGGAAGAAGAAGAAATGGGATAAGAAGAATAAGACTGTTGAAATTGTTGATGTGGAGTGGAAGGTGACCAGGCGGTCTGTTTTTTGGAGACCGCAGAGACCGCGCGGTCTGCGCTGGTGTTCTTCCAGTCTATTCTGCCGGTCTGGTTCTGGCGGTCTGCTGGTTGACCGGTTTGTTCCTGGTTGTTGCGGTCTGATCTCGGGTTGTTCTGCTTGGATTGTTTTTCTCCTTTGTAGAAGACCGGGTGGTCTGTTCTTATGTAACCGCTGTGACCGAGCGGTTTGTGCTTAGCGGTCTGGCGACTTGTCTGAAGTCGGCCAGATGGTTCTTGGTTTTCCCTTGGCGATCTAGGGAAGGAGGGTCTTGTGTCCGCACGGCTTGTGCGCGGTCTGCTTGCTGATTTGCGGTCTTGGACGGAAGGTTGTCCAAGTGGTGTGATCGCGCGGTCTGCTCTTTGAGACCGCTGGCGATCTGGCGGGTGGTGATTGTATCTCTTTTGTGGTGGGGACGACATCCATCTTGTCTCCTATAAATAGAGGTGCATGGACCATCTTTCCGAACGAGAACTGTAAGAACTGAGCCTGGTTTAATTCGTGCGGTCATAACTTTGAGGTCGAGCGGTCACGGAAGCGAGTTGACTATTTGTTGTGTTTGCAGGTTTGCGGTCAGCAGGTTGCGGTCTCCTTCCTTGGTGATTCCCAGTGGCTTGAATAAACAGTTCGGCAGCGGTCAGTCTGCAAAATGGTTTATGTTTGTTCTTGTGTTGTTCGCAGCGAGCTCAACGATCAGGCGACCTTCAGCGGTTAGGCGATCTGAGTTGCGGTCTGGCGACAGCTTCAGTTCTTTGTTTCAATAAATCTCCAGTTCGTGCGGTCTGAGGTGGCGGTCTTGCAGTGCAGGCTGTCTGTTTTCTGTTCGCGCGGTCTCAGGTCAAGCTGGGCGATCTCTGGAGTCGAGCGGTCTGTGCGGTCTCAGCTTGTCTAGCCTCTAGATTTGTTTTGGTGTGTTTTGTTCTTCTCTCCTCCGTAATTCTTATGAATCATGTCTCGCCATGTATACCTCGCACTGTAAATGAAGTTTATTATTCAATAAAGTTTCTTGTGTTGTTGTGTGGCATTGTGGTTGTTTGGCTATAACTCAGTTGATGCAACTCCTGCTTACTCCTAAACGCGTCAAATCAAAAATTTTAACATGGTATCAGAGCGAGGTTCTTGGAGTGGATAAGCAGTGATCAACTTGAGTTGCCATCGTCTTTGTGAAGAAGAGACCACATAGATTGCCATGGAAGGTGGATACGCAAGAGGGTTTGGTATTGAACTCCTCACATTGACTAACTATAAGAAGTGGAGGTCGTGTGTGGAGAGTTGCTTACTTGGCGAGGATCAATGGGAGATAGTTGGAGGAGAAGACACACAAGGAGTGTTTCTAGCAGGAGATAATATGGCAGAGGTGAGACTTTCGAGGAGGACTAATTCTAAGGCAGAGTTCACACTCAAGAGGGCTATCTCACCAGAGCTGTTTGATCACATCATTGGATGTAAATCTGCTGCTGAGATTTGGACGTCTTTGGACGGGTTGTTTAATAAGAAGAATGTAGCTCGGCTACAGTTTCTTGAAAATGAGTTGGCGAAGGTCTCTCAAGGTGATCTTTCTATTTCTACCTTCTTTCTTAAGATGAAGAACCTCACAGCAGAGATTTCTGCATTGGACCCTGATGAGCCATCTCGGAGGCGAAACTGAAGAGGCATATCATCCGTGGGTTGCGGAAGGAGTATCTTGCCTTTGTCACTTCAGTTCAGGGTTGGGCAAATCAACCATCTCTGTTGGAGCTGGAGAACTTACTTGCTTTGCAGGAAAGTTTGGCAAGACAGATGGCGGGGACTTCTATCTCTGGGGGAGATAGTGATGTGTTGTTCTCTGGAAAGAAGAAGAAGAAGTGGGAGAAGAAGAAGCCAGGTCAGGATGGACCCTCTACTTCAGGTCAGCAGGATAGAGGTTATGCTTCTAAGTCTGATGGGAAGAAGAAGGGAGAGGGACCAAGGTGCTTCAGGTGCAATAAGACCGGCCACTTCAAGAAGGATTGACGGGTTAATCTTCAGTCGGGATATATAGCGGAGAAGGAGAAGCCAAAGTCTGATGAAGCTGGATGGGGAGGAGCCTTTGCGACTAATATGAAGGCGATGCCCGTTAAGGCCTTGGATGCCATCAACTTCGAAGAGAATTGGATTGTTGATTCAGGGTGTGGACATCATCTCACCGGGGATGAATCAAAGTTCTCTTCTTTGGCGCCTTATTCAGGTAACGATGCTATCATTATGGCTGATAATTCTGTTCATGCAGTAGAACAAGAAGGTGTTGTCTCCCTGAGCAGTGATAAGGGTCCACTCACATTGAGGAGTGTTTATCACGTGCCTGGTATGAAGAAGAATCTCTTCTCTATGACCAATGCGGTCGATGCCGGTTATCACGTTCTGTTTGGCCCAACAGAAGTGAAGTTTCTTAAAACTCAACCGGAGATAAAGGGAGATGTTATCCATGTTGGAAAGCGGGTTAAGGACTTGTTCGTTTTGTCGACAAGTACCTATGTTGATAAGATGAAGACCAATGAAAGCGCGGCTATCTGGCATGAACGGTTGGGGCATGTTGGCATGGACAAATTGAAGGCTATGGCGGTAAGGGGCCTTGTCAAGGGCTTACCTAGCTTATCCTCTTTTGGAGACGGTCATGTTTGTGCTGGATGTCAGTTTGGTAAGTCTCATCGACTTCCATTTGATAAATCGCAAACAAGATGCAAAGCACCGTTGGAGTGCATTCACGGTGATTTGATGGGACCGCTTGCCACCCCAAGCCTTGGAGGCAACAGATATATGTTGGTGTTGATTGACGATTACACCAGATATGTCTGGGTGTATTTTCTGAAAGAGAAGTCGGAAGCCTTTGCAAAGTTCGTGGAATTCAAGGAGCTGGTGGAAGGTCGGTTAGGCCTGCGGGTGAAAAAATTAAGAACTGGCAATGGTGGGGAGTTCACCTCCGGTGAGTTCTCAAGATTTTGCAGGAAACATGGCGTTCGGAGAGAGCTCACTTGTGCCCATACTCCACAACAAAATGGCATTGCAGAGAGGAAGATCTATCATCTGACGGAAACCTGCAAATGTTGGCTTCATGCCAAGAGTATCCCAAAGTCCTTTTGGGCGGAGGGAATGTCTTGTGCGGCTTATGTCATCAACAGGATGTCTCTAAGTCCTATCAACACGAAGACCCCTCACGAACTGATGTTCAAGGAGAAGCCGAGTGTTGCTCACCTTCGGGTGTTCGGGTCAACCTGCTATGCGCATATTCCTGATGCTCTTCGGACAAAGCTAGATGCGAAAGCAAGGAAGCTACTCTTTGTTGGGTATGATGAGCGGAAGAAAGGATGGAGATGCATGGATCCTGAGACACGGAGATCAGTGGTATCTCGAGATGTGGTGTTCGATGAAGTGACTTCCTACAAGGGGAGTTCAGGAGTTGAACTACCGGAGAGCAGGGTTGATGAAGCAGGGAGGGCTGCAGGAAATCTTCAAATGGAGTTGCCTGTTTCACCAGGAGCTCCAGCTGTGTCAAGCTCTGAGAGGGAGGCTTCAGGTTCTGGAAGCAAGGGGAGCGATGCTCAAAGTTCGTCTAGAAGGGGAGCTTGCACAGAAGAAGCAGCTGAGTAGGTGGTTAGTCAGTGCAACCTCTTAGGAGGTCGAAGAGGACTATCAAACCACCAGATCGATATACAGGAGGAAACATGGTGAGCTTCGTCTTATGTTTCTTTGCTGGTCCCTTGGATGAAAGGGAGCCATCGAGCTTTGAGAAAGCCAAAGGCGTGAAGCAGTGGGATATTGCTATGCAAGAAGAGATGGATGCTCTCAAGAAGAACGAGACTTGGTCTCTAGTGCCCAGGCCCAAGGGCATTACCCCTGTGACATGCAAATGGGTTTATAAGCTCAACAAGAAAGCTGACGGCACGATCGAGCGATACAAGGCTCGCCTTGTAGCTCGCGGGTTCTCACAGCAGTATGGTGAAGATTATGATGAGACATTTAGTCCAGTGGCAAAGATGACTTCGGTCTGATTTGTTATTGCTTTGGCGGCATCTAGTGGATGGGAGATTTGGCAGCTCGACGTAAAGAATGCCTTCTTATACGGAGAGATTGACAAGGATATCTTCATGATCCAGCCGTCGGGCTTCATCTCGGTGGAGTGTCCGGACTACGTCTGCAAACTGAAGAAGGCTTTATATGGGTTGAAGCAAGCGCCTCGGGCGTGGTATGGAAAGATCGCAGAGTATCTTCTATTCTGCGGGTTCTTTGCTTCAGACTCTGATTCTAGCTTGTTCATCAAGAAGGAGGGGGCACTTTGGGATATTGTTCTGCTGTATGTGGATGACATGATTGTCATCGGGAACTCAAAGGAGGCAATAGCAAGGCTGAGAGCTGAGCTTGCTATCAGGTTTGAGATGAAGGATTTGGGTGAGCTTCACCATTTCCTTGGACTCGAGGTTCATAGGCGGGAGAGCGGAGTGCTTGTTTCATAGGCCGGATATGCGGAGCGGATCGTTCAATGATTTGGCATGGAGGAAGGGAAGATCAGCTCTATACCTCTGGAATAGCATCATAAACTTCGGAAGGATGAGGGAAGAGTTCTATCTGAACCGTTGATGTTCTGAGCTCTGGTTGGGAGCTTGATTTACTTGATCATCACGAGGCCAGATATTGCTTATGTAGTTGGCAAAGTGAGTCGGTGCATGGCAGAGCCACGGAAGCCTCATCTTCTAGCGGTGAAAGGAATTCTGAAGTATGTGAAGTCGACCTCTGATTTGGGTCTCCTATATAGGAGAGGGTCAAGCTTGGAGTTGCTTGGATACATGGATGCTGACTACGGGGGTGACATGGATGATCGAAGATCAACGTCTGGTTTTGTCTTTATGACGGGCCCCACAGCTATTTCTTGGTGCAGCAAAAAGCAGGACTCGGTGTCCGTATCTACCACAGAAGCGGAATACAAGGCTTCGGCCTTAGCAGCTCAGGAAGCTGTTTGGCTCAAGTGGTTGGTGGAGGACATTCATGAGGAGGTTCGAGGTCCCACTATGCTACGCGGGGACAATGAGAGTGCTCTCAAGCTGGTCAACAATCCAGTTTGTCACGCGAGGACCAAACATATTGAGATTGAGCACCATTTCATTCGTGAGAAGGTGTTGGGAGGATCTCTTATGGTCGAGAATGTTCGGAGTGCGGACAATGTTGCAGACATCTTCACAAAGCCGCTGGCGAAGGGACCATTTACTCGGTTGCGGAGTTTACTCGGGCTAGTTTCCACTTCCCACTTTAAGGGGGAGTGTTGAAATTGTTGAAGTGGAGTGGAAGGTGACCAGGCGGTCTGTTTTTTGGAGACCGCAGAGACCGCATGGTCTGCGCTGGTGTTCTGTCGGTTTGTTCTGCCGGTCTGGTTCTGGCGGACTGCTGGTTGACCGGTTTGTTCCTGGTTGTTGCGGTCTCATCCTGGGTTGTTCTGCTTGGATTGTTTATCTCCTTTGTAGAAGACCATGCGGTCTGTTCTTATGTAACCGTTGTGACCAAGCGGTTTGTGCTTGGCGGTCTGGCGACTTGTCTGAAGTCGGCCAGATGGTTCTTGGTTTGCCCTTGGCGATCTAGGGAAGGAGGGTCTTGTGTCCGCACGGCTTGTGCGCGGTTTGCTTGCTGATCTGCGGTCTTGGACGGAAGGTTGTCCAAGTGGTGTGATCGCGCGGTCTGCTCTTTGAGACCACTGGCGATCTGGCGGGTGGTGATTGTTGATAGCTAAAATTTAGGATATAAATAATTTTCTCCAAATTCTACGAACTATAGGCAAGAGCACTTATCGTTCATAGCATAGGATATTTAAAACAAATAAATATCAAGTGTCGTATTCCACGGTTTTGTTGACTACTTCTACTCACGCAAATTAATATTATTTTATCGGAAGTAATATGAAGTTTTGAAAATAATTAAATAAAGAGAAACATTTGATCGGGAATCCTTCTAAAGTAAAATATTTCGTAAATCTAGAATTCGAAAGAAATCGATTTAGACAAACTTGACCGTGGAGGTTCCCAAAATATGATAGAGCCTCTCTCGAGAGAACTACCACCTAACCTTAGGTTGATCGATTAAGACCCCTCGGCCAGTCGAAACCCCTAAGCTTGCTTTATGCGGTGAGCCCCACTATTGGATTTGACTCCAATCCGGAAGAATTTCATCACCCTCTCTCGAGGAATGCAAACAATTCTTTTTACTGATGAGCGATCTACCGTATTTACGGATCTCTCGATACACTAAAATATGGATCAAACTTGATTTTCATACACTAGAAATATGAAACCAATAATTGCAAATCATCGGTAAATCTTAGTTTCCAAATCCAAACAAAAAATAAAAGATTACAAAATATAAAAACTTAGGAAATCATCTAATCAAATGCTATAAAAATAGTTAAAAATGATTTAAAAAGAAGAACAATTTTATTCTAAGAAAAGGAATAACACATACAAGAAATAAAATTCTAAACTAAGAATTAAGAAGTGCAAGACAAGAAGTAAATTGCATAAAGAAAATACAATAAGAAAATGGTGAAAAAACTAATCTAAAAATGACCCAATCTAAGCAAGGATCGGATTCCCATCACTTTGGCAACAGCTGGCTTTTATAGGCAGAAAATTGCTGAGTCACGCCCTTGGTCACGCCCGTGACCAAGGGCGTGTAAGCTGCGTAATTGCGTCTTGAAAGCCCGGGAACGTTGGGGAAGAAAAACCGCCAAAATTAATCATCTCGACGGGTCACGGCCTCGGTCACCCCCGTGACCTAGGGCGTGACTTGACCGAATCTGGAAACGGCGGGAAACGGCGCTATTTGGAGTTATTCTGGCAGTTGCGGGAATGGTCACCCCTAGGTCATGGCCGTGACATGTAGTCACGCCCGTGACAGAGGGCGTGACATGACTGAGTCTGGAAACGGCGCGATCTGGAGTTATTCTGGCAGTTGCGCGATGGGTCACCCCCTAGGTCATGGCCGTGACATGGAGTCATGGCCGTGACCTGGGGCGTGTAGGCTGGAAATGATGTGGCGGCGTGTTCTGGCAGCTGGAAGATGGCTGGGTTGAGTCATGGCCGTGACTTGATGTCACGCCCTTGGTCATGGCCCTGACCGAGGGCGTGTAATACTAAATTGGGCTGGCGGCATGATCAGGCAGCTGGAAGATGGCTGGGTTGAGTCATGGCCGTGACTTGAAGTCACGCCCTTGGTCATGGCCGTGACCGAGGGCGTGTACTGAAGAATTTTGCAGACTTGTTCCATTCTTTCCCCTGAACATGGCTGTGACCTTGAATTTGCTATTAGCAGCCCCAGATTACCTGAAAACACAAAATAAAGCGAATTAGATATATATTAAACTAAAATTATATAAAAACTAATTAATTACTACTAAAATACTATATAAAAATAACTATAAATAATGCACTATCAAATACCCCCATACTTAAGCTTTTGCTATTCCAGAGCAAAAACTAATTTATAAGTATGAGAGGAATTTATAGGACATTTCCAAAAAGATTTACTTCTAATTATGCACTTCAAATCTCATAAAACTCATGTCAAAATAAGTTAAGAAATTAAAATTCAGATTTATAAGAAATAATTAATAATTCATAAATTAAAATGAGTAGAATAAATTTTAGTTTTGAAATTCTCTAACTAAATCTTCATAAACAAAATTGCATTGAATTAAGCAAAATATTCCAAGATTAAAATTATAGAAACTTTACAATCATGAGAAACTTTTAGAAAACTACAAAATATTAACTATGCTCTCTCAATAATATCTTGGACTTTTTCTATAGTTTTTATAATAATTTCATAATTCATGCATGAGTAATTTAAATGGGTATATGAACCCTAAAGACCCCAAATTTTTGGTGGGGATCTTATTATGTCATGGTTTACCTCTGGTAAAAATTCCAGATAAATTGGACATGTGCAGTTTTGGGAAATAACCCATGGATGTTGGAGTAGTGTATGTAGAATGGTGTGCATATAGCACCCAAGTTGGATTTAGTGAATTTGGACTTCTTCAACTCCAAATATGCTGGAATTTTGGACATGCATGAGTGGTGCCCAAATACACACCCTGCCCAAAAATTAGAATTTTTGGAAGAACTTTTTCTATAGTTTTTTGTATTAATTTAATTATCCATGCATGGTCAAATTAAGTGGGTATATGAACCCTAAAGACCCCAATTTTTTGGTGGGGATATTACTATGTCATGGTTTGCCCCTGGTAAAAATTCTAGACAAATTTGACATGTGCATATTTGGGGAATACCCCATGCATGTGTGAGTAGTGTATGGTAAAATGGTGTGCACTTAGCACCAAAGTTGTATTTGTTGAATTTCTCCCAAATGGATTCCTACATGGAATTGAGATTTTCTCCATGCATGTAACATGAGTAGGTGTATCCTTCTTGGAAAGGTTTGAATTTTTGGATTATAATTTTTAGTTATTTTAATATTCCTTCATATGTCACACTTTTGGATTATGTAAACTATTAGCGACCAAATCATCTAGGAAAAATACATAACTCTGCCCTAGGAATATTTAGGACATGAAACACCTCTAGAATTTAATTGGGGATTTTTTTAGTACCATTTACTCTACTAAATTAATTTGTTGGGATTTTACACCATGTGAATTAATGAATTAATCATGGCTGAAATATTCTGGAAAATTCCAAAATTGTAACTATGCCTATGATTTAGTGATATCTGTTAGTATGAATTTATTTGGAATTTTTAGACTAGTATTTTTCATAATTCATGTATAATTGTTGATTATTGACTATTATGAGATTTTGGCTTTTTAGGGTCATAATATTTCTAGAAAATGATAAAACTTGGTAAAAGTTCATTTTAGAGCATTATGAAGCCTGAGAATTTATTTGTAATTTGTAGTTGATTTATTCTTGGTAAACTTCCTAAAATAAGCCTTTGGGCTATATTTAGTAAAATTTGTTTAAGTCATCATATCTATCAAGAAAATGATAAACATTTGTAGGAGTTCATTGTGGGGCATTATGAAGCCCTGATAATTTATTTGTAATTTTTAGTTGATTTAATCTTGGTGAACTTCCTAAAATGAGCCTTTGGGATATATTTAGTAAAATTTGTTTAAGTTATCATATCTGTCAGGAAAATGATAAAAATTTGTAGAAGTTCATTTTGGAGCATTATTAGTCCTTGGAAATTTTCTTGCAATTTTTAGTTGAAATAGTTATGGTGATCCTTTGTAAATGTTGTTAAGGCCCAATTTTTGTACTAAATCATTATTGGCAGAAAATAAAATAGAAAAATTAACAAATTGTGGAAATGTGCATTTTTAACCTAGGTGAACCTCTGGAAAAATTTGTAGCAAAGACAACCATTAGAAATACATACTTCATGTGGAAATTGGAAGGCAACAATTAATTATGGAAGGTTAAATAATTAGTCCCTTAATGGAAAATGCACAAGATTGATCATGTAGAGCTTTAGGAATAAATTTGGAGTCTTTTGAACATGGTTATCATTTACATCTCATAAGGGCCTTAGATTACACTCATAGTCATGTAGGTTTGCGTATAACAAATCTGCATTTAGTGATTTGGACATCCTTTGGTCATCATTCACAACTCTAACAACCTTAGAGCTATCATGTACCACATAGGAGGGTGGGTAGACCAGTTCATTTTGGAACTAATCCTAGGTAAGTTTGGTGTGCGGTTAGAGAATTGCTTAAGGTTGAATTATTAAGTCTAGAAGGAGAATTGAGACGATACGAGCCACCAATAATAATAAAGTATGATAAGCCTCTGGGATTAGTCCTAGATCGTGACCAAGTAAAGATGAGCTGAGAAGAACTTAGTCAGCAAATAACACGCAGCGTTGAGATTAAATTGAAGATCAACGCTACCCTAAACAACCATAATCCATCTTAGGACTCTAAAGTAATTAGAGAGATTATGGGAGGTAGTGGTAGCCACCAATAATATTAAATATCTTGAGAAAGGGAGGTTTGAGATGTCACCCTATTGTACCTCCTAGTACCCTTATGATTCCTTCATCGGGTAAACCTCGGGAAGTCCAAGATGCACCCTAAGCATCTAAGATTAACAAAATAGTAAAAAATACTATAGTGTTTAAGAATAAGAATGATTCGTATATGCACAGCTATAGTGATTAGTGTTTTATAGAATGGAACAGACAAGTCTGTCCATGGAGTTATAGGCTCGGTAGTTATAAAGGACAAATCGGTCCAACGAGTTTGTGCTCCGGTGTAACATATGAACTTGTACATAAAATATGGTGGGTCTTCGGTACTAGCCTAGTCGACACACCGACAGAAGTACGATGACTCGGCGAGTGGTATAAGTTCAGTGGGTCAGAATGTTTTAATGCGCGACCAAAAGGTCTCATACCTTAATAACCCTACACTCATCCTATTTATGGTCTGGTCCCTACGGGTCCAACAAGAGTACGCGGGAGTTCATGAGTACTAAGACTGGTGTCATAGCATACGTTAGGGCCTAGGTTTGGTAATGGGTTATACCCACCTAGGTGAGGAGAATCCCGATCCTCTGCCACCGTTTGACCACGACGGGAGGTGCCCGAGTGGTTAGCTACCTCCAAAAAGTAAGAACTAAATGTTTGTACGTATAGAGTCATGTGGGTGAGTTGCATATGTGTGAACCTTTTATATAGACATTGCATTGCAATGTATATCATACACATTATACGCATACTTCATAAACCTCGTCGTATAATCTAGCATGAGTTCCCTCATACGATGGGCCTTTGCAAAACGACCCCTTAACTTATAAGATATTATGAGCTTTCTTTATAAGTTAAGGTTACTTTTCTGCATTGATAGCTAACTGTACTTCCTTTACACATTTGGTAGCTCTTATTTTTGTACTATATAAATAGCTCTTGTGGTAGAATTATTAGAACTCATTATACTTGTTGGTAGATCTCTTATTAGTTTCTGGTTTATTATTATGTGAGGGAGATCACTGTTGGAACATGGTTTTCCGCATCCCTTTGATTTGAGAATAACAAATCAAACTTGTATTTGATCTTGTTTGCCATTGTGTTTTTAGCATGCATGTTTGAACAAAAATGACACTAGGATGATGTATTGTTGGTCTGGACTTGCTCACATGCTGAAAAGAAGAATGTGGTCTAACGTTAGGCGTTAGGTCTTAACGTCGGCGTTGACTTTCATTCCCACCAAGACGAAAATAGCAAGGAGGGAAGCTGTCGTGATTACATGAGCATTTTAGGACATTATTAAGGTTCTATGAAAATTTGGAAATTTATTGAAGGGTGTAAGACTCATTTATTTCATTTATATGAAAGTATGACATATTTAATAATATCCTTTTAAAGACATAAATTCATAAAGTGGTCAAATAAAGTCCAAACATTTTGAAAACTTAAACCAAGATTATTCATGACATTTTTAGGGTGGAATAAAAATTTGGGAATTTATTGAATGGTTTGAGACTCATTTATTTCATTTATATGAAAGTGTGATATATTAAATAATATCCTTTTAAAGGCATAAATTCATAAAGTGGTCCAATAAAGTCCAAACCTTTTGAAAACTTAAACCAAGATCATTCATGACATTTTTATGGTGTTATACAAATTTGGGAATTTATTGAAGTTCTTAAGACTCATTTATTTCATTTATATGAAAGTGTGACATATTAAATAATATCCTTTTAAAGGCATAAATTCATAAAGTGGACAAATGAAGTCCAAACCTTTTGAAAACTTAAACCAAGATCAGTAATGATATTATTAGGGTGTTTAAAAAGTTGGGAATTTATTGAAGGGTTTAAGACTTATTTATTTCATTTATATGAAAGTGTGACATATTAAATAATATCCTTTTAATGGCATAAATTCATAAAATGGTCAAATGAAGCAAGTTTTTTTTTTGAAAACTTAAACCAAGATCAGTTGTGACATTATTAGGGTTATATAAATATTTGTTAATTTATTGAAGGGTTTAAGACTCATTTATTTCATTTATATGAAAGTGTGACATATTTAATAATATCCTTTTAAAGGCATAAATTCATAAAGTGGTCAAATGAATTCCAAACATTTTGAAAACTTAAAAAAAGATTATTCATGACATTACTAGTGTTCTATAAAAATTTGAGAATTTATTGAAGGGTTTAAGACAATTCATTTCATTTATATGAAAGTATGACATTTAATGATTTAAATCATACCTTTTGGATACAAAATTCATAGAGTAATCAAACCAAGTCCAAATGGCTTCAAAGTTTAACCAAAGGTCAGCCATGACATTATTAGGGTGCTATGAAAATTTGGGAATTTATTTATGTATTTAGGGCCAAAATATTTCATTAATACACAAGTGTGACAATTTAGTGTATTTTAATTTAAACCAAAGTAAAAATGTGTTCCATAAATTACAAGCTTTTGCATATGAATTAGTAACCTTATAAGGAACCTACATACAAGTTTTCAAGTTTAAATTAGGTCTTATGAATGAAAAATTCATAAAATATGGAAAGCCCCAAGGTTTATGTCACCCAAACTTTGAAATTTAATTTTGGGAGTTATACACCTCCTCAGAAAATGTGTCACCCTAATTTGAAATGACCTGCCCTACAACTTCCATGCTAATCACTTTGCTTGGTTTAGCCATGAAGGCACCTAAAAATCAATTTTAAAATCTTTACTGTGATGTGCAAATAGCAATTTTATATTTAAGAGCTCTGGATTAAATATTAAGGAAGAGGCATAGATCTTGACGCAGATCTAGTGGCGGCAGAATGCGGCAGATGGCGAATTAACCTTCCCCTACAACGAATCTGATGTCGATCCACTATGGGGATCAACCCAATCATTGTTTAAGGATCTGGACGACTGTGATTTTGTCTTCAACCTTGAGCTGGCGGTGGAGATTGATCCCACCTTGGAGTAGCTTTCGGGGCTCCTCCACCTCCATGCGGCCATCACCACCACCACCAATAGTTTTGTTGTGGTGAGGGCTACCTCTTAGCGTTGGTTTGACAGCTTGCTGCCACCGCCAAACGAAATTATAGGGACATTCTGATGACAATTCTCCATTAAACTACATGAAATCTTGGCCCAGTTGAGCTCGATTTCGATTCAAAAACCTTCTAAAATAATTTCAGAAGGGAAAGGGGAAGGGATCTCACCTGATTTTGCCTTGCTCTCCTTAATTGGGTTCAGGAATCCATGGCTTGGTCGGCTGAGTTGGCTACACATCCTGAGGGCTTCCACTCAATTTCTCTTCTTAGAACTATTGCTTGTGGCTGGTGTAAGGTTTTTGAAGGGTTAGAGGTGGGGGGAGTTTATAGGCTTGGGGTGAGGATTGTAAAAATCCCCTTAAGCTCACCATGGCCAGCCATGGCTATGGTCTAACATGTACATCCAGTCACATTGCAGTCCTTTGAGTCCTTGGATAATATAAGAAGCTTCCCTTTAGCCTCTCAAAGAGGGAAGAATTCAATGGGGGCATGGTTACTTCACTTTGAAGTTTTGCCATTTTGGAAAATTTTTCTCTTAAGGGGGAGCTGTCTAAATAATGGCCATCTGATTTTGGTCATTGGGTTTAGGGTCTAAATGTGTTTAAGGTTTAATTTGGAGGTTCTTGGGTGAGTGTGGGGTTAGGGTATTTTTAAAAAGTAGGTTTAGAACTTAATTAAACCATGGTTTGACCATGCTTAATTTGGGTTGACCAATGTTGACCAAAGTCAGCATATTGAGGGTTTTAGCTAGCCTTGGTCATAGGTCATGGTGTGGCTAGCTCATTTTATCAAGAAGGGGTTCATTTGAGTGGTTTAGGCTAGTTTGGCTAAATGCACATCATGTCCTCTTTTTAAGGTTTTACTCTTGTCTTTAAGGTAATGTTGTGTGTTAATAGATGAAATGGTTTACTTAGGTCATGAGGAAGGAGAAGGTTAGCTGAATTGGTCAAGGGTTAGGTTAATTGAGTGGGTTTGGTTCACTTTGTCTAAATGCACACCATGCATCTTTCTCTCTCTTTAAGGGCTTTGACCTTGTCTTCAAGGTGATGTGGTGTGCTAATAGGTGAAAAGAATTACTTAGGTCATGAGGGAGGGTATATTGGGTTCCATTGGTTAAGGGTTGGGTTCATGAGACTTGATTTAGTTAACTTGGCTAAGTGCACCTTTTGCCCCTTTAAGGGATCTACCTTATCTCCAAGGTGAGGTGGTGCATCAATTGGAGGTGCCAATACTTCTTGGGCCCTCATCCTAAATTGGGATGTTATAAATCCAATAAACAAAAAATTATTTCGTCCCCGAAATTGAAGTTAAGTTCATGGGTGCAAAAACAAATGAATAAGTTTAATGTATAAGGTAATGCAAGAAGGTTTCGAGGGTATCTGTAATAAATGGATCTGGATATTTAAGCTACATCAAGTCCTGAGGTTCCCATATGAATTCCTCCTATCCGTGATTTAGACCATAGGACCTTTACTATAGGGACTTTCTTCTTCTGTAATATTCGAGTATCTGAGCCTACAACTCATATCAGTTCAAGACGAACTAATCTATCAGAAGTTATTGGTCCCGATGGGGAAGAAATGTGTTGGTCTGTATAAAGTAGAGCTCATCGGAGCAAAGAGATGTGGAATATGTCATGTAAGGTGGCAATTTCTGGGGGCAGCTCTATCTTGTAAGTTAGGAGTCTGATTCATTCTAAAACCGTATATGGTCTCATGTATCGGGGACTGAGCTTGCGGTGACTTCGAATACGAGAAACTTTGCGTACTGGCTTTATCTTCAAGAATACTTGGTCTCCCACTTGCAACTCGACTATTGAAACTGAGATTCGGCCCAACGAGGAGTTTGGACCCCCCCCCCCCCCCCCCCCCCCCACAGGGGGGTTGTAGCCTACATCTACTTCTCTCTCACTAGCGCTTCTGAACATTGGTGAAGGAAAATGAATAGACCCAAAGCTACAGCGAGGAGGTCCCACCACACACCTGGAAGATCTTAAAGCGCTTCCCCTCCTTATCCAAAGACGAAGTCGGGCACCTTGGAGAGCCTGAGGTGCTAACCAAAGATGTCCTAAGGAGGAAGAAGCCAAAGATTGGACCCTCTCCGAAGGTGCCCTGAAGGGTCTATTTATAGATTCTCTAGTCTGGTCTGCAAATAATGTAACTCTGCCTTTTGGTTTTACTAAATGCACCTCAAACCTGTCAGCTAACAACCAAACTCCATTGTTCTAAAAGGCTATGGATAGACCACAATGGGTATCTAGGTAATTTCACGCCCTGAGCCCTCTTTGCGAGTGGCCCGTGAAGGCACCACTCGACAGACTTCTCGCATACTGAATTTATTGGTCCTAGCTAGGCGAGTGGTCAGTGGAGGCACCACTCTCCTGACCCTTGATTCACTCAGCGAGTGGGGTTCCGCCCCTCATTCGCCTGGCGGTCTTCGCATCTCAACTCTTAAGCGAGCGAGTGATTTAGCAAATGAGGCGTGCACTCACCCCGAAGCTTGCCCGCCTCTCTTGACCTGGGTGAATGCCCTTACCGACCTGTCTGCTTTGCTTTGCTCATCCTTTTGGCCCTCTAGGTCATGGGGGCCCACTCGATGAATACGGGTTTGTACATCGACCATTCGGAACTTCTGGTCATAATACTTGGCTAGTCGGCTTTGAGCTTCGAGCATGCTTTCACGGATGATCCTGATGGTAGTGTCGGTGTCATCAATAAATTGTACTCCTAGCATCTGCGGATCTTCTTCTTGTATCCAGGATAATGGTGGTCGACACCTCATGCCATATAAGGCTTCATATGGAGCCATTCTGATAGTTGATTGTAGACTGTTATTGTAGGAGAACTCTATGAGGGGTAACAATTTCTCCCAAGGTTTGTTGTAGTCTACAATGCATAGTCGAAGTAAGTCTTCCATAGTCCTATTTGTTCATTTAGTTTGGCCATTTATTTGGAGGTGGAAAGCGGTACTGAAAGATAACTTTGTGCCTAGGTATGCTTGTACCATCTTCCATTCCTTGGAGGTAAAACGACCATCTCTATTTGACACAATTGTCTTGGGTACCCCGTGATATCGTACAAATTGTTCGACAAACAGACGAACTAAGATACTTAACGGGGCTTCCTTCTGAACTAGGATGAACCATGATACTTTGGTTAGTCAATCTACTATTTCCCATATGGAGTCATTTTCTGAGTGGGAGCGGGGTAAACCGTGGACAGAGTCCATGGAGATGTGTTCGTACATCCAATTGGGAATGAGCAGGGGCTGTAGTAGGCCTCTAGGACTTCTACACTTAGCTTTTACCATTTGATAGGCTTTGTAGTGCGTTCCAAAATTAGTAACATCCTTCTTTATCCCTTGCCAATATAGTGTTTTGCGGAGGCCATCATACATCTTGGTGATTCCTGGATGTACTGAGAACTTGGTGTAGTGTGCTTCTTGTAGGATCGATCTCCTATCTGGCTGCGGGAATATACAAGTGGTTTCGAAAGTGGAGTAAACCATCTTTCATAGAGTGGTCATGTAACAGTCTCCCCAGCACACAGCTCGCAAGGGCGACCGCTGGCACCCCCAGCACACAGATCGAAAGGGTTCAGCCTCAACTGTTTTGTAGACTTTGCACCCCAACCCATCTCCGTCTCACCACAAGGCACATCAGGTTATTGGAGGTCGCACTCTCCCTTTCATGATGAATGCTTCAGTTAAGCGGCAGCGCAGGGACTTCCCAGGAGGTCACCAATCACGTGACTACTCCCGCCCAAGCACGCTTAATTATGGAGTTCTTTCATTCATCATCACCAATTGAGCTGCAACACAATTGGTGATGAGGAATGGAAAAACTCCATAGTTAAGCGTGCTCGGGCTGGAGTAGTCACGAGATGGGTGACCTCCTAGGGAGTCCCTGCGTTGCTGCTTAACTAAGCCATTCCTCATGAAAAGGTGGGTTGCGGCCTCCAACAACCCACTGTGCCCTGTGGTGGGACAGAGAGGGGTTGGGGTGCACGGTCTACAAAACAGTTGAGGCTGAACCCTTTCGAGCTTTGTGGCAGTTGTAAGATCCCCCTTCTCCTTACCATAGATTTCCCAGATCTTAGGCCCAAAACCACTGTCTTACGGTGACTCCAACTCACTGGTTAGCTATCACCGCTCAACGCCGATCCTGCCGACTAATTCGATCATATCAGAGGCCAATTTTTGTGAAAAAGAAATGTTATCAAGTATGACAAGTCCATAACCACGGGCACACACACACAAACACACATACACACATATATATATATAATGTGAATAGTCCATAATGAGAACAAATATAAATAGTGCAAGGGCTTAAGCCCGGTATAAATTCAAAAGGAAACAGAAATACACTCTCTCTCACACTACACTATGCAAAAGCTGGTTAAAATACTCTCAATAACCTGAGCCATTCCTCATGAAAAGGGGGGTTGCTTTCTCCAACAACCCACTATGCCCTGTGGTGGGACAGAGAGGGGTTTGGGTGTACGGTCTGCAGAATGGTTAGGGTAGAACCCTTGCGAGCTTTGTGCTAGTTGTAAGATTGCCCTCCACCTTACCGGAGAGTTCCCGGACCTTATACCCAGAACCACCATCTTACGGTGACTCCAACTCACTGGTTAGCTGTCATCACTCAATGCCAATCATGCAGGCTAGTTCGATCATATCACATGTCATTTTTTGCAAAGAAAGAAATGTTATCAAGTATGACAAGTCCACAACCACAGGCACACACACATATATGTATATATATAATGCGAACAATCCACAATGAGAACAAATATAAATAGTGCAAAGGCTTAAGCCCGGTACAAATCCAAAAGGAATCAGAAATACACTCTCTTACACTACACTATGTGAAAGCTAGTTAAAATACTCTCAACAACCTGTCGATGTGTGATAGTAGTGATGTGCAGCATCTGCTCCTCAGGATTTGTTGTCACATCCTGCCTAACGTACTGTTGCTCCCACTCCTCAATCTCCTGGTGTTACGCCCATATTCGACTGTTAGTCAAAAAGACTAAGCCAATTTTGTCCTTGCCTTTCCCCACGACTCCTAGGTACCGAGCAGGAGGATGAAGTGAAGGACATCAAAGGGTAAAAATAAGAGCAGGTGACATGAATTATACTAGCAGCATATATAAATAAGTGAGCAGTATGTACAACAGCAGAAGTAATAAGTAAGCAGTAAGTAAGTAAATATGGCGCAAGTAAAGGTAATAAGTAAACTACTACGTTATCATCTAGAGTACCTTAACTTATATGAATGCCCATACAAACTTATAAGTTAAGATTTCTGGAATTATAACTTATCATATAAAAGAGCCCATACTAATTTATATGATAAGGATCTTGTTGGGAATTTGATACCCAAGATTCCTGATTTGAAGAAGAACATTTACATAATAATAAACTTATTGTGTTTGATGAAATCTTGATGATGCTTAAGACAGGTACATTTAGTAAATATCTGAATATTGCTTAAGGTCAGTAAGACCAAGCATTTATTTATGTTATATGACTTCAAGTATTTATTTAAAGTTATATTAACATCTATCTTCAAGACTCTACCTGAAAAGTTCAAAGAAAATTACTGAATTCAGAAGGTTGTGAATGTCATAATTTAGTTCAAGTAAAAATCGACGGGACGGTCTGTCAATTGAACTCAAAACATCGACGGGAAGATAAGTCAACAGAATTAATCGACGAGATAGACTAACTATTCTGAAGTTAATTATTCCTTGGCAAGGAAAAATTGATGAGACAGACTACCTATTCTTAAAGTCGATTGGACAAAGGATCGACTGGATCAATGTCGATCGACAGGATGATCTCAATATCGACGGGACAGACTTCAATTCATTCAGAATTATTCTAAGTGCTTGAATAACACGTGACATCATTAATTCTCCAATCTTAATGGAATAAATTCGTTGAAGAATTGTTTATGGAATAGTATAATCAATTATTATGATTGGAATATCAGACAGATTTATTCATTCCATTCTGATCCTTACTTACCATATGTAGAATATTCCTAATTGAGTCAAATTTGAAATATTCCCTTTTCTGATTAAATTTGAAGATTTAAATTCAGAGATAATTATGTCTTCCCATATACTTCTCTAATTCCTTTTTAATGGAAACATCATTATAAAAGGAGAAGTTCTTGACCTGTTGATACTAATGATCTGAAGCATACAAAAAATTCAACAGAAAAGAATTTTAAGTCTTTATGATATCAAGAGGAAGATCCTTCTAAGTTCTCAAGAGTCCTGTTAGATCCAGAATCTGAAGAAAGAGTTTACTGAATATAAGAAGAAGGATTTCTGTTGTTGTTAGTTTCCTTGATATAGATCTAAACTTACAAGTTACATTCTATCATCTGTCAAGGGAGAAGAAGTCTACTGCTAGACCACTACTGAAGACTCAAGATCTAAATCTTATTTTATACTGAGTCTATTATTGTAAACCGCTGTAAATCTATAAACAATGTGTAAGATCTTTGTGATCTGAGTGTAGGATTCCTGTTAGAATCTGAGGTAGGATCTTGGTGATCTGAGTGTAGGATCATTGTGATCTGAGTGTAATATCTGAGTGATCTGAGTGTAGGATCTATTTGTATATTTGAGTGTAATTCTTATAATATAAAGACTAAAGTAGGGGCTCTGTTTGAGTTCTGAGTTTAGGAGGAGATTGCCTAGGCTAGCACATTGCTAGATAGGTGAACGGGGAAAGTGGATAGACCCAATTCTTGGGGAACCACTATAAATCCGTGTGTCTTTTGTGAATGTTTACCTTATGTCTTTGATTTTCAAAAGATAACATAAATCACCCATCACGCTATTCATCCCCCACTCTAGGTGTGATCTTTGTCAATCCTTAAGAATAACAATTGGTATCAGAGGTAGGTTGTTCTCTAAATAGCTTTACAGCTAAGGAACAAGATCTACTAAGGATTGATCTATATTCACACCATGAGTGGAGAGATTTACCAAGAACTCAGTTCCATGAAATTGCCCATATGCAGAAAGGAGAACTTTGTCATATGGAAGGAAAGGGTGAAGCTTTACATGGAGGCATCTGATCCAAGAATTTTTATGACCATTGAAGATGGCCCATTCATTCAAATGAACACCCCATCCTCCAGCACTGAAGTTGTTGTTCCCAAGAAATATGCTGAGATGATTAAGGATGAGATAGTGCTTACCACCATGTACAAGAGGGACAAATATTTTGATAAGTGCTATTGATGATTCTACATTCCAGAATTTAGTACATTACAAAACATTCAAAGAAATGTAGGACTCTCTTCTAGTCTACATGGAAGGAACAACTGAAGTAAGCGATGACAGGAAATTCCTTCTGAATCAAGAATATGAGGCATTCAGACAGGACAAGAGGGATTCCATTTCCCAGTGTTATGAATTTTTTTCAGAATTGTGAATGGTCTGAGAACCTATGGAAGGGTGTTGTCTAATTATCAGCTAAATGACAAATTCCTGAGATCCCTTCATAAAGAATGGGACACTAAAATCTGTGTCATAACAGAAGTAGGAAATCTGAGCAATATGGAACCCCAAAACCTGTTTGGGAAACTTCTCTCTTATGAGATACAATTGAATACCAGGAAAGTTGAAGAAGATAGCTGCAGGCCAAATCACAAAGAAAAATCAATAACTCTCAAGGCTGATAGCTCCAATAAGAATAAGGAATCTGAACTTGAAGAATCTGAAACAAGCTCCACCAGCATCGGACTATCTGATGGGGATCTCACTTTATTCTCCAAGAACTTCATGAAGATTCTTAGAAAAGGGAGGAAAGAAAAAGGAAATCACTCATCTTCCTCAAACTCAAGAAGAAGCTACAATCCCCATAAAGAAAAAGGGGACAGGTATGAATCCAAATGCAACAAACACTCTTCTACTGAAACTATTTGTTATGGATGCAAGAAATCTGTACACATGATAGCTGAATGTCCTTCCAAAAGAAGAGACAGCAGAAAACCTAAAGATAATAAGGCTTTAAAGGAAAAGAATAGAGAAAAGAGATTTTTGGCTAAGAAATGCGAAACTTTGAGTGATGATGAGAGCAGCTGTTCCTCCTCATCAGAAGAAGAATATATGGTTGTCATGACCATAAGTGAAGAATAAGAGCAGAAGAATTCTCTCTCTACAAAGGTACCAATCAAAGCTTCCTTATCTATGCCAGATACTGATTCTGTGGCAATTCTTTCCTCAGAAGATGAATATGAAGGAGACTTATTAGATCAATATGGAGAATTGCTTGATGCACTTAAGAGAAGTAAGAAGCTTTGCAAAGAGCAAGCTGGAGAGATCTCATATCTTCAAGCAAGAAACTCTGATCTCTCAAAATAACTTGAAAGGCTAACTTTGGAGTGCATAATTCTTCCAACTCAAAAAGGATTACAATGCAAGCTCCAATCTTGATCTAATCAGCAAGTTTGGGAAAACTCTGAAGGCATTAATAGACAACAAGGAGTTGTGCCAAGCCCTATCCAAAGAGGTTGTTGATAGTTTATAGGTAGTAGTATAGATCACCTAGAGGGGGGAGTGAATAGGTCTCTTTCTTTTCTTTCCTTTTTAAGCCTAGCTGTTTTCAGTGAATGTAAAAGTTATAAGCACACACGCATATATAGAGGTTTCTCAAGACAGGGTGTCTTGAGTAGTCCTCTTTCCTCCTTCACCCTTCTAACAATGTGTTAGACAGAGCCAACTCCTCCAACTCAGCTTCAAGAGCTTACAACTCAGATTCCTCAAAATCTCTCAGGTTTTCTCCAAACCTTACCTCAGACTCAACAACCCTACAAACTCAGAGTCCTCCAACTCCTACAACTCAGAAATCTCCTGATTTCCTACCTCAGACCTATCAAGAAGTCCTACCTCAGAACTTCACAAAGATCCTACACTCAAGCTGTGAGTACAGCGTTACACTAAGGCTAAGCAGCCCTACAGCTCAGGCACAAAGGCCTTACAGATAAGTAATGTGTTAAAGATACAACAGAAGACTATATAAAGTAAACCTTCAGATCTTGTCTTCTGTTGTCTTGAAATAGAACTGTGAAGCAGCAGCTACAAGTCTTGTTTCTCCTTGATCTTCTCCTTCAGCAAGGTTGAAGATCTACTTGTTCTTCTTGAATGATTCAGGAAAAACTATCTTATCTCCCAACAGAGTTGAGCTTAAGCTTGACAGAATGCCCTTTTGGAAGCTAGAAGAAGATCGAACTTGCAGCACACAATTAAGCTCTTCCCAATAAAACAATGGTCTCCTCTTAGACCTAACATCTTCTTTTATACTTCCTTCTGACTTTCAATGACTTTTAGAAGCCCCTGACACATCATGGACATATGTGAATAATATATCTTGCTTTTCAGCCACTTGCGCCAAAAATAGATCTCGCCAGTGCTTTATTCATATTTGAATCTGTCTCAGCGGATGGGCTGAGACAGCCTTCAGACTCAGCGACAACTTCTGTCTCCGTCTCAGCGACTCCGCTGAGACAGACAGTCGTCTTAGTGGTTTTCCTCTATCTGCAGCTCAGCATACCCAGACTTCTTCTCAGCATCACCTGGCCTTGTCTCAGCGGTTCAGCTGATACTGAGAGGTCGACTCAGCGGTGTTAGCATTAAACCTCTAAACATATTCCACTTCTTGGAATAACCTAACCCTACTTTAGCAAGATACAAAATAGGGTTTATCAAATACAACATGTACTTAGCATTGAGTAAGATGCCTCTTCAAATCAAGGGAACATTGAAGGTAATATTCCCAATAATCTCCCCCTATTTGAAGAAGGCGGAACATCCCCAATGCTAAGGTACATAACAAGAGAAAACTTATCATGTAATGAATTATATAGCATTCATGATATCATATCATATAAAAGTTGGCATAACTTTGGCATTACATATCATGTCAATATAGATTACATTTATGACAATAATAACAACATTGTTTATCACAACAATAGCATTGTTAATTCATTATGATCAGATATCAAAGAATCTCTATAGCAATGATACTGACTATTACTAGGCTTTTACTAAGATTAGCCTATAACATAAACCAATAGATTTAGCCAAGCTTTCATTTTCATTTCTGTCAAAATGTTGAGACATTGTTTAAATTACATTTTGATTTTCAGAAGAAAAAACTAAATACATTAATTTAAGTTCTTCTCCTCTTAGAAAATGTTGAGCATTCAGCATTGTCAGCAACAACTTCTTTCCCTTTTGCTGAGGCCACCTTGTCTTCAGTAGCATCAGCCTTATTTTTAGCAGCAGTAGTAGCAGTGTCCTTTTTTGCATTTGCTGCTTCTATTTCAGCTAGCTTCTTCTTGTTTTCTTGCCTTTTGAAGTATAGGTATGGGTTTGGAATGTACTTAGAAGGCATTCTCTTTGGATTGTTCTTTCTTATTAGATTTTCCTTGAAGATTTTATCCCTGTGAGTGTTTCTCTCCAGATGTTTTATCCACTCTTCAGCTGGATAGATTCTATCAATATCCTTGCACACTTGACCATGGCTTAGCCAGGCATTCAAGATGATGCTCTTGGAGTCCTTACTCTAATACTCATAGTCTGGGTCTTTGCTCTGCTCATCCCTTTGCTTAGCCATAAATTCTTCAGCTAGCATCATGTGTTCTCTCTCTCTTCTTTTCGCCAATCTGACATTTTGAGTATTTTTCTCTTGATTAGGGAAGTCCCAATCTTCTTCTCTTTGTCTGTCTAGGAGGGGAAGGTTTAAGGATATCCTTTTTCCTTGCAGAACTTTGAGGGCAAGCTCAGAGTTGGTTACAACATTGGTATCCTCCCCCTTTCTGGCTTCTTCAAATATTCTTTGATTGATGTCTTGGTTAGCAGTTGTGATTGTGTCAGAAAGGGTTTGGAAGACATTTTCAATGTCATCTTTGAGCTCATCCTTCAACTTTACTGCCGCATCATCCATTTGGGTAGCAATTAACCACACATAATTCTCAATATGAGATGCTGTATTCTGAAGCACCCCATCTGCTTTGCTGACATACTCTTTGACATATCTCATATCAGACTCTGCTATTTTAAGATCATTGTTGATGGATCTGAATATTTCAGATTGAGAGTTTACTGTATTTTCAGCCATGACAAACCACTTGGACATTTGTTGATTCAGATAGACAGTTTCATCCTTGATGGGCTTTAGTTCAACCATAACTTCAATCTTTACATTGGAGATGGACTGATCTACATACTTCTTCACTGTATAGGTGATGAGTCCTGATCATATATACATTTATGGACTCATCTGGGCCGTTATTTTGTCAATATCACGCACTTTAGCCTTATTATTGTTTATATTTGATAACCCATGCTAGGTGCACATTTAGGCCCACTTTGGTGTGTTTTCGTGTTTATTATCTTTAGTAGTATTCATATGTTGTTAAGTGCCACTTTCAGTGGCTAGATCTGTGTTTGTGCTGGAATAGGAGGCGTGCAAGTGTCCCCGTTGCAATTCTGCACAGGAACACTGCGCACGATCACTTGTTCTACTGCGCACGACCACTGGTCGTGCGCCACTGATCGTGCGCACTTAACCCTTTTTCACGAGTTCTGTCTGGTGCAGTGCGCACGATCATCAACGCCAGTGCGCACGACCACCGGTCGTGCGCCACTGATCGTGCGCACTCACCAGTAATTTTATGAGTTCTGTTTCATCTATTGCGCACGACCACCGACGCTAGTGCGCACGACCACCGGTCGTGCGCCACTGGTCGTGCGAACATTTTATTTTGTAATTTCTGTCTTTGCAGGTTCCGTCCAGGCAGCGCGCACGATCACCGGACTCTAGTGCGCACGACCACTGGTCGTGCGCCACTGACCGTGCGCACTGTTTAATTCAGCGCCTATATAATGACCTGATCGCGAATTAGGTCGGGGGGGACGCAATTTGGCTCCGTTCCGTCCGCCGTTTTCGCCGTTTTCAGAGGGATTTCATCCCCTAGGCCTCCTCCATCATCCAAGGGCTTGAAAGAAGGGTTCCTACACTCACTTTGATCGCTAATGAAGAGGTTCTTCGCTTGAGACGTGGTCGGATGGTAAATCGCTGGAGAAGACGGGTTCATTGGGAGGTGTGACAGCCCTCCTCTACCCCGGACGCAGTTGGGACCGAGTTAGGACGCGGGTTGACAACCTGGTGCTTCCTACCGTGAATCTACAACGAGACTCCGGATTCGGTCGTATCTCTCGCCCTTTTTCCTCTACTTATGTGGTTATAGTGTTGTATTCTCTTTATATCGATGATGAACGCTATGAATGATGTTTAAGATTGCTTATTTCATGATTATGAAATCATTTTGTTCATTTGTGTTAATGAGGTGCGCCCCGATCGATTTTCCGCTCCATTACCATGTACGGTGCCGCACTAGCAATTGCTAGTGGCGTGCTTGTTGAAGAGGTGTTTGCGACCCTCAATTCGTTAGCCTTCTCGCCCATCCGCCCTTTCGACGCAGCGCGCTCAAAGCCTGCCTAGTCTCCATCCCGCCAATCGAAGCATTGCATAGCGGCATTGCATAGGAGTAGGCATAGTATTTTATTTAATTACTTGCAAACCAAACCACCCATTCATTGTAGCACCGACTAAGGACTTCGATCTCAAGTCCTTCCTCGAAACCTAACTCCACCTTACTGTGTTCCTCAAGAGACCGACACTCGGGGATTTTCCCCATTATTATTACTTGCGCGACCGGTGCACTTGCCGAAATTATCGCATCAAGAGGCTGACCTGTCAACATAATCCTTCATGGATGTCAGTTGAGTATCTAGCATTATTTGGATAGCACTAAGAATATTCTCATTTGACTATGAGGAGATGGAGGTTGAAGCTTGCTGATCAATCACTACAGGCTCCTTGAGCTTTTGAGGGAGACTGGGAGGAGGGATAGATTCCACCTGGGGGTAATCTGTCTTTGTACTTCCTGAATTATGTTATTTGGATTAATGACTGGAGTATTTTGCTTTTTTTCTTGATCATCCACTTGTTCAGCACAGTTGGCTATGTCAGCAACATGGTCAGGAGGGACTCCATCATTATCCTCATCATCTCCAGCATCAACAACATCATTATCAATATTATAATCATCAGATTTTCCTTGCTCCTCCCCCTCAGATAGAGCAATGGACTGTTCTTGATCAGTTGAGTCCAAAAAATCTAGTAAATCATATTTGGAGACTAAGTTATCCACATCTTGTTTTCCAGAGATACTATCATCAATCCCAATTGATGGCTTCTTTGGCTTCTCCACCCCAGATGGGGCATCGGCTTGTCTTTGATCTGTTGAATCCCAGAGAGCTGGTTGATTAAGGTTGATTCTTTTTTCAAGATTTAAGAGGATGGTGTCAATCTTACTTTGGATATCCGCAGGAGAATGCACTTTATCCTCATCAATCCTGACAGAGACTTCTTCAGCATTATTATTATTAACAGCAACATCCATTTAAGATGGCTCTTGTTGTTGCTCTCCCTCAGATAGGGCATCCAACTGGTCTTGAGGATCTGAAGTTGAGATTACTGTGGAATCATTAGTTATTAACTAATTTACTGTTCAAGATTAGATACCATTATCAGTAATTTGAGGTTGAAGGATTAATTACCAAGGGTGTTAATTTTCTCCATGTCATTTTTCTTGACAGAATCAGCAGGCATATTTTGTGCATCTGTAGCACCTTTATCAGATGTTGCATCCTCATTCTTGTCATCCAGAAGATCTTCTTTGTTTGGACTGCTGTGAGAGTTCAGATCAACACCAGCATCCTCATCCTCATCAGAATGTTCTGACTCAGAACTTAGGACAACCATTCTAGACTTCTTGGGATCTTTTGACATCTTCTTGTTCTTGTCCTTTGCCTTTGAGGGCTGGCTCATGGGGAGCACCCTAGTGAACCTATCCAGAGTTTCTATATCCATCCTTTTTAGGTAGTGGAGATTTGACCCTTTTGAGCTCCTAAACTTCTCAGGATAGGTGTTTAGAAGGTAGAGGGACAGAATTCTTCCCAAGTTGGGGGCTTGCAAGCACTCTTTCATTCTTTGGAAGATCACAATTCCCCAAGATGTCTTCCTCTTCATGATAATCCTTGTTATCAGTTCAAAAATGAACTGGGAGATGGTGTCATGGGAGCCTGGTTTACAAAGAATGGCCTTCCCAACTATGTCAGAGAGGAGCTTGCCTCTCTTATTGAATAATTTCCTCTTCAGTGAGCCTTTTTGGGCATCACCATAGTTACACCAGGTTAGAGCTTTCTTCTTATCTTTATCTGAGATTTCTTCTTCCTCGTCAAGACTGCATGGAGTTAAATGCAGACCTTTTTCTATCCTCTTGGAGGAGACTTTAGTCTTTTCAACTCCAACCTTTGACTTCAAAGTAGACTTGGATGGGGAGATCCTTACATTACTGTACCATTCCAGAACTTCAGTTCTGAGAATGACAGTGGGCTCAGACAAAAGATATTCCATCCCTTGAGCTTCTAGAAGTTGAATCACCTCCATTATTTCTTCTGGAGCATGAGTAAATCCATTTCTTACTACTTCATACCCTTCTAGAAGATCCTTTAGAACTCTTTGGTGCCATTATTTCTAAGAAAAACGAGACGCTGAGACGGAAGGGAAGATGATTCATCACGCCGGCTGGGGAGTAAGGGTTTTGTAATTATCTTTACTCAACATTGATCTATTGATATAGATTTGGTTTATGTTTTGATTTTCCCTAATGATTAAAGTTGATTGGATTTATTATTTTAAGTGATTTTAGATCATTTAATGTTTAATTTTGACAAACAGCAATTGAGACAACCCGTCTCAATGGAACCGCTGAGACGGCGATCTAAACCTCTGGAATAGAGAACTGTCAACCGCTGGGACATTTTAGCGGCCTCAGCGGACCAGTTGGGATTTTCCCAGCTGACTCAGCGGATCAGCTAAAACAAGTCTCCTATTTTATCTGATATTACAGACTAATATTGAACCATTTTGATTGGATTGGTTGATGTCCTAATCATGTCACTAATTGTGTTGATGTGACAACATATTGTACCAGAACATTACATTCAATCTATCGTAGAGGACTGAAAATAAGACAAGTTAGTCACTATTCAATATTTAACATACCAAGATCAATCTTGAAAGCATTAAATTTATCCTCATCCAATGGCTTTGTTAAGATATCAGCAACTTGATTTTCAGTGGGGAAAATTTCAAGGCAAATATCTTTACTTTCAACATGTTCTCTAATAAAATGATATCTTATCTCTATGTGCTTAGTCCTGCTATGAGAGACAGGGTTCTTAGCAATAAAGATAGCACTAGATGAGTCACAATATAAAGGAGATTGTTTTACCTTGAGGTTGTAATCCTCTAGCTGATGTTGTATCCACAAGAGTTGTGCAGAGCAGCTACCTGCAGCTATATATTTTGACTCAGCAGTGGAAATAGTCACACTGGATTGCTTCTTGGTGCTACATGATATCAACCTCCTTCTTAGGAATTGACAAGTTCCACTTGTACTTTTCCTGTCTTCTTTGCATCCTGCAAAATCTGCATCTAAAAAGGCAGTCAGTTCAAAATCATTGTTCTTAGGGTACCAAAGGCCAAGATGTTGGATGCCTTTAAGGTATCTATAAATCCTTTTTGCAACTGAATAATGAGATTCTTTAGGGCATGCTTGGTACCTATCACAAACATATGTAGCATACATAATGTCTGGTCTACTAGCAGTTAGATACAACAAGGATCCAATAATGCACCTATACATGGATTTATCAAAGGGTTTACCTTTTTCATCCATGTCCAGGGAAATGTTGGACCCCATGGGAGTTTTCATGGTGGAGGCTTATTCCATCCCAAACTTCTTAATAAGCTCCCTAGTGTACTTGGTCTGAGAGATGAAAATTCCCTCATCAGACTGTTTCACTTAGAGGCCTAAGAAGTACTTGAGCTCTCCCATACTGCTCATCTCAAACTCCCCCTGCATAAGGTTGGCAAAACTTTTGCAAAGGTTGTCATCTGTAGACCCAAAGATTATGTCATCAACATAAATTTAGACTAGAAGACACTTTCCCTTTGTTTACCTAAGAAACAATGCGCTATCTATCTTTCACTCAAGAACTTGTTCTTGATGAGAAAACTAGACAGGGTCTCATACCAAGCTCTAGGGGCTTGCTTTAGACCATATAGAGCTTTCCTAAGAAAATTAACATGATAGGAGAGGGTTGGATGAACAAAACCTGAGGGCTCCTCCACATATACCTCTTCTTTTAGATTACCATTCAGGAATGCTGATTTGACATCCATCTGGTACACTTTGAACCCTTTGTGGGTAGCATAGGCAAGAAATAGCCTAATTGCTTCTAACCTTGCAACTGGGGCAAAGGTTTGATCAAAGTCTATACCCGCATCTTGTATATAGCCCTTGGCTACTAATCTAGCCTTGTTCTTGATGATGATTCCATTCTCATCCAGCTTGTTTCTGTATATCTATTTGGTGCCAATGATGTTGTGTCCTTGAGGTTTTGGCACCAACTTCCAGACTTTGCATATCTTGAATTGAAGAAGCTCATCTTGCATGGATTGAATTCAGAAAGTATCTTGATTGGCCTCTTCAAACTTCTTGGGCTCCAACTGTGACAGGAAGCACAGGAATAGAGCATCATTGTGAGCCATACTTCTTGTGATCACACCTTGATTCTCAGCTCTAATTATCTGTTCTCTTGGATGATCTCTCAAGTGTCTTGTTGTTGTAGGCATCATGTCAACAATCTGCAAGTCTTCTTCTGGAATAGCAGGGTCTTCAACAGCCTGCAGTTCTTCATCTTCAGGTATAGCAACATCTGTGTAGGCTTTACTGCTGCTGGGAATGTCTTGGATAGACATCTCTTCCAATTTCTGTTCATTTCCTGTCAAAATAGAAGAACTAGACCAGCCCTTATAAAGTAGTCTGGTCTCATCAAACACTACATGCATAGACTCTTCTACAACATGAGTTTTCTTGTTGTATACTCTATAAGCTATACTATGTGAGTTATTGCCTACATGAACCCCTACATTGCATTTTTTTGCAAACTTTGTCAATTGAGAATTTCCATTGTTTAAAATGTAGCATTTGCAACCAAAGATTCTAAAGTATGATATTGTTGGTTGTTTGCCTTTTAGAATCTCATATGGGGTAATTCCAAGGACCTTATTGATGGAAGCTCTATTGAGAACATAAAAACAGTATTTACTACCTCAGCCTAGAAATATTCTGGGAGTAAGGAGTCACTAAGCAATATTCTCCCAACTTCTATCAAGGTCCTATTCCTCCTTTCAGCCACACCATTTTGTTATGGAGTCCTTGGGGAGGAGAACTCTTGGGTGATACCAAATTTTTGACAAAACCTTGTCATAGCTTCAGATTGAAATTATGTGTCATGGTCAGTCCTAGTCCTGACCACAGTACATTGTAGATCATTCTGAATGGCCTTGACATGATTTATAAAGACATCTAAGGTATCAGATTTCTTCTTTAGGAAGAATACCCATATATACTTTGAGTGATCATCAACAATCACCAAGGTATACAACTTCCCACCTAGGCTCTGAATTGGAAAAGGACCAAACAAGTCCATGTGCAATAGATATAGACATCTTCCAGTGTCTTTGGAGTCAATACTTTTGAAAGTGGCCCTAGTTTGCTTGCCCATTTGGCAAGCATGACAGGGACCACTTTTAATACATTTTAGATTTGGACTATTCCTAACAAGGTTTTTAGAAAATAGTTTATACATTGTCTTGTAGTTAATGTGGGCAAGTCTCTTGTGTCATTGAACACAAAGATACTCACTTTCATTAGATACAAGACACACAGGAGATTGGGAATTATAGCAAATAAAATCATAATAATATACATTCCCACTCCTAGTGCCTAAGAGAATGGTCTCTAAGTCATTTGACTTTTTGATCAAGCACTTGTCATTGTGGAATTCAATGACATAGCCTAGGTCACATAGTTGACTTATGCTTACAAGGTTGTGTTTCAACCCTTCAACATAAGCTACCCTTGTGATTGAGACTATGCCATTAGAGATTATACCATATGTTGGATCGGTAGGCGCCCTTAGAGGGGGGTGAATAAGGGTTTTAAAAACTTATATTATATTTTGAAATACTTGCTTATGATGAGAGATCAAAATAGTGATTTTGAATAAAGATCTAAATTGTTTTATAATAGAGGAGAGGATAATAAACAATTTAGAGAAATGAAGAACAAATCAATTTTATTACACAAAGAGAGACATGATTATTATTAATAAAATTGATTACAAAATTTTGATTTCAATGACGCTAGAAATCAAAGCGAAATATGAAAGACTCTTTTTGTTTTCTATACCGACTCGTATCCCCATGAACCGGTTGACTTTAGCCGATCCTTCTCCGGATACGGCCTCAAGCCGCTCTAGCCAACCCTTTTCCGGATAAGGCCTCGAGCACCCCCTAGACCTACACCTAAGACCTAGTCGCCAACACGAGGCGAATTTCAGCCCTAAGTCCTACCCAGACCTAGTCGCCAACACGAGGCGAATTTACTACTCAATTTAAAAGAAAAGATGTGAAATAAAAAAGACAATAATATAAAAACTCCCTCTATGTGGATCTCTTGGAGAAGTAGATGAAGACGCGGAGTATGATCGTAGTCGATGCGGTCTTTCATCACGATGATGACGCGTGTTGAAATCTTCTCCACAGATCTCCTTAAGCCTTCATGAATTTGTGGGAGTATCTCTATGAACCTTCCTCTCTATGCTGTGGCACGAAGCTCTAGAATTCTGGATCTCAAGAGGATGAGGAAGACGGAGCCAAGGGGTCCTTTTTATAGTCTCAGCGCTAGCGCCTGCGCTAGCGGTACCGCCAGCGCTATCACATATTAGGACACATTCTGCGTGGCAGAATCTTCAATCCGAGGAAATAATTCTCTCTTGACTATTGTGCTCCTCGCCATCGCCTGCGCTATCGGATATCGCCTGGCGCTATCTCCTTCTATAAGTTCTCCCAGCAATTGCGCTTAATCCAATATTTCATCAAACGAGATTTCGTCGAACGCCTCTAAGAGTTTGTCGAACAAAATTTCGTCGAACGCAGCTATGAGCAATTTGTCGAGCGCCGCTAACAGTTCATCGAACGACAGCTAGCGCCTGTGCTAGTACTACCGCCAGCGCTAGTGGGAGTTTTGGATTTGATGGCTCAACATTGGGGGCAACCTTCTTATGTAATCCTTGAGTCATGTGGACTTTGGTATCCTGCACACTTAAACACACAAGATCAAATACACATAGGTTTTGTTATTCTCAAACCTAGGAGATGCGGAAGACCATGTTCCAACAAACTCCCCCGTTTGATAATAACAAAACCATTAATGATAAATCAGAGCATTAATATATATAAGCATGATGAACTACTTATGTGTGTGAGAGTGATGACTTAGGATAATTATCGATTTTAGTATTTAGAATTGCTCCCCCTAAATATATGCTCCCCCTAAGTGAATGCTCCCCCAATATGTAAGTTATCATCATAATTAATCATGTTGGTGTTTTATTTTGATAGCGGATTATATTTATCATGTTAGTTCTCCCCCTTTTGTTATTAGCAAAAGTGGGTAAGGAGACACCACTTAAAAGTTGACAATAAGATAAAGGCATGATCAAGCTTTTAGAGAGAATGAAATGATAAGAAGTTTTAGAATACTTTTTATAAAAATAGATCGGAGTTTTTCGCTTCACCATATTTTCATAAAGCAGAGTTTGTAGCATAAGCAAATGTAATGATTTCCAAGTAACTAAACTACCCAGACAATATGTCTACACCCTAGCCCCGTACTAAGTGACGGATGGGCATGAGGAGCTGCAAACATGCCGTAGGTTGGGGTGTTAGTCCCATATGCAAACACTAGACAAAACTCAACCTAGCACTCTTTCCCCCCAGTGCCTCGCAAGGTCCCACTGGAACCCTCCCCGGTTAAGGACAAGACATGACTAGAGATAAAGGTTATCTAATGTCTACAACCCTACGCCCCCGCTATGGTGAGATATGAAGTCATGGATAATAATTATTGGAAGCGTTTAAGCGTTTTAAATCAAATTATAATTTCATAGCCAATAGGTTTCAATATTTGAATTTGTTTTTAAAGAAAAGTTCACATAGCTAATCCATTAAGAGATCAGAGTTTTAGTATTACAATATTTTCATAGAAATAAATCAGAGTTCTTAGCAAAAATATATTCATGTTTAGAGTGACCAATATAAAGTTTACCATGTAAGTCTACCACTTATTGAAAGAAAGAAATTTTAAGATTCAAGTGATGATGCACACAAAATAAAAGACTTTATGTAAGCATGAAAGCGCAAGGTAAAACAATTATATGGTTATGATGCGGAAGACTTATAGAAATACAAGAAACATCTTATTGTAATCAATGATGATCCATAAAAAGATATATGAGTTAAATTTCAAAAAGAAGATGTTTTTGTAAATCATTTTTCAATTAAAATCTTTAAGTTTGACAATAAGGAAACCAAGCATGAAATAATGTTATCAAAAAGATATTACTACAATGTTACTTTAATTCATAATTTCAAAACATACCAAACATTGTAGAAAGCATGCTAGGTTATATAGTGCATTTCATAAATAATGAGTAGTACAGAATTTGCATTAGGATCCAATACTCATGAGAAGAAGTGCTATGGAAGATAATGATGTGCACATAAGTGTATTTTTGAGTAGAGTAGACAAATGTTTTAATCAAAAATACAAGAAATATGTAAAGTAAGAGCACAATAAAACACAAATAATTTCACTTCCACACACTTTAATGCACAAACAAAAAATGTACAACTACCAAGGTGCTTTGCACACACAATGCTCATTAAGACTTATCAGGGTGCAAAGTAGTGCTTAGGGGATCACATATTTTATTTTTAATGTTGAGACTCGTGATCCGGTGTACTTAAGAGTAAGTGGTTTTTATTTTGAAAGAAAGATATGGTTTGCACAAGATACTTTACTATTCTTTTCAAGGTGCTCAACCTCACAATGGTTATTAAGACTTATCAGGAGGTTCAAGTAGTGCTTGGTGGAGTTATCTTTGTCACTTTATTTTATGATTTTTGTTTTGTACAAAGTTCTCCGAATACACTTGTTTTGCAAACCAATATAATTTATGAAATCATAACCACTTTTCTTAACTTTTAAAAGTGCAAATAAAAGTAGTGTAGGTAAGATACTTGTGCAATTTTAATTCATTGTACTAATACAAAACATACACAAGCATTCTTAGATTAAACACATATGTAGACAATGCCAAAATAAGTGAGTGAATAAAGATCATTATCAAACATAAAACATTTACTCATACTTAGAGGCATGCTGAGCGTGGTTCTACACAACTTTTATAATATAAGTGATGCACATATTAATAGATATATCAAAGCATGATGAAAACAATGTTCAAAGTAGTTTGAAAAGATAAATTGCAACATCATAGAACTTTTAAATAATAGATTAAATCATGCTTGATTTTCTCAATGATATCCATACAGTATTTTTGATAATTTAACGTTTGAACTCATAAGATTGATCTTGGACTTCCCGAGGACTACCTTGTGAGAGGTTCACCCGGTACTAGGTGATATGATGGGATGATAGCCCAAATCACCCTTTCGCAAGATACATGTAAATAGAAAAGTTAAGTTCAAAATAATAATTTTTGATACTTGTGTTTTTTTTTGTTTTATATTTTTGTATTTGATTTTTGCTTTTAGAAATAGAATTTAAACAAATGACAAAAAAGCAAAACATATTTTTTGTATTTTGGCTTTTGTATTTTTGTATTTGATTTTTCAAAAATGAAATTAAAGCAGAAGTGCAAAAAATAAATAGTACACATAGATTGATATATTTTTAAGAATTTTTTAAAATTTTAAAAATACAGAAAAACAAATAAGTACGATAGCGCCGGTGTTAGCGCTAGCGCGGGAAACAGTACATGATTTTTTATGATTTTGAAATTTTTAATTGTTGATCTTGATTAAGTGTCCCAATAGTAGTTTCATGCTGAAATTTCAGAATTTTAGGAGATGTCTAGATAGTCCAAATTGCATGAAACATTAGCGATTTTGTATATGACTTTTCCAAATAAACTTTGCAAGTGATATATTTTATTATATCTCCATTTCAATATTTTTAAGGCTTATATTTACCAATGTAGTTTGAAAATGATAGAAAATGTAAGCATGAGAGGACATGAATGAACAAATCAAATATGCATGATTTTAGTGATTAACAATAATGTTCATGCATAATAATACCATGGATAAGCCCTAGATGAGAATACCCAGCCTGTATATCTTGGTAAATAAATAAAGCCTAACATAGACACAAATCTTCTTTAGGCGACAATGTTAGTATGATAAGTTTGAGATTAATGTTATATCAAGGTTTGTTGATACAATGTTGCATGTATGTAACAATAGAGATTCAAATTTTAGACATAGAATAAAGTGATGATTCTAATTTATTTATTCATATAGATATAGAGTTGATTCTATGGTCTATGCAAAACATAATAGATTCATATAGTAATCATGATAACAGACTATATGTTTGGAAGGAATAAAATCTTTTGTAGTTATATTTGATGTTTGTCTTAAAAGATCATATGATTTTGCATGATTATTATATATGATCATTAATATTAATTCATAGTGATTAAGTACTCGTAATTAATTATTCATGATAATGTACATGAGAAATTTTTTTAAAGAAAATTCATATTCAACCTTTTCAAATTATTAAGTAGAAACGTTGTAAGGTGAATAGTGAATATGAGAAAATATGTTTATTTTGAAGAGTTCTGTAAATTTTCTCTTTGGTTTTTGAATATTAAACAAATACATATATTTTTATTGATTTTTCAAAATTTTAAAATTATAGAAAATCAGATACTTGAGCTAGCGCCAGCGTTAGATCTTAGCGCCTGCGTTAGTTCACAGAGAGTGCTTATTTTAATCATATGGCCTAGATTTTCTTCGATTTTGCTTCCGATTTTTCTTAATTATGTTTGTGCAAAGTAAGGCCTGTCTAAAGAAGTGAAGAGACGAGAAGAAATCGCAAAAAGTTACGGAAGTTAAAATTTTAGTACATGGGTTTCATATGTATTAAAGCTCCATATTCATTAGACCTTAATTCTTGAGTTTTGCACAACATGTGAATGAGTGAAATGATCATAAATAAGTGAAATAATATTCATGCAATTTTTCAATTCCGATTTGACATGATTATGATTAAACATACTAGGAGTAGTTGAACATGATGCAAATATATTAACTACCTAAGCAAAACTTGCGCATTTTATACATTTAGCCTAATACCCCTAAATACACCTTTTAAATCCATTTTGACACTTATTTCATTTAGTCTTAATAATATCATATAACAAATTTAGTTTTTCAAGATTTCTATGACTTTTAGGAAATGGATCTTAGAAGGATAAAAATAAAAGGATAAGTAGATCACTTGAAAAATGATATGACTTTTTATTCAACTTTAATCAATTTCATTTATTTATAAATTTTGATTTTAAAATGTGAAAGTCATATCACAAGTTATATAAAGTGATCATATCATGATAGTTCAATAAAAAGTAAAAACAAAAAGGAAATTGAGCATATCATGAAGTAGAGAATTGATATTTTATTTTGAGTTGATTTCTACTTCATGCAAATGATTGGATACTAATGAATAAGAGATTTAGGTATCCAAAGGGGACCAAGTGTGGTGGTTCCTTTGGGTACCCAAATATAACGTGTAGGTTTGTAGATAGTTAGTGATGAATGGGTCCTTTTCATGCGAAGTTAATGTTTCATTTTTAATTTTGGGCCTCCATTCAAACTTTGGTTTAGTGTTATTCTTATATGTGAAATTTCCATTGTGATAATCTTTATATTGATGATTATGATTGTAATGATTATTGAAAGTATTTTTCATAGGAAATTTGTGAGCATTTAATTTTATGTTGGGAGAAGATTGATGTTGTAAATGATAGTAATGATTGTATTTTGGAAGTTCATTTTCAATCTTTTAAAGTTTGTTATTTCCATTGTTTGGCTTGTTCAACTTATGAGAAATCATATTCAACTTGCTTTTGGATTTTGCATTATTTTGAGAATGTATATTTTGAGAATTTTTCTTTATGATTTCCTTAAGCAAGTTGATTTTAGTTTTTAATTCATTATTTTTAATCATTAAATTATGTCTAGCTTTATTATAAGCGATTGTGCAATTTTTAAGAGTGGGAACAATTGAATCTATATGATCTTGATAGTTATTTCTATATTCATCAAATGTTTCATCCATCTCTTTAATTTCAATTTTATAGTCTTTGCACTTAGCACAATCATTTATCAAAGATGAATTTTCTAAACATAATTTTTCATTTTGTTCTTTTACTAAAATAAAATCCTTTTCAAGTTTCTTGTGCTTTTCTTTTAATTCATTATATTCTACGCAAGTTGTGGTGTTTTCAATTAAGGAGCCATGTGTAGAACTAGATAAATTAGAATTTGATTCTTCATTAATTTTTGCCTTTAAATTTTTATTTTCTAAGCGCAAATGTTTATTAGCATTTTTTTATTTCTTAATTTTGCGCTTTGTAGTTTGAAGCAATTGTAATGTAGAAATAGAAGTACAAAAGATGGGATTTGATTTCCTTACATTGCTTTCGGGAGAGGCATGAATTGAACATATGGTTTCATTTACATCTTTTTGGCACTCCTCTTCCGAAGACATTACTTCTTTTTCTTTTCCATTTGATGTGAGCTCCATTGATCCGTCATGAGAGGAGAATTCTTGAAGACTTATGCAAGCTTGCATATTCTCCGGTTCTTGTGATTGTTCCATACCTGTAGAAGGAGAATCATACATTTCTTCAAGAAATTTCCATACTTTGTATGCACTAGAAAAACAATATATTAATTTGAAAATATCTTGGGATAAAGCACAGAAAATACTATTTAAAGCTTTTGCATTTAGATGACGTTCCTGTTTGTTTGATTCATTCGCTGGTCTAACTATTGTTATATCCCATGCATTGATATCTAAATTTTTAATAAACTTTTCCATTAAAAATTTCCACCCTTTATAATTTCTTCCTTCGAATAAAGATGGTTTAAGAGATTTTTCTTCTTCATAAAAATTTACCCCACTAATAGAAGCGAGATCATGAGACGCCATTATTCCTAGTTGTTAGGCCGATTGGAATAAAACCCCTCTGATACCACTTGTTGGATCGGTAGGCGCCCTTAGAGGGGGGTGAATAAGGGTTTTAAAAACTAATATTATATTTTGAAATACTTGCTTATGATGAGAAATCAAAATAGTGATTTTGAATAAAGATCTAAATTATTTTATAATAGAGGAGAGGATAATAAACAATTTAGAGAAATGAAGAACAAATCAATTTTATTACACAAAGAGAGACATGATTATTTTTAATAAAATTGATTACAAAATTTTGATTTCAATGACGCTAGATATCAAAGCGAAATATGAAAGACTCTTTTTGTTTTCTATACTGAATCGTATCCCCACGAACCGGTTTGCTTTAGCCGATCCTTCCCCGGATATGGCCTCAAGCCGCTCTAGCCAACCCTTCCCCGGATATGGCCTCGAGCACCCCCTAGACCTACACCCGAGACCTAGTCGCCAACACGAGGCGAATTTCAGCCCTAAGTCCTACCCAGACCTAGTCGCCAACACGAGGCGAATTTACTACTCAATTTAAAAGAAAAGATGTGAAATAAAAAAGACAATAATATAAACACTCCCTCTATGTGGATCTCTTGGAGAAGTAGACGAAGACCCAGAGTATGATCGTAGTCGATGCGGTCTTTCGTCACGATGATGACGCGTATTGAAAATTTCTCCACGGATCTCCTTAAGCCTTCATGAATTTGTGGGAGTATCTCTCTGAACCTTCCTCTCTATGCTATGGCACGAAGCTCTGGAATTATGGATCTCAAGAGGATGAGGAAGACGGAGCCAAGGGGTCCTTTTTATAGTCTCAGCGCTAGCGCCTGAGCTAGCGGTACCGCCGGCGCTATCCCATATTAGGACACATTCTGCGCGGCAGAATCTTCAATCTGAGGAAATAATTCTCTCTTGCCTACTATGCTCCTTGCTATCGCCTGCGCTATCGGATATCGCCTGGCGCTATCTCCTTCTATAAGTTCTCCCGGCAATTGCGCTTAATCCAATATTTCGTCGAACGAGATTTCGTCGAACGCCGCTAAGAGTTTGTCGAATGAAATTTTGTCGAACGCAGCTATGAGCAATTTGTCGAGCGCCGCTAACATTCGTCGAACGACAGCTAGCGCCTGTGCTAGTACTACCGCCAGCGCTAGTGGGAGTTTTGGATTTGATGGATCAATATTGGGGGCAACCTTCTTATGTAATCCTTGAGTCATGTGGACTTTGGTATCCTGCACACTTAAACACACAAGATCAAATACACATAGGTTTTGTTATTATCAAACCTAGGAGATGCGGAAGACCATGTTCCAACACCATATCCTTTGGTGAGTCCCTTTTCAGATCCACAAAATGTAACTTTAGGTCCATTCTTCACAGCTGTGCAGTCCTGTAGAAGACTTCTGGTACCTGTCATGTGCCTTGAGCACCCACTATCCAAGTACCATATTTGTTTAAGGATGGTACTTGAACTAACCTGCATGATAAATTTTACTATACCTTAGGAACCCAACTGATTTTTGGTCCTAGGTCCCTGTTAATACCATGTGGAATATTCCTGGAATGGATTTGTTTGGCTGGAGTGCCCTTCCTTGCAATTGGCACATTGGGGTTGTGCCAACAATCAATTGCAAAGTGACCCACTTTGCCACAGCAGCAACACTCATATATGTTGTACTTCTTTTCTGTACAGATTTAGAAGTTGAGTTTTCCTTATTCTGTCCAGGATAGGATAAAGGTGTATTCTTCTTGTTCCTTTCAGCAATCACTTGGCTTTTTTCCTTCCTATAATCAGTCTTGGCAGCCATTTTCTGATTGACATAAATAGATTTTAGCTTGGCAGATAAGCAAGTGTTGATGGCAGCAGAAACTGGACTGTTAGGCTTGGTTATAGGTCTGACAGCAGCCTCAATTTTTGCTGGACGGGAGTTGAAAGATGCAGCCTCATTTATCTTGAGTGTAGTAACTGAGGTTCCAAAAACAAATGGGCCATGATGGGCCATCTGAATTTCCTCATGTGTAGCCTTTAAGTCACTCAAGCCTAACTCCTTTCTACTCATTTAGCGGTGAACATCTTTGCCCAAGCTATTGGAACAACCATTCAACAGGTGACCATATATGCTTTGTTGGTCATATATGTTGGATGGCATCATTACCTTCACAAAGGAAGCCTTTGGTTTAATTGAAGCCTTGTCCTTACTCATTTGTGTTACCAGCAGATGCCACTTTATTGAATCACAATCCTCTTTTATTATGGGAGGAGAAGGTGTCAATAATAGGTAGCACTGACTTAGGCCTAGAGAACTGAGCCACTAGCATCCTCTCCTTGAGAAGCATTTCCTCAAGATCCTTAATGATCTTGATTTTATGGCTTATTGTACCAACATGGATGATTGACATTCCCCTTAACTGGCCAATTTCTTTGCTCATCTGAGCTAGCTGGGTAGCATGTTCAGTGCAATCAATTTTTGCCTGCTTTAGGGAAGCAATCTCTAGAGCTTGCTTCTTGGCTAACATCTTGCTCTTTTTTAGAGCTTCCAAGAGAGCACCATACCTTTCAATCAATTGATTGACATCTTCCTCAGATTTTGAATCACTCCCAGCATTAGATGGAGTTGCTTCAGATTCTGGGCTTGTCTCATATTCAGAAGAAGGAATGTAGTGGATTAGTACCTGCTCATTGTCTGAATTGTTTTGACTGTCCTCATCTTCTGCTAGATCCATCAGGCCATGGTCTTCTTAGATGCTTTCATCCTCCTCTATATCACTGTTTGAATGTGACAAGGGGTCCCTGATTCCAATCTTGGCAGTAGGAAAGTCTTCATCCTCTTCTAAGACAAATAACCCAATGTAGGCTTTCTCTTCTTCATCTGAATCTGTGGTTGAGGACTCAGATTCACTTCAGCTCTTCCCCTTCTTTGTTAGGAAGGATTTTTCACCTTTCCTTTCTGAAAGACTTAATTTAAGGGTAGCTAATCACCTAGAGGGGGGGTGAATAGGTTATTGAAATTTATTGCAGTTCTTGAATATAACCTAGATAAATCCGATCAGAGCTTTCAAGAAAAAATAACACCACAGAAAAGAACACACAGATTTTTATAGTGGTTCCCCTTATCTTGGGTAATCCACTTTCCCCCTTCTACCCTTCTAGCAGTGTACTAGATAGGTTTTATAACTCCTCCAGATCTCAGACCACAAACAGGTCTTACAGCTCAGATCGCCAAAGGATCTTACAATCTTAGATCACACAGATCCTACCTCAGCGTTTATAACTAGGCTTACAACTCAGATTCACCCCAGAATCCTACAACTCAGATCACACCTGATCTTACAACTCAGATCCTTGACAGATCCTACACTCAGATCTGACAACTCAGATCCTACAGAAATTTAGAAAGAAAGTAACAAATACTTAGACTCAGGTTTACAATTGTTGAGCCTTCTTGATCTGCCTGAATAATCAGACAGAAACCTTCAATAGAACAGCAGCAGCAAATGATCTTCTTTATTCGACAGGCTGTGATGACTATTCTTCTTCTTAGGAAGACAGATTCTTTCTTCTTGACCTCCTCCTTTCAGAAAAAGATATCAGCACCAGATTGCTGAATAAATTCTTCAAATCAGATTGGTTCTGAAAGGGAAGACGACTTCTCAGAAATCTTTCTCAAACTTTTACTCGAAAACTATAATGGCTTTTAAAACTTTTCTTCACTGCTTTTAATACTTAGCTACATAACCCATAGGTCATGCCTTCTATTTATAGCCCGCCATCTGCAATTACAGTTACGATCCTCCACGTCATCATGACGTTATGTTTTCAACGGTCTTTATCAGAAACAAAAACTCAGCCAGCTGTAGAAGAAATTCCTCAGTTCAGACTATCTGTAGAAGAGGCGTTGAGCGCTTACTGTCTTTGTCAACACTTTTTCAATTAGGCATCGAGCAACACTCGACGCATACTCCTTAGACTGAAGCTCTCGGCTCCTCCTTCTCAGGCGTTGAGCAATCATCACTCAGTCGACGCCTTTTTAACTCTGTCTTCATATCTCTACACTTCTGGATGGCGCTGGGCTGATAAGAGTTAAGTCAACACTTCTCATTCCAAGGCGTCGAGCAATATAACTTGGCTCGACGTTTTTTAACTTGATCTCAGAACTTCTAGTTGGCGCTGAGCTGATAGGAGTTAAGTCAACACTTCTGGGTCACAGGCGTCGAGCAATGTATGATGTCTTAACGCTTCTGAACTTGAATGAATTCCATGAACATTTTGCCTGACCTGATCTCCTGCACATTGATTCTAGAGAGTATATCAAATACATTCTGAGATATATCTTTGACTTAGAAATGGACTTCTCCAAATCTAGGACATTGTGAGCAATGATCCCAACAATCTCCCCCTATTTGAAGAAGTCATAACCTCAGTCAATGATATATCTCTCTTTTTAAAAAAAAAATGTGTACAAATTTCTATATAGATAATCAGAAGAAGGAGTATCATACTATATAGAATCAAATTACCAACACATTCTATCCACAGACATTCTCCCAGACATAACATCTCATATAAGCATAAAAACATAAGCAATTAAGAATAAGATATGTCATGAAGAGAACCATAATCACATCACAGGCATATATATATATGTAATCATGAAAAATAGATCACACCAGAAATTCACCAGGATTGTTCAAAAGTATATTAATTACATTCATCAGAAAGAGAAAGTAAAGATTAAAGTTCTAAGAATGCCCAGGATCCTTGAATTCAATTCCTCTTTTGGCTCTTTTGGCGAGTGCTGCAGCAACTTCCTTTCTCCTTTTGAAATAACCAAATGGCTTTGGGAAGTACCTGATTGGCTCCATTTCTCCTGCCTGGACTTTCCCAGCCATTTTGTCAGCCTTGAACTTGATCTTTAGATCTTCTTGAGCCCTATTCTTTAACCACTCAGCTTCAGAGTACCACTTTTCTCGTTGATCTGGATTATTTTTCACAACTTCCCATGCTGATAGAATCAATTCTCTAGAAGATGGAGACCAACGTTCAAAATCAGCTCTTGATTGAACCTCTTCTCTGTACTTTCTTTTGCTTGATTCTTCTTGCTCACTAGTAAAATGTTCTCTTGTACCTTTATCCTGAGGACTATACATTTGAGCAATCTTCTTTTGAACCTCAGTAAGAGAGATTGGCCCTGTCCTAGAGACTTGATCATTCCCATAGTCTATGGTAGGATATCCAAGAGTTTCTCTTATAGAGTTTGAGGTCCACATAGCATGTTCAGAACTAGCTTGAATCATTGACCTCTCCCCCTTTAGGACTTCTTCAACAATATGATCTCTTATAATATTTTTCTGAAATCTGACTTGACCTTCCAAATGAAGAACTCCACTGTCAATGTTTTTCTTTACTTTAAGAAGATGATCATCTAAAGTGTCTACATGCATCTTTACTTGGTCTTTTAAAACTGTGGAGCTCTCACCAATTTTAGCCAAAATATCAGCATTATGCTGTTGTAATCTTGCTTCAATCTTATTTGTTCCTGTGAGAATTTGTGCTACTTGTTCTTTATACAAAACTTGCATGTTGTTACTCAGTATTCCTTGGTTTGTCTGAACATCATCCACTGTCTTAGTAATTCCGGCTTGTGATTCTTTAATAGTCTTGGATGCTTCTTTGATGGCATCAAGCTGTTCAGTTGAATAATCGACTGAAGCACCAGCTCTCTTAAAGAACTTTACCATCTCCTTCCTTAAAGTAGACATCTGATGATTGACTTCAAATCTAACCAACTTCATTTGAAAATCCACTTCCTTTTTCATTTTATCATTATTTTCCTCAATATATTGTTCTAACATTCTCCTTTGATTATTCAGTAACACCTCCAGCTGAGGTAGAACAGGACTAAGGTCCACATGGATTTCCCTTTCCATGTCAACACCTTTGCTACTTACTTCCCTGAGAAAAGAATCATTTCTTTGGCTCATATGAGAGATAGAGGATTCTATCTTAATAACTTTCTCAGCAGATTTCTTTGTTGCTTCAGGCTCTGCTTCCACCTCCATTGCCTCAATGACGGAATTTACTTTATCAGGGATCTCAGCCTGAGACTCCCCCTCAATTTCTGCGATGATCAAATCAATTTTATCCTGAGCAGGGATCTCATCCTGAGACTCCCTCTCAATTGTTGCTTTGCTTAGTTCGGAATCGTGCTGAACAGGAATCTCATCTTGAGTCTCTTTTTCATTTGGCAGAACCCCTTCAGATCTAGCTGGGGATATATGAAGACTTCCTCATTCTTCTTCCCCTTTTTCATTTGCATCCTTAGAAGTATCAGGAGAATTATCCCTTGCATTGTTCTTTTCTACATCTTCAGATGTTGTAAGATTTGGATCATGAATTGGAGAAGATGTAGATTTTCTCTTGGAGGAGGATGTACTAGAAGAACTTGAAGAAACCTTAGTCTTCTTTTGCTTCTTTGCTTTCTTCTGCTTGGGAGAAGAATCTGCTGAAGGAGAGTTAGATAAGATTCTGTCCCATCTCTCTATCATTCTCATATCCATTTTCTTCATATGATTTATCTTTGATCCAAGTTTATTATTCAAAATGTCAGGGGACACTTTTACTAAATACAGAGACAGTATCCTACCCATGTTGGGTACCTGGATACACTCAACTATTCTGTCAAACACAACTCTTCCCCAATCTGTTCTTAGAGAATGAATGATCCTTGTCAGAAGAATAAACATTTTTCTGGATATTTTGTCATGCGATCCAGTCTTGCATAACAATCCCTTTCCTATCACATCTGTTATCAGTTTGCCTTTCGGATTCATTCCTTTTCTTAGAATACTTCCAGGGATTTCTCTTGACGTGTCAATTCCGCACCAGATTTGTGTTATTCTAATCTGCTCAGAGGACACCTCTTCCTCTTCTTCGTCCATTTTTAACCTAGGCAGTTTCAGTGCCTTAGCGAGTCTAGATGGAGTTATCTTAATCTTCTTGCCATTCACACTAGTCTTAATCTTTGAATTTACGGAGTCAATTACTATGTTAGAATATAGCTCTAATACCTCTCGTTTCCAAATGAGAGTTGATTCAGACAATACGAACTCCAGTCCTGCATTGTAGATTAACTCGATTGTTGATTTGATCTCCACAGAAGCTGATTGGAATCCATTTCGAACAAGCTCACTTCCTTCATAAAGATACTCACTGCTTTTGGGAGGCATTGTTGTTGATGATTGAGAAGAGAAGGAATTGATGAAGAGATTTTCTAGGGCAGCTAATTTTGAACTTAGAGAACTACAGCATATACGCTAACGAAGTGACTTCCTTATTTATAGGAGTTCTAATTCAAGAAGATGAGAAGCCGCGGGCTGAACTTGTTTGACAAGATTGATCTAATGGTTCAATTTTACCCTGTCGAGACGGCCTAGCTATGTTCGCATAGGCGTTGAGATCGCTTGACGTCATGTATCTTCAGTCGACGCCATGTGTCTTCTCGACGCCAAATATCTTCTCGACGCTAAATAGTTTCTCTCGACGCCAAGAATAGTCTGTCGACGCCAGAAGGCTTCTCCACTCACCTTATATGGCTTAATCAATATTTTCATTTATTTAATTCAAAATAACTTTAATCCATTTTTAACATACCTAATTCAATTTTAAAATTATTGAATTTGGTTTCATCCAAGGGTTTAGTAAATATGTCAGCAACTTGTTTGTCAGTGGGAACATATTCAATTGAGATGTCTCCATTTTCTACATGTTCTCTAATGAAATGATATCTTATTTCTATGTGTTTAGTTCTGCTATGAGATACAGGATTGTTAGCTATAGCAATAGCACTAGTTGAATCACAAAATAGAGGAGATTTACTTAGCTGAACTTTATAGTCTTGGAGTTGATGTTTAATCCATAGTAGCTGAGCACAGCAGTTTCCAGCTGAGATGTACTCAGATTCTGCTGTAGAAATAGCCACACTGGTCTGCTTCCTGCTACTCCAAGATATTAATCTTTTGCCAAGAAATTGACAGGTCCCAGATGTACTTTTTCTATCCTCCTTGCATCCTGCAAAATCTGCATCTGAAAAACCAATTAGTTCAAAATCATTGCTTCTAGGATACCAAAGGCCAAGATTAAGAGTTCCCTTCAGATATCTCAGGATTCTTTTGACAGCAGTGTAGTGAGATTCTTTAGGGTTCACTTGATATCTAGCACACACACATGTTGAGAACATAATGTCTGGCCTGCTAGCAGTTAGGTATAGCAATGATCCAATGATGCCTCTGTACAAGGTTTCATCAATAGGTTTCCCTTTTTCATCCTTGTCCAGTGACATATTTGCTGCCATTGGTGTCTTCATGACAGAGGAATTTTCCATTCCAAACTTCTTAAGAATTTCTTTTGTGTACTTGGTCTGAGAAATGAAAATTCCTTCCTCAGACTGTTTCACTTGGAGTCCTAAGAAGTATTTAAGCTCACCCATGCTGCTCATTTCAAATTTTCCTTGCATAAGGTTTGCAAACCTCTTGCAAAGATTATTTTCAGTAGAGCCAAATATTATATCATCTACATATATCTGTACTAGAATAATGTGACCTTTAACTATCCTAAGAAACAATGTCTTATCTATCTTTCCTCTTGAGAATTTGTTCTCAATAAGAAATCTAGATAATGTCTCATACCAGGCTCTAGGTGCCTGTTTCAGACCATATAATGCTTTTAATAGAAGATAAACATGATTTGGATGAGTAGAGTCAATAAAACCTGGGGGTTGTTCAACATATACTTCCTCCAATATTGTTCCATTAAGGAATGCTGACTTCACATCCATTTGATAGACTATGAAACCAGTGTGAGCTGCAAATGCCAGGAATAACCTGATTGCCTCCAACGTGCCACAGGAGCAAACACTTGATCAAAATCTATGCCTTCCTCCTGTCTGTATCCTTGAGCAACCAACCTAGCTTTATTTTTGATGATCACACCATTCTCATCTAGCTTATTCCTGAATACCCATTTGGTTCCTATGACTTTATGTCTCTTTGGTCTTGGGACCAATATCCAGACTTTGCACCTTTCAAATTGATTTAACTCTTCCTGCATAGCTGATATCCATAAAGAGTCTTTATTGGCTTCATCAAACTTCTTGGGTTCTATTTTGGAAATAAAACTGTGATGCAAGGCCTCATGTATTGAGTTTCCTCTTCTGGTTTGCACACCATCATTTGGATTTCCTATGATATGTTCCTTTGGATGATCCTTCAGATGTTTGGTTGCAATCCTCCACTTTTCATTTCTCCTTTGAGAATCTGGTGCATCTGTTTGAGTAGGTTCTTCTAGAGGTTCTGGATGAGGTGGTTCTTCAGCCGCAGTAGGTTCTTCATAATTGTCTTCTGCTTGAGGTTCATCCTCTCTAAATACAATTGTATTCTCAATTGATTCTTCATTATCCTCATTTTGTTGTTCATTGATATTCAGCTCCTTTAATTTCTGTGTTGAACCTGCACAACTAGATAGACTCTTTCAGATCCTCCAAAGATAACCTTTGGTCCATTCCTTATGGGAGAGTAATCATTCAGCAGACTTTTTGTTCCTGTCATGTGCATAGAGCACCCACTGTCCAAGTACCAGATTGGAAGCTGATTGGTCTTTGGACAATCCTGCAAAAAGAATTACTTTTTCTTAGGAGCCCACACCAAGTTGGGTCCTAGAACCTTGTTAGTATGAGCGGGAACATTTAGTTGTTGAATAATCCTTGGTGCTGTGAGATTTGCCATAGGTCTGAATACTGGTCTCCCAGAGTTGAATTTTGGAGCAGTTGGATTGAACCAACAGTCAAGAGCAAAATGTCCAATCCTACCACAGCACCAGCATTCATATCTATTATATCTCCTTGAAGGTCTTCTTATTTCTTTATGTTGATTCATATTTTTCCTACTTTCCTTATTCACAGGAGCTATGTAACTTGTCTTAGTGAATTTTACTGGTTCAGTTTTCTTTCTATTAGTGATTCTTACTCCAGGTCTTAGATTCTTTCTTTTGAATTTAGTATTTGCTTTGAATTCAAATAGAGGTTTGGCATTATTATTACTGGGCTGAATTAAATCATCTTTGCTATTAGAACATTCCCCCTTATAAAACTTATGCACACCTTTTTGATCATGCTTGTTTGTGATGGGCATGATTCTATTAAGCTTTAAAGGTTCTATAGATGCTTTGTCATTAATTTTGGGATTTTTATCTGCATCCCTATCATATCCTATGCCACATCTGTATTGAGCAGAGAATGTGTCTATTATAGGAAGAATAGTTTGAGGTTGTGAGAACTTTGCCACAAGTTTCCTTTCTGCTAGGAGTTTTGCTTCAAGTTCTCTTATTAATTTTTCTTTGGTGCACAGAGTTTGTATGTGAATAATTGACATGACTTTTAATTTGCTAAGTTCTTTACTTGTCTGATTCAGCCTCTCAGCTGTCTCAGAGTTTTGAACATTGGTTTGCTTTAATTCAGATAATTCTTTTTGCAACCTTTTATTATGCTTTTTGCTCTTCTTGAGTGCTTTGAGAATTAATTGATATTTTTCAATAATCTCATCTACTTGAAGTTTAGATTGTGAGTCATTTTCATCTGAAGGGAATGAGTCTATTTCAGATTCAGAATTAGAATCAGATAAAGGAGTTTTATTAAGTACCTTTATATCAGCAGTTTCCTCCTGATTCTCTTGATCACTCAATGCCATGAGTCCTGCGTTTTCCTCTTCATCTTCTTCACTATCAGACATTGATAGTGGGGCTTTTATCATAGGTCTATCATTTAGACTGTCTTCATTTTCATTGGCAGCCATCAGAGCTATGAGTGCCTCCTCACTATCTGAGTCAGATGATTGAGATTCCTAACACTCAGAGTGACCTTGCCCTTTTTGGCCATTAGACTCTTTTCATGTCTTTTGTCAGATCTATGCTTTCTTTCATCAGAGTTCTTGTTGTGCTTTCTCTTTGAAGGACAGTCGGCAATCATGTGTCCTGATTTCCTGCAACCAAAACACACGATTTCTTCTGAATTATTTTTATTGTGTTTAGAATTGTACCTGTCCTTCTTGAAGTCTTGTTTGAATCCCTCTGAAGAATTTGAATGCTTCTTAGATCTGGAAAACTGAGATGGTCTAGTTTTCCAGTGTTGTTTTCTTCTCAATATCCCTTTTAGCTGTTTGGTAAAGAATGCCAATTCACCATCTGATATTTCAGAATCAGTATTATTGGTTTCCGATTCTTCTGATTCAGATGGAATTCTGGGAGATAATGACAGCCTTTCTTTGTTTTTCTTGGAGCTCTCTGCTTTCAGAGCAATGGGGTTTTCCCTGCTATGTCCTTCCTCAGCTTTTCTGGTATTCAGATGAAGTTCATGGGACAAGAGTTTCCCATATAAATTCTGTGGCTGAATGATTCCCAGATTTCCCATTTCTCTGATTGCACAGATCTTGATATCCCATTCTTTGTTCAGTGATCTTAAGAATTTATCATTCAGCTCATAATCTGTGAAAGTTCTTCCATAAGTTTTTAGACCATTTACAATCTTGAAGAATTTTTCATAGCAGACTGTAATTGAATCTTTCTTGTCTTGTCTGAAGGCTTCATATTGTTGATTGAGAAGTGACTTCCTGTCATCTCTGACTTCTTCAGTCCCTTCCATATAAACGATAAGAGATTCCCACATTTCTTTGGCAGTTTTACAATGGATTAAATTTTGGAAGGTTGAATCTTCAATAGCACTAACAATAATGTTCTGAGCTCTCTTATCCAAGGAGGCCAGAATCACTTCATCTTTGGTCATCTCTGAATAGGCTTTAGGAGTCTTTATATTTCCGTCTGTAAATGAAACTTTCATAGGAACAAAAGGTCCCTCCATAACAGTTATGTAAATCCGAGGATCAGATGCTTCCATAAAAAGTCTGACCCTTTCTTTCCAAATTCCGAAGTTTTCCTTTCTGCAGATTGGAAGCTTCAAGGATGTAAATTCTTTGCTTCCCTCCGAATTAGCCATCACGACTTCAGAAATCTACCCTTAGAAGATCTTGTTCAGGTTGTTAAATCTTTTCTTAAACAACCTCCCTCTGATACCACTTGAAAGACTTAATTTAAGGGTAGCTAATCACCTAGAGGGGGGGGTGAATAGGTTATTTAAATTTATTGCAGTTCTTGAATATAACCTAGATAAATCCGATCAGAGCTTTCAAGAAAAAATAACACCACAGAAAAGAACACACAGATTTTTATAGTGGTTCCCCTTATCTTGGGTTATCCACTTTCCCCCTTCTACCCTTCTAGCAGTGTACTAGATAGGGTTTATAACTCCTCCAGATCTCAGACCACAAACAGGTCTTACAGCTCAGATCGCCAAAGGATCTTACAATCTCAGATCACACAGATCCTACCTCAGCCTTTATAACTAGGCTTACAACTCAGATTCACCCCTGAATCCTACAACTCAGATCACACCTGATCTTACAACTCAGATCCTTGACAGATCCTACACTCAGATCTGACAACTCAGATCCTACAGAAATATAGAAAGAAAGTAACAAATACTTAGACTCAGGTTTGCAATTGTTGAGCCTTCTTGATCTGCCTGAATAATCAGACAGAAACCTTTAATAGAACAGCAGCAGCAAATGATCTTCTTGATTCGACAGGCTGTGATGACTGTTCTTCTTCTTAGGAAGACAGATTCTTCCTTCTTGACCTCCTCCTTTCAGAAAAAGATATCAGCACCAGATTGCTGAATGAATTCTTCAAATCAGATTGGTTCTGAAAGGGAAGACGACTTCTCAGAAATCTTTCTCAAACTTTTACTCGAAAACGATAATGGCTTTTAAAACTTTTCTTCACTGCTTTTAATACTTAGCTACATAACCCATAGGTCATGCCTTCTATTTATAGCCCGCCATCTGCAATTACAGTTACGATCCTCCACGTCAGCATGACGTTATGTTTTCAACGGTCTTTATCAGAAACAAAAACTCAGCCAGCTGTAGAAGAAATTCCTCAGTTCAGACTATCTGTAGAAGAGGCGTTGAGCGCTTACTGTCTTTGTCAACACTTTTTCAATTAGGCATCGAGCAACACTCGACGCATACTCCTTAGACTGAAGCTCTCGGCTCCTCCTTCTCAGGCGTTGAGTAATCATCACTCAGTCGACGCCTTTTAACTCTGTCTTCATATCTCTACACTTCTGGATGGCGCTGGGCTGATAAGAGTTAAGTCAACACTTCTCATTCCAAGGCGTCGAGCAATATAACTTGGCTCGACATTTTTTAACTTGATCTCAGAACTTCTAGTTGGCGCTGAGCTGATAGGAGTTAAGTCAACACTTCTGGGTCACAGGCGTCGAGCGATGTATGATGTCTCAACGCTTCTGAACTTGAATGAATTCCATGAACATTTTGCCTGACCTGATCTCCTGCACATTGATTCTAGAGAGTATATCAAATACATTCTGAGATATATCTTTGACTTAGAAATGGACTTCTCCAAATCTAGGACATTGTGAGCAATGATCCCAACACTTTCCTTTTGGTGATGATGTTTCTTATCACCTTTCTCCTTTCTCATGACTGGACAGTCAGCAATGACATGTACAGGCTTGCTGCAGTAGTAGCATATAACATTATATGAAATATGTTTAACATGTTTAGGGTCATACTTGTCACCCTTGGGGTGTTAACTTTCAGATCTGATGTGGTCCTTCCTGGGATGTGAGGAGGAGGAAGGTTTGTTCTTCAATTTCTTCCTCCTCATCAGCTTCTTGAAGTGCCTTGAGAAGGCAGCAAACTCCTCATTAGATGAGGTGCTGTCAGAAGTGCAGTTCTTAGAATTTTTTGAATCAGCAACTTTTCTTAGAGGAGACAGCAATCTGGCTTTGCTCCTTTTGGGGCTGTCAGCTTAGAGAGCCACAGTTTTCTCCCTTGCATGAGGCCTAGTGGATGTATCCTCCTCCTTCCTTGCACACAGCTACATCTCATAAGTGAGCAGCTTCCCAAATAATGTATAGGTAGGAGTTTCACCCAGCTTAGCCACTTCCCTGATGGCACATATCTTTGTGTCCCAGTCTCTAGTTAGAGATTCTAGGAACCTGTCATTTAGCTCATAGTTACTGAATACCCTTTCATAGATCCTCAGCTCATTAACTATCCTGAAGAACCTTTCATAGCAGATGGATATGCTTTCCTAGCTGAGCTATCTGAAAGCTTCATATTCCTGATTGAGGAGAGATTTCCTATCATCCCTCACTTCAGCAGTCCCTTCCATATACACCACAAGTGTATCCCACATCTCCTTGGCTGTTGTACAGTGCACCAAGTTCTGGAAGGTGGAATCATCAATTGCATTCACAATAATGTTCTGGGCTCTCTTATCCATTGTGAATAGTGTAATTTTATCCTTAGTCAAGTCAGCAAAAGGCTTGGCCACTTTCCTAGTTGGATCTATGGTGGAGGTTGTTTCAAAAGTAAAAGGACCTTGTTTCACAGTAATGTAGATCCTAGGGTCTGAGGCTTCCATGAACAGCCTTACCCTTTGCTTCCATATGCCAAAGTTCTCTTTGTTGTATATGGGCAACTTCATAGACCCCATCTCCTTCTGCAATCCAGTGACAGCCATTGGATTCAGATATGACTACTCCTTTATAGGATCCGGTCAGACAGTTAAGTCCTTTTTGACCAACCTCCCTCTGATACCACTTGATATTTTATAGGTAGTAGTCTAGATCACCTAGAGATGGAGGGTGAATAGGTCTTTTTCTTTTCTTTCCTTTTTAAGCCTAGTTGTTTTCAGTGAATGTAAAAGTTATAAGTACACACATAGAAAGCACACAAGCATATATAGAGGTTCCTCAAGACAGGGTGTCTTGACTAGTTCTCTATCCCCTTCACCCTTCTAACAATGTGTTAGACATGTCCAACTCCTCCAACTCAGCTTCAAGAGCTTACAACTCAGATTCCTCAGAATATCTTAGGTTTTCTCCAAACCTTACCTCAGGCTCAACAACCCTACAAACTTAGAGTCCTCCAACTCCAACTCAGAAATCTCCTGATTTCCTACCTCAGACCTATCAAGAAGTCCTACCTAAGATCTTCATAAACATCCTAAACTCAAGTTGGGAGTACAGCTCTACACTCAGGCTAAGCAACCCTACAGCTCAGGCACAAAAGCCTTACAGATAAGTAATGTGTTAAAGATACAACAGAAGACTATATAAAGTAAACCTTTAGATCATGTCGTTTGTTGTCTTGAAACAGAACTGTGAAGCAGCAACTACAAGTCTTGTTTCTCCTTGATCTTCTCCTTCAGCAAGGATGAAGATCTACTTGTTCTTCTTGAATGATTCAGGAAAAACTATCTTATCTTCCAGTAGAGTTCAACTTGAGCTTGAGAGATTGCCCTTTTGGAAGCTTGAAGAAGATCGAACTTGCAGCATACAATAAAGCTCTTCCGGATAAAACAGTAGTCTCCTTTTAGACCTAACATCTTCTTTTATACTTCCTTCTGACTTTCAACGGCTATTAGAAGCCCCTAACACAACATGGACATCTGTCAATAATATATCTTATTTTCAGCCACTTGCGCTAAAAACAGATCCCTCCAGTGCTTTATTCATATTTGAATATGTCTCAGTGGTTGGGCTGAGACAGCCTTCAGACTCAACGACAACTTTTGTCTCCGTCTCAGCGGCTCTGCTGAGGCAGATAGTCATTTCAGCGGTTTTCCTCTATCTGCAGCTCAGCAGACCCAGAATTCTTCTCAGCGGCACCTGGCCTTGTCTCCGCGGTTTAGCTGAGACTGAGAGGTCGACTCAGCGGTTTTGGCATTAAACCTCTGAAACTATTCCACTTCTTGGAATAACCTAATCCTTCTTTAGCATGATACAAAATAGGGTTTATCAAATACAACATGTACTTAGCATTGAGTGAGATGCCTCTTCAAATTAAGGGAACATTGAAGGCAATATTCCCAACAGTTGTACGTCTAAAGAAGGGTAGAGATCAATCTGGTGTCATGAAATCTAAGGACAAGAAAATCAAAGATTTGTAGGACAAACTTCTTATTGAAAGAAAGCTTGTAGCAAGTTTCTCCAAACCTAAGACTGTTCTTCCCTTGATTGATGGTTTTTGCTCCACTCATAGAAGAGGTCTAGGATACCTTAAGGAAGGTAAACCAGGAAAATCTATTGAGAAAAAGGTCAACTTTAGGAAGGTAATATCACTCTCCAACAAGTATGATCAGGAATCTATTTATGGACACCTCAAGAATGAGTGCTCCACAAGTGGATTCAAGGATGTGCCTAGTGCTTCAAAGGAACCTCATGAAGGGATCACCATGAGAAAACATGAATCTCTTGTGTCTAGGAAGATGACGACATCTTTAAAGAAGACTAGCTTTAGAGGCAAAGCTGTGAGTGGGATTATCCAACACCACAATCATAAGCAGTGCAATTCAATCTCTCTTAAATATCCTTCTGCTCACACACAAAGGAATCATGTTCCTTTTGACAACAAGAAAAGGAGATATAACAAGTTTGAATGTTGGTGTTGTGGCAAGATTGGCCACTTTGAAATTGATTGTTGGTTCAATCCAACAGTTCCAAGGGTAACCAATGCCAAGCTAACAAACAATCTTGTTAAGATCCATTCTGCACATCCTAGAGCAGTCAGATCTATTGTGTACTTTATGACTAACAGAAATCTAAGAACCAACCAGTCTTGGGTACCTAAGAAGAAATAGTTTATTTTTGCAGGTATGTCCAAAGAATAATCAAACTCCAATCTGGTATTTGGACAGTGGATGTTCCAGGCACATAACTGGAACAAGAAGCCTTTTGAAAGAATTCACTCATGTACAAGATGGTCCTAAAGTGATATTTGGGGGATCTGACAGAGGAAAAACTGAAGGTTATGGTAAAGTTACTAATGACATAGTTATCATCTCAAGAGTAGCTAATGTGGAAGGATTGCAACACAATCTGATAAGCATAAGTCAACTTTGTGATCTTGACTATGTGGTAGTTTTCCACAAGGATAAGTGCCTCATTAAGAACACTAAAAAATCTAAAGTTATTCTTACTACATTAGGAGTGGGAATGTATATTGTCTCAATTTCCTTTACTCTAATTTAGATGCTCCTATCTGTTTAATGGCTACTAGTATGGCATCTCTTTGCATTCAATGGCACAAGAGATTAGCACATATAAATTATAAGTCCATCAATAAGCTCCTATCAAAAAACTTGGTCAGAGATAGTCCCAAGTGGAATTGTGCACAAGAAGGTCCTTGCCAAGCTTGTCAAATGGGGAAGCAAACAAAGGCCTCCTTCAAGTCAATTGGATTGAAAGATTCCACTAGATGTTTATACATGTTGCACGTGGACTTGTTAGGCCCAATGTCAATTCAATGTTTAGGGGGCAAGTCTTATACATCTGTGTTTGTAGATGATTACTCTAGGTTTGCATGGGTGTTATTTCTTAAACACAAGTCAGATACCCTAGAAGTCTTCACTACATTTGTCAAACAAATTCAGAATGAACTAAACTGTTCAGTGGTCAAAATCAGAAGTGATCAAAAGCATTCTTAAGGAGCCGGCTAGAGTGGGAGCACGCGGGAGTGCGAGAGCACCTCCTGCAGAGCGGGAGCGAGCGGAAGCACTCTTACGAAGCAGGAAAGAGTGGAAGCACTTTCTACGTAGCAGGAGCGAGCGGGAGCGCGAGAGAGGCTCCTGCGGAGCAGGAGCGAGGAGAATAACTCTTATGGATTAGGCGAGAGCGGGAGCGCTTTCTGCGGAGCGGGAGCGAGCGGGAGCACCTCCAGCGGAGCAGGAGCGAGTAGAATCACTCTTACGGAGCAGGCAAGAGCGAAAGCGTGAGAGCTCCTCCCGCAGAGCAGGCGAGAGCTGGAGCGCAAGAGCGCCTCCCGCGGAGTAGGAGCGAGCGAAAGCACAAGAGCGCCTCCCGCAGAGCAGGAACAAGCGGAAGCACGAGAGTTCCTCCTGCAGAGTAGGAGCGAGCGGAAGCACTTCTGTGGAGTTGGCGAGAGTGGAAGTGCTCTCTGCGGAGCAGGAGCGCTTTCTGCAGAGCAGGAGCGCTTTCTGCAGAGCAGGAGCGAGCGGGAGAGCCTCCCGTGGAGCAGGAGCTAGCAAAAGCACTCTTACAGAGCAGGCGGGCGCGGGAGCACTTTTCTGCGAAGAAGGAGAGAGTGGGAGCGCGAGAGCGCCTCCCGCAGAGCAGGATAGAGCGGGAGCACGAGAACGCCTCCCGCAGAGCAGAAGTGAGAAGAAGCACTCTTACGTAGCAGGCGGGAGCGGAAGCGACAACTCGAGGTTGTTTAGTTGTAGGATTTAGACCGGGCATCAGAGCTAGAGCCGCCTTACGGGTTTGGGCGAGGCTGCGATGAGAAACATTCGATCCGACTCAACCCGAGCCCTTTTAGGGGAACCCCATCAATAATATATTACATTTATAGGCAAAGAATTTAAAAAGGATAAAAACTAGAAAAGAGGATAAATAGGTCACTTGAAATGATATGACTTTTATTTAATTTCTTCCAATTTGATCATTAAAATTTAAGCTTATGCAAAGTGATTGTGTCATATTGCATTATGTATAAAGTGACCATAAATATGTTAGATCAAAAGTGAAAAACAAAACAAAATTTGTACAAACCAAAAAGAAAAGAAGATTGTTTTGTTTTTAATTTTAAGCTAAGCATATCATGAAGTAGAATTTTGTATATTCAATTTTGATTTGTTTCTACTTCATGCATTTGATTTGATACTAATGAATAAGAGGTTTAGGTATTCAAAGGGGACTAAGTGTGACGGTTCCTTTTGGGAATCCCAAATATAGCGTGTTGGATTATGGGAAGACACGGATGAATGAGCCCTTTCAAGTGTGTCATTTTTAAGTATGAGTCTTAATTCATACCTTGGTTGAGTATGTTTCAAATTTCCATAGTCATGAAATTGTAGCTTATAATTGTAGTGATTTTTTAAAGTATTATTGATAGGAAATTTGTGAACATTCAATTTGAGAGAAAATTTATTTTGTGTAAGATGATGATAGTTATTTGAAAAACAAAGCATGAAGATTTATGAAATTTAAAATTATTTTTCAAACTAGAATTAAGTTGTTTTTCATTTCCACTCTTCGTGTTATACATATTCATAATATTTGGAGTAAAATATTTGAAGTTTTGATTTGTTTTTTAATTAACTAGAAATATGAGATTTTTTATTACTTGAAAAATTTTCAATAAACATTTTTAATGATTCTAGTTTATTAGTTAGAGCATCATTTTCTTTTATCAATTTTTCACTATGCTCTTTTGAAATTAAAAGATTTTTTCCAAAACATTGAGTTCTTCTTTAAAAGTATTACAATACAAAAAAGTTTAACATTTTCAACTAAGGAGCAAAAAAGAGAATATGATACATCAATATGAGATTCTACTTTAGCGTTTACTTTTAACATTTTATTTTCTAAATGTAATTTGGAATTAACATTTTTCAACATTAAAATTTTACGTTTAATAATTTCAAGCATACGAAATGTAGAAATAGAATTTGTTACAAAAAGAGAAGATTTTGATTTTCTTACATTGTTATGGGATGATACAAGATTTGAACACAATGTTCCTTTGACATCTTGGCATTCCTCTTCCATAGCTGAGTATCCATCTTTTCTTTCGCATGATGTGTTCTCTTCTTCCATTCCATTTGATGTGCACACAACAGATCTGTCAATGGAGGAGTTTTCTTGAGTACTTACGCAAGTACACGTACTCTCCAATTCTTGTCCTTATTCCGTTCCTATAGTTGGAGAATCATAAGTTTCTTTAAGAAATTTCCAAAATTCGTAAGCAGTAGGAAATGTATAAATATTTTTGAAAATATTTTTATCAAGTGCACAAAATAAATTATTTATGGATTTCGCATTTAAAATCATTTTATTTTTATTTAGAATACTTGAGAGCTTTTTAGTAGTAATATTCCAAACTTCTTTATCTAAAGATTTAAGAATTTTTTTCTTATGATTTTCCACCCTTTATAATTTTCACCTATAAATAAAAATAGTGTTAAAGATTTTTCTTTTAATAAAATTTCATCCCCTCTGGTGGAAGAGAGATCATGAAGCATCATTATTCCCGGTTGTGAAGCCGTTTTGGAATAACCTTCCTCTGATAGCACTTCTTGGATCTTTAGGCGCCCTTAGAGGGGGGTGAATTAGGGTTTTAAGGAATTTATACATAAATAAATTTATCAGAGTTTATCGATAAAGTTCCGGAATATTTTATAAAAAAAAATTAATATTTTAGAAATTATTATATTGAAGATTCATTTTTAAAGAAAACAAAATTCTATTTCTCTTCACTACCGCCAGCGTTAGTGCTAACGCCAGTGGTAGTTCATAGAAATTGAATTCCTCAAGTTAATGAACAAAACGAATCTTACAATAGATTTTGCTTTAATGCTTTAATGAAAATATAATTTAAAACATTTTAGAACATAAAATAAAATCAATTGAATATAACAATGAATGACATGATTTTATTTCACAATATATTGATTACAAAAAGTTTGATTTCTATAACGCTAGAAATCTATGCGTGAATATGAAAATCTCTTTTTGTTTTCTATGTCGCCTTCTCCCAAGGACCAGTTGGTTCTAGCCTATCTCTCCCCAGAAAAGGCCTCGAACTGCCCCTAGATCTACCATAGACCTAGTCGCAACAACACGCGGCGAATTATGAAATCCTCGCTGGAATCCGACGTCTACTCCAGACGATTTTCCCCCAAGTCTCGCAAGACTTAGTCGCCACAAATCAATGCGAATTCCCATGGAATCCTTCTCAAAATCCGACATTCTCCCCGAACGATTTCTCCACTCCCGTTACAACTAGAAAAAGCAAAAAAGGATTACAAGATAAATAAAGTATAAGAGAAACTCCCCAAGAATTTCTGAAGGTGAAGACGAAGGCGATGTAGACGTCGACGTTCTTGATGCACTCGCCCTTCTTGTTGAAAATGCGTTTTAGACCTTCTCCTTCAGATTCTTCTTTTGATCTTCGTGTTCGCACAAGGAAGTTCTCTCAATGTCTGGAGACGAGTCTCTCTCAAAATATTCGGAGCTCTGGCTTTAGAGGCAAAGGAATAATCCACACACCTTTAGAAGGAGAGGATCCACTCTTTAAATAGATCTCGAGAGCTAACGCTGGCGTTAACGATAACTTCGGACGGTAGCTAAATTAAGTAAGAGTTAGCAACACGGGATCGTGGCAGATATGGATGTCGTGCTGCGCAAATTTTGGGCACGACTCTACCGCCAGACGGTAACTCTATCGCCCGCGTTAGCGTTATATCTTTCCTCATCGTCAGATCTCCTTCCTCTTTTGCTCCTTGATCACGGGCTTATTGACGGTCTTTCTTTATGTTACCACTAGGCGTTAGAGCTAATGAGCCATGGTTGTAACTTGCTATGTATAGCTTCCTCGACGATATGTCGCAGTGTTGACGTCTCGACGATATAGCTAGCGCCGGGAAGTATCTCTACCGCTGGCATTAGCACACAGAGATTAGCTTCGGCTTGCCGTCTCGACGTTATGTTGCAGCTTCGTCTTGACGACTCGACGATATCACTACCGCCAGGCTGTATCGCCAACGCTTGCGTTAGCATACAGAGATTAGCTTTGTCGTTCATATTTTATCCTTGTTCAATATAGGTTTATACTTGTATGACATGCCACTATAAACACGCAAAAAACTAGATCAAATATATCACGTACTGTATTTGTTATTCTCAAATCTAGAGATGTGGAACGCATGTTCTAACAGTACACACTCTTCAAAATGTTAGGTGAAAATGTTAAAATTATCTCTCTAAGTAAATCCCTTAAAGTAAAGCAAAGTGAAAGAAAATAATTCATAAAGAAAGTTGTTCAATCAACATTCATTGACTGTCAATTGTTGACTGATAGGCAGAGCGCTTAATGATCGTTGATCTTAAGGAATACCCAACAATCAATGATCATTAACTGTTGATCGTTGTTTGGTGACCGGTGACCAAACCACTCAACTATATGAAGAAATCGGTCCAACGTTCACCGATCGTAGACTGATATCTTTTTGCCTCGCTCAATGTTCATCGACCGCTAACCCCAAATCATAGAAGGTCGATCACAGATCATTAACCAAAGCTTTGTGATAGTCGAACACACTGCCCCTCCCATGAAGAGCTCCCTTCAGTGATCGTTAGCCGAAGCGCTCAACGATGGTCAACGAGTTCAACATTTTGTCAAAAAAATTATAGTCATTTAAGCCCTAAGTAAAGAAGGTGTCAGCTTTCTACTGCCCATACCACGCATGCTTCTTTGCAACCTGCGTAGAAATGGAAAAGAAGAGGTGATATAAAGGCTCTCCTAATTTCTAAAGGTTGTTTTAACCACAACTAACTCTACAATCGTCCAGTCGTCGAGAAAAGACTATCTCCTCTTCCCTCTGTAAATTGAATTCTCTTCTTCTAAGATTCATCCAATCAACCTTCTCTGGTGACACAATCTGCTTGATCTAAAACTTTCAAATGCACAACCAATTGTTGTAAGCAGTTATTAGGCTCTCCCTTCAGAATAGTTGTTTGGGTTCATGAATCAATAGAGGTATCAGTTTTAACCCTCACTTTTAACCCTCTTTCTTTCAATTTCACCTGGGACTGGGAAGGCTTAGCATTTTCTGGAGGGGAGCACGTTTGACAAAACTCCCAAATGAGTGGTGGGATCCCCGGCCTCCTCTGTTGTTCTCAGTCACAAATAAGTAAGGTCAACCCCAGCCGCAACATTTCAAGGTCTAACATTATTGTTGGCACACATGACAATGAGTAAAAATTCTTCTCAATTTTGCAGTAATTTTCTATAAAATTATATTAGTTACATTGTATAGTTTAAAAAAACTATAACATGAGAAGAGTAAATGGAACGAATATGAGGTAGGAGGTTTTATAAACATTTTTTGTAGTTCTTCTTGACGAGGGGTTGGAGGTTTCATTACTAAAAGGGTCAGATGTATGTGAGATCAATTTAATGATGTAACACTCTGGTACATAATATTATATATGTACATACAAATATCAATAGTTTTGCATGTGTTCCTCATGTAATGTACATACAAATATCAACTGTTTAAAAAAACTATAACATGAGAAGAGTAAATGTAACTAATATGAGGTAGGAGGTTTTATAAATATTTTTTGTAGTTCTTCTTGACGAGAGGTTGGAGGTTTCATTACTAAAAGGTTCAGATGTATGTGAGATCAATTTAGAGATGTAACACTCTGGTACATAATATTATATATGTACATACAAATATCAATAGTTTTGCATGTGTTCCTCATGTAATGTAGAACCGTGACCGGGGGAAGATCTAAGGGGGAGGGCGTCTAGATCTGCCCCCGTGACAACACTTGTGATTTTAAAATTAGTATTTTATTTATTTTAGTACAGTATCTATATAATATATTTGCCTCTATTTATTACTGTCTCATAAATTAATAAAAATTATATCTAGACCACTATAAAGAAAATAGTTTTGCCATGAATTATACACCCACTGAAGGGATGATGGCTGCCGGATCTTGCTTCATATTTCATCAGCTGTCTGTTCATTTCTGATTAAAAAACTGCAAATTTTTAGGTCTCCTAGAGCTACAGTTGGTGAAAGACACACAAAAAGAAAGAGAGGGAGAGGGAGAGAGAGGAGAGAGGGCGGTGAAGGCTTTAGGTGTTAATATTATCTATATTAGAGGGAGAGGGAGAGGACAGAGGGGAGAGGGAGGCAAATAATGATGAGAGAGAGAGAGGGGAGAGATCGAGAAAGAAAGGGAAAGAGTGAGGCCCCGTTTGGTTCAGCTTATAAGCTCCGGTGCGGCAGGAACGGAACGCAGTTATAGGCAAAAGCATCGTTTGGCGCTGCTGATGGACTGAAACGGAGGTTATTAATAACCTTCATTTCTTTGTATATGCCAGATGCGATAGTTCCTCCCCAGTCCAGCCGTGACGGATCCCGCATCTAGGGTTTCCTCTCCCCCGCATCGCCTGACGCGACTAGCCTTCTCCTTCCTCGCCAAGTCCTGTATCCTCCAGTTACAGCTCCACCGGACGTCGTCGACTAGCCTTCTCCTTCCTCGCCAAGTCCTGTATCCTCAAGCCAACTCCTCCTCAAGTCTTATTATGTGTCGGCGAGCTCCTTCCCTGTCTGTGAAACCGCCAATCGCCGCCACATCCATGATATGTGCGATGATTCGTACGCTAGGGTCGGTGATTCATCTGTCAGGATCAATTACTCCTATGCTAGGGTCGGATTATTTGGAAATGGTTCCAGATCTCAGAGGTGGATGAATTTTAGGATCGATTACTCATCTGCTAGGATCAATTTGTCTGTTAGGGTTAATGTTGATAATCGCCTTTTTGGATGGATGAATATGTTTAACTCATTTTTCTGGAAGCATCTGAAATACTGATATCAGGATTTCATACTTCTACTTCATTTCAACAAATCTAGCTCATAAATTGGAATTACGTTTAATTCTACTTGATTTAACAATTCATGTTTCTTGTATGATTCATTTTAGTAAATTTTTCTAGGTCCGTTAGCTTGAGAAAACAACTCTTGATTTCAAGATTTCGGGAAATATTTTTTTGTTCGTTTACATTGAGAAAACAGAGTTGTTTGATCCATTCACTACAAGAAGAGTTGTTTCTTGTATAGGCCAGACGCGACAATCCTCGCCAGTTCATCAAAAACTCCATTTGGTTACCAAACAAAATTTTCAAAACTCTATTTCAATAAGCACTGAAAACTTCATTTGACCCAAACAGCTTTTATGACAAAACTTCATTTCTCAGAAACAGCTCTTTTTTCAAAACTTCATTTCTGATCGGCAGCTTTTCATCAGCAACAGTCCAACCAAACGCACCTTGAGAGAGAAAAAGTGTGGCCGGGAGAGAGAGAGAGAGAGAGAGAGAGAGAGAGAGAGAGAGAGAGAGAGAGAGAGAGAGAGAGAGAGAGAGAGAGGGCGGGAGAGAGAGAGAAAGAAAAAGAGGAGAGAGGGGGAGAGAGAGAAAAAGAGGAGAGAGGCGGAGAGAGTTCGCGGAGAGGGAGAGAGAGGGAGGGAGAAAAAATAAATTTTATTTTTACTTGTTTACAAAATAAATATTATACGTATATTTATTTAGAAATTAAATATTGTAATATTGAGTGCTCATATGTATATGTTGCAAGCGCAACCCAACTTGATGCGTGTGAAGCCCGCCTGGGGTAAAAAAGGAAATAAATAAATATAATCTGGTGTGGGCGAAGCCCGCCGAGACGGGCAGGGTACTGTCGCGCGGGGCACACGGGGCCCTCCGTGCACTGTCACTCGTATAATAAATATAAATATAACGAGCAAACGATATGGCGAGATAATTGGAAAGAAGAAGTTATAAGCGAATTGATACGACAACAATTGGAAAGGGAAAAAAGGTTTACTAATTTTAACGCCGTTGAAATAAAATAATATAAGTATACTACCTTGTACTAGCCGTGAACAAAAAGATTGCCGATCCGGTCTGGGACCGGTCATTTAAAAGACCGGTCTTTTGGCCAATCGGTCCCGGACCGGTCCCATCTAAGCCAGTCCCGGTCCGGGACCGGTTTTTCCCCTCTGGAGGAGGACTGGCACTGGAGGACCAGTCCTAATCGGTCCCGGACCGGTCTTTTTTATTTAATTTTTTTTAAAATATAAAAAGAGAGTGGGTGAGAGAGAGTGATAGATAGAGAGAGGGAGGGGGTTGGATGATAGGAGGGGGGGGGGGGGGGGGGGGGGTATAATTTTTTTTTTTAAATGAGAGATGGGGGGTTATTAATTAAAAAAAAATTTAAATAGCCTAGGGCCTAGATTGTGCAGCCTAGGCCCTAGGCAGTCGTAGGCTACAGCAGGCCGACAACATTAATTATTGCCGGTAAGGCAACAACAGTTACCAACAGCTCTTTTAAAAAGCTGTTTTAACAGCTCTTTAGCTGTTAACAACTAACAACTCTTTTTAGAGCTGTTTTAACAGCACTTCACGGGAGTCTCGGTTCCGGTCTTATCCCAGGACCGGTAAAAGACCGGTCTAAGACCGGTCTTTTTACCGGTCCCGGTCCGGGACCGGTCTTTTACCGGTCCCGGTCCCGGACCAGTCTTTTACCGGTCCCGGTCCCGGACCGATCTTTGAGGGAAAAATGGGGACTGCTAGGGACCTCTGGGACCGGTCCGGGACCGGACCGGTCCTAACTGGGACCGGTCCCTAGCCGGTCCTAACCGGTCAGGTCCCAATCGGACCGATTAAGACCGATTTTTTTTTGTACACGACTACCTTGTACACCGTATTTATTACCCAATATTCCCGCTCAGCAAATAAATAAGACAAGCTGTGAGTAGTTAGGCTTGCGAGTAGTTGGCGCCAGATCATATCATTGAGGACTAGTGGTTGGAATAAAATATATGGTGTGGAAGTTGATTGTGGGCCCGCTGATAGCATATAAACGACTGGGGGAAATGAAAATTAAGATTTTATTTGAAGGAGTTGTTGTTGATGAAAAAACTGTTGATCGAATAGAGTTGATCGAGCAGAGCTGTGAGAAAACAATGATGAATAAGGTGAGAATGTTTGAAGAGTTTCGCTTGTGACCATTCCACACTGGAACTTAACATCTTTCAACTTTTTGATAAGGGTCCAGCCCTCATGTATTATGTTTTACCAATGGCAATAATGTTCTAATTATCACTGGCATTGTTATCCGCACTACCGTTTTGGCTCTCCGCATTTTTTTTGAATAAGTTATTATGCGTCTTTTGGAAATACGTCTTGTACATACATTTTTAGGAAAAATGTTCAACGACGAGATCTACAACTTTCGTGTTGAACAATTTTCCTAAAAATGCATGTACAAGGCGTATTTTCAAAAATTCGCTATAGTTACGCACATATTTCAATCAGGGCGGCAATACGTCTTGTGCGTGTATTTTTAGAAAAAGTGCTCAACACGAAAGTTGTAGTTCTTGATGAGATCTACAACTTTCGTGTTGATCACTTTTCCTAAAAAAAAATGTACAAGACGTATTTCTAAAAGACGCTTAATAACTCATACAAAAAAATTACGAATAGCCAAAACTGTAGTGCGGATAACAATATGCATTTTTTTATCTACAACAATATCTTGAGTATTGGCAGGATTACTCACGCAAACAACTTTTTTTTATTTCTAATTATCACTAGCCCTCGTGAGTTTTTGTAAATACAAAATTTAATAAAAATTAGGATGACAAAATTTTAAAATAATAAAACATATAAATTAAACATAAATTGTAAAAAAATATAATAAAGATGGTGTAAAAAGATTTCATGATCATATTCAGGCTCTCTTTGGTGGGGGAGGGGGCATTTTTGCAGTGTCACCGCCGTTTGTAAAGTTTTTGGGTGTAGTGTTCGTAACCGCAAAATGTTAAAGCATGCGTTTTTTCACGTATACACGCTCGCAGAAGGGTTGCTGCTTACGTGTTTCATTTACGCGCTGTAAGACCCCAAATCAGGAAGGTAAATTTCTGGAGTTTTTAACGTTGTCGCCCAGGCGACAGTGGCTGTCGCCTGGCGATAGCGTTGTCGGGTGGCGGCTAACGCTGGCGACAAGGTAACTGGGGTCATGCAGCAGTGTCGCTGGCTGGTCAAAGTCGGTTCATAACGTTGTCGCCCAGGCGACAGTGGCTGTCGCCCGGCGACAGCTCAAAGTTGGACTTTGTGGCCGAAATCAAGGGCATTGATTGCTTATTGACTTTGGGGGCTGGTTTTGGCTTGGGAGGCTCGGTGGCAGCATAGAAGGCCGAAATCCTCTCTCTTTTCATTATTTTCCTTAAGGCTTTATTTTGGAGAGAGAGAGAGAAGCTTGGAGAAGAAGAAGGAATAGTAAACCCTAGCTTGAAGCTTGGATTTGGAGGAGCTACACTCATCCAATCCCTTCAACGTTGGTGGCTACGCGTAGAGGAGGGCAAGGCGCTCCTTTCCATCCGTGTGGAACGTCAAGCCATGGGCTCGAAGCGGCGTTTAAGGGTAACGAACTTTTCTACCCTCTTTTGGACATGCCTTAGTCCTTTCCCTTGCATCGTTGAGGCACCTACCCAAAAGGGTGAGGTCGTGGCCTCCGACGGGGCGATTTGTGCTATCCCCGTCAAAGCTTGCATTCATGTAGAGTCCATGCGTGAGATGGACGTAGGCGCGCTGTGTGAAGCCCATCCGAGACGGTTCGTCCGGATTGGTGATACTTTTTAGGTATTGTGTGTGCCGGGGAAAAACCCCGTGTTGTTATACTTGCCTCGTAGGGCTAGAGGGTGCTACTGCATGCGCAACAATGCCCGGGGGTGTGCCCCGGGGAGCACCCGAAGTTAAAAGGCAGAAATGGAGTTCTGTCCAGCTGTCGCTGGCGCGACAGTGACTGTCGCCTAGGCTACAGCTCCCCAGAATTGGGTTCTGGTGAATTTGGGTGTTCTGAGGCAGTGAGAGTGCTACTGCATGTGCAGCAATGCCTGGGGGTGTGCCCCGGGAAGCACCCACAGCTAGAAGCCAAATTAGGGTTTTGTGAACTGTCACTGGCGGCAGTGAATGTCGTCAGGGCGATAGCTTCCCAGACTGAGTTCTGGTGATGTTGTTGTGCCCACCTGTTGAGGGGACCTGAGGCCGGTGTACCCGACCTATGGGGGTTTCCTGGTGGATGACTTAGCGGCCCGTGGAGCCAGCTAATTGAGAATACCTGGGCTGAAGGGACGCCATACCCGCTTTTCGTGTTGTATAACGAGAGCTGTGAACAACGGGCATTTGGCGAACCTGAAACCGCACCATTGCAGCACCTGATTAGTAAGCCTCGGACAGCATGTCGGGAGGCAATGGGACAGAGTCTTCGGACTACGTTATGTTCGCAATTAAAGCACGGGGGAGCCCTGGTATTCGGGCCGCCGACTTTAGCCTCGAAGGGCAAAGCCATTAAGAGTGGATGGTGGTGGAAGGCGTAGTACACCAAAGAGTGCCTGAGTGCACGAGACGTGGAGGCCATTCCCACGTTTGTGTTGTTGCATATGTATGAAATGTTGTGGGCTCGTCTAGTCGCACTCTTATATATATATATGTTGTTGAGACTGTTTTGCAGGGACGTTTAGAACTGCCACCCCCTCGAAGGGGTGGGGTCGTTATAACTTGGTCAGCTTTAGCTGACCGTTGCCCTGTTTTGCCACCGTCTTTGGTGGGCTTGTTGTACAGGAGCTGGACCGAGCGGGACCTTGGCGGGCTGAAGCACCTGCGCTGCTGCGGCCCTTGAAGGCCTTTTGTCCTTTCTTCTGTTTTCATGTATGGCCGGCCTGCGCGCCGATGTTGGTAAACTGTAAGGCCGTCGTGCCTCTTTTGTGTGTTGTAAAACATTTTATTCCAAGTTAATAGAAGTGGACATACCCGAGTTCGGGTCTTGTGGTTTATAATTTTGTCTCTCTCTTTTGCTTCCACAGAGAATGCTCTGAGTTAGGCTTCGTGGTATAGTGTCGTTGCATATTCAATTAAGTGACGTTTCCATTTGTTTTGTAGTATATGGCGTGGGGCCCCGGCCGGACCTTCTGCTATATGCTTCTGAACGGATGGGGGTGTTACAAATTGGTATCAGCTTCTAGGGTTCCGTATCCTTCTAAGGAATTCGTGGGCGAATTCTTTTAAGGGGTGGTGAGCACGTGTGTGCGCTACCATTGAGACGTAAAATAAACTCAAAAATGTCCACTTAGGAATAAAATGTAACAACAAACCAACAATAATTGCATGATTTTGGAACCTGAGTGTTCCTTTTGTTGTTAGTTGCGACTGTCCTGTCGCCTAACTGTGTGTTGCACTTGTGTAGGGCACTCGAAGTGCAGCGGGACCATCGCGTCCCCGTGATGTGCATGAGAGTAGTGGGTCTGCTGAGGCCCCTACAGCTCCGTCTGCTGAGTTGGTTCGGCTAGTTACTGAAGCCGTTCTAGCTGTGTTGAATGGCCAGCCTGAAAGGCAAGGCCAACCGCCAGTGCAAGAGGTGGCCCCTGAGCCACTAAGAGTGGAGCAAGTCCCAGTGAGGCGTGCTCCTGAGCAACAACTGAAGCACTTTCTGGGATTTCGACCTCCTCCGTTTACCGGGGTTGAATCCCCAGCTGAGGCCGAAGACTGGTTGTCGCATGTGAAGCGAATTCTGACAGCGACACAGTCGGAGGAAGCGCAGAAGGTGACCTTTTCTTCTTTCTTGCTAGAAAAGGAAGTTAGGCGGTGGTGGGATGAGGTTGAGAGGCGCCAGTTCGCGGGAAGGCGACTGGTTGATGTGACGATGGAAGAGTTCTCGAGAATCTTCCTCGCAAGGTATGTGCCTCAGTCGCAACAGATCGCGATGGAGAACCAGTTCTTGGCTCTAACACAGGGTGGTAGACTGGTTGATGACTACTTGCATGAGTTCACCCGCCTCGGGCGCTATGCTGGAACTTCTTTCGATGATGAGGATAGAAGGGTGAACAGGTTTTATGGAGGTTTGCGTACTGAGTTGCGACATCTTCTGACAGGGCCGTTGACGCAGGGTTTCACGACCCTCGTTGGTTCAGCCCGAGCCCTTGAGCAGGACATGCTCAGGGAAAAGGGCAAGGCGGTTGTGGTCGAGGCAGTGCCGGAGGGCAAAGCGCCGAGTGCGACGAAGTTGCGGAGGTTGAGTCGCTGGAAGAAGGCTCGAGTATCTGGGCCAGCTCCCTCTACTTCGGGCGCGTCATCTGGACGTGGCCCTCTTATTTGTTTCACCTGTGGCAAGCCTGGCCATTTCTCTCGGGATTGCCGCAGTGGGCTTCCAAGGCCAGAGAAGAAGGCGGGGCCAGCTTATTCTGAGAAGGGGAAGGCAGCTGAGTCCACTGCTTCCTGTATGGCTCCCCCGCAGCCCAGAGTTTTTAGTCTCGATCAGCAGGAGGCTATCAAAGCCAAGGACGTCGTGACAGGTACAATTTAAGATATAGTCTTTACTGTTTTATACACCTGTTTTAATGTTCATGCTAACTTGTTGGCGGCGTAGGCTATGTAAATGTTTTAGGCGTCCCTGCGAGAGCGCTTTTCGATACTGGAGCTTCGCACTCCTTCTTATCGTCGGACTTCGTCCAACGTATTGGTGCGCCGTCGATTGCTTCTACAAATGGACTGGAGGTCCTACTGCCGAATGGATATTCGATGCGTGTGGAGAGGAGTTGCTGCGTAAAGGTTCTAGTTGGTAGTCGGGAGTATTAACTGAAGGCATCGTTACTCCCCCTGGTTGAGTTCGATGTTATCTTCGGTATGGACTGGCTGTCGGAACAACGTGCGTATATCGATTGCACCACCAAGGAGGTGAGGTTTGGGCAGGGTGCCGATCGGGAGACGGTCTTTGCGGGCATGCGTGGATCGAGCAAGACGCTGATGTCTGCTCTCCAGGTGTCCAAGGCAGTGCGACAGGGAGCAGAGTTATTCTTTGCTCTTGTGGAGGCTTCAACGCCGAGGCCCAGCCTAGCGGATGTTCCGGTAGTAGCAGAGTTCCCCGATGTGTTCCCGAGCGAGCTCCCCGGTGCTCCACAGCAGCGGGAGATAGATTTCACGATTGAGTTGGTGCCAGGCGCTAAGCCTGTGGCCCGCTCGCCATATCGTATGGCTCCGAAAGAGTTGGCGGAGTTGAAGCTGCAGTTGCAGGAGCTGCTTGAGCAGGACTACGTGCGTCCGAGTTCCTCGCCTTGGAGTGCACCGGTCCTCTTTGACAAAAAGAAGGACGGTAGCCTGCGGCTTTGCATCGACTATCGGGAGCTGAACAAGCTGACGGAGAAGAACAAGTATCCTCTTCCGAGGATAGATGATTTGTTCGACCAGCTCATTGGTTCGACAGTATACTCGAAGCTGGACTTGAAGTCCGGCTATTATCAGGTGCGGATCAGGGAGTGCGATATCCCGAAGACTGCCTTCAGTACGAGGTACGGGCAGTATGAGTTCACCGTGATGCCGTTTGGGTTGTCTAATGCGCCTTCGGTGTTTATGGACTTGATGCACCGGACTTTCCGAGAGTACCTCGACCGGTTTGTGGTCGTCTTCCTGGATGACATACTAGTCTACTCTCAGTCCGAGGAGGAGCACGGTGATCACCTGCGAGTAGTTTTGGAGGTTCTGAGGAGGAACCAGTTGTATGCCAAGTTCTCGAAGTGCGAGTTCTGGCTTCCTTCCGTGGCGTTATTGGGCCATGTGGTTAGTGGTTCGGGTGTGGCGGTAGATCCGGTGAAGGTTTCGGCCATCAGGGAGTGGCATGTCCTTTCTTCTGTAGCGGAGGTCCGTAGCTTCCTCGGGCTGGCCGGTTATTACAGGCGCTTCGTGGAGAACTTCTCCCGGATCGCGCTGCCTCTTACGACGCTGACACGGAAGATGCAGGAGTTCATTTGGACGCCCGCGTGTGCGCAGGCTTTCGAGGAGTTGAAGTGGCGGCTTACGACGGCTCCGATCTTATGTTTGCCTTGCGGCACGGAGGGCTACGAGATCTACACTGACGCTTCTGGGAGCGGCCTTAGCTGCGTTCTGCAGCAGCATGGCAAGGTTATAGCGTATGGCTCTTGCCAGCTGAAGGTGCACGAGCGGAACTATACGGTCCACGACTTGGAGTTGGCGGCTGTGATATTTGCCCTGAAGCTTTGGCGGCATTATGTGTATGGCTTGAAGATCAACATCTTCACGGACCATAAGAGCCTGAAGTACCTTCTGACGCAGAAAGGGCTGAATATGCGGCAGCAGAGGTGGATGGAGTTCCTGGGGGACTTCACCTTCGAGATCCACTACACTCCCGGGAAGGGGAATGTTGTTGCGGATGCACTCAGTCGCAGGGCTCCAGCTCAGGCCAACTGGATTCAGATGCATGATGAGCACCTAATACGTGACCTGGAGGCCTTGGGTATTTCTTGCGTAGAGAAGAAGAGCAGTGCCGGTGCCTGTTTGAGTTGGACTGAGGTGCAGTACGACCTCGCAGATAGAGTCCGCCGGGCTTTTGAACTCGATCCGAGTTTAAAGCGCTACGCGGAGGATGCTGGTGGTGGGCCGGATGCCCAGTTTCAGGTTCGAGATGGGTTGATGTGGAGAGGTGACCGTTTGTGCGTCCCCAAGGTGGGTGAGCTGCGCGATGAGTTGATGTACGAGGCGCATCGTACCAGGTATTCAGTTCATCCGGGGAGCACGAAGATGTATAATGACATGAAGGTCATTTTCTGGTGCCCGGGTATGAAGAGGGACATCGCTCACTACGTGGCCAAGTGCCACACTTGTGCGCTAGTGAAGGCGGAATGTCAGAAGCCCGGTGGTTTTTTGCAGTCATTGCCTGTTTCGGAGTGGAAGTTTGATGACATTTCCATGGATTTCGTGCATGGGCTGCCGAGATCGCAGTGCGGGAACGATGCCATCTGGGTAGTTGTAGACCGACTGACAAAGGTGGCGCACTTTATCCCCAACCGGAGGGATGACTCGGTGGAGAAATTGGCGAAGTTGTATGTTGATACTATAGTGCGACTGCACGGTGTGCCCCGTAGCATCGTCAGTGATCGTGATGGACGCTTTACTTCGAGCGACTGGAGGCTAGTCAACCGTCTTTTGGGTACGAAGCTGCAGTTTAGCACGGCCTTTCATCCTCAGACGGATGGCCAAACTGAGCGTACCAACAGGACGATGGAAGACATGCTCCGGATGTGCGTCCTGGATTTTGGCAAGTGGTGGGAAGATCACCTCTTTCTTGTTGAGTTCGCGTACAACAACAGCTATCAGGCGAGTATTCAGATGGCGCCTTTCGAGGCCCTCTATGGCAGGAAGAGCCGCACTCCCTTAGCTTGGGCGGAAACGGGCGAGACGAAGCTCTTCAAGAGGAAAGACGTCGAAGAGGTGACTTCGACGGTACGTTTGATCCTGGAGAGGCTTTTGGTTGCGCAGGATAGGCAGGAGAAGTACTATAATGCGAAGCACCGCGACGTCCAGTTCGCCGTTGGCGATTGGGTTTACTTGAAGATCAGGCCATTCAAGGGCGTGTCCAGGATTCGGCGCTTGAAAAAGCTGAGTCCGAGATACCTTGGACCTTTTGAGATCATCGAGCGCGTCGGCGAGGCGGCTTATAGGCTTGCACTATCGGAGGAACTGAGCGGGCTACACGATGTATTCCACATCTCCGTATTGCGGAAGGCAGTGCAAGAGCCTACGCAGGTGGTCGCGACGGTTCAGGTGCCCGTGGATAGTGGGCTTAAGACGACGGTCAGGCCCATTAGCATCGAGGATGCTGAGGTGCGTCAGTTGCGGAACAGGGCGATCCGTATGGTAAAGGTCCGTTGGGACAACTGCGGTCGCGAGGAGCTCTCATGGGAGCGTGAGCAGACCATGATGGAGGAGTTCCCCGAGCTGTTTCGGTGACGTTTATCTCTTTTTCCCCTTTTGAAGTATCTAGTTGCCTACCTAAATCACCTAGAGGGGGGGGGGGGGAATAGGTGATCTCTACGTCTTTTGCGGAATTAAAATAGTAAACGTAAAGCACAGCACAGAAAAGAAATTACAGCCACAGATAACACAGGAATTTATAGTGGTTCCCCGTACTTGGGTACTCCACTGCCGGCCTCGCCAATCTAGCACCACAGCTAGACTTGACTACTTTCTGAAACTCGGATCAAGAACGATCCTACTGTCTCGGAGTCAAAACTCCTACAAACTCAGAGAAAAACTTCTCTTACAACTCGGAGATAACAACTCCTACACCTCGGAGAACAACCTCTCCTACAACTCGGAGAACAACTCCTACAACTCGGAGAACAATCTCTCCTACAAGGATGATAAAAGTTTTGAACAAAACAATACCAGATCTGAAAGATAGAGGTGTATTCTTCCTTCTTCTTGAATGGCTTTAGGGAACGGTGAGGAAGAACTAAGATCCTTCAAATCTGACCTTTGCAATCCGAAACGATCCAATAGAGGTTGTAGAATCAGACCTTGGATCAATCGAATCTTCCCTGAATGAAATCGACAACTCCTATGAGAAGATCAATCTCCAAACGTAGGCGACGGCGAGGCGGCGCTTTTCTCGTTCTTCTAGATCGGGAAAGAGAATTAGGGCTTGAATGATTAGAGAACTTGTTTTTGAAACCCCAAAACTAATCCTATATATAGAGAAAGGCAATTAAGGTATAAACCAGCCTTAAATGCTCTCAAGAAAGCCGTTAGGATCGGAAATGAGCGATCACGGGTCGTCAAGAACAGAGAACAGAGAATATCAAGATTTAGACAGATGTCTCGAGACAAATGGGACTTCTCGAGACATGAAGAGTATCTCTCGAGAACAGAGGAAGGAGTAATCATCAGACCAATGTCTCGGGAAAAGATGGATCTCTCGATACATAAGGAATAGCTCTCGAGACCTACCAAATATCTCGAGACATCAGAAATCTATCTCTCGAGAACTGAGATAAAGAGATCAAAAGATTGCAGACTCGAGTAAAGCAGGATCTCTCGAGTAAAAGGAAATCTCTCGGTCCAGTAGTTCTCGAGACATGGTTGATCTCTCGAGACATCCAGATAGAGTTTCCGGAAAGAGCAGAGGCTGTATCTCGAGACAAGCCTTGACTTCTCGAGACAAGCTCGATCTCTCGAGACATCCCTTTAGAAAAACTATTTTCTTTTTCTCCTTTTCTTTTCTTGACCACTTGCTGCAGCTGCACTCCAAGGTCTTCAATAGTCTTGAAAATAAAGTGTATCTCAATAGAGAGATCACATATGAGTCATCACCATGTTTCATAGAATGAGGAATTACATTCTATGAAACTGTGTTTGCAGACCCATTGTGACCTGACATTGATTTACACTTAGCAATGGTCATCTGCAAAACCATACTTGGAAAAGCATATCAAATACAAAAGTAATTCAATCTTAGTTTAAAGGTGACTTCTCACAAATCAAGGTAATTGTGAAAACAATTCCCAACACCTTTGTGTAAAGACTTTTTGATATATATTTATATATGCGTGTTTTTACAAATTTCGGGACGAAATTTATATAAGGAGGGGAGGGTTTTAAGACCCCAAATCAGGAAGGTAAATTTCTGGAGTTCTTAACGTTGTCGCCCAAGCGACAGTGGCTGTCGCCCGGCGATAGCGTTGTCGGGTGGCGGCTAACGCTGGCGACAAGGTGACTGGGGTCATGCAGTAGTGTCGCTGGCTGGTCAAAGTCGGTTCATAATGCTGTCGCCCAGGCGATAGTGGCTGTCGCCCGGCGACAGCTCAAAGTTGGACTTTGTGGCCAAAATCAAGGGCATTGATTGCTTATTGACTTTGGGGGCTGGTTTTGGCTTGGGAGGCTCGGCGGCAGCATAGAAGGCCGAAATCCTCTCTCTTTTCATTATTTTCCTTAAGGCTTTATTTTGGAGAGAGAGAGAGAGAAGCTTGGAGAAGAAGAAGGAATAGTAAACCCTAGCTTGAAGCTTGGGTTTGGAGGAGCTACACTCATCCAATCCCTTCAACGTTGGTGGCTACGCGTAGAGGAGGGAAAGGCGCTCCTTTCCATTCGTGTGGAACGTCAAGCCATGGGCTCGAAGCGGCGTTTAAGGGTAACGAACTTTTCTAGCCTCTTTTGGACATGCCTTAGTCCTTTCCCTTGCATCGTTGAGGCACCTACCCAAAAGGGTGAGGTCGTGGCCTCTGACGGGGCGATTTGTGCTATCCCCGTCAAAGCTTGCATTCATGTAGAGTCCACACGTGAGATGGACGTAGGCGCGCTGTGTGAAGCCCATCCGAGACGGTTCGTCCGGATTGGTGATACTTTTTAGGTATTGTGCGTGCTGGGGAAAAACCCCGTGTTGTTATACTTGCCTCGTAGGGATAGAGGGTGCTACTGCATGCGCAGCAACGCCCGGGGGTGTGCCCCGGGGAGCACCCGATGTTAAAAGGCAGAAATGGAGTTCTGTCCAGCTTTCGCTGGCGCGACAGTGACTGTCGCCTGGGCGACAGCTCCCCAGAATTGGGTTCTGGTGAATTTGGGTGTTCTGAGGCAGTGGGAGTGCTACTGCATGTGCAGCAACGCCTGGGAGTGTGCCCCGGGAAGCACCCACAGCTAGAAGCCAAATTATGGTTTTGTGCACTGTCGCTGGCGACAGTGAATGTCGCCAGGGCGACAGCTTCCCAGACTGAGTTCTGGTGATGTTGTTGTGCCCACCTGTTGAGGGGACCTGAGGCCGGTGTACCCGACCTGTGGGGGTGTCCTGGTGGATGACTTAGCGGCCCGTGGAGCCGGCTAATTGAGAATACCTGGGCTGAAGGGACGCCATACCCGCTTTTCGTGTTGTACAACGAGAGTTGTGAACAACGGGCATTTGGCGAACCTGAAACCGCACCATTGCAGCACCTGATTAGTAAGCCTCGGACAGCATGTCGGGAGTCAATGGGACAGAGTCTTCGGACTACGTTATGTTCACAATTAAAGCACGGGGAGTTGATGCGATGATTCAGCAAGTGCACCGGTCGCGCAAGTAATAATAATGGGGAAAATCCCCGAGTGTCGGTCTCTTGAGGAACACAGTAAGGTGGAGTTAGGTTTCGAGGAAGGACTTGAGATTGAAGTCCTTAAATCGGATGGAATGCGGGGGAGTTGGGTTGGCTTTTGGAAAATAAAATAAAAGCTATCAACTACTCTTATGCAATGCCGTTATGCAATGCTTCGCTTGGCGGGATGGAGACTAGGCAGGCCTTGAGCGCGCTGCGTCAAAAGGGCGGATGGACGAGTAGGCAAGCGGAATCGAACTGTGCAGGCCTTGAGCGCACTGCTTCGTTAGGCGGGATGAAATACGGGCCGCGATGCCACGCTTCGGTAGGCGGATGGACGAGTAGGCTAGCGGAGTGAGGGTCGCAAGCACCTCTTCGACAAGCACGCCACTAGCAATTGCTAGTGCGACACACGAACGTGACGGCGGAATGGAAATGGACGGCGGCGCACCTCAAGCAACTCAAATAGATAAATTACACAATCACATAGACATGAAATATATATGTAAATATAACTAATTCAAGTGCCACTTCATCATCATGATTAGATCTAGCTACATATACATCAAAAAGAGAAGAATAAGGCAAGAAATCGACCGAATCCGAAGTTTCGTTGTAGATTTACGGTTGGAATCGCCGGGTTGTCAATCCGCGTCCAAGCTCGGTCCGCAACTACGTCCGGGGTAGAGAAGGGCTGTCACACCTCCCAATGGACCCATCTTCTTCGTGTCACGATCCGGTAGAGGTTGCAAACTTCCTCTTGCTCGATGGAGACGGCGGCTAGATCTCTTTTTGAAGCTCTTGGATGAAGGAGGAGGCCGAGAGGAAACTCCGGCTCAAGATTGGCGTGAAGAACAAGCCCGGAGCACCTCCAGATGGTGGGCGGCGGTGGAGGGGCGAAGTCGGACGAAACTGGAGCAGAAACGGCGGAAAACAGCAAGCGATCTGACCTAAATCGCGGCAGCGGAATTTATAGGCGCTGGAATTAAACAGTGCGCACGGTCATTGGCGCACGACCAGTGGTCGTGCGCACTAGAATCCTGTGATCGTGCGCCTGTCTGGGTAGAACCTGCAAGAAACGGAGTTTATAGAAGATAATGTTCGCACGACCAGTCGCGCACGACCGGTGGTCGTGCGCACTGGAGTCGATGGTCGTGCGCACCACAGCAAACAGAACTCAGAAATTTAATGGTCAATGCGCACGAGCAGTGGCGCACGACCAGTGGTCGTGCGCAGTAGAACCGACGATCGTGCGCAGTGCACCAAACAGAACTCGTGAAAAAAGGGTTAAGTGCACACGATCAGTGGCGCACGACCAGTTGTCGTGCGCAATAGAACTGGTGATCGTGCGCAGTGTTCCTGTGCAGAATTGCACCGGGAACACTTGCACTACTCCAATTCCAGCACAACCACAGATCTAGCCACTGAAAGTGGCACCTAACGGAGCATGAAAACTACTAATGAAGAAAAGCATGAAATCACACCAAAATGGGCTTAGAAGTGCACCTAGCATGGAATATCAAATATAAACTATAACAAGGCTAAAGTGCGGTGAAGAGACTGAAAAACGGCCCAGATGAGTCCATAAAAGGGTATATGATCAGGACTCATCACACCCCCAGACTTACCTGTTTGCGCATCCCGAGCAAACAAATTCTAAGCGAACGGGGAAAGAAAAGTAGATGGCTTAAAACTACAATACAGAGTACCATGCGAAGTCGCATGCTCACGTGCATAAGAAAAATAGTAGAAAAGATTTCTGATTATAAAAACAGTTTATATATTTCTAAAAGAGTAAAAGCATATTACAACTACTCAAAATGGTGAACAACGGTGAATCATTCGGTCATGCATACGGAGAAAGTAAACTAAGCGCTGAGATGAGCATTGCTCAAGATCGGGTTGCGGGAAAAACTCCACTGAAATCCATCAGTGTCGGTGACCATAAGCTTGCCCGGTCACATTCTCTCCACGGCACTGGTTTGACTCAAATGCGTGAATCAATAGGACTTTAGGTTTTAAATGAGGCTTGGGTTTAGGTGAGGATAAACAAAGATAAAAACGACGGCTCAAGCACTAAACCCAAATGAGCTAATGCAGGAAACTATCCTCATTCACCACACAAACACGCGGGTACACAACACCCCCAGACTTGGACTTAACAGCATGGGTGCGTGCACCGCCTATTCCCAAACATAAATCTATACATAAAGATTTTCAATTAAACACTCCTTCTCTTTCCTTTCTTTTTAACTTCTTTTCTTTTTCTCATTTTTTTTCTTTTCTTATCATTTTCAGCAAATAAACAAAAGGACACATCCACATCTTCACAAACATATTACCACATCAACAACCCAACTCATGAAAATAATAAACAGCTAAAGCTCAGATTTGGGTGTGCGACTAGGATTGGCTTTTGGGCTTTGGTGAAATAAAAGTGGGGCTGAATCAAATAACGGGTAGGCACAACTGGGCTAGCGAGGATATACCGGTATGGATAGGCACAAAGGCTCAACCGGGCCAAAATGATGGCCTATATCACATTCACGCAATTGACTAACCGTATACCCATGCTTCAAGAATCGCTTGGGGCAAGTTCTAGCCACCGAGAAAGATTCTCCTTTCTCCCGACTCAAGCAATATGAATCTAGCGATCGTTTACACACATCCCTATGCTACCGTTTGATTCCACCAAATTCACCATTTGAGTAGAGTAAACAACATTTACACTAATAAGAAAAATATAAAACCATAAGTATAAAGAGAAGTCTACTCTACACAAATTTCTATGCAACCGAGCACTCGACTAGGAGCACTACTAGAGTCAACATTTTACTCTGCTACATAGTCCTAAGCCATCACCTAGACTTTCCCAAATAAGCAGAAGAATTAAATTCACAATAGAGCAAGCAAACAGATGAGTACGCGCTCAAGTGGGTGATGTGGTGTGCAATGAAAATGAACAACAATTTAAATGAAATCTTCTAGCATGCAGTGCAATAGTGCACGTGAGCGGGTAAACAAAACTACTCTCCCCCAGACTTAAACTAAACAATCCGCATAATATATGACATGAAAATCAGCATAGGCTAGGGAAAGAGGGTACCCAATGCTCAGCAAGTGAGCATACCAGAAGATTGGCATTTAAACCAAGATTAAGATGCAGCATCCGCCATCCAGAAGAAATACCTGCAGGGGTCAGCTCCGCAAAAACAAAAGACAAAAGAAAACTGAAAAGAAAGTACTACTAACTAAACATGATTAGAAGAAATAAGAATGCAAGAAAATAAAGATAACTACTGGGGTTATTGTCCTCCCAGCACGACTTATTCAAACTTTAAGAGTTCTAGCTAATGGGCCTATGGAAGGAGAAGTGGACAGGTAACTGGCCTAATATCCGTGTCGGTAGCGGGTACCGATACGGTGATAGAACAGTCACGCCTCTACCCGAATATAGATAAAACCTGCCCGCCATAGGTAGAGGGAAAAGAAAGTAAGAAGAGGAGGACACATCCTCACTCAACTCACAAAAAACATCCTTGCTTAGCAAGGTGTCGTCAACAGGGAGGCAGCAGGAGGCGAAGGCAATGAGTGTAGCTTCCTCAACGGAGGGGGAATAAACCTCCTCACATGAGAGGATACTCTCTTCATTGACTTGAGCAAAAAGCTCCAAGTCCTCCTGGGATACCTGTGAAGACTCAACCTGCACAGGCTCGGATGAAGAAAGGGGATCAAGAAATAAAGAAGACGAAGAACATAAATAAACATCAATCGGGGGAGTGATCCCGGTCTCACTTCCAGCAGGATCCAAGGATAGATCACTATCATCATCGTAAATATCATAGCAAGGGGAACTTGAGAACTTAGGAGCCTCAGTGGTGATTTGGACCTCCTCGTCCCATGAAGAAGTGCAAACCTCCTCATCAGAGAGAGTATCCTCCTCATCCCACCGAGGTGCATCATCGTGTTCAAAGTATTCATTCTCCCCCTCAGGGAAAATGACATCCTCATCCCACTTTGGAGCACCCTCCGAGTCAGAAGCATCACCCCGCTCCTTTACTTCGATAAGATCATAAAGAATATGTGTAGAAAAATCTTGCAAAGAAACTGGAGGGACAAAAAGATTCGGTTCCTCCGCAAAAAGATCTGCTAAAGCCTCCCCGATGGAAAGAATACTTTCCTCATCATACTCAGGTGCATCTAGGAGCTCCCATTCCTCTCCTTGTTGGCCAACAGATGAGTGATCATCATCACTGGGAGTGAGGCCATAAACAGGGAGTGAGGAGTCCGTGCACGAGACAAGCTCAGGGGTAAAGGGCACAATTGCCTCCATGGGTAAAGAATGAGCGATAGGGACAATGTTGTCCTGAGTGGAGGAGTGGCAGTCAGGCTTGAAAAGACTAGGACAGTCCTTCAATTCATGACCCTCTCCTCGACACAACAAGCAAACAATGTTCCTACACTGCCTAGCATTCAACTCATTCATTTGGTCTATATAATAAACCATCTTATCATTAAAGCTAGGCGAAATACCCCATGACGACATTTTCAAGATTCAAAGCAGATAAAAAGAAACTGAAATTCTTTGCAAGGAAATCTACACAACTAGAAAAACTCCTTGAATAAAACTTGCCTAAAACTTTAAAATAGGGGAGGAAAAAATAAAAACCAACAAAAGATAATTAAAAGGCAAACAAAAATAATAAAGCGGCTATACACACTGGAAGAACTACTATCTCTCGGCTCTCCCTCTCAAGAAAACTCACACGACTGTGTTCCCCGGCAACGTCGCCAAAAACTTGATGCGATGATTCGGCAAGTGCACCGGTCGCGCAAGTAATAATAATGGGGAAAATCCCCGAGTGTCGGTCTCTTGAGGAACACAGTAAGGTGGAGTTAGGTTTCGAGGAAGGACTTGAGATTGAAGTCCTTAAATCGGATGGAATGCGGGGGAGTTGGGTTGGCTTTTGGAAAATAAAATAAAAGCTATCAACTACTCTTATGCAATGCCGCTATGCAATGCTTCGCTTGGCGGGATGGAGACTAGGCAGGCCTTGAGCGCGCTGCGTCAAAAGGGCGGATGGACGAGTAGGCAAGCGGAATCGAACTGTGCAGGCCTTGAGCGCACTGCTTCGTTAGGCGGGATGAAATACGGGCCGCGATGCCACGCTTCGGTAGGCGGATGGACGAGTAGGCTAGCGGAGTGAGGGTCGCAAGCACCTCTTCGACAAGCACGCCACTAGCAATTGCTAGTGCGACACACGAACGTGACGGCGGAATGGAAATGGACGGCGGCGCACCTCAAGCAACTCAAATAGATAAATTACACAATCACATAGACATGAAATATATATGTAAATATAACTAATTCAAGTGCCACTTCATCATCATGATTAGATCTAGCTACATATACATCAAAAAGAGAAGAATATGGCAAGAAATCGACCGAATCCGAAGTTTCATTGTAGATTTACGGTTGGAATCACCGGGTTGTCAATCCGCGTCCAAGCTCGGTCCGCAACTATGTCCGGGGTAGTGAAGGGCTGTCACACCTCCCAATGGACCCATCTTCTTCGTGTCACGATCCGGTAGAGGTTGCAAACTTCCTCTTGCTCGATGGAGACGGCGGCTAGATCTCTTTTTGAAGCTCTTGGATGAAGGAGGAGGCCGAGAGGAAACTCCGGCTCAAGATTGGCGTGAAGAACAAGACCGGAGCACCTCCAGATGGTGGGCGGCGATGGAGGGGCGAAGTCGGACGAAACTGGAGCAGAAACGGCGGAAAACAGCGAGCGATCTGACCTAAATCGCGAGCAGCGGAATTTATAAGCGCTGGAATTAAACAGTGCGCACGGTCATTGGCGCACGACTAGTGGTCGTGCGCACTAGAATCCTGTGATCGTGCGCCTGTCTGGGTAGAACCTGCAAGAAATGGAGTTTATAGAAGATAATGTTCGCACGACCAGTCGCGCACGACCGGTGGTCGTGCGCACTGGAGTCGATGGTCGTGCGCACTACAGCAAACAGAACTCAGAAATTTAATGGTCAATGCGCACGAGCAGTGGCGCACGACCAGTGGTCGTGCGCAGTAGAACCGGCGATCGTGCGCAGTGCACCAAACAGAACTCGTGAAAAAAGGGTTAAGTGCACACGATCAGTGGCGCACGACCAGTGGTCGTGCGCAATAGAACTGGTGATCGTGCGCAGTGTTCCTGTGCAGAATTGCACCGGGAACACTTGCACTACTCCAATTCCAGCACAACCACAGATCTAGCCACTGAAAGTGGCACCTAACGGAGCATGAAAACTACTAATGAAGAAAAGCATGAAATCACACCAAAATGGGCTTAGAAGTGCACCTAGCATGGAATATCAAATATAAACTATAACAAGGCTAAAGTGCGGTGAAGAGACTGAAAAACGGCCCAGATGAGTCCATAAAAGGGTATATGATCAGGACTCATCAGGAGCCCTGGTATTTGGGCCGCCGACTTTAGCCTCGAAGGGCAAAGCCATCAAGAGTGTTGAAACCGATTTCTCGATCTCCCGTAGAGCTCGGGGCCCTCACCGAGATGAGGGGCGGCTGGTCCTTACTAATCCCTCGATGAGGGTAGGCGGAAGATTAGGAAACTGACTAAGACCTTAGTCACAGCGAGGAGGTCCCTCCACTAACCCGGAAGATCGTTGAGCGCTTCCCCTCCCAAGCCAAAGCTGAGACTCGGGCACCTTGGAGAGCTCTGGAAATGCTAACCAAAGGAAGCCTAAGGAGAGGGAAGCTGAAGTGAGATCCTCTCCAAAGGTGCCCTTAAGGTCCTATTTATAGATTTTCTGATCTGGTCTGCAAATAACAAGATTCTGCCTTTAGATTTTACTTTCTGCACCCCAAACGGGTCTGCTAACAGCCAAGCTCCGCTGTTTGGAGAGGCTAAGGGCAGACCACCAAGGGTAAAATGGTAAGTTGACCCTAATGATTTATGGATAAGGGGTTGCGATGACCTTACTGTCGGAGCTCTCGCAGGCCTTCTCGCGGGTCCTGTCCGCGATATCTCTTCCGGGGGATCGCCTCGCGAGAACCTTGCTGAAGGAGTTCTCGCGGGTCCTCTCGCGAATACTGCCTGCGACGTCTCTTTTAGAGGGTCGCCTCGCGAGGACCTCGGTGCCTATTTTGGTGGTCTGCCGAGGTCTCATCGGCTGAGGGTCAGTCTTCGGCGAGGTCTGGGCCTCGCCACTCCCGTCTCGCTTGACTTCCTTACCTGGCGAATACCGGGGTTGTACACAATCCCCGCTCTTCGCGAGGACTGATGTCCTTGCGAAGAATCGTCCAACCCCTGATATTCGACCGCTCCCGGATGACCTGTCAGGAATCTTTGGTGGGACCCACCCCGTAGTCTATAAATATCATCCCGAACACCTATTGGCGCGCGCCGTTCCTTTTCTTCCCTTTCTTATTTTAGCTGCCTGGAGATGCCGATCTCCGAAGAAGCAGAGGCTCGCCTGAGGGCGATGAGAGCTGGTGGGCTACCTTCCTCGACCAAGATCCCCGCCTGGATGAACCGGCCGCCCCCCGTTCAATCGCCGAAAGTTAAGAAGGCGAAGGCGGCTCGTCGCTCCGGCGACGATTCTGTGATGTTGGACTCCTCCCCGGATGATCGCCGTCCCGAGGAGGTATGAGCTACTCGAATTCACGTCGATAAATCGCTCCTCACTAATTTTCACTCGTAGGATGCTTTGCCGAACGAGAATATTGGAGAACCCGCTGAGGGGTCTCGCAAGAGTCCACAGGCGGACCTGAACCTTGCGCGGAAAGATGTCACCGGTATGATCTTAATCTCGCATACTGTAATACTTCTTTAACCCGTATATGACCTTCGTTACTCTTTTCTTAGTCTCGCCCCTGAAGTCACCGGCCCGCCCGTCGTCGCGGCCGCCGTCTCCGCCTCCATGTAAAATCATAGATAAGCCCGGGTTCCAGCTCCTGACGAGCGAGGAGACCGGTGGCTCCGCACCGCCAAAGATTCCCCCGACCAACAGCACAGCTTATCCCGCCGGCCTGGGCAAATCCCTCTACCCCCACTACGGCAATGTGTTCCAGGGCCGTCCTTCGACTTCTCGCCGCCCTCTCGGTAAGCGTTAGGGCCTCGCCGAAACCCCGCGTGATCTCGCGCTCGTCATCTAACCTTTTAAAATCTTGCAGACAATGCCGAGAATCCACATACCGATTCCGAGCTGGGTGATGACGAGATGTCTCCCCTTCCTGACCAGGTGGAGGAATTCTTAGGGGATCCGCGAGATCCGGAGACGATGAAGCAGCGAGCCGCGGAACTCTTGAGGAAGCATGTGCGAATGCAGATGGATCTCAATATGCAGGCGAGGCGGGATAGGGAAGCCGCGGAGGATAGGCACGCGGTCCTGATGGAGGAGTGCGCAAGACTCCGGCAAGCGAGACACCGCGATCAGGATGAGATCGCCATGACGCCGGAGGTGCACATAGCGAGAATGAGAGACTACGCTTACCTCATGGACCGGGAGGGTCGTTTGGCAGAGGAATATTATAATTCTAGGGCACCGCCGAGGTCAGGGTCGCGGGGTGGCGGCCGGTGGAAATGGCTACCCCATGATTCCCGCTAACTGCTATGTTGTGGAATTACTTGTAATAGGTGTCACTGTTTTTGAACTATCTCGATATGTTTCGTGGCTCGCGTTATTGCCACTGATGCTGGCTTCTGACAATTACCGTTATTTTTATGGTTTCTCGCTCGCTGTCCATGGATCTATTTTAAGTCATATTGGCTCGCGAGGACCCTCTATTCTCGCTAGACGTATTCCGCAAAAATGTTTATACTAACCTTACAGGTTCACCTCGCCCATGGCCATGATGTGATGTTTTTGCTGATACTCGTGCTCACCGACGTTTGGACTTCTTCCTGCCCTTTTGCTTCGGCTATAAATATGTGGTCTTGACAGGGCCAACCACCACATTTATTCTCGATCTTCTTCTTCTTCTGCTGCAGAGCTCTCGCTCTTTCTCGTTCTCGCGTTCCTCCCTTCTTCACAGGTTTTCTAGATGGGCGGCGACGCGGAGTCGGAGGGTCGGCGAAGGGTCGCGAAGGCCTTTGCCGAGCATAGCTTTTTTTTCCTGCAACTTGACTGATGAGGAGTACTTCAGCGCGGTCGCTGATTACGTCACCCCACCGTTCGAGGCACGCCGCCCTAGGGAGGACGATGTGATCAACGACCCGTTGGTCGACGAGCTGGCCATTCCTACCGCCCATTTTGCGGTCGATTTGCGCCTTCCCTTATGGCCAGAAGTTCGCCAGGTAATAATCGTTCTCGCTTGCTTCTTATTTTTTGCCACTCGAGCCTCGCTCGCCACGCAGATTAATCCTGTTCTCGCTGTCGGTTAGGTGCTCAAGCATTATGACGTGGTTCCCGGCCAGCTCACACCCAATGCCATGGCGGTGGTCACCGCTTTCGCCTGCTACCTCCGCGAGGAGCGAATCGAGTTCAGCCTCCCGGTCTTCCGGAAGCTGTTCTCATTTCGGGCCTACAATGATGGGACAGCTTACTTCGTGGGTACGGGCCCGAAGGTGGTTGAGACCATCAACAAGGCCCACTTCTGGGCCCAGAAGTTCTTCGTCGTCAAGGGGAACTTCGACAACATTCCCCTCTCGCCGGTTCAATACAGCGAGACCACCTACCGGCCCACCGCCCTCGGCGGCCATGACGCCCTCCTCCATCAGTTCTTCTGCAAGAAGAACTTCGAAGTCGTCTACCTCCGCCGCAACCTAGACTCGCTTCCTCCGGTTCTCGCCGGAGAAGGTAAAAATCTAGCCTGATATCTTTGTCTCGATTCGCTAGCATATTATACTTATCCATATTATTGTTTGTTTTTAGGCGAGCGAGATCTTCCCCTTCATCCCCCCTACGCGAGCAATCGGAAAACCGACGCTACTATGGCTCTCGCTACCATGGGGGCGGAAGCTTGCCGAGGCGTCGTCGCTCCGGCCGAGCCCTCTTCTCGCAAGAGATCGGGGGCTTCCGGTAATGCTACCCCTTCGAAATCTCCGCCCAAGAAGAAGAGCAAGAAAAGTGCGGCCTCGCTCGCTCCGTCGAAAGGTAAGGAACCTCGCGAGGCCGCCTTCGACGAGTTTGACCTCACCGACCTCTCGGTGGGCGAGGACGAAGAGACTTGCCAGGAGGCGGTCAGGACCTCCGCCCTCCCCATCCCGGTGAACCACTACAACTTCGGGCTCGGCCAGAGGCGTCGGGACGAGACTGGTGAGCCCCTCGTCACCTGGAAGCCGGAGACCAACAAGATGGACATTTCTTCTATCCTCCCCTCCTGGGTGGAGAAGGAGACGGTCAGTGGTCATGCTTTTGACCTCGCGTTCGCCCTGTATGGTCGCGAGGATGCGGGGTCTTATAAGGATGAGACCGCGAGGACCCTTGCTTATGAGAGCGCGAGGTCCCAGCTGCGCTCCGCCGAGCTCGCCCACATGACGGGGAGGCGTTGCTTACAGCTGGAGCTTCAGAATGTGGAGCTTGCGAGGGCCTACCAGGAGGTTCTTGCCGAGAACACGCAGCTGAAGGAGAAGCTGCTCGCCGCGGAGGGCCGTGTGGTGAGTCATCTAGACCTCCCTCATCCTCCTTTCCTTTGGCCGTTTCACCTCTAACTAAACTTATTTGCAGGATGTCGAGGCCGCTGAGAGAGCCAACGCTCGCATCGAGAATTTGGAGGGCGAGGTGGCCGGGCTGAAGGCCCTAAACTGCGACCTTACTCGCGCCGTTGTTCCCCCCTCGCCTCGCCGTTTAAAAGAAGATCGGCGAACGCGAGATGAAGAGATCCGCGTGGGATCTATAGAGTCAGCTCGCTACATTTTTTCGGTGGCGAAGGCTATCGGCCTCTTGGCTGATAATGCGGCCGACATGACTCTGGAAGACATCGTCCCGGAACTCTTCCTCCCTCTTCCGCCCGTGAAGGATAGTGATGACGAAGAAGGATCGGAGGGTGGTTCCTGAAGCTCGCCGCTATTCCTTTCTTTTGCGCTGTAATTACGATCGGCGAGATCGCCGAGGATTGTAACTAAGCTATGAACTGTGGAATGTAAATTTTATTTTGTTCATTGTGTCTTCTCTTTCCTTGTCTTGTTATTTTTATGCGTTGAATGTCTCGCTCTCGCTTATCTCGATATCCGCCTTCGCGGAGGCTATTCTCGCATTGGTTGTTCTCGCGTCACGCGTTGTTGAATAGATAGGCATAGGATACTTTGGTTGCTCGGCCCTTTCGTCGTTTCTTAGGATTACTACCCTTCGGGTTATGCGTATTTCTTCCTAGGTTTCGCAAGGCGTTTTTCTTCTTGGCGAGGGCTAGCCCCTTACCCGGTGTCGGCAACCTTTCTGCCAAGGACTAGTTGTCCGGGATCGTGTACGATTGATTCTCGCCACTCGCCCGTCGTCGTGCGAAATTTCTCTTTGCCGAACGGACAGGTCCGCCGAGCGAGACGGAGTATTCTAGCATAAAGACCTTATCCTTGCCAGCCTTTCCAGAGATCAACCTGAACCCCCCGTCTAGTGAGAGCCCGGGAGCGGAATCGATCTGGGGCATTCCAGCACCACCACTTGTTACCTTGCCAGCCTCTCCAGAGATCAAACTGAACCCCCCGTCTAGTGAGAGCCCGGGAGCGGAATCGATCTGGGGGATTCCAGCACCAACACTTGTCACCTTGCCAGCCTCTCCAGAGATCAACCTGAACACCCCGTCTAGTGAGAGCCCGGGAGCGGAATCGATCTGGGGCATTCTAGCACCAACACTTGTCACCTTGCCAGCCTCTCCAGAGATCAACCTGAACCCCCCGTCTAGTGAGAGCCCGGGAGAGGAATCGATCTGGGGCATTCCAACAGCCACTTATCACCTTGCCAGCCTCTCCAGAGATCAACCTGAACCCCCCGTCTAGTGAGAGCCCGGGAGCGGAATCGATCTGGGGCATTCCTGCACCACCACTTGTTACCTTGCCAGCCTCTCCAGAGATCAACCTGAACCCCCCGTCTAGTGAGAGCCCGGGAGCGGAATCGATCTGGGGCATTCCAGCACCAACATATGTTACCTTTGTCACGCCGGCACGACAATAGTTATAAGCATCATAAGAAAGGAGTAAAACAACATAATAAAGCTCTCAAGGATAAAACCTTTTCAAATCATCCCCACTTCGGGCTCGGTTGAGGGGTACCCCTTCCACATCCTGGAGGTGATACCCTCCCGACTTGAGCACCCCGCTTACAATATATGGACCCTCCCAGTTCGGCTTAAGCTTACCCACCGTGGCCCCTCTGCCGGCCGCATCGACCTTTTTCAGGACCAGATCTCCTTTCTGAAAGTGTTTTATCTGGATATGTTTGTCAAAATATCGAGCCATCCGCCGCTTGACCTCTTCCTGCCTGATGGTGGCCAAGTCCCGGAGTTCTTCCACCAGGTCCAAAGACAGCCTCTGCTCTGCATTGTTACCTCCTAGCCACTCTTCATCTCCCTCGCTCGCAGCGATCACCCGGGGGGGGGGGGGGGGGGGGGTCTTTACCTCGAACTCTATGGGGAGAACGACCTCGGATCCGTGAGAGAGCTTGAACGGGGTCTCCCCGGTGGCGGTATTCAGGGTGGTCCTCATGGCCCAGAGGACGGAGGGTAGCTGTTCTACCCAGTTTCTCCGGAGGTTTTCTACTTTCTTTTTTAATAGGTTAACGATTATTTTGTTCGCGGCCTCCACCTGCCCATTGCTCCTCGGGTGGTGGACCGACGCGAACCTGAGGTCGATGCCGAGCTGAGTGCAGAAGTCAACAAACTCTTCACTAGCAAACTGCGGCCCATTGTCCGTCACTATAGCTAGAGGTAACCCGTGCCTGCAAATTATCTCTCCCCATACAAAATTCCTTACAACCTGAGAAGTTACCTTAGCGAGTGCTTTCACTTCTACCCACTTGGAGAAGTAGTCGATCATGACCAGCAGGAACTTCCTCTGGCCGCTGGCTTGGGGAAAGGGACCGACCAGATCCAGTCCCCATATGGCGAAGGGCCAGGGAGCTGTGATGGTTCGGAGCCTTTGAGCTGGGAGGAGTTGGAGCGGAGCATAGAGCTGGCACTTCGGACACTTTCTCGCGAACTCTGTCGCATCCTTGCTGAGAGTGGGCCAGAAGTAGCCTTGCCTCAACACCCTCCCTTCCAGGGTCCGACTCCCGGAGTGGCTGTCGCACTCCCCGGAGTGGATTTCTTCCAGGACTCTCGGAACCTCCTCCTCGGAAACACAACGGGCCAGGAGTCCCGAGAGAGTTTTCCTATATAGCCCTCCTGCATGCAAGGAGTAATAAGCGGACTTATACCTGAAGCGCCTCTTGTCCACGTCCTCTCCAGGGAACTGCCCGGAGGATAGGAAGGTGATGAACGGATCCATCCACGAGGCTCGATGATCCACCTCCATCAATTCTCCTTCCTCGATGGAGGGACGGAAGAGTTCCGAAGTCGTCCCTCCCGCTCGGGGACCAAACTTGGCTAAGAGGTCCGCCTGGGTGCTCTCCTCCCTCGGCACGTGCTTGATGGAGAAGGTGCGGAACTGCCCGATGACCCCCTTAACCTTCTCCAGGTATAGCAGGAGGGTTGGGTCCTTTGCTTCAAACTCTCCCTTGATCTGGCATGCTACCACCATGGAGTCCGTGGAGACCTCCACGTCTTGCACTCCCAGTTCTCGGGCCAGCCGAAGGCCCGCTATCACCGCTTCGTACTCAGCCTGGTTGTTGGTGATTGGGAAACGGATGTTCGAGGCTTGCTCAATCCGAGTCCCCTGAGGACTTACCAAGACCATTCCCCCTCCATAGGAGTACTTTCCCGACGCTCCGTCCACCAACATCTTCCATGCCTCTGGGGGAGGTGGCTCGTGCTCCCCCACTTCGGCTGCATAGTCGGCCATGAAGTCTGCCACCGCCTGAGCCCTGATGGACGTCCTGGGCACGAACGTGATATTGAATTCACTTAGCTCCACGGACCACTTTGCCAACCTCCCTGAGTGCTCCACTCCTTCCATGATTTTACGGAGCGGGTGGTCCGTCACCACCTTGATTGAATGGGCTTGAAAGTAAGGTCGGAGCCTCCGGGCTGACACCACCAATGCGAAGGCCAACTTCTCCAAGATCGGGTACCGGAGCTCTGCCTTCTTCAGCACTCGGCTGACGTAGTAGATAGGAAACTATTTCTTCCCCTCCTCCCGGATCAACACGGAACTTACTGCTTCGGACCCTACCCCCAGGTACAGGGATAGGTCTTCTCCTGGCCTCGGTCCCTGGAGCAGAGGGGTTTGGGTGAGCTGTTCTTTCAGAGCCTGGAAGGCTTCCTCGCACTCCCGGGTCTATTCAAACTTCTTGTTGCCCCGCAGCACCTTGAAAAAAGGTGCACACTTTTCTCCCGCCTTGGAGAGGAACCTGCTGAGTCCGGCCAACTTCCCTGTAAGGCTCTGAACCTCCTTTGGATTCTTTGGTGACCCCAACTCCATTACCGCCTTAACCTTATCCGGGTTGGGCTCCACCCCCGCGGGGGTGAGTAAGTGGCCTAGGAACTTTCCTCGGCTTGCCCCGAAGACACACTTCAAGGGATTGAGTTTCATCTTGTACCGCCGCAGGGTCCCGAACGTCTCCTCAAGGTCTTGGAGGTGAGACCCAAGGTCTAGGCTCTTCACCATGAGGTCGTCAACATTGACTTCTAAATTTCTTCCTTTCTGCTCGCAGAAAACCCTATCCATCATCCTTTGGTACGTAGCCCCTGCGTTCTTGAGCCCGAAGGGCATCATCTTATAGCAATAACATCCATCCCCCGTGATGAAGGAAACATCCTTGATGTCCGGGGGGTGCATGCGGATTTGATGGTAACCTGAAAAAGCATCTAAGAAATACATTACAGAAAAACCAACGGCTGAGTCAACCAGCGCGTCGATTCTGGGTAGGGGTAGCAATCTTTCGGGCATGATTTATTAAGAAGCGAAAAGTCGATACACATACGCCACTTACCTCCTCCCTTTTTTACCATAACTACGTTGGAGACCCAGCCTGGGTACTGGATCTCTGATACAAAACCTGCCTGCAGAAGTTTACCCACCTCCTCTCGGATGGGTCCTTCCAGCTTGTCGGCGATAGCCCTCCTCTTCTGGCGGATGGGGCGGGTGCCGGGATTGAGGTTGAGGCGATGGCAAGCCACATCCGCGTCGATCCCGGGCATTTCCGCGGCGCTCCAAGCGAAGACGTCCACGTTCTTCTGTACGCAAGCCAGAATCTCCGCTTGATCTTCCGGGCTGAGTTCTCCGCTGACCCGGACTTTTTCCACTACCCCCAGCCGGGTGGTGACCTCGAGCTCTACGACCTCGTCCACAGCCTCCAACCTGGACTGCTCTCCCCAAGCCCTCTCCTCTTCGGCACAAGTGGGGGCCTGGGTTTCATCCCCCACTTCCTTCTCTACCACCATCAGCTCTTCCGCCCTTCCCTCCCGGGCCTTCTCTTATTCTTCGTTTCCTTCCACCCGGGGTACCTCGGCTACCCCTTCCTGGGCATGGACTTCATCTCCCTCCATCTTCTCCTCGGCTCTACCTCCATACTTCCGGCTTCTGCCGCCTCCTCCATCATCCTATCCCACTCCTCAACTTCTCCCATCCAGGAGATGGTGTTGACAGCCGTTACGTAGCACTGTCTCGCCACCTTGGGACCCCCCTGATCCGCACCTGAACCCCTCCGTCGTTGAATTTAAGGCATTGATGAAAGGTGGAAGGGACACAGCGAAACGCGTTGATGAGTGGCCGTCCGAAGATAGCGTTGTAACTGCTTGGGGCGCCCACTATGACAAAATGACAGTTCCGGGACTGCCCACCCAGGGTCACATGAAGCCCTACTCCCCCTTCTACTTCCTTCCTCTCCCCCGAGAATCCGAACAGAGGGCCATCTGAGGCCAACACCCTTCTGGTCTCCACCTCCATCTTGTCAAACGCCTTCTTGAAGATGACGTTGACCGAACTTCCGTTATCCACTAGGATCCGGGAGACGGTGAAGTTCTCGATCGCCGTCTGGATGACCAGCGCGTCGCAGAACGGGTCCTCGTAGCCCGGCATGTCCTTCTGGGTGAAAATGATTTTTTCGGCCAGAGGCGGAGTGGTGGATGTCGAAGCCACGCTTCGGCGGTAGATGGTATGGAGGCTAGCCTTGCGGGTCGCCTCCACCCCTACCCCCCATAGATCACCCCGATCCCTCCTCTACTTCCCATATCGGTTCTATCCTCACACCTTTCTTCATCCTCCTCTCGAGGTTCGACCTCCACGATCCTTACTGGCTGCTGCTGTGGTGGCGCGGGCGCTCTGCCCCTCTTCACTTCTAGGAACTCCGGACAGGTGTCCGTCGAGTGACCTTCCACATCATGGAAGATACAATATGGCAACGCCACTTCCCTTGCCTCGGCCTCTGCCACCCTATTCCTTCTCCTCCTAGCGGCTGCCGTTTCCGCCTCTCCTCCCCTTCCTCTTCCTCTTCCTCTTCCTCTTCCAATTGCCATGGCCTGTTGGGGAGGGGGAGGCATTTGCATCGGACCTTGCCTCCACCCCAACTGGGGGGGCCTCCATTGACCTCCGACATGGTTACCCCTTCCTGGGTCGTAACCCCTTCCCTGCCCTTGCATTCCTCCACCTTGCGGCCTCCATTCCCCCTCCGGGGCCCGGGGCTCTTCCCTTCTCCTGACCTCCTGCTGCCTCACCTCCGGCTCACTGAGCTTTTCTAGCCTCTTGGTGAGCTCCGGATTGGCTTCCTCACTCGCGACTTCCTCCGACACCCTCTCCATCAGCTCTTCAAAGGAGACAGGGGCTTTTCTCTTCAACGCCATCTTGAAGAAACTCTCTTTCAACCCGACCGTAAAGGCGAGTTGTAGTGCAAACCCAGGCATCTCCTGAGTGAGCTGCACTTCCTCCTGGAAACGATCGGCATACTGAACCAGCGACTCCCTGGGTCCCTGCTTCACTGCGAAGAGGGAGTCAGCGTCCTTCCTCTTTTTTGAGGTCGAGAACCTCAGCAAAAAACTTCGGCGCAAATCCTCGAACGAGTAGATTGACCCTGCAGGGAGATGATGGAACCAGTCCCTGGCCTTCTCCTTGAGGGTGACGGCATAGAGCCGACACTTGAAGGCATCTGACATCGGCCTGATGGAGACCAAGTCTTCGAAACTCTACAGGTGCTGGACAGGGTCATCTCTACCGTTGTAGTACACCCGGTCCCATTCTCCAAATCCCCCCGGGACGGGTGCGGAAAGCACCAACTCGCAAAAGGGGCTTCCCCCTCCTGTCACTTTTCCTGGCTCCACTCGTCCCCCAAGCTCGCTCGCCAAACTTAAGCTCGCCGGGACTGTGCTCGCGAGGGAGGTGCTCGCCTGAACCACCCCGACAGTCGCCTCTTCCTCTTGGCGCGCACTCGCCAGTGCCGCGCTCGCTGGGACGGAGCTCGCCAGCACTGAGCTTGCAGGCACGGAGCTCGCCGGACTGGCGAACAGCACTCGCCCTTCCTGGCTCTGACCTAAACCAATGGCAACTTCCTTTCCAGCCCTTCCTCCTGGTGCCTTCTCGCCGACTACTGTTGGGGGAGGGGTCGCCTGAGGTGCTGGGGTCGCAAACTCACTTCGCAGAGCTGTGACCGTGAACCCCAAGGTGTCGAACACCTCCTTTCTGAAATCCGCGAGCATCCTAGCCATCGCCTCCTGAGGAGTCTCGCCGAACTCCTCGCCCTGCTCCTCATCTCCTGCCATAACCCTTCTCTGGAACTTTCTTGAACCAGCCACGCTCCACGCTCACCGCACCAAAATGTTGAAACCGATTTCTCGGTCTGCCGTAGAGCTCGGGGCCCTCACCGAGATGAGGGGCGGCTGGTCCTTACTAATCCCTCGAGGAGGGTAGGCGGAAGATTAGGAAACTGACTAAGACCTTAGTCACAGCGAGGAGGTCCCTCCACTAACCCGGAAGATCGTTGAGCGCTTCCCCTCCCAAGCCAAAGCTGAGACTCGGGCACCTTGGAGAGCTCTGGAAATGCTAACCAAAGGAAGCCTAAGGAGAGGGAAGCTGAAGTGAGATCCTCTCCAAAGGTGCCCTTAAGGTCCTATTTATAGATTTTCTGATCTGGTCTGCAAATAACAGGATTCTGCCTTTAGATTTTACTATCTGCACCCCAAACGGGTCTGCTAACAGCCAAGCTCCGCTGTTTGGAGAGGCTAAGGGCAGACCACCAAGGGTAAAATGGTAAGTTGACCCTAATGATTTATGGACAAGGGGTTGCGATGACCTTACTGTCGGAGCTCTCGCAGGCCTTCTCGCGGGTCCTGTCCGCGATATCTCTTCCGGGGGATCGCCTCGCGAGAACCTTGCTGAAGGAGTTCTCGCGGGTCCTCTCGCGAATACTGCCCGCGGTGTCTCTTTTAGAGGGTCGCCTCGCGAGGACCTCGATGCCTATTTTGGTGGTCTGCCGAGGTCTCATCGGCTGAGGGTCAGTCTTCGGTGAGGTCTGGGCCTCGCCACTCCCGTCTCGCTTGACTTCCTTACCTGGCGAATATCGGGGTTGTACAAAGAGTGGATGGTGGTGGAAGGCGTAGTACACCAAAGAGTGCCTGAGTGCACGAGACGTGGAGGCCATTCCCACGTTTGTGTTGTTACATATGTATGAAATGTTGTGGGCTCGTCTAGTCGCACTCTTATATATATATGCTGTTGAGACTGTTTTGCAGGGACGTTTAGAACTGCCACCCCCTCGAAGGGGTGGGGTCGTTATAACTTGGTCAGCTTTAGCTGACCGTTGCCCTGTTTTGCCACTGTCTTTGGTGGGCTTGTTGTACAGGAGCTGGACCGAGCGGGACCTTGGCGGGCTGAAGCCCCTGCGCTGCTGCGGCCCTTGAAGGCCTTTTGTCCTTTCTTCTGTTTTCATGTATGGCCAGCCTGCGCGCCGATGTTGGTAAACTGTAAGGCCGTCGTGCCTCTTTTGTGTGTTGTAAAATATTTTATTCCAAGTTAATAGAAGTGGACATGCCCGAGTTCGGGTCTTGTGGTTTATAATTCTGTCTCTCTCTTTTGCTTCCGCATAGAATGCTCTGAGTTAGGCTTCGTGGTATAGTGTCGTTGCATATTTAATTAAGTGACGTTTCCATTTGTTTTGTAGTATATGGCGTGGGGCCCCGGCCGGACCTTCTGCTATATGCTTCTGAACGGATGGGGGTGTTACACGCGCTTCTTTTTTTCCGACCTGGACCCGATCTCTCTCGCGGGCCATCTCTCGCCGAAACCCTGCAAGGCTCCGCTGCACTGTCGTCCCCCGTAAAGCTCGTGAAAACCCTACAGGTATGAGCTGACATGGCCGTCGATCACTGCCAAAACCCTAGCCAGATGATGGCCTCCTCTCGAAATGGTGGATACTTCTCCGCTAGTTCCACAGGGCACCTCCTCCGAGTTCTACTCCTGTCTCCCTTCCTTTTGACAATTAAAAGGACTTCTTGATCCTACTTTGCTCTCGCTTCTCGCATTTCTCGGCATTCTTGAAGATCTTCGTTGGTGTTTGTGATTAGTGTTGGGGTTTGGCTCCATTCAAAATAATCAATAATAGACCATCAGATTTGGAATGACAATTTATAGTACATCCAGCGTAGAGTCTTGTCCTAGGAAGACACGAAACACATGTGTCACTACCGAGTCGATCTCGACACGCGCGGACATATATTAAATTATTCAACAATCTCCTCTTATGTCCATCGCAAACCCGACTTCGGAATGGGTGGTGTGTGCAATGTTCAACCAAACCATGAATCATCACAATCGCGTCTCACATCTATTAAATAAATTAGACTTATAGAAAAGTACATGCAAGCATAAGAAAATCATAAATCCCAACAGCATCACACAACAGTCTAAAGTACGATCATACCATAGGATCAACACACCCGATGTCTAATGATCAACACAAGAGCAAAATAGTTCAAACAACAAGTGTAACGAGAGCTAAACAATGCTATAAACAAAGATAAAATAATAAATAAATATTACTAAAGCTGTCATCATCATCCTAAGATGTACAGCAGGTCGTCCTGGTCATGATCCCACTCAACAAATGCTCATCTATCTTCAGCAACTTCTATAATTTTCAACAGAGAATTTCATTTAAAATGAATTCAGACGGTTGAAAATTTACATGTATCTAGTTCTATTGTAAGAACGAAGTACTTTCTAATTATCTAGGAGGACACATACTAAGAGTATTATAGGTTCTACCTTAGAATCCATTATCTGTGTCCAATGAAATGATCTTATGAACTTCTAGACACCACAATTGTTTGCCCGAAAGTCTGCGACCTCTCCTTTTTCGGTCAGAATGGTCGGTCTCGACGGTCTCAATTTTCAGAGACCACCCAGACCTCCTGACTCCTCTCCAGCAATTTCCTAAGGCATAGGCGGCCAGGCTCCAACGAGATCGCCAGACCATGCGGTCTGGGTTTTTTCTTCTTTTTTGCTATTTGCACACCCTGTGTAACATCCCCCAAACAACTAGACCCCATAGAGTGGTTTTGTCATGACTAGATCATGACAAAACCCTACGGAGCTTGAAGAGACCACTTGGCCTTAGGCTTGAAGGGGAAGAACACATTGGTCTGCAAATAGCAATTTCTAGTTACCAAGCTTAGGGTTGGACTTTAGGGCCTCACCTTGACCCTTTGACCCCACCATGACACACCTAACCCTTTGGAGGGTCCCTTAGAGCACCTAGGACCCATTGGGGTCAACCAAAGAGGCCAAATTGACCAAAGTCAACACTAACCTTAAATAGGTCAAAGTAGCTAGTTAGGGTCAATTGGCCTTCACAATGTCAAATTGACCTTGCACCTACCCTTATAAGTATATTAGGAACCCAATGGACCAAAACGCTCCATCATGGGGCCACCAATTTGGCCAATTTGAGCTAATTCAACTCTAGCCCTATTTTGGTCAAATTGCCCTATTGTGGATCAATTGACCCTCACCTTGCCAAATTGACCCTACCTAGGCCTTCCTAACCCTTAGGGGAGGCCAATGGGTCACTAACCACCCATTGGGGTCAACCCAAGTGGTCAATTTAACCAAAGTCAACTCAACCCTAATTTTAGGTCAAAATGAGCTATTTTAACCTAATCAAGCACAATCCACTTGGGCTAGACTCAATTGAGGTGGTCCACTAGCTAATGAGATTTGAAATTACTGAATTGACCATTCAATTTCAGAGAATTCGACCAGGAGAGAGAAAACACTATTTTCCCCAAAAATGGTGGAGAGAGAAAGAGAGGAGTAATGACATTCAAGACCAAGGGAGGCCAATTGATCTCCCAATTGATGGGGATTCATCTCCTCTGACATTCCCACTGCCCTCACAACCTCTCTCTCTCTCTCTCTCTCTCTCTCTCTCTCTCTCTCTCTCTCTCTCTCTCTCTCTCTCTCTCTCTCTCTCTCTCTCTCTCTCTCTCTCTCTCTCTCTCTCTCTCTCTCTCTCTCTCTCTCTCTCTCTCTCTCTCTCTCTCTCTCTCTCTCTCTCTCCCCCCCCCCCTGATCCTTCCACGGCAATAGGCCAAGGAGGTCTAGAGTTTTTGTATTGTTTAATCTGAAATATTTGGTCGATGAAAATTAAGTGTTTTGATTTTTGGGCTCCTTTGAACGGCCTAGATCTAATCCAAAGTACTTGTTTATAGTAGTGAAATATATATATATATATATATATATATATGGGTTTGCTGGAAATACGAGTTAAGTGTATATTCCCTATATACGTGCCTTTTTTAAATGCGGCTTATACGTGCATTTTTATGAAAAGTGTTTAACATGAAAGTTGTAGATCTCGTCGATATCTACAACTTTCATGTTGAACACTTTTCCTAAAAATGCACGCATGAGACGTATTTTGGGCCCGAGAAAAATCTGGGCGGAACAATTGCGACGCGTGTATACTTATATACGCGTTAAAGGTATATACATTAATCCGTGTGTATATATATATATATATATATTACTTTTCATATTATAGTCATAACTGCCAAGATTATCTCACCGCTCTCGGAAACTTGCTTCAGTGATTGAAATAGGTGGGAGGTTGGTGACACGAGCGGTAAAGAGGGAACAAATGCATGTTGAGCTGTCCAACTTTGATCTGCCAACTTTGGTATCATAATTCCTCTCGAGTTCGTGTCCATTAAGGCCAGTTGTTTAATCTTGTGTTGCACTCTAAACCGAAAAACTTACTAAATAAAATAATATAAACTGTTGCCTCAATTAAAATAATAGTTTATAAATTTTTTAAAAAATTAAATTGTTCCTCCGTATCTATAGTTTTATAAGACAAAATGAATTTTGATGTAACATTCATTCTTTAAGTTTATACATTTTTTATTTTATATATCTGAAAACAAAAAAATACAACTGACTAGGTTATGGGGCCTTAATAGCTAAATTTGTCTCCCATTCTTCTAAGAAATTATTGCATCTGTATTCTCATTGTTGAAGGAATTTTCGTTTGTGGAAGCTCCGATGCGAGATCTTATGCCGCACACTCAGAAGCTAACAATTTCCCCTCCAAATGTTGATGATTCTTTCTCCCTCCCTTGTTCTGAGGTGGGTTTAAATATTATGAGGGTATTAATGTTGGGATGTTGCGTATCCTATATAGACTAGTGTTGCTCATTGTACATGATAAGTCGACAATCTTGTCAAATAATCATGACTAATTTTTCTATAACAATTAGTGGCTACAAATCCAAAATAATGCGACGCAATCAAAATAATCTAATCTTTCTTGGCCTAAGATCCAATTCGAACATGTTTATCTTGGGAATAGGATAAATCCGATTTGATTAAGATTATCTTAGGAATCGGAAACATTTTTTCTTTGAATTAGAGAGCTATCTTTTTATATCGTTGTCTTGCTCCGATGTTAAATATATATAACAATTGTTACGGTTCGTGCAACATGGACCGCACTCAATTGGTGATGGAGGCCGGCGTTTAGTCTCTCTATTTAGGAGGTCGCGGGTTCAACATCCCACCTCAGCAACCCGCTGCACATGGACCGCGCTCTGTGTGCGAAGATGGGTTGATGTGTACAGTCTGCATGCCTGCTCAAAAATGAAACCATGCACCTATATGTTACGGAACGTGTAGGGTTCCATTTTGAACAATCATGCAGACTGTACACCTCAACCCATCTCCGCATACGGAGCGCGGTCCATGTGCAGCGGGTTGTTGAGGCGGGGTCTTAAACTCGCGACCTCCTAGATAGAGGGACTTAACGCCGGCCTCCATCACCAACTGAGCTGCATGATGGGGTCACCCTCATTATATAGGAATTTTGGGTTGCGATTAGCCAGAATTCCATGTCCCTTACTACCTTAGTGAGGGGATATGAGAAAAACCGCCAAGCGCGTGATCGCCGCACGTGATCCGCGCGCCCAACCGCCGCACTAACCGTCAGAGACCCGCCAACCGGCCGTCCCTCGCCGCGCGACCGCAAGACCCCCGTGGCCGGCCACCCCCGACCGTCCGCCCTTGGTCGCGCCTCCGCGGTGCGCGGCCCAGCAAGGTCCCCGCGGCCGACCACATCCGGCTAGCGGCCCTTGGTCGTGCGCCCCCGGCGCGCGGCCGCGGGATCGCTGCGGCCGGCCACCCCCGGCCGGCCTCCCTTGGTCACGCGCCTACGACACGCGGCCGCAAGGACTCCGCGGCTGACCGCCCTTGGCTGCGCGCCCTCGGTGCAGTCGCGAGGTCCCCGCGGTCGGCCACCCCGACCGACCGGCCTTGGCCGTGCGCCCATGACACGCGGTCGCGAGGTCCTCGCGGTTGGCCCATGACACGCGGTCGCGAGGTTTCCATGCTTTTCTCTAGGGCCTTCTCCTCCTGCGTGCAAGAGAGCTCCTTGAGAACCTCCATCTCCTTCGAAGACGCCCTTGAAGAATCTTCAAGTATCTTTGAAGGACATTCGAAGATGTCCATCCGCCTCGAAACTTCTTTCCGAGAACAGAACGCTAAGTGCTCACTGTAATCAAACCAACGACAAGCTCTGCGCTCCAGAAACCACCATGAATCGTAAGATACACTTCAGAGAGATCCAGACGTGCAAATCGCGCCACTCAAGATCCCAAGCAAAAGCAGAAGGACATCCAGGCCACAGAGCGCGGTGTTCCCCACCGCAACAAGCGAAAAGACTTAGCTTTGAGAGTGGTGGCCTATCACTCTCCGTGTAACAACCCAAAGATCGTGGTTCAGCGAGGTAGGCAGAATGGTAGTGTTGCGCTCGGGATAAGCTCAAAATTCCAGATCAGGTCAATGCGCACGACCATTGTCCTCTTCGCGCACGACCAGTGATCGTGCGCCAATGATCGTGCGAAACCCGCAAAGATTCGGAGTTCTGTCTCGGCTTATGCGCACGACCAGTGATCGTGCGCCATCGACCGTGCGTTAATTCAGAAGAATATCGAGTTCTGTCTTGGACAGTGCGCACGACCATTTCCCTCTTCGCGCACGACCACTGACCGTGCGCCTGTGATCGTGCGCCCTGTTTATTCTGTTCCGCGATTTTGAGCGGAGAAGAAGATCGGACCGTCCAAATCTTTTGGAAATTGATCCAACGGCTAGGTTTAGTTGCGGGAGACAATTAGGGCTGATGAGAGGGGGTTAAACCTCATATTCTCTAAGCCATTCTCTCTCCAAACCCTAGAGAAAGAAGGAGGAGCCAAGGAAGAAGAAGGTAGATCCCGCCATTGACGGAGCTCTGGAGCTCCGTTTCGCGAGCCGTTTCCAGATTTGGAGAGTGCAGCCCGGTGCGGTCGTTTCTCTCCGTGTAGAATCTCGGATCTATGGCGAAAAAGAACGCTCCTAGGGTAACGATTTCTTCTCCCGTTGTTTGGACTTGCCTTTTGTCCTCTCCTTCATTTCTCTATGCTTGCATGAGGGATCCCTTTCACCAAATGGGTGAAGTGTAGGATTCCCTCAAGTTCTCCGGAACTCCGGGTCGATTGTGTCCGTCCCCGGCATATTGCATGTAGAAAATCCGGTAGTCTTGCGGATTTAAGCATTTTGTGTGAAACCTATTCGTGGCCGTGAGCCCGAATCGGTGATGCTTGGATTGCGACGTTGCATTTAGGTTAAGCCTAGATTGCGTGCCGGAGAATGACTCCGTGATATATGCGATACTATTGCGGGATTTAAGCGTAGGCATCTTGTGAAGATCCTAACGGAAGCCCCATGCTTTGCGAGTGGTTGAATGCAAACCTTCACCACTACAATTGTTGAGGAGTGGTCTTGTACCTCCTTTTTGGTTACGTGTAAAGCCCTAACGATCCATCTTGCCCTCCGGCCGAAAGGCGGAGTCGGGTCTTGAGTCGTTACAAAGTAAACTTTTAATGCTTGGGTGTTGTAACTTATGTTTTGTGTAGCACTAGCGAGTGCTAATCCCTTACGGGCCGAGGTGATGTCATACCCGCATCGTGTGTTCAATCGATGACAAGAGCACGGGAATTGGCTGAACTGAACCCGTTTCCAGGCGCGGCGGTAGAGGGATTGGTCTCTTGTAAACCCGAACGACCTTGGGAGAGGCTGCGAAAGGCGTCTTGCCTAGACCGACCAAAAGCTCTTTTTCCCACCTAAGGCGATGGCCCTTACGGTGGAGTGTTTGTGGAATTGATGTTGTTAGCCTCATGCGGTTGTTTAGGCGGTTGTGGGGAACCTTCGGGTGAACCCAACCAACATCATGTGCATACCTAGGTTCCCTCCTTTTTGATGCTCAACCTAGAAGATTGATTGTGCTTGAAACCTCACCTTGTGTAGTTGCACCTTCTTTTATTAGTACTTGTGCTAATATGGCTTGCTTGCAGAGTAGAAGCTCCGCCACCCCGGTAAAGGGGTGGGGTCGTTATAATTTGGTCAGCTGTGCTGACCGTTACCTTGTTTGCCACCGCTTGGTGGAATGTTCTTATGCAGGTGCAGGTGAGCCTAGCGGGAAATAGCGGGCGATGGCTCTTTGCAGTGTTGGCCCTCGAAGGCCAGCCCTTTTCCTGTTTTTCATGTATGGCCGGCCTGCGTGCCGATGTATGCTTTTGGAGTTTTGTGCATTGGGTGAATGTAAGGCCTTAAGGCCGTAACTCTTATTCAGGTTACATTCCTATGATAGTGGACAGTTCTTTTTGAATGGTTTAATTAATGCTTCCGCTTACGTTTTGTACTCTCGTTTAGTTGTTACTTTTCTGGTTATCACCTTTTAACTCCTAGCTAGTGTGGCTTGTATGGCGTGGGGTCCCGGCCGGACCTACTGTTATACTATTCGTACTGGCAGGGTGTTACAATTTGGTATCGGACTTAAGGCGTTGATCCGTAGTTTAGCGAATTCGGGACGAATTCCTTTTAAGGGGTGGTGTGCACGGGATGTGCATTCACCTAAAACGACAAAAACTAATAAGAATGTCCACTTAGGAATGGGAAAACATACTTGTTTGCGGAACCTGAGCGTTCCATGATTGTTGTTTGCTATGTTTTCAGTCACTAAATTGTGTCTTACACGATTATAGGCGACTAGAAGTGGTGCAGGGCCGTCTCAACCCCGTAACACCGCTGAAAGCAGTGGGTCGGCTGAAGTGCCAGCGACCACTCCTCCTGCTGAGATGATCAGGTTAATCGCAGAAGCTGTCTTCGCGATGATCAATGCTCAACCGCAAAGGCTTGCACAGCCTGCTACGCCTAATACAGATGCGGCCCCGGTGATCGAACCTGCAGTGGAACCTGCGGTGGAACCGAGGGTTGAGGCCCCTGTGCCAGTGGCTGCAGTGGAACCTGCGGCGGTGCAAAGGGTGGAGCGTCCGGTAGAGCGTGTAGTTGTTGCGCGAGCGCGTGATCAACAGCTGCAACACTTTCTAAGCTTCCATCCTCCAACTTTCTCGGGGACCGGATCCCCAACGGAGGCGGAGGACTGGCTGTCAACGGTTAGGAAGATTCTAAGGGCGACAGCAACAGAAGAAGTTATGATGGTCACTTTAGCCACCTTCCTCCTTAACGGAGAGGCAGAGCGTTGGTGGGCTGAACAGGAAGTGCACAAGTTCGGAGGCAGGGAGATTACCGAGATCACGATAGCGGAGTTCTCAAAGTCTTTTCTTCAAAGGTATATTCCTTCTGCCCAACGCATTGCGTTGCAGAACCAGTTTCTAAAGTTAACTCAAGGCGACAGCTCAGTGGATGAGTACTTGCACGAGTTCACTAAACTGGGTCGTTATGCGGGGCCTATGATGGAAGACGAAGAGACAAAGACGAACAAGTTCTATGAAGGTCTTTGGGACGAGTTGAGGCTGCTCCTTGCAGGCCCAATGACGTTAGGTTTCCAGGTGATGGTCCAAACTGCCAGGTCCCTAGAGTTGGACATGAAGAGGGTACAAGCAAAAGCCGTGGCAAAGAAACCTGAGTTTCATGTGCCGGTCTCTCAGTCTAAGTCAGATTTCAGGAAGAACAAAAGGAAGCTTAAACCGGCGGAGCAAACCCGCTCAAATGTTTCGGGAGCAACGACGGTGCGGAACCCTATCACATGTTTTACCTGCGGGAAGGTGGGACACAAGGCCGCAGTGTGTCGAAGTGGTCCCCCGAAGACAGAGAATCGAGCTTTGGACTATGCTCGAGCTGCGGAAAAGGGTAAAGCTGCGAAGTCTTCGGCTTCCCAGCGCATTACTCTGACTCAGTCGAGAGTCTACTCGCTTGGCCAGCAAGAAGCCATACGACAAGCTGATGTTGTCACAGGTATGAATTAAAAAAAATTAGCTTTTACATAGCTATTTGTGATTATACTGTTGTGCAACTGTATGTTTTTTTTTGTGTGCAATTAGGCTTTGTCCTAATTCTCAACTATCCGGCGAGAGCTCTATTTGATACGGGTGCATCGCACTCTTTTCTGTCTGAGGACTTCGTGGTGCAAATCGGAGTGCCATCTACCTTCGTCGAGGATAGATTAGAAGTAGTGCTACCCAATGGATCTCGCATGTCTGCGGATAGGAGGAACCGTGTGAAGGTGCGGATCGGAAATCAAGATTTCGATTTGGAAGCATCGTTATTACCGTTAGCTGAATTCGATGTGATCTTCGGCATGGACTGGCTCTCGGAGCAGCGTGCATGCATAGATTGCAATTCTAAGGAGATCACTCTGGGAAGGAACGCCGATGGAGAAACCACGTTTGCCGGTATGCGAGGAGCGAGCAAGACGCTGGTGTCTGCTCTCTAAGTGGTTAAGGCGGTGAGAAAAGGCGCCGAGTTGTTCTTCACCTTGTTGGAGGCTTCGGAGCCAAAGCCCAGGTTATGTGATGTCCCAGTTGTAGCGGAGTACGCCGACGTGTTTCCTAACGAACTCCCTGGGGCTCCGCCTCAGCGAGAGATCGATTTCTGTATCGAGTTGGTGCCAGGTGCCAAACCTGTGGCCCGCTCACCGTACCGGATAGCGCCAAAGGAATTGGCTGAGCTGAAGGTTCAATTGCAAGAGCTGCTAGAGCAAGGCTACGTACGTCCAAGTTCTTCGCCTTGGAGTGCACCGGTCCTCTTTGTGAAAAAGAAGGACGGGAGCTTGCGTCTATGTATCGATTATCGAGAGCTAAACAAGTTGACCGAGAAGAACCGATATCCGATTCCAAGAATCGACGATCTATTCGACCAGCTGGTTGGGTCGACGGTCTACTCCAAACTGGACCTAAGGTCCGGCTATTACCAACTGCGAATTAGGGAATGTGACATTCCAAAGACAGCGTTCAGTACCCGCTTTGGGCACTATGAGTTCACAGTGATGCCGTTCGGTCTGTCTAATGCACCGTCGGTATTCATGGACTTAATGAATAGGACATTCCGTGAGTATTTGGATCAATTTGTGATCGTCTTCATCGACGACATTTTGGTATACTCTCAATCGGAAGAGGAGCATGTAGGGCATCTGCACGCAGTTCTGGGCACCTTGAGGAAGAGTCAGCTATATGCCAAGTTCTCCAAGTGCGAGTTTTGGCTACCGTCAGTAGCATTCCTTGGTCACGTCGTTAGTGGAGATGGAATTGCGGTTGATCCGTCGAAGATAGAAGCGATCCGAGCCTGGCCTTTGTTGAAAAACGTAGCGGAAGTCCGAAGTTTCTTAGGACTTGCCGGCTATTATAGGCGCTTTGTGGAAAACTTCTCGAGGATTGCACTTCCTCTCACTAAATTGACTAGGAAAGATCATAAGTTCGTTTGGTCGCCCGAGTGCGCACGGGCTTTTGAAGAACTGAAGAGCCGTCTGACCACAGCACCCATTCTATGCTCGCCTTGTGGTACGGAAGGCTACGAAATTTACAGCGACGCCTCAGGGAGTGGTTTGGGTTGTGTCCTAGTGCAGTTCGGTAAGGTAATTGCCTACGGCTCCCGGCAGTTGAAGGTTCATGAGAGGAATTACCCGTTCCATGATTTGGAGCTAGCGGCCGTGGTATTTGCTCTTAAGCTTTGGAGGCATTATTTGTATGGCGTGAAGATCGACATCTTTACCGACCACAAGAGTCTCAAGTACTTGCTAGATCAAAGGGAGTTGAATATGCGATAGAGGAGGTGGTTGGAGTTCCTTGGGGACTACACCTTCGACATCAAATATACTCCTGGAAAGGAAAATGTGGTTGCGGACGCGTTGAGTCGTCGGGCTCCCGCTCAAGCAAATTGGATTTTGATGCACGATGAGTGTCTAATCCGTGAGCTGGAAGAAATGGAGATCATTTGCGTTGATCGAAGAGCATCTACTTCAGCATGCTTGAACTGGACGGAGGTTCAATACCACCTTGCCGACCGAGTTCGACAGGCATTGGAGCTGGATGAGAGCATGAAACGCTACAAAGCGGAAACCGTTGACGGGTTAAACGCTGATTTCTCTTTCGAAGATGGCCTTATGTGGAAGAATGGCAGATTGTGCGTCCCAAACGTTGGTACTCTACGGGAGGAATTGATGTACGAGGCTCATCATACCAAGTACTCTATCCACCCGGGGAGCACGAAAATGTTCATGGACATGAAGAAACTTTTCTGGTGGCCGGGTATGAAGAAGGACATTGCCCTCTACGTGGCCAAGTGCAACACCTGCGCGTTGGTGAAGGTGGAATGTCAACGTCCCGGTGGATTTTTGAAGTCCTTGCCGATTCCGGAATGGAAGTTTGACGATATTTCGATGGATTTCGTGCACGGATTGCCGAGATCGCAGCATGGAAACGACGCCATCTGGGTGATCGTGGACAGACTGACAAAAGTATCGCATTTTATTCCGAACCGGAAGGATGATTCTGTAGAAAAGCTAGCGAAGCTCTATGTCGATAGTATTGTGCGGCTGCACGGTGTCCCTCGTAGCATCGTCAGCGATCGTGACGGGCGTTTCACATCGAAAGATTGGAGGCTTATCCATGAACTGTTGGGCACTAAATTGAAATTTAGCACGGCCTTCCACCAGCAAACGGATGGACAGACCGAGAGGACCAACAGGACTATGGAGGATATGATCCGAATGTGCGCTCTAGATTTTGGAAAGAAGTGGGAAGATCATCTCTATATGATCGAATTCGCCTACAATAATAGCTACCAAGCCAGTATAAAGATGGCCCCCTTCGAGGCCCTCTATGGTAAGAAGTGTCGTACGCCGTTGTCTTGGGCAGAAACGGGTGATACTAAGCTATTAAAGCGAAAGAATGTTGAGGAAGCAACTTCGACGATCCGAACTATTCGAGAAAGGCTATTGATTGCCCAGGATATGCAAGCAAAATATTACAACGCCAAGCATAGGAACCTAGAGTTCGCCGTCGGTGACCGGGTTTACTTGAAGATCAAACCGTTCAAAGGGGTATCAAGGATCCGACGCTTGAAAAAGCTCAGTCCAAGGTACTTAGGACCGTTTGAGATTGTGGAACGTGTTGGTGATGCGGCTTATCGGCTTGCACTATCTGCAGAGCTGAGCGATCTGCACGACGTGTTTCACATTTCAGTTCTGAGGAAGGCAGTGCAAGAGCCTACTCATATCGTTGCGGTTGGCAAAGTGTCGGTGGATAGTGGGTTGTCGACGAAAGTCAAACCCTTACGCATCGAGGATACCGAGGTAAAGCAGTTGCGGAACAAGTCCATTCGGATGGTAAAGGTCCGGTGGGATAATTGCGGCCGAGAGGAGCTAACTTGGGAGAGAGAGCAAGCGATGCTTGCGGAGTACCCCGAGCTATTTCTCTCAGGTAAATTTTCTTTAAAAACTGTAAATTCCTGCTATTACTGTTTTCGAAATTTTGGGACGAAATTCTTTTAAGGGGGGTGGAGTTGTAACACCCCAAAGATCGTGGTTCAGCGAGGTAGGCGGAATGGTAGTGTTGCGCTCGGGATAAGCTCAAAATTCCAGATCAGGTCAATGCGCACGACCATTGTCCTCTTCGCGCACGACCAGTGATCGTGCGCCAATGATCGTGCGAAACCCGCAAAGATTCGGAGTTCTGTCTCGGCTTATGTGCACGACCATTGTCCTCATCGCGCACGACCGGTGATCGTGCGCCATCGACCGTGCGTTAATTCAGAAGAATATCGAGTTCTGTCTTGGACAGTGCGCACGACCATTTCCCTCTTCGCGCACGACCACTGACCGTGCGCCTGTGATCGTGCGCCCTGTTTATTCTGTTCCGCGATTTTGAGCGGAGAAGAAGATCGGACCGTCCAAATCTTTTGGAAATTGATCCAACGGCTAGGTTTAGTTGCGGGAGACCATTAGGGCTGATGAGAGGGGGTTAAACCTCATATTCTCTAAGCCATTCTCTCTCCAAACCCTAGAGAAAGAAGGAGGAGCCAAGGAAGAAGAAGGTAGATCCCGCCATTGACGGAGCTCCGGAGCTCCGTTTCGCGAGCCGTTTCCAGATTTGGAGAGTGCAGCCCGGTGCGGTCGTTTCTCTCCGTGTAGAATCTCGGATCTATGGCGAAAAAGAACGCTCCTAGGGTAACGATTTCTTCTACCGTTGTTTGGACTTGCCTTTTGTCCTCTCCTTCATTTCCCTATGCTTGCATGAGGGATCCCTTTCACCAAATGGGTGAAGTGTAGGATTCCCTCAAGTTCTCCGGAACTCCGGGTCGATTGTGTCCGTCCCCGGCATATTGCATGTAGAAAATCCGGTAGTCGTGCGGATTTAGGCATTTTGTGTGAAGCCTATTCGTGGCCGTGAGCCCGAATCGGTGATGCTTGGATTGCGACGTTGCATTTAGGTTAAGCCTAGAATGCGTGCCGGAGAATGACTCCGTGATATATGCGATAGTATTGCGGGATTTAAGCATAGGCATCTTGTGAAGATCCTAACGGAAGCCCCATGCTTTGTGAGTGGTTGAATGCAAACCTTCACCACTAGAATTGTTGAGGAGTGGTCTTGTACCTCCTTTTTGGTTACGTGTAAAGCCCTAACGATCCATCATGCCCTCCGGCCGAAAGGCGGAGTCGGGTCTTGAGTCGTTACAAAGTAAACTTTTAATGCTTGGGTGTTGTAACTTATGTTTTGTGTAGCACTAGCGAGTGCTAATCCCTTACGGGCCGAGGTGATGTCATACCCGCATCGTGTGTTCAATCGATGACAAGAGCACGGGAATTGGCTGAACTGAACCCGTTTCCAGGCGCGGCGGTAGAGGGATTGGTCTCTTGTAAACCCGAACGACCTTGGGAGAGGTTGCGAAAGGCGTCTTGCCTAGACCGACCAAAAGCTCTTTTTCCCACCTAAGGCGATGGCCCTTACGGTGGAGTGTTTGTGGAATTGATGTTGTTAGCCTCATGCGGTTGTTTAGGCGGTTGTGGGGAACCTTTGGGTGAACCCAACCAACATCATGTGCATACCTAGGTTCCCTCCTTTTTGATGCTCAACCTAGAAGATTGATTGTGCTTGAAACCTCACCTTGTGTAGTTGCACCTTCTTTTATTAGTACTTGTGCTAATATGGCTTGCTTGCAGAGTAGAAGCTCAGCCACCCCGGTAAAGGGGTGGGGTCGTTATAATTTGGTCAGCTGTGCTGACCGTTACCTTGTTTGCCACCGCTTGGTGGAATGTTCTTATGCAGGTGCAGGTGAGCCTAGCGGGAAATAGCGGGCGATGGCCCTTTGCAGTGTTGGCCCTCGAAGGCCAGCCCTTTTCCTGTTTTTCATGTATGGCCGGCCTGCGTGCCGATGTATGCTTTTGGAGTTTTGTGCATTGGGTGAATGTAAGTCCTTAAGGCCGTAACTCTTATTCAGGTTACATTCCTATGATAGTGTACAGTTCTTTTTGAATGGTTTAATTAATGCTTCCGCTTACGTTTTGTACTCTCGTTTAGTTGTTACTTTTCTGGTTATCACATTTTAACTCCTAGCTAGTGTGGCTTGTATGGCGTGGGGTCCCGGCCGGACCTACTGTTATACTATTCGTACTGGCAGGGTGTTACACTCCGAACGTCTCTCTCTCTCTCTCTCCACACAAGTCGTAACAAGGAGCGGCCTGTCGCCCTCATCTTCTATTAAAAAGTTCTGTACAACGCCAACAAATAGCGAAGTTTGTTTGGCACAGCTCTGACCACGTGATTTTCACCCATTTCCGGGGTTTTCAGCGGTAAAAAGGGTCCCTTGCCAGCAGTCTCATTTCTCTGGGAATGATTGCACGCTTGACCGCCCCCAGGCTAAGATGGTCCAGTCTCGACCAGTTTTAGGAGCCTCGAGTGAGCCACAACAGTTTGGCGACGTCTGTGGGAACGAGTTCCCAAAGTTCTGAAGATCTGGAAGACAGTATCCACTGCCCAGCGATACTCGCGACTAGAGACCATGATAACAAGAAGCACTCGCACAACCCAAGGTTCGATCTGTGAAGGACGTATCAATCTTGGCCCTTCCCACTCCCTCATCAGCGCACCACGACTGGAGGAGACGGTGGTTGCGCCCATAAACGCCCTGACAGGGCGCGTAATCCAAATAGAAGAGCAGCATGCTAAAAATGCTGAACCTCTTAAGAAACTTGGGAACAATTCAGGCTCCTGTACCTCCGCGCCAGCCAACCCGCCTCCTCTGCCTCCGGATCAAGCCCCAGAGAATGACCAAGAAAAGGACTCCGAGTTCTCAGCAGTAGCAAGCACCATGAACCCCGCACGTCTGGCCATGCCCGCCGAAGTCGGCCCGCAACATCGTCGCCAGAGGGCGGGTGACCCCGAGAAACTCCCTGGAGGATTGACCCGAGAAGAAATAAAAGAGCTGATAGCAGAAGAATATGACCAGATAAGCTGCCAAGCGGTACACATATATCGTCCCATCCGCAATGGTTCCCCGTTAGCACCTGAGGTCCTGGCGCATCCAATCCCAGGGGATTCAAGCTTCTAAAAATGGAGTCCAATGATGGGACCGAAGACCCCATAGAGCACATGAATCACTTCTCCACCATCCTTCTAAATTATAATGCTCTCGATCAACTACTCTGTCAAGTGTTTCCGACCACTTTGAAAGGCCAGGTGAGAACTTGGTTCCACTCTATTCGGAGTGGAACCATCAAAAACTTCACTGAATTGACGTAACAGTTCTTGGACCAGTTCATGGCAAACCGCCGAATAGTAAAGGACCCTTCCCATCTCTCAGGAAATCAGGCAAAGTTGTTGGGAATCTTGCCCACATGATTCCTGATTTAAAGAAGTCACCAAGTCAAGAAAACTTCAATTTGTATTTGATGGCCTCTCTAGCTTATAAATCTCAGGAAGTTAGTAGAACAAGGTTCGTCGAACATGGAAGGAAGTTCGTCGAACGAAGAATGGAGTTCGTCGAACTCAGAAGGAAGATCGACGACCGCTGAGACTTGGCGTGTTCGTCGAACGCAGAAGCAAGATCGTCGAACTAAGAAGGAAGATCGACGACCGCTGAGACTTGGAGTGTTCGTCGAACGCAGAAGGAAGATCGACGACCGCTGAAACTCGGCAAGATCGTCGAACGTAGAGAAGGCGCAGTATCGTCGACTTCACCAAAGTGGCCTTGTGATGCGATGATTCGGCAAGTGCACCGGTCGCGCAAGTAATAATAATGGGGAAAATCCCCGAGTGTCGGTCTCTTGAGGAACACAGTAAGGTGGAGTTAGGTTTCGAGGAAGGACTTGAGATTGAAGTCCTTAAATCGGATGGAATGCGGGGGAGTTGGGTTGGCTTTTGGAAAATAAAATAAAAGCTATCAACTACTCCTATGCAATGCCGCTATGCAATGCTTCGCTTGGCGGGATGGAGACTAGGCATGCCTTGAGCGCGCTGCGTCGAAAGGGCGGATGGACGAGTAGGCAAGAGGAATTGAACTGTGCAGGCCTTGAGCGCACTGCTTCGTTAGGCGGGATGGAATACGGGCCGCGATGCCACACTTCGGTAGGCGGATGGACGAGTAGGCTAGCGGAGTGAGGGTCGCAAGCACCTCTTCGACAAGCACGCCACTAGCAATTGCTAGTGCGGCATACGAATGTGACGGCGGGATGGAGGATGGAATGGGGCGCACCTCAAGCACACAAATAAACAAAAAGGGTATTTCACATAGACATGAAATAACTTTAAATAGCAAGGTCTATAGTGTTCTTCATCAAAATACAAAAGATCTAACTATTACAACAATCAATAAGAGGAGAACAAGGCAAGAAATCGACCGAATCCGAAGGCTCGTTGGAGATTCACAGTTGGAATTGCCGGGTTGTCAATCCGCGTCCAAGCTCGGTCCACAACTACGTCCGGGGTAGAGAGAGCTATCACGACTCTCCAATGAACCCGTCTTCTTCGTCTCACGATCCGGTAGAGGTTGCAAACTTCCCCTTGCTTGACGGTAATGGAGGCTAGGTCTTCCTCTGAGACTCTAGGATGAAGGAGGAGGCCGAGAGGAAACTCCGGCTCAAGATTGGCGTGAAGAACAAGCCCGAAGCACCTCCATATGGTGGGCGGCGGTGGAGGGGCGAAGACGGACGGAACTGGAGCAGGAACGGCGGAAAAATGCGGGGCCCGACCTAAATCGCGAGCAGCGGAATTTATAGGCGCTGGAATTAAACAGTGCGCACGGTCATTGGCGCACGACCAGTGGTCGTGCGCACTGGAATCCTGTGATCGTGCGCTCTGCCTGGACGGAGCCTGCAAAGACAGAAATTATAAAATAACATGTTCGCACGACCAGTGGCGCACGACCGGTGGTCGTGCGCACTATCGTAGGTGGTCGTGCGCACTGGTTGAAACAGAACTCATGAAATTGATGATAAGTGCGCACGAACAGTGGCGCACGACCACCGGTCGTGCGCACTAGAACCGGTGATCGTGCGCAGTGTTCCTGTACAGAATTGTACCGGAAACACCTGCACGACACCTGTTCCAGCGTACGACACCAGTCTAGCCACTGAAAGTGGGACTTATCATCGCAAGAAAACTAATAACAAAGATAGATACGAAATAACACCAGAATGGGCCTAGAAGTGCACCTAGCCTAGACTGATCAATATGAACTATAACAGGGCTAAAGTGCGGTGAAATGACTAAATAAATGGCCCAGATGAGTTCATAAAAGTGTATATGATCAGGACTCATCACACCCCCAGACTTAACTGTTTGCGCGTCCCGAGCAAACAAATTCTAAGCGAACTAGGAAAGAACAGTAGATGGCTTAATGATTACACTACAGAGTACCATGCGAAGTCGCATGCTCACGTGCATAAGAAAAATAGTAGAAAAGATTTCTGATTATAAAAATAGTTTATATATTTCTAAAAGAGTAAAAGCATATTACAACTACTCAAAATGGTGAACAACGGTGAATCATTCGGTAATGCATACGGAGAAAGTAAACTAAGCGCTGAGACGAGCATTGCTCAAGATCGGGATGCGGGGAAAAACTCCACTGAAATCCATCAGTGTCGGTGACCATAAGCTTGCCCGGTCACATTCTCTCCACGGCACTGGTTTGACTCAAATGCGTGAATCAATAGGACTTTAGGTTTTAAATGGGGCTTGGGTTTAGGTGAGGTATACAATGATAAAGACGATGGTTCAAAAACTAAACCCAAATGAGCTAATGCAGGAAACTATCCTCATTCACCACACAAACACGCGGGTACACAACACCCCCAGACTTGGACTTAACAGCATGGGTGCGTGCACCGCCTACTCCCAAACATAAATCTATACATAGAGATTTTCAATTAAACACTCCTTCTCTTTCCTTTCTTTTTAACTTCTTTTCTTTTTCTCATTTTTTTTTCTTTTCTTATCATTTTCAGCAAATAAACAAAAGGACACATCCACATCTTCACAAACATATTACCACATCAACAACCCAACTCATGAAAATAATAAACAGCTAAAGCTCAGATTTGGGTGTGCGACTAGGATTGGCTTTTGGGCTTTGGTGAAATAAAAGTGGGGCTGAATCAAAGAACGGGTAGGCACAACTGGGCTAACGAGGATATAGCGGTAGGGATAGGCACAAAGGCTCAACCGGGCCAAAATGATGGCCTATATCACATTCACGCAATTGACTAACCGTATACCCATGCTTCAAGAATCGCTTGGGGCAAGTTCTAGCCACCGAGAAAGATTCTCCTTTCTCCCGACTCAAGCAATACAAATCTAGCGATCGTTTACACACATCCCTATGCTACCGTTTGATTCCACCGAATTCACCATTTGAGTAGAGTAAACAACATTTACACTAATAAGAAAAATATAAAACCATAAGTATAAAGAGAAGTCTACTCTACACAGATTTCTATGCAACCGAGCACTCGACTAGGAGCACTACTAGAGTCAACATTTTACTCTGCTACATAGTCCTAAGCCATCACCTAGACTTTCCCAAATAAGCAGAAGAATTAAATTCACAACAGAGCAAGCAAACAGATGAGTACGCGCTCAAGTGGGTGATGTGGTGTGCAATGAAAATAAACAAAACATTTTAAATGAAATCTTCTAGCATGCAGTGCAATAGTGCACGTGAGCGGGTAAACAAAACTACTCTCCCCCAGACTTAAACTAAACAATCCGCATAATATATGACATGAAAATCAGCAAAGGCTATGGGAAGAGAGTACCCAATGCTCAGCAAGTGAGCATACCAGAAGACGCGTGTAAACTAAGACAAAGCTGCAGCATCCGCCATCCAGAAAAAGGACCTGCAGGGGCCAGCTCCGCAGAAACAAAAGAAAATAGAAAACTGAAAAAAAAAATACTACTAACTGAACATGATTAGATGAAATAAGAATGCAGAAAAGAAAGATAACTACTGGGGTTATTGTCATCCCAGCACGACTTATTCAAAAACTAAAGGTTCTAGCTAATGGGCGTATGAAAAAGGAAATGGACAGGTAATTGTTCTAATATGCGTGTCGGTAACGGGTACCGATACGGCGACAGAACAGTCACGCCTCTACCCGAATAAAGATAAAACCTGCCCATCACAGGTAGAGGGAAAAGGAAGTAAGAAGAGGAGCAGGAGATATCCTCGCTCAACTCACCAAAAATATCCTTGCCTAGCAAGGAGTCGTCAACAGGGAGGCAGCAGGAGGCGAAGGCAATGAGTGGAGCTTCCTCTACGGAGGGGGAATAATCCTCCTCACATGAGAGGATGCTCTCATCATTGACTTGAGCAAAAAGCTCCAAGTCCTCCTGGGATACCTGTGAAGACTCAACCTGCACAGGCTCGGATGAAGAAAGGGGATCAAGAAATAAAGAAGACGAAGAACATAAATAAACATCAATCGGGGGAGTGATCCCGGTCTCACTCCCAGCAGGATCCAAGGATAGATCACTATCATCATCGTAAATATCATAGCAAGGGGAACTTGAGAACTCAGGAGCCTCAGTGGTGATTTGGACCTCCTCGTCCCATGAAGAAGTGCAAACCTCCTCATCAGAGAGAGTATCCTCCTCATCCCACCGAGGTGCATCATCGTGTTCAAAGTATTCATTCTCCCCCTCAGGGAAAATGACATCCTCATCCCACTTTGGAGCACCCTCCGAGTCAGAAGCATCACCCAGCTCCTTTACTTCGATAGGATCATGAAGAATATGTGTAGAAAAATCTTGCAAAGAAACTGGAGGGACAAAAATATTCGGTTCCTCCGCAAAAAGATCTGCTAAAGCCTCCCCGATGGAAAGAATACTTTCCTCATCATACTCAGGTGCATCTAGGAGCTCCCATTCCTCTCCTTGTTGGCTAACAGATGAGTGATCATCATCACTGGGAGTGAAGCCATAAACAGGGGGTGAGGAGTCCGTGCACGAGACAAGCTCAGGGGTAGAGGGCACAATTGCCTCCATGGGTAAAGAATGAGCGATAGGGACAATGTTGTCCTGGGTGGAGGAGCGGCGGTCAGGCATGAAAAGACTAGGACAGTCTTTCAATTCATGACCCTCTTCTCGACACAACAAGCAAACAACGTTCCTACACTGCCTATCATTCAACTCATTCATTTGGTCTAAATAATTAACCATCTTATCATTAACGCTAGGCGAAATACCCCATGACGACATTTTCAAAATTCAAAGCAGATAAAAAGAAACTGAAATTCTCTGAAAGGAAATCTACACAACTAGAAAAACTCCTTGAATAAAACTTGCCTAAAACTTTAAAATAGGGGATGAAGAATTAAAAACAAACAAAAGATAATTAAAAGGCAAACAAAAATAATAAAGCGGCTATACACACTGGAAGAACTACTATCTCTCGGCTCTCCCTCTCAAGAAAACTCACACGACTGTGTTCCCCGGCAACGGCGCCAAAATCTTGATGCGATGATTCGGCAAGTGCACCGGTCGCGCAAGTAATAATAATGGGGAAAATCCCCGAGTGTCGGTCTCTTGAGGAACACAGTAAGGTGGAGTTAGGTTTCGAGGAAGGACTTGAGATTGAAGTCCTTAAATCGGATGGAATGCGGGGGAGTTGGGTTGGCTTTTGGAAAATAAAATAAAAGCTATCAACTACTCCTATGCAATGCCGCTATGCAATGCTTCGCTTGGCGGGATGGAGACTAGGCAGGCCTTGAGCGCGCTGCGTCGAAAGGGCGGATGGACGAGTAGGCAAGCGGAATCGAACTGTGCAGGCCTTGAGCGCACTGCTTCGTTAGGCGAGATGGAATACGGTCCGCGATGCCACACTTCGGTAGGCAGATGGACGAGTAGGCTAGCGGAGTGAGGGTCGCAAGCACCTCTTCGACAAGCACGCCACTAGCAATTGCTAGTGCGGCATACGAACGTGACGGCGGGATGGAGGATGGAATGGGGCGCACCTCAAGCACACAAATAAACAAAAAGGGTATTTCACATAGACATGAAATAACTTTAAATAGCAAGGTCTATAGTGTTCTTCATCAAAATACAAAAGATCTAACTATTACAACAATCAATAAGAGGAGAACAAGGCAAGAAATCGACCGAATCCGAAGGCTCGTTGGAGATTCACGGTTGGAATCGCCGGGTTGTCAATCCGCATCCAAGCTCGGTCCGCAACTACGTTCGGGGTAGAGAGAGCTGTCACGACTCTCCAATGAACCCGTCTTCTTCGTCTCACGATCCGGTAGAGGTTGCAAACTTCCCCTTGCTTGACGGTAATGGAGGCTAGGTCTTCCTCTGAGACTCTAGGATGAAGGAGGAGGCCGAGAGGAAACTCCGGCTCAAGATTGGCGTGAAGAACAAGCCCGGAGCACCTCCATATGGTGGGCGGCGGTGGAGGGGCGAAGACGGACGGAACTGGAGCAGGAACGGAGGAAAAATGCGGGGCCCGACCTAAATCGCGAGCAGCGGAATTTATAGGCGCTGGAATTAAACAGTGCGCACGGTCATTGGCGCACGACCAGTGGTCGTGCGCACTAGAATCCTGTGATCGTGCGCTCTGCCTGGACGGAGCCTGCAAAGACAGAAATTATAAAATAACATGTTCGCACGACCAGTGGCGCACGATCGGTGGTCGTGCGCACTATCGTAGGTGGTCGTGCGCACTGGTTGAAACAGAACTCATGAAATTGATGATAAGTGCGCACGAACAGTGGCGCACGACCACCGGTCGTGCACACTAGAACCGGTGATCGTGCGCAGTGTTCCTGTACAGAATTGTACCGGAAACACCTGCACGACACCTGTTCCAGCGTACGACACCAGTCTAGCCACTGAAAGTGGGACTTATCATCGCAAGAAAACTAATAAAAAAGATAGATACAAAATTACACCAGAATGGGCCTAGAAGTGCACCTAGCCTAGACTGATCAATATGAACTATAATAGGGCTAAAGTGCGGTGAAATGACTAAATAAATGGCCCAGATGAGTTCATAAAAGTGTATATGATCAGGACTCATCACCTTGTCGTCAAGAAGAACAAGCATCGTCGTGAAGAAGCCTTGTCGCTGAAAAGGCTAAGTTTGACTGATGGCGTTGGTCATCGTCGTAAAGAAGGCTGTCGTCGAGAAGACTGAAGAAGGACAGCTGAAGACAAGAAGCTGATATAACATGATCTGTTGACATGTTATCACTCATGTCGTCGAGAGAACAAGGTGATTACGACGACACAGTCAGAGACATCATATCATTCTATATGAAGAAGCACCAGAATGTCTCGTATCGTCGAGATATCAGCATCATAGGCAGAAGCAAGAAGAACTAAAGATCTACCTAAGTTCAAGGCATCGACAAAGTCGTGTCGTCGAGATATTGTCCATGACATCGTAACAATGGAAATATCGTCGAGACAGATTCAAAAGTTGCGGACGCGCTGTCAGCATTTAATGCCACCGCATGATTGTCTAATCAGCGCGTGCTCTTAAGGAAAGGAGCGTCTGACACTTAAGGCACTTTTTCAGAAGACCGTTGGGGACCTCGCAGTCTTATAAAAGAGATAAGAGGTTGCCCTAAAAAACAACAAGATCAATGGATCGATAAGAAAGAACTTGCGCATACAAAAAAAGAACAGAAAAACGGCGCAAGAAAGAAAGTGAAAAAGAAGAAGCAGTCATATCCATCGACTGATAAGAAGCCAATCCTCATCAGGCAAAGAGTAGAGATTGAAGACGAACTGCGCTGTCAAAGATCTGAATCAGAAAACCTTCTTCAATCGTAAGAAGCCAATCCTCATCAGGCTAAAGTTGCCAATCTTCATCCGGCAGAAGTAACGGTTTTATTACTGTAATCTTTGTATGGCTTGCGGGCCAACTTATCTAGCTTGAGGGCTGCAGAGCTGTGAGGCTTGAGGGCCAGGGCAGTGCACTTGCGGGTGCGAGTTGTCGAGCTTGCGGGCTCGGGGGCAGTAGGGGCTTGCGGACCTAGGCTGTTGGGACTTGCGGGTCTGTATTGTAGGGCTTGAGGGCCTGAGTGTCGAGCTTGCGGGCTCGGGGGCAGTAGGGGCTTGCGGGCCTAGGCTGTTGGGACTTGCGGGTCCGTGTTGTAAGGCTTGAGGGCTTGAAGCTTTTTGGCAGAGTTTTGCTGAGCCTAGCACACTGCTAGTTAGGCGTAGAGGGAAAGAGGACTACTCAAGACACCCCGTCTTGAGGAACCTCTATAGATCTTGTGTCGTCTGCTATGCTATTTGTGTGTGATATTTTACTGCTGTGCTTAAATACTCATAACTCACACTAATATATCAAAAAGAACCAAGATCACCTAACACCCCCCCCCCCCCCTCTAGGTGAACGATCCATAACTAACAAGTGTTATCAGAGCGAGGTTGATCAAAGGAATACTTAACCGTCTGATCTAGATCGAGGAACGACTCACCATGGCCGGTGGAGATCAAAATCGGGAGATGAGATCTATGAAACTTCCGATCTGCATAAAGGAGAACTTTCCTATCTGGAAGGAAAGAGTTAGGCTGTTCATGGAAGCGGCCGATCCAAGAATCTATCTGACAGTCAAACAAGGTCCTTTTATCCCCACAACCGCTTCCACCATTGATCCAACACGGAAGGTGATAAGGAAATATGAAGACATGACCAAGGACGAGCTAGCTTTGGCAGGCCTGGATAAGAGGGCACAGAATGTTATTGTAAGTGCTGTAGATGATTCAACCCTCCAGAACCTAATTCACTGCAAAACGGCCAAGGAGATGTGGGACTCCCTGATCGTATATATGGAGGGTACTGAATAGGTAAGCGATGATAGAAAATCCCTCCTTAACCAAGAGTACGAGGCCTTCAAGAAGGGCAATAATGAAACAATCTCCAACTGCTATGAGAGATTTTTCAAGATTGTGAATGGTCTGAGAAACTACGAAAGAGAGTTCACCAACTCTGATCTAAACGACAAGTTTCTCAGATCACTTACAAAAGAATGGGACATCAAGATCTGTGTCATCAGAGAGATGGGTCAGCTAGGCGTCATGGAGCCCTAAAATCTGTATGGAAAGCTACTGTCTTATGAACTTCAGGTCAACACCAGAAAGGCTGAAGAAGAAAGCTCAAGAGTGAGCACAAAAGAGAGATCTATGGCTCTAAAGGCTGAGAGCACCAGAAGATCCAAGAGCAAGAGCTCTGCATCTTAGAATAGATCTGAGAGCAGTGAGGAATCAGAAGCCAGCTCCTCTGATTCTGATGACACTGATAGAGAGGTGGCACTCCTCTCAAAACAGTTCAGAAAGTTGCTACATAGAAGAAGGAGGGACAACAACAAAAGTTCCCACTCAAGCTCCAGAAGTTCTGACTATTGTGACAGATCCAAAGCTCCCAGGGAGGACAGGTACATATCCAACTCTAGTAAACATGATTTAAATAATACTGTTTGCTATTCCTGCAGCAAAACAGGTCACATGGCTGCGGACTGTCCCTCTAAGAAGAAGGAGTCAAGGAACCATGAAGAAAGAAGAAGCTCGAGGAGCAAGAGGAACTCTGAAAAAGGGTTCGTGGCCAAGAAGACGAGAACGTTGAGTGACTCTGACTCAAGCACCTATGGGACTGAGGACGAGGCACTTATTGGATTGATGGCCATCAATGAAGGCAACCAGGATGACAACTCTCCTGGAAAGGTAAATCACAAAACCTCCCTATCTGCCTCTGATTCTGAATCAGTGGCAGATTCTTTGCATGATGATTAGGATGTGTCTGCCGCCAACAACACAACCTCAAGATCCCAGTATGAAGTTGAATCTGAACTAATAAGTCAATACAAAGCCTTGTGGAAAGCCTTCAAGGGATGTAAGAAACTCCTCAAAGTCCAGACCAATGAGTTAGATTCCTTGAAGCCTGTTCAATCTGAGCTCCAGGAGACAGCTGAGAAGCTGGCTGCTATGAGCAAAGAAGTGAACAAATTCAAGGAAGCTATAAGGCTTAAAAATGCTTAGTTAGGACAGAAGAACAAGGTCATTAAGGACCTTGAGGAAATGCTGTTGGCTGAGAAGAAACTGGCATCCAGCTTCTCAATGCCCAAAACTATCCTGCCTATCATTGACACCTTCTCTGGACAGTTCAGAGCTGGTATTGGTTTTAATCAGGAGACAGTTAAGGACAAAGATTCTAAAGCTAGACCTTCCTACAAGAAGGTGCTGGTGTCAAGTCCTTCAGCCCACAGACCTGCATCATTAGCAATCAAGAGTAAGGGAAAGGTTGTTCCTACAAAGCCTGTTCCCAAGAAGGTGAATCAAAATGTGGTGAGACCGATTCCACCCCAATCTCACACATATGAGGTTCACCCAAGATCTGTTAGACAAGAAGGATTCTCCTCTGCTCATCAGCACTGCCACCCCACTCAGATGGTGAAGCAGAAGAGAAGATACAACAGACACTAATGTTGGTGCTGTGGGAAAGTAGGCCACTTTGCCTTGGACTATTGGTTCAACCCAACAGGGCTCAATGCAAAGAAAGTGCAGAACCCCTCGTGGTTTAGTGTTCCCTTATACCAACCTAACAGAAACCGAGGACCCAATCCATTTTGGGTGCCTAAGGGGAAGTAATTTGTCTTGCAGGTAGGTCCAAATGCCAACCAATCTCCAATTTGGTATTTGGACAGTGGCTGCTCCAGGCACATGACTGGAGTCAGAAGGTACTTGAAAGAGTTCACCCCTGTGGAGAATGGACCAACAGTGATTTTTGGAGGTTCAGAAAAGGGAGTGACCAGGGGCTATGACAGCATCTCAAATGGGTTAGTTACAATCACAAAGGTGGCTTATGTGGAGGGATTGAAACACAATCTCATAAGCATAAGTCAACTTTGTGACTTAGGCTTTGTTATTACCTTCCACAAGGACAAGTGTCTAATTAAGAAGTCCTTAGATTCTAAGGCTACCTTAACTGGCATTAGGAGTGGGAATATTTATTTCTTAAATTTTCTCAATACAAATTCTTCCATGCCCATATGTCTTGTGGCTGATGGTAAAGAGGCTCTCTGTGTTCAATGGCACAAGAGACTTGCACACATCAACTATAAGACAATTGACAATCTTTTCTAACAAAACCTAGTTAGAAATGGACCTAACATTAAGTGCATCAAAGATGGTCCATGTCAAGCTTGCCAGCTTGGTAAGCAGACTAGGACCAGCTTTAAAAGCATATCTAACAAAGAGTCTACTAGGAGCCTATTTCTACTGCACCTGGATTTGTTTGGTCCTATGTCAGTTCAGAGCTTAGGAGGGAAGACCTACACACTTGTAGTTGTAGATGATTATTCAAGGTTCACTTGGGTATTCTTCCTCAAGAAGAAGTTAGATACCCTAGATATCTTGAAAAATTTTGTCAGGCAGATCCAGAATGAGATGGACTGTACTGTGGTCAAACTCAGACGTGACCATGGGACAGAATTTTAGTCTGGGGCCATGACAGAATTCTGCCAAGAACTAGGTATCTCCCAAGAATTCTCCTCACCCAGAACTCCTCAACAGAATGGGGTTGCTGAAAGGAAGAACAGAACCTTGATAAAAGATAGTAGGACAATGCTGATACTTCACTCAGAAATGAGAATCAGCCAGTGACAGCTGAAATCGAGGAAGAACCTGCAGAAACCTCAGAAACAACTGAAGAAGTGCAACCCGAAGAAGTTGCTGATGCAGAAGTACCCAGAATACTCCCAACTGCCTTGAGACAAGTAAGAGATCATCCCCAAGAGTAGATAATAGGAAATGTCAACCAAGGTGTGCTGACAAGGAGCAGAGCTGCAAATGAAGCATTATACCTGAGTTTTCTCTCTCAAATTGAACCCAAGAAATTTGAGGAAGCAAATCAGGATCCATTTTGGATTGCAGCAATGCAGGAGGAGCTGAACTAGTTTAAAAGATGCAAGGTTTGGAAACTGTTTACAGGACCCCAAGGACAGAACATCATAGGAACTAAATGGGTCTATAGAAACAAGTTGGATGAAAATGGAATCATCACCAAGAATAAAGCAAGGCTAGTGGCAAAAGGCTACAGACAAGAGGAAGGGATAGACTTTGATCAGACATTTGTTCCAGTAGCCAGACTGGAAGCAATAAGACTGTTTCTAGCCTATGCAGCATACCAAGGATTCAAGGTCTATCAGATGGATGTGAAGTCAGCCTTTCTAAATGGTGACCTCAAATAGGAGGTATATGTAGAGCAGCCGTCAGGTTTTATAGATTCTACTCATCCTGATTACGTTTATTTTCTTAGAAAAGCCCTTTATGGCTTAAAGCAGGCTCCTAGGGCCTAGTATGAGACCCTATCAAGCTTTCTAACTGAGAATAAGTTCTCAAGGGGAAAGATTGATAAGACATTGTTCCTAAGGGAAGTGAAGGGCAAGATCTTGCTAGTGCAGATCTATGTGGATGACATCATTTTTGGCTCTACAGATAACAATCTATGCAAAAAGTTTGCCAACTTGATGCAGGTAAAGTTTGAGATGAGAAGTATGGGTGAGCTCAAATACTTCCTAGGTCTCCAAGTGAAACAATCTGAAGATGGTATATTCATCTCCCAGACCAAGTTCACTAGGGAGCTAGTCAAGAAATTTGGATTGGAGAGTGCTTCTTCAATGAATACTCCAATGGGAACCAATGTGTCTCTGGACAAGGATGAGAAGGGCATACCCTTTGATGAAACCAAGTACAAATGCATTATTGGATCCTTGCTCTACCTAACTGTAAGTAGGCCTAATATAATGTTTGTTATATGTGTCTGTACTAGATATCAGGTGAACCCTAAGGAATCTCATCATGTCTCTGTCAAGAGAATCTTAAGACACCGAAAGGGTACATCAAATCTTGGCCTATGGTACCCTAGGAACAATGGTTGTGAACTAACTGGCTATTTAGATGCAGATTATGCAGGGTGCAAGGAAGACAGGAAAAGTACACCAGGGACATGTCAATTCCTTTGTGGAAGACTGATCACTTGGAGCAGTAAGAAGCAGACAAGTGTGGCAATCTCAACAGCAGAATCAGAATATATCTCGGCTGGAAGCTGCTGTGCCCAACTGCTATGGATCAAACATCAACTTGAATATTACAACCTAAAGATGACCAAAACACCCCTGTTTTGTGACTCTTCAAGCGCAATCTCAATTGCTAAGAATCCTGTCTCTCACAGCAGGACTAAGCATATTGAGATCAGGTATCACTTCATCAGGGAGCATGTGGAAAATGAAGATATCACCCTTGAGTTTGTCCCAACAGACAAACAAGTGGCTGATATATTTACAAAGCCCCTAGATGAAGCTAAGTTCAACTTCTTCAAATTCCAACTGGGAATGTTGAACTTAGAGTAATCCTCTACTTAATTTTCACTAATCCCTTTCTAGATGACTGGTTAGACAACTTTTTAGGATTTGGATGAACTATAACCGAGCAAGGGGGAGCCTTGGACTATTGTCTACTTAAAAAAAAACTCCAGGAAAGAAGTCAGAAAGGGGGAGAAAGGAAAGAGCATCAAATGTTCAAGACAAGGTGCTCAAGAAGAAGACCTCAAAGATAGGTGGAGCAAAGAAGTAGGGGGAGCCATAAAAGAAGAGACATCAAATCAAGGGGGAGCTATAAGCTTGATGTACTCAGAGAGTTCAGCAAAGATAAGTACAATCTTACATGCTCAAAAGTTAAGATTATAATATTTATTGTCAAGTGAAAGTAGTCTAGAATTGAGATTCTGACTTCTTTAAATAGGGGGAGATTCTTGGGAATCTTGCCCACATGATTCCTAATTTGAAGAAGTCACCAAGTCAAGAAAACATCACTTTATATTTGATGGTCTCTCTAGCTTATAAATCTCAGGAAGTTAGTAGAACAAGATTCGTCGAACGCGGAAGGAAGTTCGTCGAACGAAGAATGGAGTTCGTCGAACTCAGAAAGAAGATCGACGACCGCTGAGACTTGGCGTGTTCGTCGAACGCAGAAGCAAGATCGTCGAACTCAGAAGGAAGATAGACGACCGCTGAGACTTGGAGTGTTCGTCGAACGCAGAAGGAAGATCGTCGAACTCAGAAGGAAGATCGACGACCGCTGAGACTCGGCAAGATCGTCGAACGCGGAGAAGACGCAGTATCGTCGACTTCACCAAAGTGGCCTTGTTGTCAAGAAGAACAAACATCGTCGTGAAGAAGCCTTTTCACTGAAAAGGCTAAGTTTGACTGATGGCGTTGGTCATCATCGTAAAGAAGGCTGTCGTCGAGAAGACTGAAGAAGGACAGCTGAAGACAAGCAGTTGCTATAATATGATATGTTGACATGTTATCACTCATGTCATCGAGAGAACAAGGTGATTACGACGACACAGTCAGAGACAGCATATCGTCGTTTTTGCAGAAGCGCCAGAATGTCTCGTATCGTCGAGATATCAACATCATAGGCAGAAGCAAAAAAACTGAAGGTCTACCTAAGTTCAAGGCATCGACAAAGTCGTGTCGTCGAGATATTGTCCATGACGTCGTAACAATGGAAATATCGTCGAGACAGATTCAAAAGTTGCGGACGCGCTGTCAGTATTTAATGCCGCCGCCTGATTGTCTAATCAGTGCGTACTCTTAAGGAAAGGAGCGTCTGACACTTAAGGCACTTTTTCAGAAGACAGTTGGGGACCTCGCAGTCTTATAAAAGAGATAAGAGGTTGCCCTAAAAAACAACAAGATCAATCGATCGATAAGAAAGAACTTGCGCATACAAAAAAAAAGAACAGAAAAAGCGGCGCAAGAAAGAAAGTGAAAAAGAAGAAGCAGTCATCTCCATCGACTGATAAGAAGCCAATCCTCATCAGGAAAAGAGTGGAGATTGAAGAAGAACTGTGCTTTCAAAGATCTGAATCAGAAAACCTTCTTCAATCGTAAGAAGCCAATCCTCATTAGGCTAAAGTTGCCAATCTTCATCCGGCAGAAGTAACGGTTTTATTACTGTAATCTTTGTAAGGCTTGCGGGCCAACTTGTTTAGCTTGAGGGCTGGAGAGCTGTGAGGCTTGAGGACCAGGGCAGTGCACTTGTGAGTGCGATTTGTCAAGCTTGCGGGCTCGGGGGCAGTAGGGGATTGCGGGCCTAGGCTGTTGGGACTTGCGGGTCCGTATTGTAGGGCCTGAGTGTCGAGCTTGCGGGCTCGAGGGCAGTAGGGGCTTGCGGGCCTAGGATGTTGGGACTTGCGGGTCCGTTTTGTAAGGCTTGAGGGACTGAAGCTTTTTTGCAGAGTTTTGCTGAGCCTAGCACACTGCTAGGTAGGCGTAGAGGGAGAGAGGACTACTCAAGACACCCCGTCTTGAGGAACCTCTATAGATCTTGTGTCGTCTGCTGTGCTATTTGTGTGTGATATTTAACTGCTGTGCTTAAATACTCATAACTCACACTAATATATAAAAAAGAACCAAGATCACCTAACACCCCCATCTAGGTGAACGTTCTATAACTAACAAAAGTGAAGGGGAAAACCTTAAAGAGTTCTTTCGTCGGTTCATTACCGAGGCCCGTCAAATCCCAAGGGTACACCCCGAGCACCTTCAAGGAGTATTTCTGGGAGGACTTCGGCCGAGCGAATTCTACTCCGCCTTAATGAGGGAGACGGTTCCTAGTTATCTCGATCTTGTGCACAGGGTCGAAGCACAAATCGCGGCCAACAAAGCAATTGAGGCTCATCACCGACAGTTCGAAGGAGGAGTAAATAGAAAGAGAGAAGAGCCAACCCCGAGGCAACGAGAGGAGCGCCAGAGCAATGTACACAAGCATGATCGCCATAAGAACCTCCCCCCGACCTACCAAGAATATGCACCACTCAAAACCTCCCATGCAAATGTGCTCTATGCAATACAGGATAACCCAGCATAGCGAAGGCCGGGAGAGCTCCCGCAAGGCAAAGGATATCAATCAAAGTATTGTGAGTTCCACCGAGGTGCATGGCACACCACCGAGGAGTGCATCAGACTCAAGGATGAGATCGAGCTCCTCATTCGACAAGGCGTCATTGGAAGGCTCTGTTGGATCGGTAGGCGCCCTTAGAGGGGGGGGGGGTGAATAAGGGTTTTTAAAAACTTATATTATATTTTGAAATACTTTGAAATGATGCGTGATTAAGAAGATGAGAAATCAAGTAAAATAATTGAAATAAAGTAGAGACATGTTTTATTAATATGAAATAATGGTTTTACAAAAGTTGATTTCTATAACGCTAGAAATCTGTGGCGAATAATAGTTGACTCCTTTTGTTTTCTATCCCGACTCGCATCCCCACGAACCGGTGGCCCTATCCTCTCCTTCCCGGATTCGGCCTCAAGCCGGTCTAGCCAATCCAACCCCGGATATGGCCCTGAGAACCCCCTAGACCTAACTTAGATCTAGTCTCCAACACGAGGCGAATTCTCTAACCGTTTATAAGAAATATGAAATGATAATAATAAAAACTCCCTCTTGAAGAACTTCTGAAGTTGGAGACGAAGATCCGCTGTAGAATAAGCGTTGTAGAGGCGGACGTCATTTGGATCTGGCGTGAAGAGATTCTCCTTCAGAAGTTCGCAGAACTTTGGTAGGACATCAACTTTCGGCCAAGGCAGCCTCTGGAATTCTAGCACTCAATCTCTCTCTCTCTCTGATGTCTATCTGAAACGAGAGAAGAGGGGTCCTATTTATAGCCTTAGTGCTAGCACCTGCGCTAGTGCTACCGCCGACGCTATCCCAAATTAGGACATATTCTGCGCGGCAGAATTTTCAATCCGAGGAAACATTTCTCTCTCGCCTTCTGTGCTCCGAGCTATCGCCTGCGCTATCGGCTACCGCCAGGCGCTAGCTCCTTCTATATGTGCTCCCAGAATTGCGCTACTAATCGCTAGCGCCGGGCGCTAGGTACTACTGCTGGCGCTAGTGGGAATGTTGGATTTGATGGCTCAAATTTGGGGGCAACCTTCTTATGTAATCCTTGAGTCATATGGACTTTGTTTTCCTGCACACTTAAACACACAAGATCAAATACACATAGGATTTGTTATTCTCAAACCTAGGAGATGCGGAAGACCATGTTCCAACAAACTCCCCCTTTTGATAATAACAAATCCATTAATGATAAATCCGAGCATTAATATAAGCATGATGTAACCTACTTGTGTGTGTGTGAGAGAGAGTGATGACTTAGGATAAATAGTGATTGTAAAATCTTAGAATTTCTCCCCCTAAATACATGCCCCCTAAGTGAATGCTCCCCTAATATGTAAGCTATCATCTTTAATTAATCAAGTTAGTTTTTCATTTTGATAGCGGATTTTATTTATCATGGAAGATCTCCCCCTTTTGTTATTAGCAAAAGTGGGTAAGGAAACAAAACACAGAAAAGTTTTGATTAGAAGATAAAGGCATGATCGAGCTTTTTAGAGAGAAGGAAATGATAAGGAGTTTTAGAATAATTTTCATTGAAATAGATCAGAGTTTTAGTATTACAATATTTTCATAGAAATAAATCAGAGTTTCCAGTATAAAGAATATTCTTGTTTAAAGCAACCAATAGAAAGTTTACCAAGCAAGTCTACCACTTGTTGAAAGAAAGGAATGTTAAGATTCAAGAGAGGATGCACACAAAATTAAAGACTTTAAATAAGCATGAAAGTGCAAGGTAAAACAATTATATGGTTATGATGCAGAAGACTTATCGAAATATAAGAAACATCTTATTGTAATAAATGATGATACATAAAAAGATATATGAGTTAAATTTCATAAAGAAGATGTTTTTGTAAATCATTGTTCAATTAAAATCTTTAAGTTTAACAATAAAGTAACCAAACATGAAATAATGTTATCAAAAAAGAGATTACTACAATATTATTTTAATTCACAAATTCAACACATACAAAACATTGTAGAGAGCATGTTAGGTTATTTAGTGCATTTCATAAATAAAGAGTAGTATAGAATTTGCATTAGGATCCAATAATCATGAGAAGAAGTGTTATGGAAGATAATGATGTGCACATAAGTGTATTTTGAGTAGAGTAAACAAATGTTTTAATCAAAAATACAAGAAATGAGACTGTCAGGAAATGTCAGTAACCGTGTGAGAAGAAAATAGGACTGGAAGGAAATACTTAGTGTTTGGAGGGAAAATAATGATTGTGCACGACTAGTGGTCGTGCGAGAAGAAATTCTAGTACTAGTGCGACTACATGTGCGTAAAAATGGCGCGCTCAAGATAATTTGGTCAAATGAACACGCACGATAGTGGTCGTGTGTAGAGGAGTTCACTGATCATGCGAGAAGAAAAATGCACGACTAGTGGCCTTCTTCGTGGAATAGGGCCCAAACACCCTGGGAAAGCTACACGAGGCCTATACCTGCAAGAATAACCTCCCACACTTATAAAAATAACTATATCCATATATCCCAACATACATATAATCAAGAAAATGTAATGTAAGGGAGAGAAAGTCTCCCTCTTACATGGAATAAGTTAAAACAAGCCTAGATTGCTAACACATGCTCATATGGTGGAAGATTGAAATTTAGAAGATTTTATGCTGGAATCTAATGAAAGATGAGTGAAACCATGAGCAAACCAAGCTATACTAGAGCCAAAACACTATATAAAATATGCTCGTCAAATACCCCCAGACTTGAATGATTGCTCATCTCGAGCAAACCACTCTCCTCACCGGTATTAGATGAATCTAAACTATCAATTAGAAATTGAAACTAAGGAGTATACAGAGAAGTTCTATGCTCAAGATGCAAAAGGAAGAAAACTAGAATTAACTTCTATGTATACTAAATATTTATACTCTTTAAAAACAAAATATCAATAGGTTATATCCACTTATAAATAAGAAATATGAATCGTCCTAGACATTACGTATAAAGAAAATAACATGGACACTGAGCTTAACATTCTCCTCCTAAGACTACGGGATACCCTCCAAAGAAATCCATCAATATCGATGGCTATAGGCTTGTCCGGTCACACTCTCTCCGCAACGTTGGCTAAATCTACTTCAACAAATCAATATGACTTAAAATTAGGACGAAACGTTAGGCTTGGGTTTAAGGTGAGATATATCAAAGATAAACATGATTGTTTTGATCACACTTAAACCAAAAATGAGAGCTAGCATCAATATCAGCCTACCAAAGATAAGAAATGGGAAGTGATACCCCCATGACTTGAATTTTTGCATATGGGGTCACTTCCAAATTGGCCAAACAATAAATCTCCTTTTTCAATCATATTTTTCTCATTTTTTTTCATTTTTATTTTGTTCTTCTTTTCTATTTTTCTTTTTAAATGATAATTTTTAAAGCTTTTTCAAAAACAACCAAAAGATAAGCTTTTAAATACGCACCAAATCACAATACTCCAACTTAACACCACAAGTTGAAAAATCATATTTTGAATTTACGCTATAATCTAAGTATGAGATTAGGTTGAGCTTTCAGGTATTGGTGATTATGAGGTGGTGGTGAAACAAATGATGGGTGTAATGCCCAAATTGTGTATGCAATAGTAGAATTGTATAGGTATGGATGCAAAGGCTCAATCTATCCAATGAAATATCTACACATATTCGCAAATATAAAACTAGCCTAAGTGTATGCTTTGAAAGTCGATAGGGGCAAGTTTTAGACACCGAGAAAGGATACCTTTTCATCGATGCCAGAAAATGTCCAACTAGTGGCATGTTATACACATTCCTACACTAATCTACAAGACACACTCGCTTTCTAACAATAAGTGGATATATAACATAGATACAAAGTAGAAAAGTATAACATAAGAAGCATATAAAAAAGTTAAATCTAATATGAATTCCTAGTACAAATATATACACAGAACTAGGAAAAATGCATGAGTCACTATACACTCACATAATCACATTCTAAAATTAATTTAGACTAATCTAACACCTATAAAAAAGTGTTTGAAAACCTAAGAACGAACAATTATTTGGCTACTATATGTGTGGGTTGCAGAAATGAAATGCACGTGAGTGAAGAAAATTTAAAATTCAGAGCATAAATTTGAAAAATAATATCATGTATGAAATGCAAAGTGAGTGTATGTGAGCAAGCGGGTAACGTTATCTACCACGCCCCCAGACTTAAACTAAGCATTGCCCTCAATGCACATGAGAATTGAAATAAAAGGTGGGTTAGAATTTTGTTACCCAATGCCGGGAATGGGGGCATTCTGTAGCAGTGTGAAATTTTAATTTGAGATCAAGAGTGTGCTCCCGGCCCGACTCGGCTAAAGAATATCCGTGATTTCACCAGAACCCTTCAATGGGATTAGCGCCAACAAAACAAACTAGACAAGTACAAACTGAAACTAACTAATTATACTGGACTAAAAAAATAAAAATGCAAATAAAAATAAGATAACTATTGGGTTTCATGTCCCCCAACATAACTTATTTAGAAATTAAAAAGTTACGTTCTAGCTTATAAGAGTATGAAAAGAAAGATGTGCATGTAACTGTCTTAATATTCATTTCGGTTACGGGTACTGATACGGTGATAAAACAGTTACCCCTCTACCTAAATAATAATGCATGCTCTTCGTAGGTAGAAAGAAGAGGATGTAAAAAGAGGAGGAGGGCTGCTCCACGCTAATATCACCAAAAGGTCCTTGCCCAGCAAGGTGTCATCTTCTTCAGGATGGATATAGGAGGAGAAGGCAATGAATGGAGCCTCCTTTACAGAGGTGGAAACAACCTCCACACATAAGGGGATGCACTCCTCATTGACTTGAGCATTATGCTCAATATCCTCCTGGTGTACCTGTGAAAATTCAACCTGCACATGCTCAGACAATGAAGGGGGATAGAAAATAAAATAAAAGAAAGACAAAAAAAATTAATCATCGGGGGAGTGGTCCCGGTCTCACTCCCAGCAAGCTCCACCAGCTGATCACTACCGGTGTCATATGAATCATATCATGGGGCATTTGATAACTCAAGTGCCTCAGTGGTGAGTTGAACAGCCTCGTCTAGTGAACAAGTGCAAACCTCCTCATCATAAAGGATATCCTCCTCATCCCACTTCGGTGCACCACTGGGCTCAAAGTAGTCATCTTCTCCATCGGAGAGAACAACCTCCTCATTCCACTTTGACACAGCCTCGGGCTCTGAATCATCATCCTAGATTTTTTTTTCTAAAATTATTATAATGGTACAACACACAGAAATGATGATCAATGCTGGGAAATAACTCTTCGAATGTCTCAACAAAACCCTGTATGTTAAAGAAATACAACATGTACGACTGTAGATGATTGATATAAAAAAATCATATTAAAATAAAAAAAATCAAGCAAACCATTTGTTGATCAGAAATATATGTGATATTGGGGTGATTGATACCCCTGGCAAGGCTAGAGAGAAAGCAACTCCAGGATTCATTATTTTCTACCTCAACAATTGCATGTGTAATTGGTAGCATTTGATCATTAGGATCTCTACCGATCGCGGTTAATAATTGTCCACCATATGGTCCTTTCAAGAAGCATCCATCTAATCCAATAATATGCCTACATACTTTAAATGATTCACGACTGCCTGTGAAGCAGGTGTATAATCTTTGGAAGAGAGGAACTATAGCTCTTGATGGTGTTGGAGATTCATTGAAAAATTTTGGATGCCAAGTAAACTTCTATAAACTGAGCTATCTTGATTTGATCTTAAAATCTCTGCACAATATAAATACAACATATATTGCTCTCATGTTCAAAAAGCCTGGTAGGCTCGGTCTTGAACCGGGCCTACTGGGCCAAGGATTTTTTAACCCAAGCTTGGGCCCCCTCTCAAAGAGGGGGCCTGCCAAGGCCCCCAAAGCCAGGCTGGGCCCAGTGTTGGGTATTGTAGCCACAATAACCTTGATTTAAAGAAGTATCCCTTGAACTAAGATGATTTGATATTGTATTTGATATAGTTTCTTAGTTGTGTGTTTGTAGGACTTTAACTGATAAGTACAAACCAATTTCAGGTTTCAGTGAGTCATAAACACAGGCCTATGCAATGTAATCCCTCATTGTGTAGACCAAGGTGTTGACACATATGAAATTTCTCTATTGGGTTGTACTTCATATTCAAACACTTTGGAGAAGACAAGTTGAAGAGGTTGCTGTTTTCAGAAGTGGAAGAAAAATAGTCTAAGTCTTTTTCGTCGAGTGGTTTAGATGAATCCAAGAAAATTCGTCGAAACAACTCGTGAAGACTTAGCTATTTTGTCGAATTCACTTGAGAAGTCTCAGAAATATTGTTAAGTGTTTTTCGTCGAGTAAAGGATAGTTTCACCCGAGAACACTCGACGAATTCGTCGAGTGGTCTGTCGTTTTCTCGTGAACACTCGACTAATTCGTCGAGTGCTCTCGTGAAATACTCGAGTGGTCTAATTTTCTTCTTCCCGTCTCAGCTCATTTCTCTAAGTCTAATTCATCGAGTCTTTATATGAATTCATTGTGAAAGTGGAGGTTAGATCTTAAGTTACTCTAGAGGGGGGGGGGGTGAATAGATAATTAAAACTTTTTATTAGTTTTTAAAGCAGAATTAAAATACTGATGTATATATATGTGTAATGCAAAGTGTGTTATATAATTTGAATGAAGAAAATAGCACACAACACAGAAACAATACAGAAAATCACAAGCACAGGGGACACAAGGAAATATAGTAGTTCCCTAATAAATCTGGGTACGTCTACTCTTCTACCACAGCTGGTAGGAATCCACTAGGAGTTTTTGATAAGGTGTCCACACACCACAGAGCTTTTGATAAGGTGCTCAAGACCAGGGGTTTTTTGATAAGGTGTCCACACACCAATAAGCTTTTGATAAGGTGCATAAAAACCACACAAGGATTTTTTGATAAGGTGTCTTGCCACCACTGTGTAAACTTTTGAAGGGAGAATTAACCTTGTACAAGATGAGGTAAGAAGGTTTAGAGTGTTCTTCTCTGTCAATATTTCTGAGAGAAGACAAAAGGTGTTGAGGATGGAAGCTCCCCCTGTCTGATTGAAGTTGTTGACAGCTTGAGGATGAAGCTTTCTCTAAAATAGAAATCTTCTGTAGTAGATTAATCTGGAAGAAGTAAATCTTCATATTGTTGTTGCTCTTTGGAAGACTTGAACTTGCAGCAGATCTGAGAGAATGAATGTTGTTCTCAGAGAGATGAAGATGCTGCTTTTAGGAAGAAGAAGACTGAAAGTATATGTTCTCTGTATGTGTTTTCTTCTTCTTCTCCTTTCTCTAATCCTTCTGTGTTCTTGTTGTTCTAAAGAACTGTATTTCTGAGAGACTAAAAAATAATAACTATGAAAAAAAATGTCTCTGTAAAGGAGTACGACTATTTTTGTATATACTTCCTTCTTTGATAACTTTCTGATTTGAAATTCAAATCATTTGTATTTAAGGAATATATTATTCTGACTTAAATCCTTCTTGGAACTGTAACAGCCACCAAAACAATTTTGGCAGGTCCTTTTTGATTCCTTTGTCGTGAAAGATGCCTTAGCATTATATGTCAACGCCAATTCTTCTTCTTGGAATAGAAGGAATAAAAGAATATAATAAATTAAAAAGATATCCTTACTAAACTGACTGAATACGTCCAAACGTACTTGAATAGATCCGTTAAGGTCATCAATCTGTGTTCAGAGTGTTGACAAAATAACTGATATAAATAATATGGACTTGTATTTGTCGAACTGAGCTTTAATACAGAATTTGTCGAGCTCTTGATGGAATTCGTCGAAGGCTGCTTGCCATTTATCGAACGCTGCTCAGAGAATGTCGAGCGCTGGAAATGGCTATAATACTTCAGTCTCCTGAGAACAATTTGTTGAACGATGCTAGACATTCGTCGAATGCCACTCGCCATTTGTCGAACGCTGGGAACTTAAATTTTCCTTAAGTTCTAGCCACTCTAACAGCCTAACAATTTGACCCTTAAACTATACAAAGCGGGTTAACTTGATCCTTAGTTAAAACATAGTGATCCTAGCCCAAATCAGTAATAGGGTTGTTCCAACAATCTCCCCCTATTTGGGTTAGGATACTATTTGACAATCAATCAAATAAATACAATAGAAAAATAAACAGCAGAGCATAAAAATATATCTGACAGAATGAAAATTCATTTCAGCAGATAGAATAAAAATATTGCTCTGAGTTCATAATCATTACAACAAAATGTTTAAACAAGAACAAAATAAATAAGTCTGAACCTTTTTCACTTCTTTGCTGATGAATGTTTGAAGATGATTATCCTGTTAGGATCTTTAGATTTCTTCTTGCTTATATTGAGATCTTGAGCTCCCAGTATAGTTTGAGATTTGACATGAGGGACAAAAGCTCCTAGGTGCTTTTCAATATATTCTTCAGCATTGAATAACTCTTTGGAATTGTACTTGTCAAGCTCTTTCCTTCTGTAATCAGACATGGTAGAAATTTTTGTGAAATCTTTACCTTCTGATTTTGCTTTATTAATTTGGGCATAAGCAATTGTTTCTTTGAGTCTTGCCATTTGAGATAATCTTTCCTCTTCAGGATCTGGAAGATAGGGAACATATTCTGAAATATCAACTTGATCTTGAAGATCACTTTGAGGATTTTTGATCTTGTGAAAAGATCCATCAGAAATATGAAGCATGTATTCTAAAGATATTTGAGGTGAAACAATGACTGGACTTTCTTGTGAAGCAACTGCTGATTTCTTAGAAGGAGGATCACTGGCTGATCCTGATACTTGAGATCCACTGGAACTACCAGATTTCCTTGAATGCTGAGAGCTGGGCTTCTGGGAGGAGGATGATGGTGCTGCTGAGCCTGCTGCTGGAGGAGGAGGAGGATGGTTATATTTGATAGGTTTGTCAGAATAATAACCAGTTTTCTTGAATTTCTTTCTCCTCTTCATTTCATTCCTGGAGAATTTCATCCAGTGAGGGGTATCTTTGTCAAGAGTGATGTTATGAAGAATTTAGTAGGGAATATCACTATCTGGGTTAGGAGGTTTGGGGATAGCCTTTGACTTTGCTTTTCTTTTCTTTCTCTTCCTTGATAATGTATCATCAGAATCACTATCATTGTCTTCTTTATCAGAATCAGAAGAAGGAATTGGATTATCATATAAATCATTAACCAATTTAAGAGCTTTGATCTTCTGCTCTTCAGCTTCAAAAGCTTCATCTTCTGCTTTCCAAATTTCATCAAAATCTGGAATTGGTGATTCATCAAAGACAAAAGTTGGAAAATGAAAACTATTGCTAACTTTCTCTGAAATTTCAACTGATTCATTTGCATGACTTTGGATTGGAACTGAAACATGAACTGGATCTGCTCTTTGAACTGCAAAACTGCTGATAATCTTTTTCAGCAAAATTTTATCAATGGGAGCAGTATAAGGAACAATTGCTCTAGAATAATCTTGATGTTTTGGCAGAACTGAGTAAATGGGATTGAACTTAGATAGCAAATGAGTAATATCTAAAGAAGAATGAATGTAGATATTATTTGTCTCATCTATGACTGGCATTCCAGATGCTTCAACCAAATCAAACATATCTAAATTAGAAATTTGAACAACTGTATCCTCAGAAACTGGAGTTGTATCTTCAACAAAAACTAAGGCCTCTGAAACAGGAGCTTCTGGAGCTTCTTCATAAGGCATCTCCCGCTGCCTAGCTTCAGGGGAACCTGAATCTAGGCCCCTAGAAGAAGGGACAGAAAGGGAGGAAGGAATTGAAGATATTTTGGAAGATAGTTCAGAAATTGCTGTAAGAATTGGAGCAATTTTTGCATCCAAGGTGGAGTCAAGAGTAGAAAGAATATGATTAACTGCAGCAAGTTTTTCATCCAGGATTAGATCTATCTTGGGAAGAATATAATCAAGAATTTGATCTGCAACAGTGTGGATGTGGAGAAATAACATTTCAGGTGGATGAGATGAGGATGATTGAGAAGTGGATGGAATGACAGTTGGTACAAAGAAGTTTGCAACATTGGCATATTGTTGAGGGATATCAGAATGAATAGGGCAAGAATGATGGATGGGTGACTGTTGGTCATCATGAATTGGAGATGGAGGTGGAGAAGGAGGAGGTAGAAGGTTGAAAGAAGGGGTGGAGTGTCATCAATGGGTGTGGGAGAATTTGGAGGTGGATATGGGAGAGGAGGAGAAGAAACAATAGGAGGAGGAGAAGGAGATTCTAGAAGGGTTGAGGGAGTGACTGGATCAGTCCTTGTGCCTTCAGAAGTTTTCTTTTGTGTAACTGCTCCTGGGTTCTTCTTGGTAAACACCTTGTCCCATTTAGCAAAGAGAGCTGAGGTCAGCTTCTCGCTAGCATTAATGGTCACCTTGGGAGAGACCAGAAGGTCTTGGTGTTTTTCCTGCAATACAATTCCAATAATTCTTCCAAAATAGACATTGTCCTTTGAAATCTTCTTCTTAATCAATCCAAAAAGGATGGATCCCCAGTTTACTTTCTTCTTTTCCATTAAGGCCACCATCAACATAAATTGGTGCCTGTTAATATAATCATGACCTGTTGTTTTCCCAAACAACACTTTTCCAACAATATCAGAAAGAAACTTATATTCCAAAGATAAGTTTTTCTTAAGCAGATGATTAGGGTTTCTAGTAGAATGACCCATTTTAATCAGTGCTTTACCATTTTCAACAGAGCTGAGCTCTAACTCATCATCACCATTATCAAAACCAAAAACCTCAGTGAGAATGGTCAGATTGTGCAAAAGATTCCATGTCGATGTCAAACCCGACATCAAACTTCATCGAGTAGAGCGCGGCTTGAGAAATCGCCATTTGTACCTGCAAGAGAAAAAGATCAAGTGCAGAAGGGAACTAGAGGGAAACAATTTCTGTAGACACGATCTATTAAGAAATAAATTAGATATTATATAGATCGGAGAAGGGGGCGCATTTGAGGAGCGGGGTTCGGCAAAAACCTAATAAAAGCAGAAGTCGAAAAGACTTTAGATCTCCGTCAGACAGCGTTCGACAAAAATATCCTTTTCGTCGACCACCGTTCGACAGGTGAAATTTTCTTTATCGATTCTGAAGTTAAAAGGTTTTGTCGACCGTCGTTCGACAAATGATTCAAATTTGTCGTCCTCCGTTCGACGAATTGAGGGGATAAATAGAAATTTTAATTTTTAACAGATTGAATCTCCATCTATCATTCCTATTTGATTTATAAAGAAGATATGCTTCTTTTCTTCCAACGGCTTGGTGAAAATGTCAGCTCTTTGTAAATCAGTAGAAATGAACTGTAGGCAAATTTTATTTTTGTCCACATTATCCCTAAGGAAGTGGTGCCTAATCTCTATGTGTTTAGTCCTACTATGGAGAACTGGATTTTGTGCTATAGATATTGCACTAGTATTGTCACATAATATAGTTGATTTATTTAAGTTGATACCATAGTCTAGGAGCTGATTTTGTATCCACAACATCTGTGAGCAACAACTGCCAGCAGCCATGTATTCAGCTTCAGCTATTGGTGTAGACACAGATGTTTGCATTTTACAAAACCAAGACATAAGCCTATCACCAAGAAACTGACAAGTTCCTGATGTGCTTTTCCTGTCTACTCTGCATCCAACATAATCTGAATCTGAGAATCCAGTTAATTCAAATTCAGATGCTGTTGGATACCAAAGTCCTAGATTAGGGCAACCCTTTATATATCTCAAAATCCTTTTTAATAAAATTAAGTGAGATTCTTTGGGGTTAACTTGAAACCTAGCACAAATACAGGTAGCAAACATTATATCAGGCCTACTAGCTGTTAAATAAAGTAGTGAGCCAACAATTGCTCTGTATACTTTTGAATCAATAGGTTTCCCTGATTCATCATTATCAACAACAACATTTGAGGGCATGGGTGTTTTCATGGTGGAAGAATCAGACATACCAAATCTTTTCACTAATTCCTTAGCATACTTAGATTGGGATATGAATATTCCATTTGGAGTTTGCTTCACTTGAAGACCAAGGAAGTATGATAACTCACCCATGCTACTCATTTCAAATCTTGATTGCATTAGATTGGAAAATCTTTTGCACAAATTTGAATCAGTAGAACCAAAAATAATGTCATCTACATATATTTGAACTACCAAAGTTTGATTTTTATGTATCCTGTAAAATAAGGTTTTGTCTACTATGCCCCTACAGAAATTGATTTCCAATAGAAAACTAGCTAAAGTTTCATACCATGCTCTAGGAGCTTGTTTGAGACCATAAAGAGCTTATATACAAAAGAGGGTTGAGTTGGAGAGATGAAACCTGGTGGTTGTTCCACATAGACTTCTTCTTTAATTTCTCCATTTAAGAATGCACTATTTACATCCATTTGATAAACTTTGAATCTCTTATATGCAGCAAATGCAAGGAAGATCTTGATTGCTTCTAACCTTGCAACTGGTGCAAATGTCTGATCATAGTCTATCCCTTCTTCCTGTGAGTATCCTTGAGCTACTAGCCTAGCTTTGTTTCTCACAATATTGCCTTGTTCATCTAGCTTGTTCCTGAAGACCCATTTAGTGCCAATAACTGGATGGCCCTTTGGTCTTGGAACCAAATCCCAAACCTTGTTCCTTTCAAACTGGTTGAGTTCCTCTTGCATTGCAAGAATCCAATTTGGATCTTGTTCTGCATCTGTTATAGTTTGAGGTTCAACTTGTGATAGGAAACAAGTATGCATCTGATTTTGGTGTAGTTGACGCCTTGTTTGAACACCTGCTGAAATATCTCCAATCACTTGTGAAATTGGATGATCTCTAACTGTGATGGGGTCAACAGTTAGAGTTGGTTCATCAATTGTATCCACTTGGGGAATTTGTTCAGCTGCTATATCTTGTGAAGAATGATCTGTTGTTGTCTGTTCTGAACTTTCAGCAAAAACTGGGAAATTTTCTTCTTCACTCTCTTCATCATTCAGCTGTTCAAGATTCAGAATTCCTTCTTTATGTAGAGCTAATTGATCTAGCTGCTCACATAATATAGGTACCTGCAGATTTTCTATGGTAGAAGGAATCTTCTCCTTGTAAAACATGTTAGTTTTATCAAAAGAGACATGCATAGATTCTTCTATTTTAAGAGTGGATTTATTATAAATCCTATATGCTTTACTGATTTGAGAATAACCTAAGAAAATTCCTTCATCTGATTTTGGTTCAAATTTCCTAAGGTATTTCTTATCATTATTGTGAATATAATATATACAGCCAAATGTTCTAAAATAGTTAACTTTAGGTTTCTTCCCTTTAAGTAATTCATAAGGAGTCTTTCCCTTAAGTTTGTGTATCAAACTTCTATTCAGAACATAATTTGTTGTGCTAATAGCCTCTGCCCAAAAGGATAGGGACAGATTAGCATCTGCAAGCAATGTTCTTGCTGATTCAATTAGAGTTCTATTTTTCCTTTCAACTACCCCATTTTGTTGAGGAGTTCTAGGAGCTGAGATACAATGTCTGATACCTTCCATCTCACAGAATTCTTGCATAAGAAGAGATTCAAACTCAGTGCCATGATCACTTCTGATCAATGCAACTACAGTAGAGTACTCAATCTGTATGCTCTTAAGAAAGTCAGTAAGAACTTTAAAGTTATCTGACTTTTCTCTCAAAAAGAACACCCAAGTGAATCTAGAGAAGTCATCTACAATAACTAGAGTGTGAGACTTCCCCCCTAAACTCTTTGTTGCTATAGGTCCAAAAAGGTCCATATGTAGCAAATATAAGATTCTAGGTGAATCACTTTTAGATAATGATTTAAAACTATTTTTAGTTTGCTTACCTAGTTGACATGCCCTACAAAGACCTTCTTTCTTGTATGAACCTGAGGGTAATTCTCTAACAAGATTGTCCTTAGATAGTTTAGCAATGGTCCTAAGGTTTACATGTCCTAATCTCTTATGCCAAAGTTCACTAGATTTGCTTCCATCACTAAATAAACAAACTTCTGAAGTAGATGAATTGAAATTCACTAAATATATATTACCTTGCCTAATACCTGATAAAACAGTAATATCAGTAGATTTAATAAGGCAATTCAATTTATTAAATGTTACCTGATACCCTTCATCACATAATTGACTTATGCTGATGAGGTTGTGCTTTAGTCCCTTGACATAAGCTACCTCTTTGAAGGTGACTTATCCAACCTTGACTTTTCCATAGCCTTTGGTCTGTCCACAATTGGAGTCTCCAAATACAACCTTTGGTCCAAGCTTTGCCTTGTAGTTGTTCAGGTTGGCCTTGTTTCCTGTCATATGCTTTGAGCAGCCACTATCCAAATACCACTTTTCATTTATTCTTGGATAGATGTGTACCTGCAATGACAGAAAAATAAACTAGTTGTTTTTGACCCAGACTACCTTGGGTCCTTTTGTCTTACCACAAAATTCAGAAATAAAGGATATTTCAGGCTGATCCTTATAGCCTTGTGGGTGAAATCTCCTTAGAGGTATTACCCACTCAGTAAAAGGATTTTTAGTATATTTAGAATTAGAATTCTTAGAACTTTCTGTATAATATCTGTTCGACAAATTTTGGTAAATTCGTCGATCGCCATTCGACGAATGTGCATGATTTTGTCGAGCGCCGTCCATATGACAACTATACTGAAAGTCTGTTCTTAGTTTTCGTCGATCTCTGTTCAACAAATTGAAGTCTTTTTGTCGAGCTTCGTTCGACGAATTCTTCTGAATTCTTTTATTCTTAATATTCTTGCTTGAAATATCTTTATTGGCTTCAGTAGCCTCTTTGCCTTTAGCAGAGACGAATTTTATGGGTGTAGAGAGGATGTTTTTCTTAATTAGAGGTGGCTCACTTGATGAAGCACCCAAGCCCAGTTTGCTATTGAGTCTAGCATTGACAGTGCTTGTGATGTCCATCAGTTTGATACTTCTCCCATTTAGGGATTCTTCAAATCTCTTTGCCTCAGATAATTTATTCTCAATGAGAATAGTATGTTCTCTGGAGGATGCCAACTCTTTCTTAAGAGTAGCATTTTCTTCACTTAAATTATTCATTTCAGTTAGCTTAAGTCTGAGTGAGATTATTTCCTTCTCAGATTTAATTAAGTCTAGGCAAAGAACTTTGAATTCATCCTTGAATTCAATGGAAGTAAAATCAAAGTTAGATATTACCTGATCAGTATCATCTTCTACTTCTGATTCTGATTTTTCTTCATCAGAATTGTTGGCTGAGGCATTGATTGCCATCATGCAGAAATTCTTCTCTTCTTCATCATCATTGGAGCTGGGTGAAGAAGCATATCCTGACTCACTGTCTGAGCCATAAATAGCCATTAAGCATTGGTCATTTTCTTTTGTTTCTTCTTCATCAGAAGAGCAGGATGAAGATTCTGATTCAGATTCTGTTTCACTCCAAGATTTTGCTACAAATCCTCTTCCCTTCTTTTTGTGATTGTGGGAGGAAGATTTGCTGGAGTTTCTCTTTTCTTCCTTTTCTTTTCTCTTTTCCTTCTTGTCCTTCTTGTTTTGATTTTCTGGACAATCAGGTGCAATGTGTCCTGGTTTCCTGCAACCAAAACATATAATTTCATTAGCATGATTTTTGTCATACCTTGGCTTGTCATAGCTTATGGATGACTTTTTCTTGAAGTCTTTCTTAGCCATCTTGTAAAATCTTTTGGCTATAAGACTCATGATCTCCTCATTGTCAGGAGTTTTTCCTTCTTCTTCTGTAGCTTTAAAGGCAATGTTCTTTTCCTTCTTTATTGCTGGAGATGAAGTAGACTGTTCTGCTTCTCTGGATTTGATGAGCTGCTCATAAGATTTGAGCTTGCCCAACAGTGCTTCTGTGGTAATCTCATTGAGACTCCTGGCATCCTTGATTGGCCAGATTCTTGAGTCTCATGTGCTGGGGAAGCACATTAAGATCTTGTCATTGACCTCAGTGATAGTGATCACTTTATCCAAGGTCTTCAGCTCATTTATTATGAGACTGAGCCTATTGTACATATCAGCAACTGTCTCTGTTTCTCCTTTCTTGAAGTTTTCATACTGAGAGATCAAGTGTGATCTTCTGTCTTTTCTTTCATCTGCAGAACCTACAACCATATTATTTAGTGAGATCCAAATCTCTCTAGCTGAAGTACATTCAACCACTTTTTAAAATATGTCATCAGACATTGTTTGAGCCAGAATGTTCATGTCTTTAGCATATGCACTTCTCTGCTTTTTCTGAGATTCAGTCCACTCAGGAGGTGGAACAGCAGTGTTGTCTGCTGTGGTTCCAGTGCCTGCTGCTGCTGTTATAGGTGCTGGAGGCCCTGTCAGAATAATATTGAAAATCTCCTCATCAATAGAATTCATGTATAATCTAATCCTTGCTTTCCACAGTGCAAACTTATTGAGATTGCACATAGGAGGTCTTGTGCTTGAATATTCCTTGTTTTGTGCCATGAGTTTTTAAGAAGAAATAAAATAAAAACTCTAAAGAAATTTAAGATCTAGTTGATCTTTGTGATTCAGGTGTTAGCCTATAAAGAATCGACCTACCTCTGATACCAATTGAAAGTGGAGGTTAGATCTTAAGTTACTCTAGAGGGGGGGGGGGGGGGTGAATAGAGTATTAAAACTTTTTATTAGTTTTTAAAGCAGAATTAAAATACTGATGTATATATATGTGTAATGCAAAGTGTGTTATATAATTTGAATAAAGAAAATAGCACACAACACAGAAACAATACAGAAACAATACAGAAAATCACAAGCACAGGGGACACAAGGAAATATAGTAGTTCCCCAATAAATCTGGGTACGTCTACTCTTCTGCCACAGCTGGTAGGAATCCACTAGGAGTTTTTGATAAGGTGTCCACACACCACAGAGCTTTTGATAAGGTGCTCAAGACCAGGGGTTTTTTGATAAGGTGTCCACACACCAATAAGCTTTTGATAAGGTGCTTAAAAACCACACAAGGATTTTTTGATAAGGTATCTTGCCACCACTGTGTAAACTTTTGAAGGGAGAATTAACCCTGTACAAGATGAGGTAAGAAGGTTTAGAGTGTTCTTCTCTGTCAATATTTCTGAGAGAAGACAAAAGGTGTTGAGGATGAAAGCTCCCATGTCTGATTGAAGTTGTTGACAGCTTGAGGATGAAGCTTTCTCTAAAACAGAAATCTTCTGTAGCAGATTAATCTGGAAGAAGTAAATCTTCAGATTATTGTTGCTCTTTGGAAGACTTGAACTTGCAGCAGATCTGAGAGAATGAATGTTGTTCTCAGAGAGATGAAGATGCTGCTTTTAGGAAGAAGAAGACTGAAAGTATATGTTCTCTGTATGTGTTTTCTTCTTCTTCTCCTTTCTCTAATCCTTCTGTGTTCTTGTTGTTCTAAAGAACTGTATTTCTGAGAGACTAAAAAATTATAACTGTGAAAAAAAAATGTCTCTGTAAAGGAGTACGACTGTTTTTGTATATACTTCCTTCTTTGATAGCTTTCTGATTTGAAATTCAAATCATCTGTATTTAAGGAATATATTATTCTGACTTAAATCCTTCTTGGAACTATAACATCCACCAAAACGATTTTGGTAGGTCCTTTTTGATTCCTTTGTCGTGAAAGATGCCTTAGCATTAAATGTCAACGGCTATTCTTCTTCTTGGAATAGAAGGAATAAAAGAATATAATAAATGAATAAGATATCCTTACTAAACTGACTGAATACATCCAAACATACTTGAATAGATCTGTTAAGGTCGTCAATTTGTGTTCAGAGTGTTGACAAAATAACTGATATAAATAATCTGGACTTGTATTTGTCGAACTGAGCTTTAATACAGAATTTGTCGAGCTCTGGCTGGAATTCGTCGAATGCTGCTTGCCATTTATCGAACGCTGATCAGAGAATGTCGAGCACTGGAACTGGCTATAATACTTCAGTCTGCTGAGAACAATTTGTTGAACGATGCTAGACATTCGTCGAACGCCACTCGCCATTTGTCGAACGCTGGGAACTTAAATTTTCCTTAAGTTCTAGCCACTCTAACAGCCTAAAAATTTGACCCTTAAACTATACAAAGGGGGTCAACTTGATCCTTAGTTAAAACATAGTGATCCTAGCCCAAATCAGTAATAGGGTTGTTCCAACACATTGAGTAATCTTGTATTCGACGAATCCATTCGACGAATCCAGACAGAGAGCGTTTTCTTATTTTAGACGCGTTTTTCTTATTAGGGTTTTTCTTCCATGTACAGTCCACGTGGACCTCCATCCTTAAGTCATGTTTATAGCCGTTTGAAGGAGTGCAATAAATACAAAAAGGACATTTCTATTAACCCTAGTCGTGCTATTTGGAAAGAAAGACATCGAGATTTTCGTCGGCCATCATTCTCGTTCTCGTACAGACTTTCTTCTACCGCCGACAAGTCCAGTGCTTGATTCTTCTTCAAGTCTCGACTCAACAAGATCTCTGTGCTCAGATTAATTCAAGTGTTTTCTAGATATTGTTGTGTCGACAAGTTTTTGGATTAAATCATTCAAGACAAAGTATTTCTTCTTCCCCATTTAAGTTCAGGATTTCATCTATTTCAAGGAAGAAGAAGAGCTATCATTTCAGATCTAAAGAAGTAGAATCTTCTTGAGATTCTATGATATTGGATTTACAATCCAAAGTTATTGTAATATCTTTTTACATACTCTTGTAGGAAGTTTTATCTTCTGAGATTTTGTAGATCCTAGTTTAGAGGATCGAGTTTGTATGAGAGTTTTGTTCTCCGAGCTTTTTGTAGGAGAGAGTGTTCTCTGAGTTTGTTGGAGTTTCAATCCGAGTTGTAAGATTATTCATAATCTGAGATTAGTGAAATAGCCTAGTCTAGCTGGGAGTGTTAGATAAGTGAGGCGGGAAAGTGGACGTACCCATTCCGGGGAACCGCTATAAATCCTTGTGTTTGTGTGTGCTCTTTATTTTTTGTGTGCTTTTATTTATATTTTATTATTTCGCTTAAAAAGCCATAGAACTCACATATTCACCCCCCTCTAGGTGATTTAGGTAGAAACTAGATACTTTCATTTGGTATCAGAGGTAGGTTGTTCTTTAAGAGGTTAACACCTTGAACAAACTCCTCCATCTAGTTGTTCAAAGACATCATGTCTGGAATGGACCAGAGCAAGGATTCTTCCATGAAGTTATCGGTATGCACTAAAGAGAACTTCCTTATGTGGAAGGAAAGAATAAGGTTCTACATGGAAGCTGCCGACCCAAGAATCCATCAGATTGTTGAAGAAGGTCCTCACATTCCCATGACACCATCTTCAATAAATTCAAATATTCAAGTTCCAAAGAAGATGCTGGAACTCACCAAAGGTGAGATTGCTATTATAGCCTTAGATAAGAAGGCAAAGAATATAATTGCCAGTGTTGTGGATGATTCTATGCTACAGAATTTCTTCCATTGCAAATCTGCTAAAGAGATGTGGGATTCTCTTGTTGTCCTGATGGAAGGTACGAAAGAAGTAAGGGATGATCGAAGATCGCTGTTAAATCAAGAATATGAAGCATTCAAGTAGGATCCAAGAGACTCAATTTCTGACATGTATGAGAAGTTTTTCAAGATCGTGAATGTTCTTAGGAACTATGATCGGGAATTCACCGTTGGTGAACTGAATGACAAGTTCTTGAGATCCCTGACGAAAGAATGGGATACCAAGGCCATTGCCATCAGAGAATTTGGAAAGTTGGCTACTATGGAGCCGCAGATTCTTTTTGGGAAGCTTCTTTCCCATGATTTGAAGCTCAGCATCAGGAAAGCTGAGGAAGAAGGCAACAGGACCTCTAGAAAGGAGAAGTTCGTAGCTCTGAAGACCGAAGGGTCAAAGAAAGGCAAGGTCATGGTACTGGTAAGGACACAGTCGTCAGAGGAAGATGATGAGTCTGTGGCTTGTTCCTCAAGATCAGACATGTCCGATGGAGAGTTCTCTCTACTCTCCAAGCAATTCAAGAGATTGTTGAACAAGAGAAAGCGGAGGAGAGGTCAATCCTCCTCATCAGATCACAGAAGATCGATATGTGATGGTGAATATCACAAAAAGGGATACAATGATGACAGGTACAAAACTAAACCAAACAAACATTCTTCGACTGATATCATTTGCTATTGCTGTAATAATCCATGGAATATAATTGTGGAATGCTCGTACAAGAAGAAGGATGGCTCAAGAAAAGAAGAAAAGAAATCCTTCAAAAGTAAGAAGAAGGAAAAGAGCTTCTTGGCTAAAAAGTTAAAAACTCTGAGCGACAGTGACTCGGATGAGTCAAGCTCAGACGAAGAAGCCTACTTCGGTCTAATGGCTCAGATCGACGAGGAAAACTACGACACCCCATATGAGGGGAAGGTAAATTCTCATACACCTCTTTCTGAATCCGAAACGGATTCCATTGTGGATGATGGATATTCCTCGCAGGAAGACTTCGCTATACTAGTTCAGTATAAAGCCCGATTGAAAGGATTTGACAAGTGTCGCATGGTAGTCAAATCTCAGACAAAGGAGATTGAGTCTCTCAAGATCGTGGAATTGGATCTGAGAGAAAAATTTGAAAAATTACCTCCTTTCAGAGATAAAGTCCAAGTCTTGAAGGACGAACTCCAAAGCACAGCTGAACTATTAAAGCAAAAGGAGAAATCCATAACTGAGCTAGAAGGAAAGCTAGTGGTAAAGAGAAAGCAAGTGGAAAGCTTCTCTAAACCAAAGACCATTCTTCCTCTCATTGATGGCTTTTCTACTCCTGCGAAGGGTAGCGGTATCGGTCATCAGACCGAGAAAAGTAAGGCGGCAAAGAAAAGAGTCGTTAAGGGCAAGGGCAAGGCTGATTAGAGTTAACCTTACTTCAAGAAGGTAGTGTTTTCTACAAACACATATGACTTTAAAACATCGTATGGTCACTTTACGAGACCAACTCACGTTGAGTCAAGTAAGGGCAACCAAGGATGGAGCCATCCCTGAAACCTCGGAATGACTGCCTTCAAAGCACCTTAAGAAGAGATAGTCCTCAGAAACTATGGTTCATTCGTGCATGAACCATCTGCAAAGAAAGCACCAAAGGTTAAAACTATTGCGACAAAACCACTTGAGAAGGAACCATGTGTTTGCTACAATCACGAATCTTCTACCTCCAAGTTGGTATCCCCTGCTAGACCCCCCGTTCAAAAAGTCAAGCAGGAGGGTAAGAGAAGGTACAATATATTTGACTATTGGTGATATGGCAAAGTTGGTCACTTTGCCATGGATTACTGGTTTAATCCCAAGAATGCTAGAATTCCACTAGTTAACAATGCAAGGCCGACCACTCGCAATGTTAATAATCCAAGTAGAAGTCATCTAACAAGAAGCCAAGGACCCAAATCCTTTTGGGTTCCTAAGGGAAATTGATTATTGATTGCAGGTATGTCCAAAGGCCAACAACACGCCTATATGGTATTTTGACAGTGGATGTTCGCGGCACATGACCGAAACAAAAAACCTATTGCAGAACGACACCCCAGTCAAGGATGGTTCAAAGGTTATCTTTGGTGGATCTGATCGAGGGATCACAAAAGTCTACGATCTTCCAGTATTTTTGTTGAAGATGCGGGTTCTAGTTTGAAACTGAAAGAACTAAACTTGAAAGAAGTCATCAAGGAGGATGCTCTAGGGACAATTTCAGTAAGTGATCCAATCACACCTAAAGAAGATGAACTTCAAGAAGATAAAGATGTACCACAAGCAGAAGAACCTGCTATCAGGGATGATGCAAGAAATCTGGTGATCAGACATCAAAGAGATCACCCAGCAAATCAAATTATCGGAGATACCAGGGTCGGAGTAAGGACAAGAAGAGGTACAACAAATGAAGTTTTGCATTTAAGTTTTCTCTCGCGGGTTGAGCCAAAGAAATTTGATGAGGCCAAAGAGGATGCTTCATGGATCATTGCAATGCAAGAGGAGCTCAATCAGTTCAAAAGATGCAAAGTTTGGAAGCTAGTGCAAAGGCCCAAATGTCAGAATGTCATCGGAATAAAATGGGTTTACAGAAACAAGCTGGATCAAGATGGTGTAATCATCAAGAACAAGGTCAGACTTATTGCCCAAGGTTACCGACAAGAAGAAGGGATCGAATTCGATCAAACCTATGCTCTAATGGCAAGACTCAAAGCGATCAGGTTGTTTCTAGCGTATTTTGCTCACAAAGGATTCAAGGTATATCAAATGGACGTGAAGTCAGCCTTCCTTATTGGTAATTTAAAGGAAGAAGTACATGTGGAACAACCTGATGAGTAATTTATTTACTCATCTTTTAGTTTAGGTTTATTATGTTTTCTATATAAAATTATGTTATTTTTAGGAATTATTTCATATAAATCCTTCCATTGCTATTTCATAAGCTAACTTAAGGTTATTTTGTGTTTACAGGGTCTCTGGGCTGTTTCGAGCAAAAAGTTAAAATTACACGCCCCAGGTCACGGGCGTGACCATGGGCGTGTAACCTACGAAGTACTCCGGACCTGCTTCTGCCACTCCGGGGACGCTCCGTGAAGATTTCACCAAGTACACGCCCCAGGTCACGGGCGTGACCAAGGGCGTGACCCAATGTCACGGCCACGACCCGCCACAAGCATCCGGAGCACGTTGCCACGTCAATTAAAATTACACGCCCTCAGTCACGGGCGTGACCGAGGGCGTGACATCAGGTCACGGGCGTGACTTGGCCCGCGCTTCTTCCCGCCAGAGTTTCCCGCCAGCAGCCAGATTTCAGTATTACACGCCCCAGGTCACGGGCGTGACCAAGGGCGTGTAACACCAAAAATTCAGCTATTTAAATGGAGCTTTTCCAGATGTTTGGGGATGAATTTTTGGGGAGTTCTAAGTTATTTTCTTGCACTGCTTTCATTATTCTTAAGCTTGTAATCTTCTTCCTTAGCTTGCACTTTCATTTCAGGTTTGTAATCTCTTGTTTCCTAGTTGTAATTTTCCCTTCCGATTAATAAAATAGCACTTTTACTCTTATTCTGCTCTCAATCTTCATTATGCACCTCTTGTATTTCATCAATTCCTCCATCTCCATGAGTAGCTAAATTTCATTAGTACTCGGCCGAGATGATCCAAGGAAAATATAATCCATAATTCAGTTTAGAAATTCTTTTTCTCTTATTTAGATCGCTTAAGATTTATCCTTGAACTTATATTGATTGAGATTATATTATCGATATTTAATCTCATTCTTGTTTTCGTAGTCAATAATCGAGAGGTTTTGAGTTCGAATCGATCACTTTAAGGATAAAGAGATTTGAATGCACTCCTCGAGAGAGGACGACATAAATCTCCCGGATTGGAGTTATATCCAATAGAGGGGTTCACTTCGATAAAGCGAGCTTTAGGGGTTTCAATTCTAGAACGAGAGTTCGATTGATCAACCTAAACTCAGTTTGGCGTATCCTCGAGAGAGGTACGTTCATAAATCAGGAACCTCCACGGTCAAGCATTTCTTTTAAGAGGATTAGAAGTTCTATTTCTTTATTTATTTATTTTTCCAAGGTGATTCAAGGTTGAGCACTAACTTTTAATTCATTAATTTAAATAAACTATTTCTCATTTTTCGCAACCAACCAACCACAAATCCCATTCGATAAAATAATAGAGATTTTCCGAAGTAAGAGTATTCAACCGCCCCGAGTCTAATACGACCTTGTTTTAATAACCTATACTACATTCGATACGGTACACTTGCCGTTATCGTTTGCAAGCATAGTTTTGCCCATCAAGTTTTTGGCGCCGTTGCCGGGGACACGGTTGATATTTTGAAAACCGAAATATCTATTAATTTTATCTTTTTCCCTTTTCTTAATTTTAAGGCGCAATTAAATTCCTGGAAAGGACGCTTTGGGTTTGAATTCCCATCATAGCCTCTAGTACCTTGCAAACCCTTCACCGGGTAGATCTTGGGAAGTCCAGGACTAATTTTAAATCACCTAATAAAATAAAATAAAAAAAAATCAATCAAAAAAATTTAATAAAATAAAAATTAACTTTTTTATCTAACAATCTTATTTTTCCCTTTTACTTTTTCCGCTTCCTCTCTTTTCTTTTTGGTTTATGACCCGAGGAAACTCTTCAATTGATTTTGAATTTGGTTTTGATCCGGAAATCGAGCGCACCCTGCGGCGACGTCTCCGATTTAGTGATCTACCAATAATTCGCGAAGAGTCAGTCGGAGAGACTAACGAAGATATAATGGGTGACCCCGACCATAATGAGGCTCCGCTACGGACTATGTCCTATTATGCTAGGCCAAATTGGGAGGGAACACAATCAAGTATTATTCGCCCAGCAGTGGAAAATAATAATTTTGAAATCAAAACGAGTATCATTCAAATGTTACAACAAACCGTCATCTTTGACGGGTTACCAGATGAAGATCCAAATTTACATTTATTGAATTTTTTGGAAATTTGCGATACGTTTAAAATTAATGGCGTCACCGATGACGCCATTCGCTTGCGTTTATTTCCATTTTCTTTGCGGACTAAGGCCAAGCAATGGTTGGGATCTCTTCCTAGAGGTTCCATCACTACATGGGCCGAGATGACGGAGAAATTTTTGACTAAATATTTTCCTCCGGCGAAGTCCGCTAAATTACGTACGGACATTCTCTCGTTTACGCAAATAGACTCGGAGTCTCTCTATGACACATGGGAGCGCTTCAAGGAATTATTGCGGAGATGTCCTCACCACGCCCTTCCCTTATGGCAACAAGTTCAAACATTCTACAATGGTTTGAATCTCCAAACGAGGCAGATGATTGACGCAGCAGCTGGGGGAACTCTAAATAATAAAACCCCAGATGCCGCTCAAGAGCTTTTTGAGGAGATGGCCATGAATGCTTATCAGTGGAATGCGCCACGGTCGCGTCCTAACAAACCGACCGGACTCTTTGAAGTCGAGGCCACACCGAATTTAGCACATCAAGTAGAATGGCTTACTAAGCAATTGGCGGAGATGTCTGCTTCCTCCGCCATTAACGGGGCTAATAATAATAACAATTATAATAATAATTATAATCAAGAACAAGTAGACTATATGGGAAACTCTTATCGTCCTCCTTATAACCCAAATAATATTCCTAATAGTTATAATCCGGGTTTAAGGAACCACCCAAATTTTTCATGGAGCAACCCCAATAATGCTCAACGCCCCCCACTAGTGAATCCTCCCGGATTCGCTCAACCACAACCACCAAAGTCCCCTTCGCTTGAAGAGGTCTTCACCAAATACGTTGCCACTACTGACTCCAATATCCGGAACCTTTCCGGATCTATCAAAAGTCTAGAAAATCAAATTGGACAGCTCGCCAAGATGTTCTCCGAACGCCAGCAGGGAGCTCTACCGGGCAATACTGAGCCCAACCCTCGGGAGAGCGCCAACGCAGTTACCCTCCGTAGCGGAAAGGAGGTAACTTCTTCAAAATTGGTCGAGCCAGAGGTAAACGTTTCAACTTCATCTCCGCAAGTTATTTCTTCTCCTACTCTACCTTCTTCTGCTTTAGCTCCGCGTATTATTAAAAATCCTTCTATTCCTTATCCTTCGCAATTTAAAAATGAACGCAATGAGGAGCAATATAGAAAATTCACTGAAATTTTTAAACAAGTTCAAATAAACGTGCCATTTTTCGAAGCAATCGCCCAAATGCCCAAATACGCAAAGTATCTAAAAGATCTACTTTCCAATAAAAATAAACTTGAAAATTTTTCGTGTATATCTTTAAATGCTGAATGCTCCGCAATTTTATTAAATAAATTACCACAAAAACTAAACGATCCGGAACGGTTTTCCATCCCGTGCTTGTTTGGTAATTTCTTAATAAAACACGCCTTGGCAGACTTGGGCGCTAGTATAAATTTGATGCCATTTTCATTATTTAAAAAGCTTGGTTTGGGCACCCCAAGCCCAACCAATATTAGCATCCAACTAGCGGACAGATCTATTAAATACCTGATAGGGGTGATTGAGGACGTGCTTGTCAAGGTTGACAAATTTATCTTCCCGGTAGATTTTGTCATCCTAGACATTGAGGAAGACTCCGAAGTCCCAATTATACTCGGACGTCCTTTTCTCGCCACCTCTCGGGCAATCATTGATGTTAGTAATGGCAAACTTCTCCTACGAGTTGGGGATGAAAAAGTAACTTTTAGCATTAACAACTCTATGAGAAATTCGTTGTCTAATGACGACTCTTGCTTCACGTTAGAATCAAATTTTGAAGAAGAAATAACGTCAATTTCTGAATTAATTTCACCCTTATTTGAAAATCTGGAAATTGAAAATTTATTTTGTCTAAAAGAAATAACTCGGCCGCTCAAATTTGAAGAAGTAAAATTAAATATTTCTAAAATAAAAACATCTTACGAGGAGCCACCGAGTTTGGAATTGAAACAACTGCCGGAACATTTAAGATATGTTTTTTTAGAAAAAGATTCAAAATTGCCTGTGATTATATCTTCCGCGCTTAACGATTCGGAAATTTCCGAATTAATAAAAATATTAAATAATCACCGTCATGCAATTGCATGGAAAATTTCTGATATCAAGGGGATTAACCCCTCTTTTTGCACGCACAAAATTAATTTAGAAAATAATTCTCGCAGTACTATTCAGCCTCAACGACGGCTTAATCCAAATATGAAGGACGTCGTTAAGGCCGAAATAATAAAATTATTAGATGCGGGAATTATTTACCCAATCTCTGATAGCACTTGGGTTAGCCCAGTGCAAGTCGTGCCCAAAAAGGGTGGAATAACGGTAATCACAAATGAAAATAATGAGTTGATCCCGACCCGTACTGTTACGGGTTGGCGAGTATGCATCGATTATAGAAAATTAAATGATGCTACCCGCAAAGATCACTTTCCGTTACCCTTTATTGACCAAATTTTAGAACGCTTATCCGGTCACTCACACTACTGTTTTCTCGATGGTCTTTCGGGATATTTTCAAATCCCAATTGCGCCCGAAGATCAAGAGAAAACCACATTCACCTGTCCGTTCGGCACCTTCGCATATCGAAGAATGCCGTTTGGTCTTTGCAACGCGCCGGCTACATTTCAACGATGTATGCTGGCAATTTTTAATGAACTTGTAGAAGACGTCATGGAAATTTTCATGGACGATTTTTCTGTTTTTGGCGATTCATTTAAAAATTGTTTAAATAATCTTGATCGTGTTCTTCAACGCTGCGAAGACACGAATTTGGCACTCAACTGGGAGAAGTGCCACTTTATGGTCCAAGAGGGATTAGTCCTTGGGCATAAAATTTCTAATAAGGGGATCGAGGTCGATAGGGCCAAGATCGAGGTCATAGAAAAACTTCCCCCTCCTACCAATATAAAATCTATTAGAAGTTTTCTAGGACATGCGGGTTTTTATAGACGGTTTATAAAAGATTTCTCAAAAATTTCGAAACCGCTAACTCATCTTTTGGAAAAAGAATCCGCGTTTAATTTTGATGACGAGTGTTTAAAAGCGTTTAACAAAATCAAAAATGAACTAATAAATTCCCCTATTTTAATCGCGCCAAACTGGTCTCTTCCGTTTGAAATCATGTGCGATGCGAGCGATTTTGCTGTAGGCGCAGTTTTAGGCCAACAGGTGAATAAACATTTTCACCCAATCTATTACGCAAGCAAAACGCTAACATCCGCACAAACAAATTATACAACAACGGAGAAAGAATTTTTGGCAATAATTTTTGCATTTGACAAATTTCGATCATATTTAACGCTTTCAAAAGTTATTGTTTTTACAGATCACTCCGCTCTCCGGTATTTACTACAAAAAGGAGATGCAAAGCCTCGACTGCTAAGGTGGATCCTCCTACTACAAGAATTCGATTTGGAGATCCAAGACAAAAGGGGAGCGGAGAATGTTGCGGCCGACCACCTCTCACGGTTGGAGAATCCAGCTGCAGGAGCACTAGTGGAATCCGCAATTGACGACAAATTCCCTGAAGAGCGCCTCCTTGCTATCGAAAAGGTAACGACTCCTTCCACCCCTTGGTACGCGGATTTGGCCAACTATTTAGTGGCCCGGGTCCTACCAAAAGATTTTTCAAGTCAACAAAAGAAGAAATTCTTTTCAGATTTGAAAAATTATTTTTGGGAGGACCCCTTTTTATTTCGTGTCTGCGCGGACCAAGTGGTAAGAAGGTGTATTTCGGGCGAGGAAGGCGCCCAAATTCTGCGGCACTGCCACGAAGGGCCAACCGGTGGCCATTATCAAGCGAACCGGACCGCAAGAAAGGCGCTAGAGTCGGCTTCTATTGGCCCACCTTATTCAAAGATGCTCACAATTTCGTGAGTAATTGTGATCGGTGCCAACGGTCAGGTAACATTTCTAACCGGGACGAAATGCCCCAAAATATTTTTTTAGAATGCGAAATTTTTGATCTTTGGGGAATAGATTTCATAGGTCCTTTACCCTCCTCTTTTAATAATAAATATATCCTTGTTGCGGTCGATTACGTGTCAAGGTGGGCGGAAGCACAAGCTTTTCCCACTAACGACGCGAGAGTCGTCGTTAAATTTTTAAAAAAATTATTTTCACGATTTGGCACACCCCGAGCACTAATTAGTGATCGGGGCACACATTTTTGTAACAACCAACTTGCTAAAATTTTAGCAAAGTATGGAGTTACCCACAAGCTATCTACCGCCTACCACCCACAAGCAAATGGCCAAGTGGAGGTGGTGAACCGTGAACTTAAAAGAATTTTAGAAAAAACTGTGTCCGTTAATAGGAAGGATTGGTCGCTAAAATTAGACGACGCTCTATGGGCATATCGGACAGCGTACAAAACCGCCATCGGATGTACACCGTACCGATTAGTCTACGGAAAAGCTTGTCATCTACCGGTGGAATTAGAACATCGCGCCTTTTGGGCGCTAAAATTTTTAAATTTGGATTTAAACTTAGCCTCCGAGCACAGAAAACTACAATTAAATGAATTAGACGAGTGGCGCGCAAACGCTTACGAAAATAATAAGATTTATAAGGAGCGCACAAAATTTTATCATGATAAAAAAATCAAAAATCCAAAAACTTTTTCACCAGGAGACTTAGTCTTATTATTTAATTCAAGACTTAGGCTTTTTCCGGGTAAATTAAAATCACGATGGTCCGGTCCCTTCATAATTAAAGAAGTTTGGCCATACGGAACGGTGCTAATAGAGCACCCGGAAAAAGGCTCTTTCAAAGTCAACGGACAACGCTTAAAATTATATCACCCGGGCGACCTAGCGCCCGGAAACATCGAAACCATTCACTTCCAAAATCTTTAAAATTACCACTTAGTCAAGCTACGCGACGGTAAACAAAGCGCTCCTGGGAGGCAACCCAATGTTAACCTCTTTATTTTTCTTTTCTTGTTTGTTTTTTTTTTTTTTTTTCTAATTTAACTCTGCAGGTGTTCGACCGGCAACCCCGACTATCATTCAGGGAAGCCCTCCTTACACTTTAGTAATTTCTCTTGATTTTTCATGACATTTTTTTTTTTTTTTTGTTTTATCTTTCATACTTAACATTGGGGACAATGTTTAATTTTAAGTATGGGGGTGTAGCATAGCTTTCTTTGTAGTTTTTCTTGAAAAATAAAAAATATAATAATAAAAAAATGCAATTAAATTTCTTGGAAAGGACGCTTTGGGCTTGAATTCCCATCATAGCCTCTAGTACCTTGCAAACCCTTCACCGGGCAGATCTTGGGAAGTCCAAGAACAAAAAAAAAAAAAAATCTATTAGAAAATGTTTTTTTTTATTCATCAAAACTCTCACTTGCTAAATTGTAAGTTCTAAGTAGACTGTTTTTCATATGAACTAAAAATAATTTTGTGCTAGAATAGTTTTTGAAACTTTTGAGTAAAATTGTTGACTCATGTAGTGCTCCTAGTCTTATGCTTGTCTTAAGTAGTTTTGGTGTAAAATTAAATTCTTGGCATAGATCTAAAATTATGTTTTATTAATTTGCGTAATAATAATTTATTTTACTTTTAAATTCGAATCCCGTCTTATCCAAAAGTAGTTTTGGTGAGTGTGTAGAAGATTGTTAGAAAGTTATTACTCGAATTGAACAAAAGGGTGTCCTTTCTCGATGTCTAGAACTTGCCCCAAGCTATTTTCAAAACATTTGCACTTTAGACAAATTAACTTTACAGAAATGATTTAGGCCTTTCTTTGGATAGTTTGAGCCTTTGCACCCAACCTAGATTTACCACCATTGTTCACACAAATTTGAGCCTTACACCTTTATTTGATCCACCCTCCTCATTTCGGCACCAAAGCTAAAAAGCCCAAAACCCAAATAAACACTTTGAGATTTTGAGCTAAAATGAAAAAATTTTGGGTACGATTCCATGAAAAAAGACAATTATGGGTATCAATTCAAAAAAAAAATGTTTAAATCTCAAAAAGTAATAATCTCATAATGATATGTGGCCTAGGTATGTACATGCATACTTGGAATGATCCCAATTATGAAGATTCATGATTTAAATAAGTGAGTATGAGAGTGTTTCCCCTTTGAAAAAATACAAGTATGGGGGTAAAGCTTCATTATTGTATGGTGACAATCATTTTCTTTTAGCTCAAAAATTTTGTTTAAGTGGAATGCGCCTTCATGTTTATCATTGTTACCTCACCCTTAAACCCAAGCCTTAAAATGTACCATATTTAAGTCCTAAAGATCCATAGAGTCGATTTTGTTCGAAGTGTAGTGGAGAAAGTGCAAACGGGCAAGCCTATGGCCGTCGACATTGATGGATTTCTTTGGAGGCCACCCCGAATGTTTACATCTAGTAATTTAAATCTCAGCAATCACGCTATTTTTTCCCTTCACATAACTTTTTGATTGACCGTCGACTCATTTTTAAAATAATGATAAATAATTATAACGCATTTTTGAAGTATTTCATAAATTAGCATTTATGCCAAGAACATCTTTTTACTAAAATATCTACACATGCCAGCATAATACTTCGCATTTTACTCTCTAGTCTTCACATTCTATCTTGCATTAATTTTTCTCACCCTTGTGAAAAATGGATTGCTCGGGACGAGCAATGAGCAAGTATGGGGGTATTTGATGAGTAATTTATTTACTCATCTTTTAGTTTAGGTTTATTATGTTTTCTATATAAAATTATGTTATTTTTAGGAATTATTTCATATAAATCCTTCCATTGCTATTTCATAAGCTAACTTAAGGTTATTTTGTGTTTACAGGGTTTCTGGGCTGTTTCGAGCAAAAAGTTAAAATTACACGCCCCAGGTCACGGGCGTGACCATGGGCGTGTAACCTACGAAGTACTCCGGACCTGCTTCTGCCACTCCGGGGATGCTCCGTGAAGATTTCACCAAGTATACGCCCCAGGTCACGGGCGTGACCAAGGGCGTGACCCAATGTCACGGCCACGACCCGCCACAAGCATCCGGAGCACGCTGCCACGTCAATTAAAATTACACGCCCTCAGTCACGGGCGTGACCGAGGGCGTGACATCAGGTCACGGGCGTGACTTGGCCCGCGCTTCTTCCCGCCAGAGTTTCCCGCCAGCAGCCAGATTTCAGGATTACACGCCCCAGGTCACGGGCGTGACCAAGGGCGTGTAACACCAAAAATTCAGCTATTTAAATGGAGCTTTTCCAGATGTTTGGGGACGAATTTTTGGGGAGTTCTAAGTTATTTTCTTGCACTGCTTTCATTATTCTTAAGCTTGTAATCTTCTTCCTTAGCTTGCACTTTCATTTCAGGTTTGTAATCTCTTGTTTCCTAGTTGTAATTTTCCCTTCCGATTAATAAAATAGCACTTTTACTCTTATTCTGCTCTCAATCTTCATTATGCACCTCTTGTATTTCATCAATTCCTCCATCTCCATGAGTAGCTAAATTTCATTAGTACTCGGCCGAGATGATCCAAGGAAAATATAATCCATAATTCAGTTTAGAAATTCTTTTTCTCTTATTTAGATCGCTTAAGATTTATCCTTGAACTTATATTGATTGAGATTATATTATCGATATTTAATCTCATTCTTGTTTTCGTAGTCAATAATCGAGAGGTTTTGAGTTCGAATCGATCACTTTAAGGATAAAGAGATTTGAATGCACTCCTCGAGAGAGGACGACATAAATCTCCCGGATTGGAGTTATATCCAATAGAGGGGTTCACTTCGATAAAGCGAGCTTTAGGGGTTTCAATTCTAGAACGAGAGTTCGATTGATCAACCTAAACTCAGTTTGGCGTATCCTCGAGAGAGGTACGTTCATAAATCAGGAACCTCCACGGTCAAGCATTTCTTTTAAGAGGATTAGAAGTTCTATTTCTTTATTTATTTATTTTTCCAAGGTGATTCAAGGTTGAGCACTAACTTTTAATTCATTAATTTAAATAAACTATTTCTCATTTTTCGCAACCAACCAACCACAAATCCCATTCGATAAAATAATAGAGATTTTCCGAAGTAAGAGTATTCAACCGCCCCGAGTCTAATACGACCTTGTTTTAATAACCTATACTACATTCGATACGGTACACTTGCCGTTATCGTTTGCAAGCATAGTTTTGCCCATCACAACCCCCAGGTTTTGTTGATTCCTCCCTCCCTGACTATGTTTATTTTTTACGTAAAGCATTATATGGTCTAAAACAAGCACCCCGAGCTTGGTATGAGACCCTCTCTAGCTTTCTTCTTGAGACCAAATTCACAAGAGGAAAGATAGATAAGACATTATTTCTTAGGGAAATAAAAGGCCAGATTTTGCTAGTGCAAATCTATGTCGATAACATTATTTTGGGATCTACGGATGATAACCTTTGCAAAAAGTTCTCTAACTTAATGCAAGGGAAATTTGAAATGAGTAGTATGGGTGAGCTGAAGTATTTCTTAGGACTTCAGGTGAAACAATCTGAAGATGGAATTTTCATCTCTCAGATGAAGTTCACCAAAGAGTTAATTAAGAAATTCAGAATGGAGAACGCAGCCTCAATGAGGACTCCAATGGGTTCAAATATGACTATGTACAAGGATGTGAAAGGGAAACATTTTGATGAAACCAAATATAGAAGCATACTTAGATCCTTGCTCTACCTTACTGCCAGTAGACCAGACATAATGTTTTCAAGATGTGTTTGTGCTAGATTTCAGGTGAACTCTAAGGAATCTCATTATGCCGCTGCAAAGAGGATTTTGAGATATCTTAAAGGCACAATGAATCTTGGCTTATGGTACCCAAGAAGTAATGACTTTGAGCTAACGGGATTTTCAGATGTTGATTTTGCAGGTAGTGGGGATGACAGGAAAAGCACTTATGGGACATGTCAATTTCTTGGAAGGAGGCTTGTCTTTTGGAGTAGCAAGAAACAGAATTGTGTAGCAGTTTCAACAGCTGAATCAGAGTATATCTCTGCAGGCAGTTGTTGTGCACAGCTTCTGTGGATCAGGAATCAGCTTGAAGACTACAACTTGAAGCTCAAAGAGATTCCAATGTTCTGTGATTCATCAAGTGCCATTGCAATTACCAACAATCCAGTCTCTCACACTCAGACAAAGCACATAGAGATTCACTATCATTTCATCTGGAAGCATGTAGAGAACAAGGACATCAACCTCAGTTATGTCCGGACGGATAGGCAAGTTGCTGATATTTTCACGAAGCCGCTTGATGAAAACAAGTTCAACTATTTCAAGCTAGAACTTAGTATGCTGAACAAGGAATCTTGAAGAGAAGGCAAAGGACTCAAGCTCAAATCAAAAAATCGGATTTATCAAAGAAATCAAGGGAATTACATAAGTCAATTCGACGAATTCGTCGAGTCTTCAAGAATCTTTTCGACGAAAAGTCATTTTCGTCGAGTACTATCGACGAATTGTAGAATTTCCTCAAATCATTTCGACGAATTGTCTAGTCCATTTCGTCGAATGCCTTTATTCCAGATTTTCTTTAACCTAATTTTCTTATTATTGGATTCGATGAGTCGCTTCATCTCCCAGGTATGCACCTCTACTTTATTTCAAATATATATATACATGTTTTTGGATTTCACGAGTCACGCACTTCATTTCGCCGAACCTCTCTCCGTCAATTCGTCTTCCTCGCCAAGCTCTTCCTATGATTCTTCTTCCTTCTGATTCTCTCCGTCAATTTCAAGCAAGAATATCGCGCAAGTGCTCTGGGTTGCTTCAAGTAGGAGGAGAGCTCGTGAGGACCGGGTTTGCCAGCACCGCCGACGAATTCCAAAATGTCATTATTTGCTTGGAAGAGGTGGGTCTGACATTTATTCTTGCGCATCCTTGTCGCATTCTTGAAAGAGACGTTCTGGACTTCTTTAAGAATGTCAAGGTTCGACACAATGGAGAGGTAATCAAATCAACTGTCAGAGACAAAGTGATTAAAATGAAGCCGTCTAGGTTGACAAGATTTCTGAGAATGTCTGTCGATGAAGAAGAGGATTGCTTGTTTAAGGATGATCATAACCGAGCTCTATTATTCTGTGGTTTGCCAAGAGGAACAACTTCAGTTTGAATAAAGTATATGAATGGAGAAGGAAAGCTCCTGTCAGATATTCTGGTAAAAGTATT